>OX451737.1:264154971-264794971 GCA_948472305.1 Vicia faba | reverse complement strand
ATTTCTAAAAGTGGGGTTACCTTAGGGTTTAGATCACCTTTGCATGCTTATCTTGTTTTCTTTGATTGCTTTACATTTGGTTCTCTTGTTTGGGTTTGAATCCTCTACCCGGATTTTTGGGAAACATTCATAGGTAAATAGCAATACATTGTGTAAACTATGCGGGGTATACCGACATGGTTGAAGCAATAGCTATATTAGTGCGAAATATTTGTGAGTACCAGTAGCCTTTGAGTCAATCAAAGAGAATACGGGGCCGCTGAGTGATGTCATGAAGCACTAATGAACTCTTAGAAATTTAGTTGACCATCTTGGCCTTATTAGGGGTAGTGAGATGACCGGCTTTGGTGCAGTCCGAAGTTGGTAGATACTCGATACTACACTCATTGAGGGTTGTTTTCTTGGAATATTTTGGTCGCCAGTTAAGTGGATAAACTGAAACAATGAACACAAAAAATAATCCAGTGATATTGAGCTCCTTAGAACCCGGTTACTATTTATAGGACAGGTTGAGCCAACTAACTTCAAGAGGGTACTTACCTATGAAACCCCATGCAAGCCTGAAACTAGGATCCTATGTGATTTGTTTGTACATATGCTTCTGCATACATCATGAACATCATAAAGCATCATATGCATCCATTAACCATTTCAAGGGTTTGGATCTTCATCTTTGTTCCTATTTTGTAGGTCATGGAATAACTCCGCAGAAAAACAATTCAGGTCAACCTTGTGATAATCCCTCCTCAACTCAAGGAACTTGCTTCCAAGATTCCAGAGAATTCTCTCTTCAGTGAAAGACATGGTAGACTTCTCAACTTGGTCAACTCCAACATTGAAGAAGACATGGTGAAAGTTCTCTTCCAGTTCTTTGACCCCCTACACCACTGTTTCACATTCCCTGATTACCAACTAGTACCTACTTTGGAGGAGTTTTCTCAACTCCTGAGGATTCCTATTCTCCATCAACTACCCTACAATAGTACGGAAAGAGAACCAAAGCCTGAAGATGTTGCTCAAGCCTTACACTTGCAACCATCTGATATCAAAGGTCATTGGGAAACCAGGAGTGGTGTCAAGGGTTTCTTGGAAAAGTTTCTGTTGGAGAAGGCACAAGACTGTTGGAATTCTCTAGATCTACAAGCTTTTGAATAGATTGTAGCACTTCTCATCTATGGGTTGGTCTTGTTCCCAAACCCTGATCAACTTATAGATGTGAATGCTGTTAAAATTTTCATATCTCGGAATCATGTGCCTACATTGCTTGGGGACATCCTACACTCATTTCACACACGAACAATGAGGAAAAAAGGTGTTCTCATGTGCTGTACTCCTCTTCTAGCAAGGTGGTTTATTTCTCACCTTCCCCAATCAGTTTTGAAGAATGAGCAGGGTTTAAGATGGTCACAACGGTTGATGACCCTCACACATTCTGATGTTCATTGGTGTTCTCAGTCCAGAGAAAATGTCATCATCATTGATCGTTGTGGGGAATTCCCTAATGTCCCATTACTTGGCATTAGGGGAGGAATTACCTACAACCCCTATTTAGCTCTGAGACAATTTGGGTATTCCCGGAGGGATGGCCCTCATGATATGCTGATTCCTGACTTAGTGTTTGACTTCGACAACAATGCGCAAGGACTTCGACAACGATGCACAAGGACTTCGACAAAGGTTTATCCGAGCTTGGAGGATGCCCAACAAAGTGGATAGTAAGACACTGGGATACAAGAATTCCATCCCCCTTGACCCTTATCTCAAGTGGGTACGAACCCGTGCCCAGAATCTTATGATGCCATATCCTCACATTCTCCCCATGATCAAAGAGCTTGTTATGCAAGGAGAGGTTCCATACACCCTCCTACATCCAGACATGCCAACATCATTGGAAGAATTGCAAAAGAGTTGGATACAACTCAAGGAAGAACGAAACAATTTTGAAGCCAACTTCTATGCCAGTGAGAAGAAGGTTTTGGAGCTTACCGCCGACTTCACAAAGAGGAGACTCTCAACACTTACATCGCACCAAAGATAATGCACAACCTCTTTTTACATTAAGAAGTTTTGTAATATTTTGCCCATGGGGCATTCATGTACCAACAAATTTCTTCTTATTAATATGACGTGTGTTCTTTTTGTTTGCAACAAATTTGAATTTCTGAATCCTTGAATGCATTACATGAATAACATATCATTCATCATATGCATAAACAGGTCTTTACACCAGGTTTCCTTATCTTTCTGCTGATTATTTCAGCAAGATGGATATAGAGCAGACGGTTAAAGATCTGCAAGCACAGAATTCGCATTTCCAACAACTCCTCATGACTTTAGTAAAGGGTCAGGAGGACCTTAAAGCACTGTTTGAGAAAGAGAAGGAACCAGAAAAGAAGAAAAAGAAAAGAATTGGTGTGGCCACTATGGGAAGAAGATTTGAGCATCAGGCTAGGAGAGTTCTGGAGTTCCCCTCGACGTCTGACGAAGTGGTTGGTAAGGGAAAGGGAGTTGCAATGCCCTCTGAATCTGAAGCTGAAGAAGAAGAAGAGGAAGAGGATGAAGATTACTCCGAACAGCAGTACCCTCCGGCGGATGATAAGTATAAAAATCTTGAGGATCGTTTGGCAGCCATGGAATTGAAAAGGGTACCTGGGCTAGATTTCGAAGAACTAGGGTTGGTTGCTGGGATCATCATTCCTCCCAAGTCCAAAGTACCTACATTTCCTAAATACGACGGTTTGTCCTGTCCGAAGATGCACTTGAGGTCCTACATCAGAAAAATCCAACCTCACTCTTCTGATAAGGATCTTTGGGTCCACTTTTTTCAAGATAGTTTGTCGGGTACACAATTAGACTGGTTCTATCAACTTGAGAGATCTGATGTTCATAACTAGGAAGATTTAGTTGCTGCTTTCTACCGAGAATACCAATACAACGCAGATTTAACGCCTACTCGTACTTAACTACATAGTATGGATATGGCCTCTAACGAGGGATTTAAGGAGTATGCCCAGAAGTGGAGGGATTTGGCTGGAAGGGTGCAGCCACCATTGTCGGATAGAGAGCTGGTTGACATGTTTTAGGGACTCTGTCAGGTCCATTCTTCAATCACTTGATCGAGAGCTCATCTGCAGGGTTCACCGAATTAATTCTGACCCGTGAAAGGGTCGAAGCTGGCATTAAGAGTGGTAAAATTGAGAAGGATGCCTCCGCTTCCACCGCTATCAAGAAGATATTCCCAGCCAAGAAGGAAGTTTTTGCTATTCATACTCAGAGAAATCAGGGAAGAATGGAGCGCCGACTAGTGGTGGGGGTTGTGATGATCCAGAACTCCTCAACCGATCAACCTCGAAGCAATCAACCTAGAGCTAACCAGCAAAGGGTAGAAAGGCCACAACGGCAATTCACCCGGATCAATATGACACCGGCTCAAGTCCTCCCTCACCTGTTAAAGCTGAACCTTACCAACTTGAAAGAAGCACCGAAAAACCCAAATACCTCTTCTCCCTATTATCATTCAAATGCAAAATGTGCATACCACTCGGACAGTGTAGGGCATGATACCAACAACTATTGGGCTCTTAAAAACAAGATCCAAGATTTGATAGATGCCAAGGAGGTAGAGTTTGATGCCCCCGAAAAACCTAATGTGATATCCGCTCCTATGCCAAAACATGGTCATAATGTCCATGCCATTGTGGAAGATCTTCATGTTACCGTTGTTGATGAATTAATGATCTGCTGCCAATGATTAAAGTGAATCTGTTGAAAGCCGGGATATTCCCAGGCTGTGAAAAAGACTGTTACTTTTGTTCAACCTTGCAATCTGACTGCCCACTGTTGAAGTCAGACATCCAATGCCTGATGGATACTCAAGAGATCCTCTTTCAGAAAACTCATGTTGCTACTATCACTCATGTTACTCATGTTACCTTTGTTACTCCAATCAATGACATTGCTATAATCACCATTCCCGACAATCTTTCCAAGACCTGCAAAAGGCCTGTTAAGATTACGCCTGATCCAAAGCTTGTACCGCTAAAGATTACCATGTCGGGGCCCATCCCATATAAGTCCAACAAAACGATACCATGGAACTGTGGAGGAGAGATATTTTACCATGGTGTTAAGCAGATCGAATCAGCCGAAGAGAATTCCGATGAAGAAACTCCTGATATATGGAATATTGCAGGGACAAGCAAGATAACTCGTAGCGGAAAAATCTTCTCTCTAGAGATTGCTCCTCCACGGGCATTCTTCGGACCCTCAAGTGTTTATGTGCCTGTCAAGACATCTGTGCAAAGTCCGGTTATTGAAGAGATTGTTACTCCCGAAATTATACCCTCTGCTGATAAAGGTAAGGGGATCCAAGAAGCGCCCGTCAGGACGAGGGCTCAGACTTTGGTTATCCCCGAGACCACCCAAAAAGAGATGGAAGAAATCTTAAAGATAATTAAGAAGAGTGACTATGATGTCGTAGAGAAGCTAGGGCAAACCCCTTCAAAAATCTCCATGCTGGCTCTCTTACTCTGCTCCGAGGCTCATGCCAAAGCCTTGATCAAATTTCTGAAGACGGCACATGTGCCTCAAGAAACTTCTGCGGATCAATTTCAAGAGTGCGTGGCAAGCCTTACAGCCGATAATGGTCTTGGTTTCTCTGATGTTGATTTGACCCCTAAGGGAAGAAAGCATAACGATGTGTTGTATGTCTCGGTAGAGTGCAGAGGGACCACACTTGCTCATGTTCTGGTGGATACCGGTTCATCTTTAAACGTTCTACCAAAGAAAGCCTTGGAAAAATTGGACTGGGAGGGTTTGACCCTAAAGCCCAGTAATATCATTGTTAGAGCATTCGACGGTTCTAAGCGGATGGTTCACGGAGAAGTGGGCATTCCAATCAAAGTGGGTACAAAAATTTTCAACTCTACATTTTATGTGATGGACATCCGTCCTTCATATTCATGATTGTTGGGAAGGCCATGGATCCACAATGCTGGGGCAGTCACTTCTTCTCTACACCAGATGCTCAAGTACCCAGTTCAGGGTAAGATTATAACAGTTCATGGTGAAGAGGAGTATATGATAAGCCACCTTAATTCTTTCCGCTACGTAGAATTAGATGGTGAATTCATAGAAACACCTATCCAACACTTTGAAGAGGTTTCTCCTGAGGTCACAGTAGCAAAGACAATGACTGATGTGCCTATCATTACCAAGCCTGTATCTCGGATGTCATCCCTTAAAGATGCGGAGGCTATAGTCAAGGAAGGAGGAAGTACGGTGTGGGGTCAACTGCCTGATTTTTCTCACAAGACAAATAAGTTCGGATTGGGTTTCACTGCTGTTGGCCAGAAAGCTATGCGTCGCTCCCGGGCTGGAGGACCACCCTTAAAAATCACTCACCATGGAATTCATGCTTTAGAAGATGATGATGAAGAAGGCAACTTTGAATATTGGATCTTTCCAACCATTGAAGGAGGAATGAACAACTGGGAAGCGAAAGACTTCGTTCCCATTACTTTCATCAATAAGTAATTTATCTTTTGAACATTTATGTTGGTCTGTAATAACTTTAAACAATTCGTACACTCTTTTCGCCTTATTCCTTACCCGGGGCATATAGGTCCATTTGTAAGGGTTTTGATTCTTCATTTTCATATGCCATTTTTAATGAATCATGGACGTTTTCATCTATAAACTTTTGTGTTCATTTTCTTTCCTTTTACATTTTATTTTGTTTAAGGATGGTTATCCCTTACACACACCCACACTCACAAAATGCAGGTACCCATCCACTCCGGATTCCATGGGTGACTATTCTGCTTTGGCCTTCAGTGACTCTGAAGATTTGGTCAATCATACCGAGTACGAAGGTGATGAAGACTGTGAAGTGCCTGGAGAGTTAGCTAGACTTTTGCAACAAGAAGAAAGGGCTATTCTGCCCCATGAAGAGTTGTTAGAGACTATCAATTTGGGAACTGCTGAAGACAGAAAAGAGGTTAAAGTGGGTGCCAACCTGGAGCCAAGTATCAAAGAGCGCTTAGTTCAGCTGTTGAATGAATATGTTGAGATCTTTGCCTTGTCCTATGAAGACATGTCGGGACTAGATACATATATTTTCGTTCGCCGTCTCCCTACAAGAGAAGATTGTCCACCAATCAAACAGAAATTCCGCCGAGTGAGGCCCGATATGTCTGAGAAGATCAAAGTTGAAGTGATGAAACAATTCAATGTTGGCTTTTTGGCTGTTACTTCCTATCCATAATAGGTCTCTAACATTGTGCCCGTACCTAAGAATGACAGCAAAGTCAGAATGTGTGTGGACTACAGAGACTTAAATAGGGCTAGCCCTAAAGATGATTTTCCACTACCACACATTGACATTTTGGTCGACAATACAGCTCAACATAAGGTGTTTTCCTTCATGGACGGATTCTCGGGATACAATCAGATCAAAATGGCCCCCGAAGACATGGAGAAGACTACTTTTGTTACGCAGTGGGGTACCTTATGCTATAAAGCGATGTCATTCGGACTAAAGAATGTCGGGGCAACCTATCAGCGAGCCATGGTAGCTTTGTTTCATGACATGATACATCATGAGATTGAAGTCTACGTAGACGACATGATAGCCCGTTCACAAACAGAAGAAGAACACCTCGACCATCTGCAGAAGCTGTTTGTCAGGTTAAAGGAATATAAGCTCAGACTGAACCCTAGCAAGTGTACTTTCGGAGTCAGGTCCGGTAAACTTTTGGGATTTATCGTCAGTAACAAAGGCATCGAAGTTGATCCTGCCAAAGTCAAAGATATACGAGAAATGCCTGCCCCCCGCACTGAAAAAGAGGTCAGAGGTTTCTTGGGACGCTTAAACTACATTGCAAGGTTCATCTCTCACCTAACATCTACCTGCGAGCCAATCTTAAAGTTGTTGAAGAAAGATCAGGTGGTTGAATGGAACAATGATTGTCAAGTTGCTTTTGATAAGATCAAGGAGTATTTGCTGGAACCTCCTATCTTGGTGCCACCCGTTGAAGGAAGACCTTTAATCATGTATCTGACTGTTTTGGATAACTCAATGGGGTGCGTACTGGGCCAACATGATGAGTCTGGCCGAAAAGAGCATGTCATTTATTACCTTAGCAAAAAGTTTACCGACTGTGAAACTCGCTACTCACTGCTCGAGAAAACTTGTTGCGCTTTGGTATGGGCTGCTCGCCGGCTAAGGCAGTATATGTTGACACATACCACTTTACTGATTTCCAAAATGGATCCTATCAAGTACATCTTCGAGAAGCCTGCTTTATCCGGAAGAATCGCTAGATGGCAGATGATCCTGAATGAGTATGATATCCAGTACACAACCCAAAAAGCTATAAGGGGGAGTGTACTAGATGACCATCTAGCTCATCAAGCCGTCGAAGATTACCAATCTATGAGATTCGACTTCCCTGACGAGGATATTATGACATTAGACAACATCAAAGGTAACGGACCGTATGACGGACCTGAATAAGGATCCCGATGGACCCTGTACTTTGATGGTGCTTCAAATGCATTGGGCAACGGTATCGGCGCGGTGCTTATCTCTCCAGAAGGTTACCATTCGCCTTTCACTGCTAGACTCTGCTTCAGCTGCACCAACAACATGGCCGAGTATGAAGCTTGTATCTTTGGTCTCAAGGTTGCTATTGACTTGGGAATCAAATCTCTAATTGTATTTGGGGACTCAGCTTTGGTTATCAGTCAAATCAAAGGAGATTAGGACACTAAACATTCTAATCTTATCCCATACAAAGAACATGTCCTGACATTATTGCCTCATTTCGAGAAGATTACCTTTGAGCACTTCCCGTGAGAAGAAAATCAGTTAGCGGATGCTCTGGCTACAATGTCCTCCATGTTTAAACTCAACTGGGATAATGAGGCACCTCAAATCACCATTGAACGAATGGACGAACCTGCACATTGTCACGATATTAATACCGAAGAAGTGGTGGACCGACCTTGGTTTCATGACGTCAAAAGGTATCTCGAAGCGCAAGAATACCCCGAAGGAGCTTCAGTCAACGACAAAAAGTTCTTAAGGAGGTTTGCAGCCAAGTTCTTTCTGAGTAATGGTATCATATACAAGCGCAATCTTGATTGTATCCTACTTCGTTGTGTGGACAAGATTGAAGTTGAGCAGATCATGGCTAAACTACATAATGGCACCTTTGGCACCCACTCGAGCGGCCACACGATGGCTAAGAAGATTCTAAGGGCAGGCTACTATTGGTCTACCATGGAAGCTGATTGTCATCAACATTCCCGTACTTGTCACAAATGCCAAATCTATGCTGACAAGGTACACATTCCTCCAGTTCCTCTCAATGTCTTAACAACTCCATGGCCCTTCGCGATGTGGGGAATCAACATGATTGGAGAGATCAAGCCTACAATATCCAATGGACACCGTTTCATCCTGGTGTCTATTGATTACTTTACCAAGTGGGTCGAAGCAACTTCCTTCGCCTCCGTTTTAAAGAATTTGTGTTGCCCGCTTCATCAAGCAGAACCTCATATGCCGGTATGGTATCCCCGACAGGATCATCACAGACAAAGGTACAAATTTGAACAACACTATGATCACTGCTCTGTGCAAGCAGTTCAAGATTCATCATCATAATTCATCTCCCTATCGGCCAAAGATGAACGGTGTTGTTGAAGCTGCAAACAAAAATATCAAGAAGATCATTCAAAAGATGGCAGTCACCTACAAAGACTGGCATGAGATGTTACCGTTTGCTCTGCACGGGTACCGTACCACGGCACGCACGTCAACCGGGGCAACCCCTTTTTCTTTGGTATATGGCATGGAAGCTGTTTTACCTATCGAGGTTCAGATTCCCTCCTTGAGAATCATGAAAGATGCCGGTTTAAGTGAAGACGATTGGATTCAGACCCGGCTTGATCAACTTAACTTGATTGACGAAAAGCGACTTACTGCTATTTTCCATGGTCAGGAGTATCAAAAACGTATGATCAAGGCCTTCAACAAGAAAGTTAAGAGACAAGTATATCAAGTCGGGGACCTTGTAATCAAGCGAATCATCTTGCTGCAAAGTGATCCCAGGGGAAAATGGACTCCTACTTACGAAGGACCGTTTGTGATCAAGAACATCTTTTCTGGGGGGGAAATGATTCTGACCACCAAGGACGGCGACGACCTGCCGCACCCTGCGAACACAGACATAGTCAAAAGATACTACACATAAACGACCAGACAAGTTGAAAAATCGAAAGGGCGACTTGGGCAAAAATGGGCATCCTGGTGAATCGAAAACCCGAAAGGGCGGTTCAGGCAAAAATTAGGGATAAAACAAAAAAATATGTACACCCGGCAAGTTAAAAACCCGAAAGGGCGACTTGGGCAAAAAGGGGTTTCTCGATGGATCGAAAACCCGAAAGGGCGGTCCAGGAAAAAGCTAGGGAATTAAAGCGTATGACTATGTCTCATCGGGTCACTTTAAGGACAATCTCTTCACAGACAAGCTCCAAGCTTCTGATCAATCCAATCATCTGCAGACGAAGCAATGAATGGACAAGATACTCAGAGTTACGAAGGCTATAGCAGAATGGGAACCCCATGGAATTATTACACATAGCCATCTTTCTTTGTATAAATTTTTCTCATTTTTTATGACAACATTCTCTTACTAGGATGTCTGTCTCCTTTGTACAAAATACTTACCCAAATTTAATACAAAGATACTTCAAAGTGCAGAAATTTGCTTGTCTTTTCTTTTTACACTTATGTTTTATTTGAAAACGTCCAATGATTTGTTAAATGAGCATATGCATTTGAATATAATCATTGCTTACAAAAAACGAAATGAGAAAGGGTAATTACTGATAGGTTGAAAGTATAGGAAAACTTCTTTAGGCCATTCCAGAAGAAATCCCTTGCAATATGTCATTCGGATCTAATGCATATCCCCAGCGGAGTTAAGGTTCCAGATCCCCAGCGGAGTTAAATACCTATCGCCATCAGAACTAAGTTTCCAAACTCCCGATCCCCAGCGGAGTCAGAAAATTTTGAAATCCCCAGTGAAGATGAAGCTTTCTTCCCCAACGAAGTCCAAGACTGCAACATTTAAACCACAGTGGAAATCATCCGGTTTCTCCAAAATTCCCCAACAAGTTATCTGAAAATCAATCAGAGAACAGTTAACTTTTATCCCCAACCATTCTTAAAACCCCAGTAGATTGGCATACAACCCAAACTCTTTAGAACACACCAAAGGGATAAGTATTCTCCCCACAGAGTTATTTCCCAGCAGAACGAAGATTCTGGTTCTCATTTCTCCAGTTGGAGCATCCCAAGTTTTAATTCCCCAGTAGAGATCGTCAGAGTTGTCCTCATTTTCCCCAGAAAGTCATGAAGGATTCTCATATCCCCACAGAAGTTGTCAAAGTTTTTGATAAATCCCTGCAGGTTGCCAAGGATTTTCTATCCCCAAAAATAGTCGGAAAGGATTTCTCATCTTCAGCAATCAAAGATTTTTGGAATCCCCAGCATCGATCAAGGATTTATTTTCCCTGGCAGCAGTCAAAGATTTCATTATCTTCAGCTATCAAGGATTTATTTTCCTCAGCAAGACAGCTAATCAGCTTACATGCGCATACATTACCTTCATATATCATAAACATTGATAGAACACGCTTTATTGCATCATACATATCATGCAATATAATTTTGTTGTTTTGGCTAACATTTTACCCTTTTCAGGATAAAATTAAAAGTTATCTTTAACAACTATTCAAAAATCTCAGATACAATATGGATACACCCCAAACACGGAGGTCATTCTATTACTCATTCAGAATTTCAAGTCAAGATACAGTCTAGATACGCTCCAGACACGGATGCCATTCTGTCACACATTCAGACTTCAGCAATCGGATACAGACTAGATACGCTCCAGCCACGGAAGCCATTCTATTTCTCATTCAGATTCAGCTATCAATTTCAAGTCCAGATACACTCCAGACAAGGAAGTCATTTTGTCACTTATTCAGATCCCAGTTACAGTACGGATACACTCCAGACTTGGAAGTCATTCTGCTACTCATACAGATCTCAAAATCAAGATACAATCCAGATACACACCAGACACGGTTGCCATTCTGTCACTCATTCAAACCTATTCCCCAACCCAGAGATACTCTAGATACGGATGTCTTTATGTTGCTTATTCAAATAGATTTCGGATACAATACAGATACACTCCATACACGGCAGTCATTCTGATATTCATTCAAGAATCAAATACAGTTACAGCTTGGATACGCTCCAGACACGGATGTTATTCCCTTGTTCATACAGATCCAATCTCCAGATACAACTCAGATATGTTCCAGATACGGATAGCATTCTGATGTTCATTCTCTTGATTTTCAATAAATATTCTTGATGGGATCTCTAAGCCCATCTCCGGCAAGATTCTATCATCTCCAAATGGCATATTTAAGCCCATTCCCTCAGCAAAATTTTGACGAGTGCAAATTTACGGGCACTCAAGTGTCCAATCCTCTTTTACCTTCGAGTCACGAAAGACAAACTCGCCAATCTAACTCTTCAGGTTCAAGAAGATTGAACAGGGGCAGCTGTTGTACTCTAAAATTTCCCCTCTCATTTTATCAACATTTCCCCTTACAAGGCTCTTTGAACTCAAGACCAAGCTAGGGTTTGCACTACTCAAGACATCTCCTTGCACTGATGACCCAAATTAGGGTTTGAGTTTGCACAAGGATTTTTGGACCTCCAATGCTTAAAATGACTTTCATACTTCGTGTTGGACTCATAAGTTTGTCCATACCAAGTTTCAAGCCTTGAATCAAATTTTTACCCAGTCAATTGGACAATTGACCTAGAAATCAACTGCATTGGGGAAAAAGTCAATTGTGGCCAATTTACAGTCAAACCTCACGAATTTTGACCCACATCAACATTATCAACTCATATGAACCATTTGGTCAAGTTTGGACCACAACTCCACAAGAAATTATATCATATCACCAAAGGGGCAAAATGGTCATTTTTAGGGTTTTGACTGCACAAGGGTAATATCTGACTTTTTGACCTAGCCAATGGCAAATTAGGCTCAAGCATGGACTCAAGGACTCAATGGCATCATCTTAACCTATTCAACAAGTTCAAAAGATCTCAATTGCATTGAATTGACAAATGAATTTTTCAGTCAACTAATCAAATTTGACTACACACTAAAAAGTCAAACTTTGACTTTTTGGTCAAAATCAAGTGCCAAGGGTCATTTTCCATCAAGATGTGTCAAAACATGAAACTTGTTCATCAAGAAACCCAAAATTGCAAATTAGGGTTTAAAGTTGAAAAATTTCATAACTTAGAATTTTTCTAAGTTATGAAATTTTCTTAACTTTTCCTAACTTTGTCCAACATTTTCACCATGATGCATTTGGATTCAAACAAAACATCCAACATGAAAGTTGAAGTCCTCCACAAAGTATACAACTTGGATTCATAAAGTTTTCTCAAAAGAAGCTTGGATCTCAAGTTATGAATTTTGGAACAAGGTTCCCTAAAACTTTTAACTTAGTCAAATTTTGCCTTAATTTAGGCAGGATTTTGACCTATCTTCTTGGCCCTTTTTCACATAGTTCCACTTGGAATCCCAAGTTGAATTTTAAAGATGGATTATATAGAATTTTGCAAGCTTTCCAAATTGTCCAAGAACTCCTCAAACACATTTGTGGTTAGGGAGAATCGATGGCTTGAAGTTGGCAAAAACTCACTTTTCATCCATGGCATATTCTTGTTCATACAAGTTGCAATTTCAAGTTAGCATGCATTACACTAGTTTACAGGCCTCTAAACCACTTCACACTCAATAATTAAATGCAAATCCATCATTCTAAGCCATTGTTTTGTTCATTTGGACATTGTACACAAAATTAAGCCCTAAGTAGAAAAAGGCAAATTTCTATTTTTGCTTAAATCATTCTTTATGTCAAAACTGATTTCTTGAGCATTGGTCCAAATCTTATGCAGCTAATAAAATCCACAACTTGGAGGGGCCAAGGGAAATGTATGCAAGCATAAGGATAGCCTGTACAGGCCTGTTACATATCACTTCCACATTTTGCTTCAAAAACAAGAAACTTGTCCAAAACCATAGAACTTGAACACCAGCCAATATAAACTTATGCAAACAGTTTGAACATCTTTCTCACACCCCTTTGAGCCAGAAACACGATTGCTTGAGCCTCTAAACACCCCATAGCCAGAAATCACATTCCATTGGCAAAACAGGGAAAAATCTGCAACTTGAGTTCCATAGCTCAATTGGCTCGTGTGTTTTGCCCCAAGTTGCTTCAAACACATTCCATTCCACCCATCCAAGCTATCCCAAACCTCAAACACCAACTGTAACTCCATTTACAGTGTTTGCCATTTTCATTTTGAGCTTGTGCAGGTTAAGTTCTATAAGTTGATTCAAGGACATTCAAGGCAAGCTAAGTATTGGAGAAGGTCAAGTGAAGTCCAAGCAAGCTCCCAGACATCTCAAGCCTTGTTGAAAAGCTCTACATTGCCCTACACGAAGTCAGCTGAAACAGGTTTTTGTCAACTTCCTATCTCCCTATTTAGGAACATTTAGCCTTAGGTTTGTGAATAAGAAATGTAGTATTAATTGCCATGAAGTTGTACATATGCTCAGTTTTCATTTATATTAAGCATGCTAAGAGAATTTCATCCATGAACATACTGAAAAAACTAGGTTAGATTTTAGGGCCAGAGAAATTCTCTCTGGTCTTTGAGAGTTAAGACAAGTTGTTTATATGGTTTGAATCGTCTTGAAATGCTCTACAAGTTTGATGTTATTTGTTTTTGCAATAGAGCTCGTATACAGGATCTGGTGGTTGTACAGGGCGCGCGCACGTTTTCAAAAGCCAGAGGTAGAAGATGAAGTAGTGGGCTGGGCTTGGCCTGGCTCACTATTGACACCTCCCTTTTTCCTTTTTGCACCCCCTGGCCCAATTTCTTGTTATTTTATATTTTTGCATTTTTATTTTCATTTCTGATTTTGTTTATTCATTTCCAAATATAAAAAATGCTCAAAAATATTTTCATAATTTTTTCACATTTATTTTGCCTTTTATTTTTATTTTTCTAACATAAAAAGCATTTAATTCCTTTTATCTTATTTATTCAAAACTTGAAATATATATATATAAATCATTCTTTTATTTTTATTCACACTTAAAATATTTTTCTAAATATATTTTATTTTTGTATACATTTTATTTTATTTTATCATATTTAATATAATTAATATATATATATATATATATATATATATATATATATATATATATATATATATATATATATATATATATATATATATATATATATATATATATATATATATATATATATATATATATATATATATATATATATATATATATATATATATATATATATATATATATATATATATATATATATATATATATATATATATATATATATATATATATATATATATATATATATATATATATATATATATATATATATATATATAATCTTATTTTATTAGATATTTTAGAATAAAAAAATATAAAATACTACACTCTTATTTTTATTATTAAATATACTTAATAAATACTTTTTCTAAACATATTTTATTTTTTACACATACTATTTTATTTTTATTGTATATAAATAAAATAATTAATATATTTACTTTCTTAAATAAAATTAGGGTTTTACCCTTAACTAAATAAAATTAATCTCTTTATTTATTTCTTACAATTAGATATTTTTACATACATAAATAAATAAAAACCTTTTTGCATAATTCATATTATTTGATATATTTATTTATTTTGTTTATTTAAATATTGTTCATTTATTTATGCATTTGAATTCAATTTGGATGTAATAGTAAATTAGGGTTTATATTTCTTGTCAAATACCCCATTGAAAGATTGTACCCCCATCCCCATAATCATGTTGTAATAGCTTAGACTTTTAATTCTCGCACTTTATGCTTTCAATTATGCCATGATTAGAGAATTAGGGTTTGTATGCAAAAATCCAAAATCAACAAATAGCTTGACCTAATCAAAGACAAATGCATAAAAATCAAACACAATACACACTTGCACCCCTAGGGTTACAATCCACTTGTTGCCTTAAAAATGGGCCATGTTATGCATGTTGGGTACTTTGGCAAAATAAAAACAAAACAAAAGATCATAGTCCCTCGATGTCGCTATCTTGGTTGCCTAAACAAAATGATCAAGTCCCTAAAAAATTTGCCAAAAATACCTAACAAAATTGCTATTATGGTCTATACGATGTCTCACGCCTGTCCCATTTATCATCCTAAGGTTGTTCACCAAATGCAATGGTGAAATAACACTATCAAAAGGGTTAAAAACATATAGGAAATATCTTTGAGTAAAATAGGGTAGATAACTCTTAGTTACTTGATCAAAAGCTTGCAAAACATCCTTATTATTTTCAAACACACTTCACAACACGATTTCAAAACATTTCCCAAATCAAACTTTCAAACATTGAACATCTTTTCAAAAGACAAAAACACCTTTGTATACATTCAAACAAGAATCATTACAAAGGTTGCCACCACGATGGCCTCTTTTCAAAACATCTTTCAAAACCACACACAAAGCACCATTTCAAACAATTAGAAAAGCAAAGCAAGTGATCTAAACAAGTAACTAAGAGCCCATGGATAACCATGGATGAAAAGGGTGCTTGCACCTTCCCTTTTCATAATCTACTCCCCGAACACAAGAAAACATCTCAAAGGTCTTTCCTGTGCTTTTTGACCTTTCCTTAGGATAAAATAAAAAGTCGGTGGCGACTATTGCTAAACTGAAACATTTGCGAACACAAACGCAAAACCTCAAGTCAGTTCTCCCACCGTATCACACACGGGCACCCCTAAGAGTAGAGAGAACTCTTCCAATGTAGGTACCAACTGATAGTCCGGAAACGTGAAACAATGATGTACGAGATCAAAGAATTGGAATAGTACACACATCATCTCTTCTTGGAAGTTGGATGTTGTCAAACTGAGGAGTCGACCATATTTCTTGGTAAAAGGAGAATCCCCAGGCACTCATGAGGCTAGCTCTTGAAGTTGAGGATGTGATTTTATAAATTTGATTCGTGTTGTACACCAAAATTTTCCCTCCCATATTTCTCAATACATTTCAATTGAGGTCCTCAAATTGCTCAAGGAAGTCCAAGGGTTGACCAGACAAACTCTCTCCTAAGATAGTCTACCCCAAATTAGGGTTTCAGTTTGCATCAAGATGTTTGAATCAAAAGAGTATCAAATTCTCACCATTGTCCTAATGTGCCCATAAGATCATACATGTCAAGTTTCAAGCCTTGCAGAGAAAGTTTGCTCAGTCAGTTGCTCAAAGGCCTGAAAATCGACTGTGTTAGGGAAAAAGTCAATTGTGTCCTACATACAGTCAAACTTCAATATTTTTGGTCAACATTCTCATTTTGAAGTATTATACATAATTTGATAAAGTTTTGATCATGATTCATCAAGGATTGATCACAATTCATCAAAACCCAAAAGTTGCTAAATTAGGGTTTTGCAAGAAAAGTCAACTCAACTTTGACCAAGCATAACTTTGTCATACTTTATCAGAAATGACCCATCCAAAGCTCATTTTGAAGAGGATGAAATTCCATACAATTAATCTTCATCTCCAAAGTTCAAAATATGCACTCACAAGAATATATAAATTTGGACATTATAGGTCATTTTGAAAAGTCAACAAAAACACCTTTTTTGTCAAAGCTTAATACATGAACATGGAAGACTCAATTTAGATGAGACCAAAAGGGTTGCTTAGAGGACATCTTAATCTTTATAAAAAGTCCAAGAACACATCTCTAAGGTCAAAATTGAAGGAGTTATGCATTGTTGAAGTTGACCCTTTTTGCAAAATTGCCAAAAGTCAAATGTGCCCAAAATTGCAATTTTTGTCAAATGGGCCCAACTTTTTGTGCTTGCATTGAGTTTGTAACATGAACCACGACCCATGATCCTTCCCACTTGTCTTTATGTCATTTTTATCATTTATTTTGATTTTTATTTCAATTAAATTAAATAAAATCAAAATAAAATCATGAAAATATCAAAACTAATCAAAGCTTAAGATTTTGTGCATGTTTAGGTCTCTTATACAGCTGGAAAGAGAATCAAATCATGCAAGTTTCATTTGGAATCAAAAATATTGGATTTGGATTGATTTGGAAAGATTTACATAAGAATAAAATCATGATTCAATCATCTTAATTGAGAAAGTTTTGAAGCAAGTTTGTAACCTAATTCATTCTTGGGTACATATAGAACATTGGCAGACCAAAAATAGGGGATTCAGAGGCGTGTAATAGAGAGAACAGATTGCAAAAAAAACTGAAGAAAAGTGTAAACTGATTTTCAAGATTCAGGCTATCTCAGGCCATTCTAAGCATCCCAAACGTTTGCTGGACATCCCAGGAACGCATTTCAACCATTAACAAGCTTTCCCACGTTCAGAATTGCACTGTAAGTACCACATGATTTCCATACTATCTTAAGTTTGAATATCATAATTCTGGCATATTTAGCACGATTCATTGGTATATTATTGATCCTTGAGTTATTTGCAAGCTATTGATTATACCCAATTGCGTTTTTACTGACTATTCAGCAAGTTTCCATAGTTAGGGTTCTTGCTCCATTTTTGGGGGTTTTTTGTACATGAGTAATTGGCCCTAATGGAGGAGACCATTGTGATTAGCGGGTCAAACCCAGTTGATCCATGATCTTGAATCTTATTTATATTGCTTGTATGCATATTCTGAATTGTACAGGGTTATAGCCACAGCGCCATGTCTGTAGATAAAGGTTCAGAGTTTTAAACGACAGATCCAGGGAAGAAGACGATGGCGTGTCACAACTTTAATGGCCGGTTTAAATTCTGGCGCGTTTATTCTGGCCAGAAGCCTGTTAGTTCTGATCTATTTGTTTGTTTCTATTGTATTGATAAACTAACACCCAGCGCAGTTGGACAGAAGAAGGAGGTAAGAAGCTCATGATTCTGGATACGATCCCAAGCGTGAGATTTTGGCATTTTCCCCCTTATATTCACCATATCCAGCGTTTGCACTTTTTGAGGATCATCTTCTAGACACATCAGCCAGGACCAGATTAAGCATCCTCTGGTCATGATCTGTTGGATCCACCCGCCAGGAGCAGGCCGAATACCATCATCCTCTGACCGACATCCCCTGATCACCATCCTCTGGACCATCATCCTCTAATCACCCTCCTCTGGACCATCATCCTCTGATCACCATCCTCTGGACCATCATCCTCTGATCAGAGCCGCTGACAGCAAGCCCTACAAGGGTTAGAACAGAGTAAAACCAAAACTTTTCAAAACACACAAACACAGAAGCAATTTTTAAAATGATGAGCAAGTACCTAAGAGCCCGTAGAAAACTGCGGATAGAAAAGGTGCTAATACCTTCTCTTTCTATAATCTACCCCCCGTACTCAAAATCTCGGAAAAAAGAATTTTTTTGTGCTTTTTTCCTTTCCAGTTGGATAAAATAAAAGTCGGTGGCGACTCTTGCTTACCGCGACATTTTGCAAACACAAACGCAAAACACAAACCAGCATTTTCATTAAATAGTCTGGTTCTGCCACTGTATCACAATTCGGATGGTGTTTCTTCAGAGAGAATTCATGTCCTACAAAACAAAAACAAAGATAAATTTCTAAATCCTTGAAATGGTTAGTGAGCATGCGTATGATGTTCATGATGTTTATGATGTTTATGTACAAGTAAATATATACACACATAACAAACAAGTCCCTTTGTTTTAGGCTTGCATGAGTTTTGTAGGTTAGTACCCTCTTGAAGTTTGGTTGGCTCAACATGTTCTAGCAATAGTGATCGGGTTCTAAAGGATCTCAATATCACCGACCTTTCTCTTAGGTATTGTCTCAGCACAACAATATTTTCTTGCGACCGAGATATCCCAAAATTCTAGCCTCAATGAGTGTAGTATCGAGTATCAACCAATTTTCAGCTTTACACCGAAATTGGCTATCTCACTACGTCCTAATGGCCAAGTTTGTTCAATTAGGGTTCTAAAGTCAATTAGTGCTTCATGGCGCCACTCAGCGGCCCCGTATTCTCCTCGATTAACCACGAGGGATACCGGTACCCACAAATGCGTCGCACTAACATAGCCATTGTTTCAACCATATCAGTCTACGCCGTACAGTCTCCACAATCTATTGCTATTTACCTAAAAATGTGTCCCAGATCCGGGTGGAGGATCAAAGCAAGCCCAATATAAAGAGCTAAATATAAAGCATACAAATCAAATAATGAAAGCGAGTAAAGGTGATCTAACCCTAAGGTAACCCCACTTTTAGAATTCCCCAGCAGAGTCGCCAGTTCTGTGATACGGTGGGAGACCTGACTTGGTGTTTTGCATTTCGATCGCATTTGTGTGGATAGAAAGAGTCGCCACTAACTTTTCTTTTATCCAAAAGGAAAGGTAAAAAGCACAGGAAAGACCTTTCGAGATTATTTCTCGGGTTCGGGGGGTAGATTATGAAAAAGGAAGGTATTAGCACCCTTTTCATCCATGGTTTTCCATGGGCTCTTAGTTACTCGTTTAGATCACTTGATTTTTGTTTTGATAGTGTGCTTGTAATGTGGGCTTTGAAAGTGTTTTGAAAAAATCTCTTTGTAATGGTTCTCGTTTCTATTAGAACGCGTACAAAGTTTTGTTTCGAAAGATGGTTCAAAGATGTGTTTGTGGATTATGTTTTAGAAAGTGTTTTGAAAAGATGTTTTGCAATGGTTCTCGTCTCTATAAGAATGTATACAAAAGGTTTTGTCTTTTGAAAATGTTTTGAGATGAAAGTGTTGGTGTAAAATGTTTTTGTCGTGAGCAAGTGAGTAACTAGGAGCGAATTTACCTACACGAAAGGTCTCAAGGTTCTTTTATTCCTCCTTTACATGTTGCTATCTTACCATTGACTTGGTAAGAAGCCCCATCGTTGGATGTAAAGGGACAGGCGCAGATTAATTTTACAGTCATCGAAAGTAACTCACGGGACACTTTAGCAATTTTTGTAAGGGACGAGATCGTTTTATTGAAGGCAACATCGAGGGTCATCGAGTGACTACAATCTTTTTATCGAAGGGTCATTTTCTAAAACGTCCCATACTCGAGGGACATGACTGTATTTCTGAGGCAACGAGCGAGGTTACCCTAGAGGTGCGCGTGTGAAAAAGTATGCTTGATTCAAGTTAATTTGATCTTTAAAATTAGGTTAACTAACGATTGATTTTTTTTTATCTTTCCATACACGTATAATTACTATACAGTAATGAGTAAAACAAATAAAAATACAGAAATTGAAATTCTATGTTATTACAGAGCTTCGGGAATGGGGGTACAAATTAATGAATGGGGGTGACACTAAGAAATAAATATTTAAATCACGCAATACAAGTCCAAAACGTTAAATAATTATTTAGGTTAAAACTCTTTTCATTTGATATAATTTATTAAGGACTTA
Source organism: Vicia faba (assembly GCA_948472305.1). NCBI lineage: Eukaryota > Viridiplantae > Streptophyta > Magnoliopsida > Fabales > Fabaceae > Vicia > Vicia faba. The sequence continues at coordinate 264,774,296 of OX451737.1, read as the reverse complement.
ATTAATAATGTCAGACAAAAATTATTTTAAAGTTAATAATTATTTAAAACAAATGTTAACATATTTACATTTTTTAAATATATCTTGAAAAAATAAAAATCAAATAATGAAAAGAAAATATTAACAACAAAAAAATATAAAGGGGAATATTAGAAATGGGCCTGCAAATAAAGTAAAACATGGGGTGCATAAATGAATAGGTCCAAATGCTTCTGGCTAATCCAGTGTAGCAACCCACTGGAGGTACACCATGGGGATGCATCTAAGATGCGTAGAAATGGTGTGATAATTGATCAGGGGGATGGATGATGAGGGCACATCAGGTTAACGTGGGGGTGCAAGTGGGGGATTATTCAGGGCAACAAAAGAGGTGGTGACAAGTGTCACCACTGGATTGGGTCAAAGTGTTGTTATCAAACAACACAAAACTCCAATATGCCTAAGCCACGCCTCATAACTCATTGTTTTTTCTCTCTCTTGAACGCTCTTCCCTCTCTCTTCTCTCTTACCATGGGCCTTCACCGGAGAAGACCCTTTGGTCGCGCCAGAAATCGCCTTACGGTGATGACGGCGGCGGCGTGTCTCGAAACCTTTCTTTTCTTACATTTTTCTGATCGTCTCTCTCTGCTAGTTACTAATTCATGACTAATTTCTGCAGATTTTCACTTGGTGACCCTAAATCTAGAAAGGGGGGAAAATGAAACCCTAATTTTCGTTTGGTAAGATCAGCGAAGGTAGAGATGCATGCAATGATATAATCAAAGATAGTAAGGAAAGAGAAGAAAGAGATCGTTGGTGAGGTCTGGATCTATAACCTTACTAACCTCCTAATGTTTTTTTCGATAAGATAGCTCTGAATCTGTGTCTGTGAGTGACTTCTTTCTCCTTCTGAGTTCGTGTTATCCTGGTTATCAGATTAGGGTTTTTGTTGTTTGTTTGCTACTGATTTGTTGGGTTTTGAATAATGATGTTTGATGACAAGGTTTGGATGATGGACTTTGGTTCTATGGTTTTTGTTGTCTGCTGTTTTTTGGATGATGGTTAGGATGGTTGTTTTTTATGAATGTTATGATGTTCCAATTGATTTGAGACAAAGAGATTTCTTGAACTTTTGGTCCTGAGTTTTTTTGTGGTTTACTAGTTTGCTAGTTCTGTTTTGGTTTTTTTGTGTGATGGTTCTATGATGTTTCAGTTAATTTGAGACAAAAGGATTTCTTGAACTTTTTGATTCTGAGTTTTGTGTGGTTTTCTAGTTTGCTAGTTCTGTTCTGGTTTTCTGTGATGGTTCTATGATGTTTCAGTTGGTTTTGGTGATGGTTTGATGATATTTCAGTTGGTTTTGGTGATGGTTTGATGATGTTTTGATGGATACTATGATGTTTTGTTGGTTTGGAGATGGTTTGATGATGTTTCAGTTGGTTTTGGTGATGGTTTGATGATGGTTTGATGGATACTATGATGTTCTGTTGGTTTGGAGATGGTTTGATGATGTTTCAATTGGTTTTGGTGATGGTTTGATGATGTTTTTATGGATACTATGATGTTCTGTTGGTTTGAAACAAAGGGATTTCTTGAACTTTTTGGTTCTGAATTTTTTGTAGTTTTTTCTATCTATTTAGTTCTGTATGTTTCTCCTCCTCATATCTGATGGTTCTCTCCTCTATAAAACAGTAAAAAATTGTTATCTGATTAGGATGAAAAAATAGGAGGGAAAAAACTTTGAATTTTGACAGTTTTGGCTTTTCTAGTTTTTGGCTTTTGAGTGCAGCTTGGACTGTTTCCATTTTGGTGCAAGTCTGGGTATTTTTTTGGAATGTATTACAGACTGGTTGCTATGGTTTATGTTGACATGCTTTTATGCAGAACTTGGACAGATTTATGGACTGCTATGGGCAGCATAGGGAGGCTTTTTGAGCAGGTCTTCTTGGACTGTTTCTTATAGCAACCTGTTTGTCTTGGCATTTGCTGGCTAGGTGATATCTTTCCTCTTTCCTCTCTTTGTGAGATAAAGCATTTTTTCTTTTGATGCATTTTCCGAAGGGTTTGCTTATTTCCTTGGAAAAATGATGATGTTGACTTACATTACAGCATTTTATACTTTTGGCTTGTTGCTTGCATATTATTTGTTCAGTTCTGTTGTAGCTTTGTGTTGCTGCCTTTGATTTCTGATTTGTACACTTGCTTGTTGTATGTTATTTGCAGCCCGTTGCCTTGCATCTTGTGCGGCTGTAATTGCTTTGCAAAGCAATGCCTTTTTTGTGATGCAGTTTGGCTGTTTGGGATTGTTTGACTTGTGCATTTTGACTACTGCTGTTTGCAGCCTGTTGCTTTTGTTGCTGTTTGAACTTGCTGCCTTGCCTGTCCAATTTGTATATTTATTTCTTTTTCCCCTTTTTTGTGAACCAAAACCTAGGTTTTGAGATTTGTAGAAATAGGGAAAATGGACAAACAAAATTCTGATTCCTAAAAGCAAACCCTAATGATGAAAAATCAAATTTGCTTGGACTTTTCAATATTGATTTTTGCTAATATTCTCTTTTCTTTTGTCACATGTACAAACAAATGGAAAGCAAGAAAATGGCTAGCAATGGGGAATTTCTTGAGGATGAAGCAAAGAGTCTTGAAGAAGAAGCAAATTTTCCTTTATAGATTTAAACTTTGTATTTTAATTGTAATCTATTTGTAATCACTTGTAATCATTTGTGAATGACCCACAAAACTGTAATGAACAAAGCTTGAGTAATAATGAATATTTGTTGTACAAAACTTTTGAGTTTTATTTTAATTTTGCAATTCTTGATTTGAATGTCTTGAATAAGAATCCTGGCTTGATAACTTGCATTTCAAGTAAACATAATACGATAGGATAAATCATGTATCTTGCATTCTTAAACAAAATAAATGTTTAAAAGCTCAAACCCAAATGATTAATTGAACCCTCAATCATGATTGCTTAAAATGATAGCTCTAGACCTTGCACCTTATCTAAACAGAATATGCCCTCAAAAGTAACATCAATCTTCAGAACATTATAGTTAAGAAAACAAATAGAAATCACACAAATGCCTTTGCAGTTATCTGGGCCATGGATTGGGCAAACCTTTGAGAAGTGCAAAACCCTAATTGCTGACTGGTTTCCTAGGAAGAGAATTTGTTTGATCAACTTTTGAGCCAAATTGAGTATTTAAGAAACCCTGGGATAGCATCTTGAGTGAAAAATGGGAGGGCAAATTTTGGGGTACAACACATACATTGATGTTCCCATTCCTGTAGAGATTGCATATCGCAGGAAACCTGTTGTAGCTCCTGTTGTTATTTGCTTTCCTGGTGCTATTTCACCATTCAGATAGAGCTATACCTTATAAATACAATGCAACTATCCTGGAAGACGGTGTGGAAATTCCAATCCAACCTCTGTCCCATGTTGAGAATATAGTAGAGGCTATTCGAGTGACCCGTAGTGGTCGCGTATTTTCTCCTACCTTTCGAGGAGATGTTGATCTTGGAAAAAAGGTTGTTGAGACTTATGCTGATCCTAAGAAGGTGGTAGGAGAATCTAGTAGTGCTACCATGGAGAAGAATGTTGATGATTTGTTAAAGATCATTAAGATGAGTGATTATAAGATTGTGGATCAACTTTTGCAAGATCCATCTAAGATCTCCATCTAGCTTTGTTGATGAACTCCTCTGATTATCGGGAATCTCTAATGAGAGTGTTGGATCAGGATTTTGTTGAAAGAGATATGTCTCTGGATCAGTTCAACGGTGTTGTGGAAAATATTACTTCTTGTAACAATTTGAGCTTTTGTGATGATGAGTTGCCCGATGAGGGGGAAAACCATAACATGGCTCTGTGCATATCTATCAATTATAAGAATGACTCTTTATCTAATGTGTTTATAGACAATGGATCTGCTTTGAATGTCATAACGAGGAGCACTCTTATGAAGCTTAAGTACTAAGGCACTCTTATACGCCCTAGCGGAACTATAGTGAAAGCTTTCGATGGTTCAAGAATATTTGTTATTGGAGAGGTGGACTTACCCATTCACATAGGTCCACACATCTTCCAAATTACCTTCAAAGTGATGGATATTATTCCAGCTTACAGTTGTCTTTTGGGACGACCATGGATCCATGAAGCAGGGGTTGTTACCTCAACTCTGCATTAGAAGCTGAAATTTGTCTGTGAAGGGAAGGTAGTTATTGTAAATGGTGAGAAAGCTCTGTTAATATCTCATTGGTCTTCCTTTAGCATTGTAGAACCTGATGAAAGCATTGTTGGAACTCAGTTCCAAGCTTTGTCAATTTATAATATAAGGAAGAATGAAGATTTTATTACGTCATTCAAGGATGCGCAACAAGTGGTGCAGAAGTGCCCTAGCAATGTATGACAACAAGTTATTGATCCAACTGTGAACAAGAATAGGACTGGTTTGGGTTTATCCCTGAAGAATGAAGTTATGAAGCCTAAGTTTGCCTTCTGCAAATATCAAGATATATTTCGTAGTGCACGATATCTCCATCCAACTACTCCAGAGGCTAATGCTATCCTTGAGGACGAGCCAGAAATAGAGATGTCGAACTTATTGACGCATGGAGTCAAGGTCCAGAATTAGATCAATGTTGATGTTCCTACTTGCATGCATATTTTGAAGTAATTTGTTTTTGCTTGTCTTTTCAAAAATCTTTTCACTCTGCCCAAGGTGAAATTGATATTGTATTGGCGCGTATTTTGTTTTAGATTTTCAAATCATTAATAAAAGTTGTTTTTAATTTCCAATTATGTTTTTTTTTGTTTTTTTTTTGGAAAATGGTAATCATAAAAAAAAAAACTTCCTAAATAAATGATAATTGTGAATAAATCTGTATAATCACTTGTACATTGGTCAGTTTCTAAAATCAATCATAATCATATGTGCAGTTTTATTAAAACAATCATTGAATACAATGACCATGCACCCTCTCCTAACTTTGAATGTCATTTGTATGTGGCTAAAGAAGAAGAATTTGATGAAATATCTGAAGAGGTTCCTCAGTTTCTTGAGCGTGAGGAGAATACCATTCAGCCGTATAAAGAGTCGTTAGAGACTATTAATTTGGGTTCAGAAGAAGATTCGAGAGAAGTCAAGATTGGGGCACTGTTTCATCCCAACATGAAGAGAAGGTTGATTGAGTTGTTGAAAGAGTATGTGGATATCTTTTCTTGGTCTTATTAAGATATGTCTGGGTTGGATACTGATATTGTGGAGCATCATTTTCCGTCGAAGCCAGAATATCCGCCTATCAAGCAAAAGTTAAGAAGAATTCATCCTGACATGGCAGTAAAGATTAAAGAGGAGGTCTTGAAACAGATTGATATCGATTTTCTTGTGACATCAGTGTATCCTCAATGGATTTCCAATATTGTTTCTAGTACCTAAGAAAGACAGAAAAGTCCACATGTGCATTTATTATAGAGATCTGAATAAAGCAAGTCCAAAAGATGATTTCCCATTGCCACATATTGATATGTTGGTGGATAGTACTATAACATTTAAAGTATTCTCGTTCATGGACGGATTTTCTGGATACAATCAAACTAAGATGGCTCCTGAGGACATGGAAAAAATAGCTTTTATCACACTCTGGGGAACATTCTGTTACAGAGTGATGTCATTCGGGTTAAATGACTCTGGTGCAACGTACTAGAGGGCTATGACAACCTTATTCCATGATTTGATGCATAAGGAAATTGAAGTATATGTTGATGATATGATCTCTAAATCTCAGACCGAGGAAGGGAATTTGGAAGACTTGATGAAGTTGTTTCAGCATTTAAGGAAGTATTGTCTCTGCTTGAATCTGAATAAGTGTACGTTTGGTGTTCGTTCGGAAAAATTGTTGGGTTTCATTGTCAGCCAAAAAGGAATTGAAGTTGATCCTGATAAATTTAGGGCAATTCAAGAAATGCCCGCACTAAGAACTGAAAAAAAAGTATGAGGATTCCTTGGGCGTCTGAATTACACCTCCAAGTTCATTTCCCTTATGACTGCAACAAGTGAACCAATTTTCAAGCTTCTGAAGAAAGATCAAGGTTGCGTGTGGATGGATGATTTCCAAAGGGAATTTGAAAGCATTAAAGAGTATTTTCTTGAACCTCCTATCATGCTCCCTCGTGTTGAAGGAAGACCATTGATTATGTATTTGATTGTGTTAGATAAATCTATGGGTTGTATTTTGGGACGACAAGATAAAACAGGAAGAAAGGAATATGCCATTTATTATCTGAGCAAGAAGTTTACTGACTGTGAGTCATTGTATTTTATGCTTGAAAAGACATGTTGTGCTTTAGCATGGGCTATAAAGCGTTTGCGACAGTATATGGTGAATCACACTACTTTGTTGATATCCAAAAATGATCCAATTAAGTATATCTTTAAAAAGACTTCTCTTACCAGAAGAATTTCCCATTGGCAGATGTTGTTGTCCGAATATGATACTGAATATCGTACTCAGAAAGCTATTAAAGTTAGTGTGTTGGTCGAGTATCTTGCTCACCAACTGGTTGATGATTATCAGTCTGTTAAGTATGATTTCCATGATGAAGATGTGATGTATTTGAAGATTAAATATTGTGATGAGCCTTTGCCTGAAGAAGGTCCTGATCCTGAATCCTAGTAGGGTATGGTGTTTGATGAAGTTGTAAATGCTTATGGAAAAGGAATTGGTGTTGTGATTATCACTCTTCATGGGTCCCATATACCTTTCACTACAAGGCTGACATTTGATTGTACCAATAACATGGCAGAGTATGAAGCTTGTATTATGGGTATTAAGAGGCTATGGATCTCAGAATCAAAATTCTTGATGTATATGGTGATTCATCTTTGGTAATAAATCATATTAAAGTAGAATGAGAGACTCATCACTCTGGCTTGATTCTCTACAAAGATTATGCAAGAAGATTGTTACCCTTCTTCAATAAGTTTGAACTCCATCACATTCCCCGAGATGAGAATCAGATGGAAAATGCTTTAGCCACTTTGGCTTATATATACCAAGTGAATGCTTGGAATGATGTATCAGATTACAAGTTGGGGTCTTGATAGACCAGCTCATGTGTTTGCTACATATGTGACATCAGATGATAAATGTTGGTATTATGATATCAAGCACTTCCTTTAGACTCAAGAATACCCTCTTGGGGTATCCAACAAAGATAGGAAGACATTGAGAAGGTTGACAAGTATCTTTTTCCTCAATGAAGATGTGTTATACAAGAGAAATTACGACATGGTCTTGCTCAGATGCATGGATAAACATGAAGCAGACATGCTAATGCATGAGATTCGTGAAGGATCCTTTGGTACCCATGCAAATGGATATTCGATGGCAAATAAGATGCTTAGGAAAGGTTACTATTGGGTTACAATGGAATCTGACTGTTACAAATTTTCGAAGAAGTGCGATAAGTGTCTGATTTATGCTGACAAGATTCATGTGCCTCCGACTCTCCTCAATGTTATTTCTTCCCCATGGACTTTCTCTATGTGAGGTATTGATATGATTGAGATGATTGAACCCAAGTCCTCAAATGGACGTCGTTTCATCTTGATGGTAATTGATTACTTCACCAAATGGGTGGAAGCAGCCTCTTATGCTAATGTCACCAAGTAGGTGGTGGTGCGGTTTATCAAGAACAACGTTATCTGTCGATATGGTATGCCAAGAAGAATTATCACTAACAGCGGCTCAAATTTAAATAATAAAATGATGAAATAACTTTGTGAAGAATTCAAGATTATCCATCACAACTCGTCTCCTTAAAGGCCTAAGATGAATGGGGTTATTGAAGCTACTAATAAGAATATTAAGAAGATTGTCCAGAAAATGGTTGTTACCTATAAAGATTGGCATGAGATGCTTCCTTTTGCTTTGCATGGGTATCGTACATCCATTTATACTTCAATAGGGGAAACCCCATTCTCTCTTGTGTATGGCATGGAAGCAGCGCTCCCTATTGAGGTGGAAATTCCCTCTTTGCGTGTGATAATGAAAACTAAGCTGTCGGAGGATGAATGGGTCCAGAATAGGTTAGACCAGTTGAATTTGATTGAAGAAAAGAGAATGACAGCCTTGTGTCACGGCCTTATATACCAGAAAAGAATGAAGAAAGGTTTTGATAAGAAGGTCAAGCCTCGTGAATTCAGAGAAGGCAACCTCGTGCTTAAGAAGATCATGTCTTTTAATGCTAATTCTAAGGGCAAGTGGACTCCCAATTATGAAGGCCCATATGTTGTCAAGAAAGCCTACTCTGGCAGTACATTGATTCTTGAAACTATGGATGACGAGGAGTTCCCACATTCTGTGAATGCTGATGCAGTCAAGAAATACTTTGCCTAAAGAAATAAAAGAACAGCTCGCTAAGTTGAAAAACCGAAAGGGCACTTTAGGCAAAAATGAGCGTCTTGGTAGGCTGAAAACCCGAAAGGGCGGTCTAGGAAAAAGCTAGAGACATAAACAAAATAAAATTTTCCTGGTAGGTTGAAAACCCACAAGGGCAACCTAGGAAAAAGTTAGGGATTTTTTGGCAAGTAACTTCATCGGATAAGACTTGATCATTGAAGCAACGATCTTCTTGGATTCTCATCGCACTTCAACTAAAGCCTATGCACAAGAGTTCAAAGTTGTTAGGGAGAATAGTGGTCATTGTGTTTCAATGTACCTTTCCATATATTTACCATGTTCTAAAACTTTGTAATCATCTATGGAGTCACACCATTTGCTACCATTCTATTAATAAAGTTTGAGCCTTTATCCAATTCTTTGCAGTTCTTATTTTATTCTACCTACAAAAATTTCATTTATTAATGATAGTAATTTTCAAAAGAAAAAGACTTAATAATAAAACATGTTTTTTGAAAAAATTTCATATTACCTTTTACTTCGATTCTGTGAATCAAAGGGGACAAAAGTAGTGGTTCCGAGGATGGATGAACTCCGAAGTCTTGAAAAGTTTCCTCCAAGAAGTATTCTCGGGTTACTCTTGCTCGTCAGCGCTTAGCCCCTTGCATTTGTTCTTTGGATAGTTGAACTTCTCCAAGTTGTTATATGGTGCTGGTTTGGGTGGTTTTATACCTCTATCCCATATTCCCCAGTTAAGTTCTAATGTGGATCTCTCCAGAAGAGTGTGATTCTCTTTCCCCAGCAGGTTTGCGATAAAGCAGAGATTGTAAAGTGGTGTAGCATTTCCTTAGTTGTTGGATTATTTCTCCCTTTTTTATGTTGAAAAGTAATATATAATCTCTTGCAGAGCATTGCTCCCTCCAGTTATGACCTTGCTATTATTGTGTGCTCCCCAAGCAGCTAGACAAAAGGAGTATCTTTCTTGAGAAGTGTTGAGATAGCTGTCAAATTTTGGGTTTTCTCTCGCCAAGTATTGAGTTTGATTTAAAATCCCCATAACTTTAACTTTAACTTCTTAATTCCCCAGATGAATCAAGGATGATGTTTCCCTTTAAGGTGAATATCCCCATGAACTTCCTTTGATCTTCCTTGGAAAGGTTTGTACAACCGCTATTCCTGGGTGTTAAACGTATTTGGGCTCCCATCAACGATATGGCATTATTTGCCCTAGTAAAGTCGGTTTTGGCATCCCCAGTTGAAGTCTAGACGATGTGGCTTTGTCTTTCCTAGCAAAGTTTGTATGACATTCCCCAATGAAGCCTGAAGAAGTTTATTATATCTTTGTAGTTTTACAGTTCATTGTTATCAATTTGTACTTCGTTTGTTTTCAATTAACATTTTCTTTCCCAGTGAAGTTCATCCTTGAAGTAGGATGTTGTTTCCTCAGTTGGTGCTTACTCTCTTACGAAATCTTCATCTTGGATGTGATTTAGTCGAGTGCTATTTTTACCCAAGCTTGTTTTGTCTGGTGATCCCTAGTGTAGTATGTCTATTTTGTCAGCATATACATGACAACATTCATACACATCCATACATTACTCATACATACATCATGCATAGTTGATCTAAAATTCATGTTTTATCTTCACTCATAGATGTTTCTGTTGGTATATTATCCTCTTTGCAGAGTTGTGTTATCCTCTCTCCAATAGAATGTCAATCTTAAGCAGAAAGTGTATCTCTTTTCAATTTCTCCACTGAGTTATCCCTCGTGGAAGAATTTTACTTTAGCCTTCTTACCCAACCCATTACCTGGATAGAATTGATCCCCATTTGAGTTTACTCCTCATTGGATGGTGTCTTGGTTGACTATTTCACTCTGGTTTGTTCCTGGTTTAAATTTTGGTCCCTGATGGCAATGTTATTTTGATCTTTCTAGGTTGTGAGCCTTGGATCGAACGTGCAATTATTTTGCACGTGAGGATTTATCTCCTCAGCAGGAATGTGTTTATATCTCCCCAGGAAGTCAAAAATTCATTTCCTAGCAGTGTTATTGCAACCCTTTCATAATGGCAAGTGGTTGTGTCTTTATTTGAGCAACCTCTATTCCCCTGACAAGTCTGTTAGTACCAGAGAAGATTATTTGTTAACTCCAATGGATGGATGGTTTTGTCAATATTCCAAAGATGGTTCGTTGAAAGATCTTTACAGTAGTTACTACCCTTTTCAAGATATATCTTGATCAAAGAAGAAATTGTTAGCGTTCTCGGCGAAATCCAGAAGTTGGTAAAATTTGTTACCTTTTCCAGGCGAATTGTCTCGGCTAAAGAAGAAGTTGAGACCCGTTCTAGTTGGAATGCCAGAATTTGGAGAAACTTGTTATTGTTCTATGTTTTCCCCCCTTCCACCCTGAATTGGTAGTTCACCGTCATTTATTAGTCGGTATTTACCTCTTTTTTCTCATTGGACTTTACTACAACAAGTATTATCTTGAACTTTGAAATATGACATTTAAAAAGGAATAATTTTTTTTTAAAAAAATGATACTTAAAAAGAAATAGAGGAAGTAAGTTATATAATTAGAAAAAAAATATTTATACATTAAAAAATGAGAATAACAATTATTTTAAAACAAATTTTATTTATTAAAAAAAAATTGAAATTGACAGAAGAAGAGCAACTTTGCCTGCCTTAATAGCAATAAGACTAGATTTTGCACCATTATCATCTGCGTCAATAAAAAGGTGGTAAGATTGGCCTATCACCAAATCTTTGAATAATGTGGTTATTAGCTCTTCTTGTCTTCATTGTAAATATAAATGATGAGTGAAAATGAGGTTTAAAAAATGTGATTATTTTATTTATTTTATATTAAGAATAAGATAATTATTTATAAGGATAGATATATTGGATACACATAGTAATTTGAATGTTTTGAAATATTTGAATGAAGACCAGTGTGAAACTTTAGAAGACAAAAAGCGAGCATGTCATGCTTATGTTACTTAATTATGTACTAGCAACGATATGATTTTTGTTGTCACTTTTACCTTTGCTTTTTGGGGACACACTCCTACACTAATTGTGTAGCTAGTGATAGGAATATCTCAACAGTTCTAGGCTGTGCCTTGTCCTATTCTCTCTGCTAGGGTTTGTACTTTTATATGACTTCAACCAACCCCATTTAACTGTACATATATTGAATGAATGCCTAATATGAAAAATTGATCGTATGTAACTCTTTAAAGGAACAGGCTCCTAAAATTATTCAGGCATGGCAGTTATCGGTTCATACTTTTTGGGCAACAGACCATATTGTTTAATTTTTGTAATAATCAAAATATATCAAAAAAATTTATAGAAATTAAAAATAAAATTCAATAATTTATAAGAAAAAAAAACATATTTAACTCAACTTTTTTTATAGAAAATAAAACTGTAAAATATAGGTCTCTTTAATTTGAATTATGTGCATTTTTAATGTCTCTTGATATCTCAGATTTTTAATTTTGAGTTAAAAATTCATTAATTCATTTTTCTCCTACTTTAAAATTCTCTTTTGAAAGATAGTAAATATTATTTAGATTAGATTGACATTCACTTGATGCATGGATTTAATTGAGTTTTTATCTTTTATTAGATTTTAATTATTTTAATATATTTTCTTGATAAATATAGTTAATATATGAGATTAATTGCTATGTATTATCAGTGTAAAATTTTGTACACAGTTAATGCATCACAACCATCTATTAATACTATTTATAATCTAACGATCGTGATTTATTGATGATGTAAAATTTCTTTATACTGTCAGCGTATGTCAATTAAATTCTTAATATATTTAAGATTTATTTTTATAAATTTAAATAAACATAAAAAAATATCATTAATTTTTTTATTTTTGTTTTGATTCTTGTGTTTTTTACACTAATATCTATTTTAGATATTTTATTTTAAATAGTTGAGATGTGTGTTCTATCTGATATCCAATATTTTAAAATTTTATTTGTTAATTTTTTAAAATTGTTAAAATAAAACTTTAAATATTATTATATAAAACTATAATAAAATATATTATATTGAGAATTTATATGAAATTTTTAGTGATATATAAATAGTTGATATATAAATCGGTATATAATTATTTTTTTAAGAATTAAGAAATTATTGCATATTGCAATACAAATATAAATAGTATTCTATAAAATTTAGGAAAATAATATATTTTTGTCTTTGTCTGAATTTGAACCCATGACCTTTGATAGAGAATAAATATGTTTTTTTTTCTTCATTTTGAGAAGTCGGTATGAGTTTTGGAGCGTGTCGTGTAGTAATATGAATGATGTGGCATAAAGACAATTGAAATTGTTGTGTTAAAGTCGATATTCATCTAAGTCTCACATTGAGTAATGAAAATAAAAAAGGGTAAAAAATCATTATAAATATATAAAGTTAGTTTGAGTTTATTTACCATAATTTACCACAACAATTATAATTTTTTGAGTGTATTGGAGATTTGGGTAGTCGTCTGTCTAGAGAAGATTTACAATTTTTCTGTACAAAATTGTGGTTGAGAGTGTTTTAAATTTTTCTGTCTAAAAATAGTTGTTGAGGGGTTTTCTATCTTTCTAAATTTTTTATTGTGACTTTATTTTAATTTACTTAAACCAATTTTTGAAGATTTACTTTGGTTACATTCTCAACCATTGGCATAAGAGAAAATGTTCCGATCAAGGGAGGAAATCACATGTTTGCTATCATTTTATTTTGTTTGAGTTTTATTTTCTTAAACTATATTATGGCTACATTGAAGCTGAATATTTCTTTGTTTGATGGAAGAATTAATTTCTCCTTATGACAATGCACGATACAAGACTATTTGGTCTAACAAGATCTTGATTATGCTTTGGAAAAACCAAGTGAGATGAAAGAATGAGATTGGAATTCAATACAAAAAAAGACAGTAGTACAATTCGGCTGACACTAGCTCTACATGTTAAAGTGACTGTTAAAAGAAACATCTCCAAAGAAATTGTGGAATTTGTTAGAAAGCAAGTTTGCATTAACTATATTAATGAATCGATTAATGGTGAAAATGAATTTATACTCATTGAAGATGGAACATGAATGTAATATATTTGACCATATTAATATATTTAATGAGTTGATATCTAGAATCAAGAATGTATGGAAAGATATCAAAGATGAAGAGAAAGCTACTTTTGTTGGCTTCACTACCTAAATCTTACAAATCATCAGTGAAATCAATGTTAGCAGGGAAGATCACATTCCAGTTAGATGAAATAGTGAAATCATTAAAGGATAGTCAACAAACGATAGGTATTGATCAATCTCACAAAAAAATCAAGTACTATTAGCCAAAAGAGGACAAAAAAGAACTATGGTAATTAATATGGTAGAAGTTTTCAACTAAGAGATATAAATTCGTAAGTGTCATTACTAATAACAACTTGGTCGCATTCAACCTAGATGTCCAGAATTTATAGAGATGTGAGAACATAAAGAAGAAGACACAAGAATTGAAAAGTGCTCATAATTCTTAAATATGGTTAGTTGTGAAGAAGATATTTTAATTTGTGAGGATGAATGTGACTATAAAGTAAAAAGATGTGAAACTATGAATGAAGGGAGAACATGTTGTATTAAAGTGGGTACTCACTCAAGTCCCAGATCGAGTAACGTGAAGGAAAAATGATAAAATGTCATTATAAATATAGAGTTAGTTTGAGTTTATTTACCACAACAATTCTAATCTTTTAGGTGTATTGAAGATTTGTGTAGTTTTATGGCTAGAAAGAATTTACAATTTTTTCGTACAAAAATTATGATTGAAAGGTTTTATAAATTTTCCGTCCAAAAATAATTGTTGAGAGGATTTTTTATTTTTCTGTTAAAAAATAATAGTTGAGAGGATTTGCAATTTTTCCGTCCAAAAATTGCAAGTTAGTAATAAATTTTTGATTGTGAGTTTATTTTATTTTATTTGTATCAGTTTTTGGAGATTTACTCTCGTTACATTTCCAACAAAAATGTTAGTAAAATGATGCATGATTCTGATGTAATATATTATATAGATAAAATATAGGTTAATTATGTGCAACTTTAATTTCTCTTGATATCACAAATTTTTTATTTACATTAAAATTCAATAATTCCTTTTTCTCCGACTTTAAGATTCTCTTTTGAAAGAATAGTAAATAATATATAAATTAGATTGAGACTGCACAATATGCAAATTTAATTGAGTTTTTATTTTTATATTGGATTTTTATCATTTTAAGAATTTTTTTTATAAATATAATCAATTCATTTAAGATTTATTTTTAAGAACTTAAATTAATATGAAATATATCATTAGTGATTTATTTTTAATTTTGATTCTCATGTTTTTTATACTTGTATCTATTTTAAATATTTAATTTTAAGGTTGAGATATGTATCCTACATGATGCGCAATATATTCATATTTTATTTGTTAATTTTTGGAATTGTTAAAACAAAATTTTAACTATTATTTTATAGAACTATAATAAAATGTATTATAGTGAGAATTTATATGAAATTTTTAATGATATACAAATACATAAATCAATATATAATTATTTTTGTTTTATAATTAAGAATTATTGCATATTGTAATACTATATAAATAGTATTTTATAAAATTTATGAAAATATTATATTTTTTCTTTTGATTGTACTCGAAGTCATGATCTTTGGTAGATAATAAATATGTTTTTTTTTTTCTTTTGAGAAGTGAAGATAACTTTTGAATAGTGTTTTAAAAATCGAACCGAATTGGCAACGGAGGGGTTATTGGTTTGATTTGAATGTTAGAACTGATAAGCTATTAAATTAATGAAAATCGGTTAAAATTGGCTAAACCGATAAAAAATAGTGAATCGGTGGATTAAGTGCTTGTTTTTTTTATAATTTAAAAAAAAGACATATTTTGATCAGTAACTTCATATTTCCGTTAATATTCAATATTTTGATCATATTTATAAAAGAAAGACATATTTTTAAAATAAAAATAAATTTATTTTTACTAAAATTGTTTTACATAAATAATATATAATTCAATTTTCCATACATTATCTTGAATAATTTTGTATCTTTAATTATAAATAATTTCAAAATAAAAATATTAGATACATAAATAATTAAAAAATAAAACATAACATTTTTATCGTGTTTGGATTAATATACTATTTTTATTTTTATTTTCTTTCATTGTACAAAAAATATAGTAACTTGTGCGTTTGCACGAATTTTGATATTGTTACTCGTGCGAACACATGATACTTGTGTGTTACTCCTGCGAACACATGATACTTGTTCTTGTTATTATTAAGTGTTTAAATCAATAGCTTAATATCAGTATCATATGCGTGTATCATATCAATACTCATGTTTAAAAAAATAATAAATTAGGATTTGAATCAACAATATATTTTATCTGCCTATAAAACTAATAAATGGTATTTTTGTTTTGACATTATTTATAAGAATATATGAATCAATAGTAAACTTAGTCTCGTTTATAAAAACAACATTGTTTAAAAATATTTTTTAATAATAAAAAGCTTAAATTGACAAATTATAGTGAAGAAATATTCAATCAAATTATATAATTCAATTAGTACTAACTATTTAATATAATTGATTAAAACCAATTACAAATAAAATATATTATTCCATATATAAAAATATTTGAATCAACGGTATAATTATTCTTATATATAAATAATTTTATTTTAGAATTATTTATAAAAATATTTAAATAAATAGTAAACTTATTTTTGTTCTTATTCAATATTTAACTAAATGTGTTAATATCAGTATCATATGCGCTTATCATATAGTATATGTGTGCATATGTACTATTAGGGATGTTAATTTGGAACAGTTAGTGGAGACTCCCGCGGGAATTTCTTGTTTGGAGCCCCAAAGATGGGGAATTTTCCCCGTGAAGATGAGGAATAAAGTTCCCCCGAAGGCACTTTGGAGATGAGGATGGTGAACATATCTCCTGCTCCGTGGAGTCTCCGCGCCGCACTAGAATTTCGTAATATCGTTAATTAATATATAATTTAATATTTCTATGTAGGTTTATTTATCATTTCAAAAAACATGTTTTATAAACAAATGTATAACATATATGTAATGTTAGTAAAAGAGAGAGATCTAAATGACTATTTTAATTTTTTTTAAGTTTGAAAATATTGTGTTCAAGAATCTCAAGATTAAATATTATTAAAATAATATATTTATCGTAGATGATTAGTTTATTAATTTCTTGTGGTTAGTTTTTGAATTTTTATTATTAATTTAGTTAAAAATAATAAATAAAAATTTATGTTTATAGATATTTGTAGAAACCGTGGGGACCTGTGGCGATCTGCGAAGATCCGTGGGAACGGGGATGAGGGATAAAATCCTCGTGGTGGGGACCCGATACGGAGATGGGGATTAAATTCGAGGACATGGATTGAGATGAGAATGTATCTCCTGCCCCCGCCCTGTCACATTGACATCCCTACGTACTATATTATTTCGTATTTGGATGGAATTGACCTCGTTAAAATTTTAATTTTAATATTTCAATTATTTTATATTATATATAGATAAATATATATTGATCATTGATGAACTTGTCCGGTTAAAATTTTAAATTTTATAAATGACAAAATTATATGATTAATAAAAAATATCATAAAATTTTGATACTATTTATTCATACATTACTTATGTTTATTTCTATTAGTATTTATATTGAAGTTCATTTAATTCATTTAAATTGTATGCTTATTATTATGATATGAAAACGCATGCATATTCATGCATGTTCTTTCATGCGAAAGAAACAGAAAAGACTAAAGTAGAGAAGATTAGAAAATATTATTGGATTCCTCGTAGTCTCAAATGATGAGCTTATAGGTATATATATATACAAAGTTTGTTAGGCAAGCTACCAACTAATTGTGTAACTGACTCTAACTATCATCATTCTAACTAACTAACTTATAAGAAAGTTAAGATCCTCCCACAAGTTAAATTGTGGTAAATGTCAAGCAAGTTCAACTTCGACATGAGGGAATGAAATGGTTTTGGGAGCAAAGGCTTTGTGAAGAAATATGCATGTTGATTGCATGAGGAAACTGGGATGAGTTTCATGACACTAGATAAAAACTTTTCACGAACTATGTGGAAATCAATCTCGAGGTGTTTAGTTCTTTCGTGAAACACCAGATTGGCTGAAATGTGGATGGCACTTTGACTGTCACAGAATAAGACCAGTGGCTTAGGGTATGTGATGTGCAGATCGGTAAGTAAGTAAAGGATCCATTGAAGTTCACATGTTGCTACAGCTAAAGCCCGATATTCTGCTTCAGAGGAAGAACGAGACATATTGGCTTGTTTCTTGGTTCGCCATGAGATGGGGGATGATCATATGTAGAAGCAAGAGCTTGATATAGATTTCCTTGTATCTATACATCCTGCCCAGTCTGCATCAAAGAATGCTGTGATATGGAGGGAGGAATTCCTTGGAAACTAAAGCTCTCGACCTGGACATTACTTCAAATAACTTAATACTCGACAAATAGCATTATAATGAATCATGGAAGGTTTTGATAGGAATTGGCTAAGTTATTGAGTAATGAACGTGATATCAGGTTTTGTTGTGTTTAGGTAGATTAATCTGCCAATGAGTCATCTGTAACCTGGAATTTCTTCAAAAGCAGGACCGTTATCATTGCAAAGTTTGATAGACGGGTCAGAAGGAGTGTTAGCAGGTTTTGAGACAAGGAATCATGTGTCAGTCAACAAATGAAGACAATATTTCCTTTGGTAAATTGAAATTCCTTGGGATGAGTGTGCAACTTTCATTCCTAAGAAGTATTTAAGCACTCAAAGGTATTTGATTGTATGCTTGATGCAAAATAGATTTCATATGTTGGAATTCAGCCATTGAATCACCTGCTAAAATAACATCATCAACATATACAAGTAAAGTTGTAAATGAGGAAGATGTTTTCTTGACAAATAAGGAATGGTCAGGTGTTTCTTGTGAATATCCATGATGAAAGAGTAATGAAGTCAATCTCTCATACCATTGGCGGCTAGCCTGCTTCAAGCCATATAGGGATTTTACCAATTTGCAAACTAGATTGGGTTTAGAGGAATAAACACCAGGAGGAATGAACATATAAACATCCTCATTTAACTCTCCATGTAAAAAAACATTATTTACATCAAGTTGATGTAAATGCCAATTATGAATGAAGGCTAAAACTAGAACAAGTCTGATTGTGGTGAGCTTTGCAACTGGTGAGAATGTATCTGAGTAATCCAATCCATTAATTTGGTTGTAGCCTTTAGCAACAAGACGTGCTTTGAATCTCTCTATGCTACCATCAGACTTGTATTTGATTTTGTAAACCCATTTGCAGCCTATTGGATTCACATTAGGTGGAAAACCCACCAATTTCCAAGTACCAGTTTTCTCGAGAGCATCAAGCTCAGTTTTCATAGCCTGATTCCAACATTCAAACTTACATGCCTCATTATAGGATTTTGGTTCAATTTGAGTGGTAAGGGAAAGGCTAAATCAATATTTTGATGGAGACAAGTGAGAATAAGAAAGAAAATTAGATATAGAGTAAGGATTACCTGAAGATAATTGCTTTGGTGAGTCATTGAATGAGGCACAAACATAATCTTTGAGATGTGATGGTTGGTACCTTGTCCTTGAAGATACCTGGGTGGGGACTATGGAGGATTCAGGTGAATTATCAGTTTGTTGGGTGGTTTGAGGTGGGGGAAAATCATCAATTTGTTGGGTTTGTGAAGGAACTGAGATGGTGATATTAGGTTTGGCATGGCAAGTAGATGGTTAGGGGTTTGGTGTAGGAATAAAATCACTAAAATATTCCCATGTGTGTGTTGTAGATGGAGATTTTGTTTGATAGGGAAGAACTTGCTCATGATGAGTAACATTCCTTGATAAAAAGACATCATGAGTATTAAGGTATAATAGGAGAGAGCCTTTATAGCCTACATCATATCCTAAAAATATGGATTTTCTGGCTCTAGCATTCTATAGTTGGATAGAGTGGAAGCATAGCAAAGTGAGCCAAAGACTTTTATTTGGTTGATGTCTGGTATAGTGTCATGTAACAATTGATAGGGGGATTTTTGATTGAGAAGAGTTGTGGTAACTCTGTTAAGGACAAAGGCAACATATGATACTGCATATGACCAAAATGGTTTTGGTAAGTTGGACTGATAGAGTAATGCCCTCCCTACAGTTAAGAGGTGTTGGTGTTTTCTTTCTACACGACCATTTTGCTGTGGTGATTTAACACAAGATTTATGGTGAATGATATCCTTTGAGGCATAAAATTGGGAAATGGATAATTCATGTCCATTGTATGACCTGATGATTTTGGGACATATGTGGAATTGGTTTTCTATGAGGGAAATAAATTGTTAGACATGGTTAGATACTTCAACTTTAGTTTTGATTAAAATGATCCAGAAAATCTGCTATAGTCATCAAGAACAGTAAGAAAGTATATAGGGCCATTGATGGAAGTGATAGAAAGGGGGCCCTAAATGTCAAAATGAAGCATTTCAAACTTGTTAGAAACCTTAGAACTACTTAGGCTATATGGAAGTTTCTTATGTCTAGCAAAAAGGCATATATCACATATGGCTTTATTGTGATTAACAATTTGAGGATACAATTTTGACATTCTAGAAATTCTATCATGAGACAAGTGTCACAATAAAAAATGCCATAAGGCTTGAGTTGGAATCACTTTACAATTATTGATACAAACATTAGGCATAAAATGATTAGGAAGGGAATTGGATGCAATTTTGGTGTTTGAATTTGTCAAGCCTTAAAACTGACTAGCCAAACCAATCATTTATGGGATTTCACATCCTGTATTATACATTTGTCAGTAGAAAAGTGGAACAAACAGTTAGTTGAGTCACATAACCTTGAAACTGACATTAAGTTTAGAGAAAAAGCAGGGGTGTATAAAACATTATAAAGGCAAAGTTATGGTGAAAATTTAACTGTTCCAGCTTATTCAGCTACAACAATACGACCATTAGGTTAACAAATATTAACTGGCTTAATTTGATGATATGAACTAAAAAAATGGATAGAAGAGAAAACATGATCATTGTTACCTGAATCAATGATCCAAAAATTTGGTTTGTTATGAGTAGAACAAGAAGCTATGGAAACTTTTGAATTACCTGGGTGCTCATTTGGTGTATGACCAGAATCAGAGGCAGAGGTTGAAATGTGATTAGATGTAGAATTAGGGTTAAGGCTTGGTGACTAAGGAAATAAGTTTGTTTATTGTAACAAGTTAATCAATTGAGAATATTGTTCCTGAGTAATACTAGCAGTTTGCTTATTGGAGACACCTTATTCACCAGTGTGAGCCATGAGTTAATTATCACCATTAGAGCTATTGGTGACATTTGCAGCAACCTGTTTCTTACAAAAATTAGGAGTAAATTCATGTTTGTGATAGAATACCTCTATTGTATGCCCTGACCTGTTACAATAAGTGCATAGCCTACTATATCTTTTAGAATTTTGGAATCCGCCATTAGAACCAGAAGCTTTACCACGATCAAGATGTTTTCTTGAATCATAAGTGTTGGTTAAAGTGTTCACTTCTTCAAGGGCCAAATTAGGTTCAGACTTGGAAAGGAGAGGTACATTGTGACTCTCCTCTTGAATCACCATGGAATATATCTTTTTAATGGATGATAAAGGATCCATTAAAAGGACTTGAGTTTTTATTACTGAAATTTTTTTGTTCAAACCTGTGAGGAATTAGATAATTTGATCTTCAATGTGAAATTCACGCGCAGATCGCATATCTTGGCATCTACACTGTTGAATACACGTGCAAGAGTGGCCGGTGAGATTTCAACTCCTCCCATAAACCACGCATCTCTGTGAAGTAATCAAGAATAAATTTGGAACCTTGCTTGAGATTATTGGTCTCAGTGCGAAGATTGGATACGCCAATATGATCAGTTTTGGAAAAATGCTCCTTGAGATCATTCCACACTTCAAGAGCATTTTCCAAGAACATTATCGTTTGAGCGATTGGAGGCTTAACATTATTTAGTATCCATGAATGCACTTAGCAATTTCAACATTCCCATGCACAGTGATTGAGATCGTCAATGTCAGGGATGTGAATTGAGCCATCGATGAAAGCAAGCTTGTTCTTAGCGCCAAGAGCTCGTTGCATCGATCTTGACAAAGAAATGTAGTTAGAACGGTTCAACTGAGGTGTGATAATCACAAAATTCAGTCCTTCACTCGGATGAACGTAGTACACAGATTCGACATCACCATCGGTAATGCATTGAGCAACGGGAATCACGCGTGGTGGTTCCATGAATGAAGGTGAATCAGAAGATGAAGACGGTGAGAACAATTGTAATGAAGATGATGGTTAGAAATTGGATCGAAGATGAAGAATAAAGGTGTGGGTCGTATGTGGTGATACCATATTATGATATGAAAACTCATGCATATTCATCCATGTTCTTGCATGCGAAAGAAACAGAAAAGAGTAAAGTAGAGAAGATGAGAAAATATTATTGGATTCCTCATTGTCTCAAATGATGAGGTTATAGGTATATATACAAAGTTTGTTAGGCAAGCTACCAACTAATTGTGAAATTGACTCTAAATGTCGTCATTCTAACTAACTAACTTCTAAGGAAGTTAAGACTTATTTTGTACCCAAAATTTTTTGTATGATTATTTATTTAATTATATAAATTGATTATATTATGCTTATATACATTTTAAAAATTTGACGCCAATAAAACGTGTGATTCTCCTATCAACTCATAGATTAAAAACTCTATATACTATTTTATGTATAGTAATAAACTATGTTGTTCCCATTTATAAATATATAATTGTTTTTTATGCGGTTCTCATATTTAATATTTAATTGTCTTTTTTTTAATACACTACTAAACTTTTCATAAAGTTTTTATATATTGCCAACTTATAATAGACAAGTTTGTGTACATATTTTTCTTCTTTATTTTAACCAAGTAATAATCAGATATAAAATAAAAATAAAATTACATGCTATATTATTTAAATCCTATTTAAATGTTATTAAAGAATGTTAAATAAATAAATATTTAGGCATAAACTAAAAAGTTAGAATAATAATTATATAATTAATTTAATAATAAAGTCTAATGAAAAATTTGAAAGATTCTTAACCTTCTTTTTAAGATATATATGAGGGATGATCAATTTACTTCAAGAGTAAGTGTTTTTAACTTACTCCACAATCTTAACCTTTAAGTCTAATTTAAAGATAAAGATTGTGGAATAAGTTAAAAACACTTATTCTTGGAGTAAGTTGATAGAATTTTTTCTTATATCAATGTCTTCAATTTGATTTATTCTTGTTCTACTCTGTTGTACCCCAAAATTTTCCCTCTCATTTATCAAGAATTTTCTCACAAGATCTCCTTTTACTCAAGACTGCATTAGGGTTGATCAGCTCAAGACACCTCCTTAAGTACCGATGACCAAAATTAGGGTTGGAGATTGCACAAAGATATTTGAACTTCCTATTCTCCATATGACTTTCATAAATCATTATGGACCCTCAAGATTACTCATGTTAAGTTTCAAGCTTTGGATCACACTTTTGCTCAGTCAATTGAGCAGTTGACCTAAGAATCAGCTGTATTGGGAAAAAAGTCAACTATGGCCAATTTACAGTCAAGCTTCATAATTTTTGATCCACATCAACATTTTAAACTCATATGTATCATTTTATCAAGTTTGGACCATAATTCCTAAAGAAATTTGATCAAATCTTCAAAAGGGCAAAATGGTCAAAATTAGGGTTTTGACTGGGAAAGGGCAATTTCTGATTTTTGACCTAGCAAATGATCAATTGGTTTAAGGCATGATCTCAAGAGTCCAATTTCATCATTTTGACCTAATGACATGGCTCAAAACATTGCTCAAGTCCAATGGATTGACAAATGAATTTTTAGTCAACTGATCAAAAGTCAACTGTATACTGAAAAGTCAAACTTTGACTTTTTGGTCAAAATCAAATGTCAAAGATCACAATTCATCAAAGCATTCCAAAATATGAAACGTATTCATCAAGAAATCAAAAACATTTTGAAAAGTTAAAATTTCTAAACTTAGAAATTTTTTTAAGTGTTGGAAATGTCTTATTTTTTCACAAATTTTAGAAAAGTTTTCACCATGATGCAAGATGACTCAAAGGAAACTTCCAACATGAAAGTTGTATATCTCCATGAAATATATAACTTTTCTTCATACAACGCCTTCCAAAAGTGTTTGGATCTCAAGTTATAATTCTAAGAATACATGGTCATGAAACAAAAACACTTAGTGAAATTTTGCCCTAATTTGGTCAGGATTTTGACCTAACTTCATGGAATTTTTTCATATAGTTCCAAGGGGAGTTTTCAAAAGTGATTAAAATATGGGTTCTAGAGAACATTGCAATCTTTCCAAGATATCCAAGAACTCCTTAAGATCATTTTTGAGTAGGGAGAATTGAAGAGATGAAGTTAGGGTTTTATCACTTGAATTACAAGTCATTTTGTGATGAACAAGATTCAAAATTCAAACTCATGCTGCATAACCTCTACTTTACAGGCCTCAAACTTGTTAGGCACTCCATAATTAATTGCTTGCATAACTGTTAGAGGTCTCATTTCAAGCATTCAATGCAAGGCCATGCTTTATATCCATTTAGGGAAGAAAGTGCACATTACCATTTTGATAAAGTGACTTTTTGCACAAAACTTGTTCTTGAGCCTTGCAATTGTTTTCTTCTGATCATACAAGTCCCATAACTCAAGAGAAACTCGTTGAGACACTTACAATCACTCATTCCGTGCTTGTACCTCCTCTTGAAACTTGTTTTACCACTTTTCTTCAAAATCAAGTAACCTAGCATTTAGCTTGTAACTTGTACTTTTGGTTTTCAAAAGCACTCAAACCTTTTTGCTTATACATACACAAGCCATTTCCCACAAATCCCACACATGCTTAAGCCCTGAAAACACTTAAAACACAGAATCACCAAAAACACTTCAAAACTTGTCATTTCTGAGTTTTGAACCTAATCTCCAAATTTTCTCGTGCGTTTCTTGGCCTTTTACTTTCAGAAGCTTCTAAACAACATATACAAACAATCCCAACACATGCAACACCACTGTAATATCTCCATCATCATCCACCATTTTCGAAAACAGCACCTTGCACCTTGACTTCTCCAGAACTCCTCAGGCATTTTCAACTCAAGCTAAGCATCCCATTAGCTTCCTGGGAACTTGAGGAAGCTAATCCAATCATTGGAACACACTGAAAGTTACTCAAACTCCAAACCTGATACCCTCTTGCAAGGTAAGTTTTCTGACTTTGGAACTTTTCATACAGACATCATTAACGGTTTATTTGTGAAGGAAAAATGTAGATATCATTGCCCTAAAGCTAACCATGTCCATAGTTTTCATTAATTTTGTTTGAGCTTAGAGAATTTTAAGATTGAAGTTTCTGAGATTTTTAGGGTTCAGATTAGGGCCATTAAAATTTATGCTTATCTTTGATCTATAATTTTATTGCTTTGCATTTCTGAAATCGTGAGGAAATTTGCTACAAGTTTCCTGTTTACAGTTTTCATTTTTGTTGAGATTTGATCAAGATACAGAGGCTCTGGCTGGGCGTGAGGTTGAAGATGAAGTTTAGGCCATGGACTTGTTTACTATCATATATTTATTATTTTGATTATATAAACGGATGTATAGCCACCCCAGTGGTAGAAGCACGCGCCTGTGACTAGAGGGACCTGGGTTCGAGCTCCAGTGGTACCCTTTTGGTTTTTTTATACATTTTTTGCATATTCTGACTTTTTTGGACAGGCGCCTGGGCCTCCCTTGGGCCTTTTTGTTTTTTCTTACTGTTAACCCCCCTTGCAGGCTATCCACACCCCTGACCCATTTTATTTTTCTTTTTTCTTATTTTTATTTATTTGTTTTCTTAAATATTTTTCTAATACTAAAAAATCATAAAAAATATAAAAATATTAGATTTATATTTTGACATAGTTTATTTATTTTTTTTACACAAAAAATTATTTTATTTAATCATACTTTATCTATTTCACTAATTATTTTGTAAATTTAATTAAAAAACTAGGATTTTAATTATTTTCTTTTACACATTTTAAATATATTATTTTAATATTTAAAAAGATCAAAAATATTTTATAACACTATAAATTATTTTTAAGACAAAATACCAAAAATATACTTTTCTTATAAACTTAATTTCTTTTTAATCAATTAATAGATTAGGGTTTTATTTAATTTCTTTTCCTAGTAAATTTAGGTTTTACTTTAATTAATTATTTTTATTTTAGTTAATTAGGTTAAAACAAAACCCCTTTTCCTAAAAAATCTAAACAAAATATCCATTTACTTTACATTCACATCCTTGTATACTTATTCATTTGGTACATTATTTACTTCAATTCTTGTACAAATTCAATATGGTTGTAATAGATAATTAAGCTTTATTTTCTTGCAATCCCCATTTATAATTTGTACCCCCCTCCCACAAGTATTGTAATAGCGTAGTAATTTTAAATTCCGCAATTTATCGCTTTATATACAAATGCTAGTAATTAGGGTTTGTATTGAAATAGTAAAACCAATCAATTAGAAAATCCTAATCAAAGACAAGACCAAGCATGAAAAACAATACACTTTCACACAAGCACCCCTAGGATAAATCCACTTGGTTGTCTTACTAAATGGCCATATTACACATGTGAGGTATCTTAGCAAAAACAAGAAAAATACAAGATCATAGTCCCTCGATGACGCTATCCATGTTGCCTTTCAAATGATCTTAGTCCCTAAAAAGAGAATGCTAAGATACCTTGCAATATTGCTAATCATAGTTATATGATGACCCACGCCCATCCTGTTTACATCCAAAGATTGGGTTACTTACCAAATCAATGGTAAGATAACAATGTCAAGGGAAAAAGGAAATGAACATGAAAGACATTTGAGTAGGTAGAATGCTCCTAATTACTTGCTCAATTTCAAAATAAAACATTTTTGCTATTTTTAAAACAAACACCTACACTTTCAAAACATCTTACAAACTTGAAAACATTTTCAAAAGATCAACATCTTTGTATACATTATTACGAACGAGAATCATTACAAAGTTTGCCTAAACAATGGCCTCTTTACAAAATACTTTCAAAAAACCACACAAAGCATAATTTCAAACAAAAGCAAGTGATCTAGCAAGTAACTAAGAGCCCATGGAAAACCATGGATGAAAATGGTGCTAATACCTTCCCTTTTCATAATCTACCCCATGAACTCAAGAAATAATCTCAAAGGTCTTTCCTGTGCTTTTTCACCTTTCCCTTTGGATAAAAGAAAAGTTGGTGGCGACTCTTGTTAACCGCAACATTTACAATAAAACGCAAAACACCCAAGTCAGTTCTCTCACCGTATCACATACTCTTATTCTTTTTTCTTCTTCTTTAAATTCTATTAAAAAATAGATAAACAAAAACATACATCTTTTCTTATTTGGGGAAAACATGTAAATTGTATAAGGAATACAACCAAGTCATAGATGATAAACTCATTAAAGAACCGTTCAACAATAAGGTTGGAAGACGAGCAGGTAGGACTGACGACTCTTTGTGACTTATCAAAGTTTAAAACAAAATTAACCTGCAATGAGAAATGAATACACATATAAATACTCAATATTAATGTCAAATTTAATCAGAAAACCCAAAACGCAAAAGGCAGAGAATAGTTGTGACTGGATTGTATCTTGATCAAGATCTGTCAACAACATTGCTTCAGCCAACTACTACCTATTTAGACCAAGAGCTAATTAAATTCTTTCAAAATGTGTGTCAAAATACAAATCAAAATGAGTAATGACTACATAGTTCTTGCTAGTTATAGATAGCCAAAACAAAAAATAACATGTTTACAAACATTACCTGTTACTCTTCCATATTTTACTTCTTAAGCAATTATTGCTTCTCATCAGCAATCACTACCTCATACTTTGGCTGCAGCACATGCTTTGTTTTATTGACCACCAAGTCAGTCAACTACTAATAAAGTACCACGGTTGTATTATCACTTGCAATTTATTTTGTAAAAATCTTAAATCAATTGTTATCAGGTGCCAACAAACTGGTTTTCTTAAACAAACATGACTAATTTTTCGACTACAGAGCACAAACGAAAAATATTAAATGAAAACCGAATGGAAATAGAATGAATTTACCATGCAGATTTGGTGCTCGGGAAAACATATACATTCTCCATAGACAGGAACTTGGTGCACAAAGCAATATATCTTAAGAACTTTCATCAAACACTTTGTAGGCAAGGTTGCAGACAAGGTGCAACACTCTTTATTATGAAAGAAGATTGTTAACAAAAACAACTCTCATAGTAACAACATCAAATAACACTACAAAAACGAAACAAAAGCAAAATAAAGAAGGAGAATCATAACCAAAATTAAAAGGGAAGAGTTTAAGTTAATTTATTGAAACCCGCAACAACAAAAAATAGCATCAACAACATAATCGTCGGTGTTTCGGAGATCCGCATATTAAAAGCCTTTTGGATCTGTAACGTTAACAACCAAATCATTATAACTAATTACATTACTGTAGTTGAGCACCAATGGTATCAAAAGGTTACAATCCATTTCCGACTTCCTTTTTAGGTCACGAAGGCGTCGGGCGCGGAGCCATCAGAAACTGCACCACCGACGAATCTTTCCCTCTTTTCTGTAAGCCAACATCACCAAACCTGAAACAACAAACACGAATTCAAAAACAAAATTGAACTTGTCTGAAACTCAATAATGAAAATGAAGAATAAACATGAGTAAAAGAGAAAGAACGAAGAATCGGGAGAAGTTTCGCGAGAGAAAAGAGGAAAATAATTTGGATATGTTGGTAGGAGAAAGGTTCGATGGAAGTTCTAGGAAGAAAAGAGTAGAGTACATAGAGGTTAGAGAATATGCAAATGAAGTTGAAGTCTTTAGGGCTATTTATGTTATTCATGGATGATCAAACAGTTGCATATTAGTGGTGGCAAAACCATTCATTCATTTGAAAGAGAAACGGTTATTGGATTGCATATAATAGAATGAGATGGAAGATCAATAAGAATAAACCGTGGCAGATGAAAAAATTGATTGGAATAAAAAAAAAAGATGGAATAAACAAAAGTGAAAGGAGAATGCTTAGCATAGCCACATGATGCATCGTAAAGAAAGAGGGACATTTTTGTCTTTGAAAGAGCAGTCACCTTTCTTATATAATGACATTTTTGTCTTTAAAAGAACAATCATATTTCTTATATGATAATATTATGAGAATCATAATTAAAAAAACAATCCTTATAATCATCATCATCTCTATTATAACAAAAATAAAGAGTTTAGGTCAAATTATTTATTTAACATGAAAATATATTGTTTCATATTAACTAACCATGAAAACTTTTTAAAATTGATAATTTTGTTTTAAAAAATATCCTTTAACATAACAAATACTATAAGTTAACAACATTAATATAAATAAAACATAATAAGACTATAAAGTCCTACCTTTGTTGCACACCTGTTTAATCTAGCATTTCTACTTTAACATGTTCTGCGTGTTTAGTTTTAGTTTTTCGTTTCTTGAATGCTAAATAAAGATTAATATAAGAATGTTGCATCCTACTTCACATAGCATGAATTTTAGATGGAAAATAATATCTCTTAATAATAAATTAATCAATTTTTTGTGTATCTAAAAAACTTATAAATCACTTGTTCATATATAATTATATTTTTTTAAACCATAATTATGAGAATCATAATTAAATAAACAGTACTTATAATAATCATTGTAACACCTAATTTTCAATTAGTTTATTTAAATCAATTTATTTATAAATTAATTGTGATTTTGTGTATTTTATTTGATTGATGGGCTGTGGTAGTTAAATAATTATATGGATTAGAAATTAGTTGGAATAAATTAGAGTTATTTAGAATTATTTTGATAATTAGATTATAAGAGCTTATTTAATTTAATTAAGTAAATATATTAGAATAATAAAATAATAGGAAAATAAGATGCGTAGAGAAATTGAGGACAAAGTTGAAATTAAGAAAAATATAGAGGATGGGAAGGGAATATCCTAATTAGGGAATTATATTTTTCTTTTATTAAGAATGAGAGTGTAGAATAGGAATTACCGGTATGTAGAAAAAGTGAAAAGAGGCAAAGAGGTAAGAGAGGCAAGGTTGGCTAGAGGTAGGAGAAGAAGAATTTCAAAGAAATGATTTGCTTGCTAGGAAAAACAAGGTAAGGGGAAAGATGTGTTTTTCTAATGGGTATTAAAGCATGGGGGGTAGATGGAGGGATCCTTAACCTCCTTAGGATTGGGTGTTCTAGTTCTAAATTATGAATTTGATGCCATGATTATAGTTATATGTTAATTTTGTGATGAAATTCGTGTGACCTATATGTGTATATTTTTTGTTTTAATGATCGACTTATATTCCCCATTGTTATAATTTTGAAGGTCTTGAGAATAATAATATTATGTATGAAAAACTATGGATCAAGGTGTTGTTTGATACAATTAGATGTTATAAAGGAGTATATAACATATATGCAATGTGTTGGATTGATTATGGATGACTCGAATGTGAATTAGAGTGCAAAATTGCACTTTAGAAAGGAATTGCGATTCTACAGATCATAGGTCACTAAAAGGGCGTCAGGCCCTTTAGAGCGTTTACGGGTAGGACTTCTTGTTCCTGGTCGCACGTAGTGCGAAGGGCGTTACAATGGTGACGGTATGGACTTGGGAGGCTGATGACGGGTGTCATGCTTGTGACGCCCAGTTTGTCATGGACCCTAGAGTTGCTTAAATACCTGTTTTGATGATATCATATAACATATTTAAATTTTTCAACTTTTGGGACTGGTTTGCTATAGTTGGCTACTGTTGAGTATTGTTGGATGTGGTCTTAGTATGTCTTGATGATTAAACTTATTTTTAATCAATTTTATGATTTATATGTTGATGTTGATGAAATTCTGATATACAGATAACAAATGTCCTAACTCGCGTCTAAGACATCGATCTCTGCGTAAAAGCATTTGAACAAGATAAAGCAAACTAATATACAACCGTATCAGCACGAAATCATAACAGATGTTCCAACATCTTATATGACATGTCAATCAATCAAGAAACAAAACTGAACAATGCAAAATGATAAAAATACAAAGATATGATGATCCAGTTTGGTGTACAATAACACCTACTCTGGAGGCTACCAAGCCAGAAAGAAAGTCCACTATCAGTAGTATTAGTTCAAAGCTAAACTCCTATGTTTACAATTTCTCATCTAATCCCTACCCAATGACACTTTTACTTAGTTCCTCCCTAAATATGAGAAATCACCATCTACTTCCTAAATCACCTCAGTGATATCTAACAACCATAAAATTCAGCCAAGACTTTTGACTAACAAACATACTTGGATTTGCTTCAAAGCTTCATCCAAGAACAATACATAATTCATTACCTAAAGGATTCTGAATATGCATAAACAACTATGTCTACCACAATGCATCAAATCGATACAAAGGGTGACTTACAACATATGAAAGTACACGACTCTCAAAACCATAAACCCTTATCTTAGATATTACAATATGTTATACAAGGATTAGTTAACAAACCCTAAGTCTAAGCCTTCCTTTTATAATCTTTAACGTACTGGATTGGGCTTTAAATCACCACTGACCTGTTGCAAATAAGGCAGCAAAAATATCTCCTACATCATAGGATTTTAATCATTAGTTTCCTAAATTATCTCCATAATTAGAAACTAAACAATCTCCTAAGATTCAGCTTGAATCTCTTCAATCTTCAAACTATGAGCCACATAAGATAGCACAATATTCCCATAATATTCTGCACATGAAATATATCAATTAAATCCAACTGTCCAGCTGGTCACGGGTACGATGTGAAATAGCTCTTCATAGGACATCTTCATTCGACATGTCTTTCTGATGATGAAATATGTTAGTTCAACACTTCTGTGTTATTCAACTTAAACACAACATATAATTACCAAATATTCTCATAATGATCCATATTTGTAACCCACTCACAGAATCCAAACATCCAATTATACCATACAATATGTCAGATGATCATAATGAGACATCTTGTTCAACAACCAGTTCTAACAAAATTAATCAAACCTTTAGAGCTCAAATCTTTAAAGCTTTCAATCTCCCCCTTTTGGAAAATTTTGGCAAAAACTCCTTTTGTATAATAAATACAGGAACAAGAGTCCTCACACTCCTTTTGCACAATAAATCCAGGAACACAGATCCTGAAGAGCAAAAGTCCTGAAGTCATTTAGGCCGGATGCCTTTGTTCTTCCTGCACATGAGGAAGAAGATAACCAGAACTCACATATGATCATGATGTTAATCCCCCTTAATCCAGGAGACAATTATTGTCACGAAGGGATAAAACTTCCTCTATGGAGGCATAAGATAACCCTTAAGAAGAAACCAAAATTTTACCCTAAGCAACCAAACACCAACCCGAATAACTCAGAATACAGGACACAATTGTGTTCATAACTCAGATCACAAGACACAAAACAAACCCAAACAGACATAGGATCAAACATCCTATCCAACATCTTTGTTATATATCTGGAAGAACAAACTCCAGATTAAATAACTGAACAAATCATTTCTCCCCCTTTTTAGCCAAAACTTGTCAGAGAAACTCCTCATAAAACCATATCCAATAGGTATTCACCTATACGTGAACAAAATCCATAAGGACTATGGAAACATCAAACACTCATAAGGTGAAAGAGAGACGAATGACGTCTATAAATAGCTGATCAGTTACTTAGGAATTAATGATCCTTGATTTTGACAAATTCTTAGTCAAACAGAAACGTTATTTGAGGAAGCTAACTGCACCAAAAGTAAATGTCCATCGTCCATGTAAGTTTTGAATGCCTTTATTGACTATTAATAGATCTTTCTGAACTTTATAGTCCTAATAAGTATGCATGTATAGTTGACAAAACTCTCTACATTCCTTTTTGACACGTGTTTAATCACACTGTCCATGACACTCCATTTTTAACTTCATAGAGTCAAGTCCTGAACAATGTCCTAACATCCAACCAGATAATGTCTACTTTTTCTTGTCTTCAAAAGAACCAACACCTTTTCAGACTTCAGCCCAAAAAATTTCAGACTAGGGCCACAATGTGGTTGAAAAAACAATTTCTCTAGGAAATACTCATTGACATTTATCATACCCCAAATTTTCCCCCATTGGTGTGAGCAGTCAATTTCTTTTTCTAAAGACTATTAATTTAATTTTATGCTAGCTCTTATATTTTACTAATCATTAAGTAAAATGCTCATTAACATACCCCAAATTTTCCCCCATTGGTGTGAGCAGTCAATTTCTTTCACAATTTAGCAAAAATGCTCATTAACACTAATTGATCCATTAAGTTATATAGGCCTTTTTTGGATTTTTGTTGGTTTAATATTTTTGTTGACCAAGGTCAACATCTATTTTCAAAACTGTTTTTATCATTAAGTCTTATTATTTATAAATATAATATTTGTTTTTAGTTTATCTGAGATCAACATAGGAATTACAACCTCTTTGTAGCATTATTATTAGTTTTGTGATTTATTATTATTGTTATTATAATAATTATTATTGGTATTAGTGTTATTGTTTCAATTATTGACTAAGTCAATATCAGGGTGAAAACCCTAAGTCTCAAAGTTGCGCCTGGACCCTTCTTCCCCAAGATAAACACTAAAAGCCGAGGATTCAAATTATTTTTGAATCAAATCCAAGACATAATCAAAGATTGAAATTTGATTTATTTATATTTGAATGAATACATTACATAGTTAGTATAGGTACCTGATACAAACAGAAACCCTAAAGCTAATTTACAATCAAATCAAATCTAATCTCTAAATTACAATCACAATCAATTACCAATCAATCTAACCTATAACTGCAAATTACATAAGATTTCCTAATTGATCTAATCCTAAGCCTATAAATTAAAACCTAAGCTAATGGATTAAGGACGAGAAAATAAACCCTTGAAGCTTGATGTGAATCCCCACCCTTCAGTAAAAGCTTTTCATCCAAAGAGGACTAAGG
This sequence comes from Vicia faba, assembly GCA_948472305.1. Classification (NCBI taxonomy): domain Eukaryota; kingdom Viridiplantae; phylum Streptophyta; class Magnoliopsida; order Fabales; family Fabaceae; genus Vicia; species Vicia faba. The sequence continues at coordinate 264,740,492 of OX451737.1, read as the reverse complement.
TTCATCATTAGAACCCTAAATCCTTAGAGCTAAGCCTCAAGTCAATCTATAACTGTGAAGAAAAAGAAGGAAGGGATCAAAGAAGAGGAACCAGACAGATCATAAAGGAATCAATACAAAAAGAATCACTACACGGATGGTAAGCCTAATACACTTAATTGAGGGTTAGATTTTTGTTTGTTGTGGATGATTGGTTGTGTTTAATTGGCATTCAAATCTTTGATTTATGGAATTTTGGGGGTTTAGGGTTCATATTAGGGTTAGGGTTCATGTTCCTAGGATTATTGTTCTAAAGTTATATGGTTAAGTGTTGTACCCCAAAATTTTCCCTCTCATTTTTCAAGGAATTTCTCACAAGGATTCTCAAGGTTCAAGCTTGCACAAGTACATTTCGATTTTCCAGTACCAAGTTGAAAAGGAAACTGTCAAAAAGGAGGAAAACAGATAAAAATAATCTTTTAAAATTGGAGACAAACAAGTCCTTTTGATTCACTCCTTCGATTGGCCTTTTGGCCTCTTTCGATGTCAGCTTTGGGTTGCATTCTTCTAATAGGCATTGGCCTCTGGCACACTGGATTTGATTTACAAGGCAGGATTTTCCTACATGCCACCTTCGATTGCATCTCTATCCTTATTGGATTCACAATGTCATGACTGCCTATATGCTTGTTTCATTTGGATGTTTGATGCTTGCATGCCTATACAAACTTTCCCTCCATGCTTTCCTTGACTCACAAAGTAATGACTAGTTACATACAAGCTCTCGCTTGAGCCACAAATTGCACGCAAAAGGCTTCCCCCTTGCTAACATGCACAAGTTATAAAGCCTCCTATAACTTCCTTCGATTCCAAGGCAAAAAGCTCCCTTTTGGCATTCTTTGATTTGCACTTTTTGCCTCCTGTATGCCTCCTTTGAATATGGACATTTTTGCCTCCTGCATGCCTCTTTCGTTTGGGCATGTGGCTTCCTTAAGGAAATTCTTAGTTTTAGAATTGACCTTTTGTGTGCTTGCTTGGAGTCACAAAGTTTAGACCTCCTGCATGCAGACTTCGACAAGACATTGGCTATGTTTGTACTAGCTTCGACTGGATAACATTTCTCTTTAGTATGCTGCATTTTCATCCTTGACAAACTTCAGCATACATTGTTGATGGCCCCTTCAAAAAACATATAGTGGTGGATTTGAAGGGCATACATATGAGTACCTATCGAAGGGTATACCTTACTAGTCCATTCGAAGGACACATTTGGCCCTTTTTAAAGAAGCATACATGATCCATTCAAGGGGCACGTCTGGGCATCCAATTCGAAGGACATGCTTGATGGCCTATTCGAAGGATTTACAAAGACCACCTTAAGGCATGTTTTGGTGACCCATCCAAGGGTCACACATTTGACTCCTTCGAAGGATGCAGAAAAGTGACCCATTAAAAAGACACTTGTTGGAGGAAAATCAAATAACATTGTTGGAAGAGGAACCTGGTCGAAGGAGGGTCAAAACGAAAGATTGAAATGTTCAAAGATGCTTGCTGCCAAGTTCGGGCCTAGTACACTGGCCAAAGCTACTGTACATCAGTCCTGAAACACTGTCCCAAAGCTTGCACCAAAATGGAATACAAAGCACTGCCCCTCGAAGAATACAAAAGAAGGTTACTCAAATTGTTCAAAATATTTTGTTTTTCCTCCAAAAGCTTCAATCAACTTTACCTATAAATAAGAGGCTCCATAATAGTGTTTGTTAGACGATGTGGCAAGTGATCGAGAGGGGGGTGAATAGATAACCTCTTACTTTTTCAAGGATTTAAAATTATTTTAATAAAGAGTGTTGAAAGCAGCGGAAAATTAATGTCCTGAATCAATTCCGTCTACTTTGAACCGACTACTAGAAAACCTGACATGTGAAAAACTTTCTGGATTTTATTAGATAAAATTGATGAATGTACATCTCAGATTTCCTAATATTTCAATGCACTTATCATTAAAGCAGTATTTCCAATGAATAAAGAAATTTGTTTGGAATTTCGTCAAACACTTGGCATATACTTGTTTAATGATTTAATAGTGGTGGTTTGATGAAAGTATTTGAACCACTATTTTTATCATTAGACAGAAAAACTTAGCAAGCCAATTGAATTACAAAATTATTGAATATGTAAAAAGATAAAGAGAAAGAAAGAAAGAACAATACGCAGGCAGTTTGGTAAGGAAGTTCCCCACTGTCGTCTTTGCGTGTGGGTACGTCTCCCTCTCAATTTCACAATTGAAACTGGGAACTTTTATAACAATTTGCTGAATGTTTGATAACAAGGTTACACTACACAGACAGATAGAAATCCCTATGATCTTCTTCTTCTTGTAAGAACCACCACTTGATATGAGCTGTATCAAGATTCCCTAGAAGGTCCACAATCGATCCTCTGCTTCCACGACCTGTTTGCAAAAATCATTCTAATTTCCAAACCCCTCGCTACGGCTGAATCCTACTTGTGCGATCATGACTAACAACCCCTCAAGAACACACCTGTTCTTGAAGGACAAACTCCTTGGTTTATTTCTTGAAGCCTCCTTTACAATCTTCAACTCAACTGAGATTCTTTCAATACACAGCTGAACGTTATGTCTGACCTTTTGATCCACTTCAACAAGGATGTTGGATTTTCTTTGTTGTTGTTGAATGAAGATGAGTGAGAAGATGATGAAGATGAAGTTTCTTTAGGCTTCTGGCTGCTCACAAATGTTTGCTCACAATTATGATATGTTGCAATCGATTTCTGTTGAGAAAAATACATGCTTATATATGTAATATAAAATAGTTAGGCAAAAGAAAGTATTATGAGTCGATGCATGTTGGTCATGAGTCGACTCATGTTAGTTATGAGTTACAGGATGGGTCGACACATGTTGTTTTGAGTCGATGCAAGATAATATCATAACATTTTACAGAACCACCAATTTTATATATGTCGATGCATAACACGTATGTGTCGATGCATACTGATTGTAATTTCAATTTTTGAACATAAAACGTGGTATGAGTCGACGCATGATATTATGTATCGATGCATATAAATTTAAAAATGTTTTCCAGGAGCATCAGAATGTCATGTGTCGATGCATACAAGTTTAAGTTTGCACTACAGGGGCATCAAAGTGTTATGTGTCGATGCATAAGATTTTGTATCGATGCATGCAAGTTTAAGTTTGCATTACAGGGGCATCAAAGTGTTATGTGTCGATGCATAAGATTTTGTATCGATGCATGCAAGTTTAAGTTTGAATTATAGGGGCATCAAAGTGTTATGTGTAGATGCATAAGATTTTGTATCGATGCATAATAGTTTGAGATGGTATTCCAGGGACTTCAGTATGTTATGGATCGATGCAAAACCTGTTTTGTTGACTCATAATGATGAATTATGAGTAAAACACATTTTTAACTTATTTTAAACATGTTATATTATATTTTTATAATGCACACATGTATTTATTATTTCACATATATATTTTCAATCATTCAAAACCAATTATGAAGGGGTTGCTCACAAACTCCCCCTTTTTGATGATGGAAAATATCTGATGATGTGTGGTGATATAGTGTAGATGAATAACCTTGTTCCCCATGAGTCTGTGAATCTTATTTCTAACACTAACACAATCTTCACTAACACAATCTTCTTCTCCCCCTTTGACCATATCAAAAAGAGAATAAGCAATATTTTCAGCAATCTCAGCACATAAGAAAATTGATATGCAATTTCAGCAAATATTGTCTTGGCATTCACACAGAATGTCTTGGCTTAATGTTATCAATAACTGAGTAAATAATTGAGTAAACATGAAGTAATCAAGTTAAAAGTTATTAATGCAGATAAGAGTTAGATTACATAAGCAAAATAGATTGTTTGAAGGAGACATTAATACAAATATTAGAAAAAGAGGCATGAATTAATGGTATGAAATGTATGACATGGAGATATAGACTAAGGATTATGCCCATCATAGGATTCGTCATAGTTGTAGGGTGAAGGAGGCAGTGGAGGTGGATTGATGTCAAGATTCTGAGTCATGAACTGATATCGTCAAAATCTATTCTGGATATCGACATTTCTGAAATTTTCCATGACTCCAGGATTTTGACGACAATCATCCATGAAGCTTGTCATCTCATTATAGAATACCTGGTGCCATTTGACCAAATCTAAGTGCCACGAATGCTGATTTTGGTACATCTGTGTATGCTCATCATGCCATTGTCCATGCTCTTTATGCCATTCACTTTGCTGGTTATGCCACTGTCTCGCTTCTTCATGTCGAGAATCATTGGCAACCTGCATTTGTTGAAACATGGTAGTGAGGTAAGTAGGAGCTTCCGAGGAAGAGCCTGCTGCAGCAGTGGGAGCATCATGAGGTTGTGCGGTTTGATCAAATTGATAATTTGTTGGAGACCACCGGTTTGACAACCACTCACCCCAACCGGTTCCAGCCTGATTTGTCTCAGGTTGGACATTCTCATTTAAATCTGGCATGTCTGCATTAACAGGATCCTCATCCTTATAAATTTGTTCAGAGGGTATATCAAAGTTATATACCCTTACATTTGACCCTTTCTCCTTAAAATAAAGGCATTTACGGTTTTTGTCCCATCTGTATCCCATGTGAGATAGAGTAGCCTTATTAAACTCTTGGGCAGCAGTAGGGGAGATAAGAGGAACAGAAGGAATAACAAGGTTCCAAAACTTGATAATTCTCATAATTTGAGAAGTATATCCAAGGGCTGTATTCTTTTGACTATTTCGCATAAGAAATATGCATTTGACAAAGTAGTTTGGCCAGTTTAGGGGAACCCTATCTAGCAAAATATGCAGAAGATGAATATCTGACCTGTCTAGCCTATAGTGGCCACCGGATCTTGGACGCAATATATGTGAAGTTATCCAGTGAAGCATTCTAGGAATGCTTTTGATTATGCCGGTGGTTATAGGCTCAAACTCGCTTAGAGGTCGATCAAGTTTCAGAATTGAGGTTATGGAAGCTTCCTCATCATAGTCAATATCAAAACTTTGGTCATGATAGTTCTTCATTATTGACCTTTCAAATGGAATGCCAAAAACACTTTTCGAGTTAATGGCTTCAAAAACATATCTTCTTGTCCCGATTTTAACTTTAAAACACCAACCCTTATTTGTTTCTAAACCAGCATAAAAAGCTCTTATAAAGTCTTCATGGTAGTCTTCTCTAATGTTAAGAAATGACCCTAATTGTTGAGCATCTAGGATATCACAGACATCTGTGATATGAAGAGATAGAACCTTAGCCTTATTGAAGATATGAGGCTTCATAACTAACCTTGTTTTAAAGGATTTCTCAAATTCTCCAGCGATGGTGGGATGCATGATAGATAAAACGCTCGGAGGGATGTTTGTGACAGATCCGGATGGTCCTGCACCAATTTTTCCCTTGCCTTTTGTTTTTGGAGGCATTCTGTTTGTAGAAGAAGGGTAGTTAAGAGTTTGGGGATGAGGGTTTTTAGAAGATGAAAGAGTGATGAGAGTAGCGAATGATGATTAGGGTTAGATGTTGTATGTAATGAGACATATAGTTAGAGGGAGTTTAAATTGGGTAGATGGGTTGGCCCAATTCAAATTAATGATATTTATTATTCTTATGTGTCGATACAAAATTTTTATGTGTAGACACATCCTGTGTTAAAGAGCAATTTTTTTAAATGTTTTGCATCGACTCAAGAATCCTATGAGTCGACGGGAAGTAATATGTGTCGACGCAAATCTTGATGTGTCGACCTGAAACCAATTCTTACTTTCTATTTTTATAATTTTTTTATATGAGTCGACTCATAACTATATGTATCGACTCATAACACAAATTTTGACAGAAATGTAGTTTTTCACAAGTTCTTGTTAACAGATGGATATGGTACCCAATTCCAATTTAAATGATTATGAAAAATGAATCATCTGAAGAGTATTATGCATGCATAATCATGTAATGCAATTTGCACATGTCAAGTTCAAACAATTTATGTAAAAGAGATATACGTATAGACATTATCAATGGAACATTATGGTCAACTTATAAGTAATTGAGAAAGTAGATAGGAAGGGTATTACCTCGTTTGATGAGATGTTAAGACACATGTACTAAAGCTGAAAAACACATCTCAACAGTATGGTGAGACATAGATATATTTCAACTACATATATGCTTAAGACATCACGTAAGAGAGATCTAAAATCCCTAGCTCACGATGAATGTTGAAGAAGAGTTCCGCTGCTAGTGGTTTTGTAAAGATGTCAGCAAGTTGATTTTTAGTATCAACATGCTCAAACGTAACATCTTCCTTTTCAACATGATCGTGAAGAAAGTGATGCCTAATCTCTATGTGTTTAGCACGTGAGTGTGAGACTGGATTCTTAGTGAGATTTGTAGCACTTGTGTTGTCACATTTTATTGGAATACGTTTTAATTGAATATCATAGTCTTGTAATTGTTACTTCAGCCATAAGATCTGAGCACAACAACTACCGGCTGCAACGTATTCAGCCTCAGCAGTTAACAAAGCAACAAAAACTTGCTTTTTGCTATGCCAACTTACTAGAGAGTTTGAAAACAAGTGACATGTTCCACTAGTGCTTTTCGTATCTGATTTTCAGCCAGCAAAATCAGAATCGGAGTACCTACTAAACTGCAATCGCTTCCCTTGGAATACCATAGCCCATACTTATATGTATTATTGAGATACCTAAGTATACGCTTGACAACTTTCAAGTGGGATTCCTTAGGATCCGATTGATATCGTGCACTCATGCAAACACTAAACATGATATCAGGCCTAGATGCTGTAAAATACAAGAGGGATCCGATCATACCTCTATATTTTTTGACATCAACACTCTTACCATGTCCATCCTTGTATAAATTCCTGTTGGTAGGCATGGGGGTGTCAATTGGTTTTGAGTTGTTCATTCCAAATCGTTTAAGCAACTCTTGGAAGTATTTTATTTGACATATAATTGTGCATTCATTGAGCTGCTTTATTTGGAGACTGAGGAAGTAGTTGAGCTCCCCCATCAGACTCATCTAAAATTCACCCTGCATGACTTTGGAAAATTCCTCGACCAAGTGTAGATTAGTTGAACCAAAAATAATATCATCTACATATATTTGAACTAAAAGGATGTGCTTTCCTTTACGTTTAATGAAAAGAGTGGTATCCACTTTACCTCTTGAATAACCATGATCAAGTAGAAATTTACTAAGTCTTTCATACCAGATCCGAGGGGCCTGTTTAAGACCGTATAAAGCTCATTTTAATTTAAAAACATGATTTGGATATTCGTTATTCTCAAAACCAGGAGGTTGTGATACATACACCTCTTCATTTATGACTCCGTTAAGAAAGGCACTCTTTATGTCCATTTGATAAAGCTTAAAATCTTTTGCACACACATAAGCAAGCAAGAGACTTATAGCCTCAAGGTGAGCAACTGGAGCATAAGTCTCCTCATAATCAATGCCTTCCTCTTGGTTATACCCTTGTGCTACTAAGCATGCTTTATTGCGGGTTATCATTCCATTTTCATCAAGTTTATTTATAAAAACCTACTTAGTGCTTATGATATGATGGTCTCGCGGACGAGGGATAAGTTCCCAAACGTCATTTCTTTTAAACTAATTTAGCTCTTCTTGCATGGCAATTAGCCAAAATTCATCAATCAAGGCCTCTTTAGCATTTTTAGGTTCTACTTGTGAAACGAAAGCAAAATGATAACAAAAATTACTTATCTTGGAGCGAGTCATTACTACTTTTGAGATATCTCCCAATATGTTGTTAATGGGACGGTCTTTAGAGGACTTCCAAGCTAGTGGAAGATCATTAGCTTCCATTTTCTCTTCTTCGTCATCTTTTGAAAGGCTTGTATCTTTTTCTTCCTCATCGTTAACTGTTTTGGACTGAACAATTTCCTCAACAGTTTCTTTGAGTATATCTTCAGTAGATACACCTGCACCATCAAGAGAAATACCTTTTCCGACATGTTTCGGATAAGATTCATCAAAAGAGACATGAACTGACTCCTCAACCGTAAGTAAATGTTTATTGTATACCCTATATGCTTTGCTTGATTGTGAGTATCCGAGAAATATACCTTCATCTGCTTTTGCATCAAATTTTCCAAGATTTTCTTTTCCATTATTCAAAACAAAACATTTGCAACCGAATACATGAAGATCTGACAAGTTTGGCTTTCTTCCTTTTAAAATTTCATAAGGTGTTTTATCCAAAATGGGACGAATTAATATTCTGTTTAAAACATAACAGACTGTGCTAATTGCATCAGCCCAAAAATATTTTGGTAATCCACCTTCATTGAGCATTGTTCTCGCCAACTCCTCTAAGACGCGACTTTTATGCTCCAAAACTCCATTCTACTGTGGAGTTCGAGGTGCTGAAAAGTTATGCTCAATACCATGCTTGTCACAGAGATGGTTTTGAAATTCACCTCCATGACCGCTTCGAATTGCAATTATTTTCAATTCCATTCTGTTTTGAGATAGTTTTGCAAAACTCTTAAAAGCAGAAAAAATTTCATTTTTGCTATGAAGGAATATAGTCCAAGTAAATCTAGAGTATTCGTCAACGATCACAAAACCATAATAATTTCCTCCTAGACTTTTTGTTCTAGAAGGTCCAAAGAGGTCCATGTGAGAAGCTCAAGGGATCGTGAAGTGGAAATCATATTTTTAGATTTGAAAGAGGCCCTTGTTTGCTTTCCCATTTGGCACGCATCACATAGGTGATCCTTTGTAAATTTTATCTTTGGAAGACCTACTACTAGATCCTTGGATACAACCTTATTAACCAAATCAAAGTTAACATGCGCTAGACGTCTATTCCAAAGCCAAGAATCATCATTCAAGGTGACTAGACACTTAGTGCTTATTAAGGATACATCAAAAAGGTCAAGCATATAGACGTTATTTACTCTAGTGCCCTTAAACACAATATCCTGTTCAATATTTTCAATTATGCAGCAAGTGTTTGTGAAGGTAACTTTATAACCCTTGTCACACAATTGACTAATACTCAGCAAATTATGTTTAAGCCCCTCTACTAAATGTACGTCAGAAATATTAGTGGTAGAGGGATTACCTACACTACCTTTACGATTATAGCTCCTTTGTTATTGTCTCCATAAGTGACACATCCTTTCTTCTTTGCTTTGAAGTCAATGAAGAGCGATATGTCACCGATCATGTGCCTTGAACACCACTGTCTAGAAACCATCTTTTATCCATGGATGTAAGACACTTTTCCTGCAATATCAAAAGAGAGAGGTAGGTATCCAATTTTTATTGGGTCCATGTGGGTAAGTAGTAACATGGTTTCCTTTAGGCCTCCATTGGTAAATTCCTTTAGGAACAAGGAACCTCCTAAACTTGCATTTTTCAACGGTATGACCAAAACGACAACAATAATGGCATAAACCATGATGATGATGTATTTTTTTACTTGTGCTCATTGAATCCTTTGGTATCTTTTCAACAAAAGAATATTTTGAATATGGTGGATTCAACGTTTTCTTAAAAACTCTAGGATCGACTGCAAAAGTAACCTTGGGCTGTAAAGCATTTTCTAATTTGGCATTAAGAGTTCTAACCTCTTGTTGCCAAATATGACAAACTTCACATTCCCTTATGGGAATACATCCTGTAACATCCTTATCCTTTGAACTTTCTGCAATACTAGCTTTTAGACTTTTTAAGTCTTTTTCAGCTTTATAGACTTTACTCTCCAGAAATGAAAATATTTGTTTATCGAAGGATAATATCTTAAAAGAATATTCGGCTTTGTATTTAAATTTTTCAAAAGCTATTTTTAGTTCAGAAAAAGTCATAGAAGAAAAGTTGTTAGGATATGCTTGTTTTACTTGCTTGTTGTGGTTGTCTTTCTTGTGGTAGGACTGATTTTTGGTATGTGACATCAGACATAAATTTGCACTTTCATCATTTCCACTTGAACTGTCATCATTTGATGAATCACTATCACTTTCCCATGCAATATAAGCTCTTCTTTGTTTGTTAAACTTCTTTGGTGGAGCTTTTCCTTTATCCTTTTTCATCTTTGGACAATCTGGTTCGTAGTGTCCAACTTTACCACAATTGTAACAAGGTCCTTTACCTCTTTTCTTTTTATTTTCTTCTTGCCTTGGCTCTTTGGATTGTTTTCGAAAGCTTATGAGATTCTTATCAGAGTGCTTGATTCCATTATTTCAAATGAACCTATTGTATCTCCGAACAAAAACTCCCATTTCTTCATCATCATAATTTTCATCACTAGTTAAGTCATTATCATCTTGCTCTTTGGTTGAGGACTTAGAGCTAGAAGCCACTAGAGCTATTGACTTCTTCTCACCCTTCCTGTCTTTGTTCCTCTCTTTCTTGATCTGGTTTTCATATTTTTCAAGACTTTTCAATTCTTGTTTATGTTCTTCCAGCTTTCCAAACAGAGTTGTAATGGTAAGAGTAGTGAGGTTATTTACTTCCTTGATAGCTGTTACTTTAGGTTGCTATTTCCTGCTAAGACATCTCAAAATTTTATTAGTAACAATTTCATTGGAAACAAGTTTTCCAAGTGCATTTAAACGGCTCACAAGATGAACGAATCTCTTCTGCATGTCAGATACAAATTCTCCTTGTTTCATGCGAAATAGCTCGAACTATTGATTGAGTGTGTTGATGCGGGACTGTTTAAATTCAGTAGTGCCTTCATGGGAAATTTCTAAAGCATCCTACATTTCTTTATAGGACGTGCAATGAGACACCCTATAATACTCATCAACACAAAGTGCTGAGATTATCATATTACTGCCTCTCCAATCACACGACCATTTCTTTTCATCCATTTCATTCAATTGATCCTCAGGTTTCGGTACTATTGCACCTGCATCATTCCTCATGGTAATTTGAAAGGGACCATTTTGAATGGCAGTCCATACATTCCTGTCAATGGAATTTATGTGTACTCGCATGCAGTATTTCCAGTAGCCATAGTTTTCACCATTGAAAATATGAGCTCTATTATACGCCCCCTTTGGTTCAAAGGCCATAGCGTTACTAGTAGATACAAAGCACCAGTTAACCGGTGCTCCGATACCACTTGTTAGACGGTGTGGCAAGTGATCGAGAGGGGGGTGGGGGTGGTGGTGAATATATCACCTCTTACTTTTTCAAGGATTTAAAATTATTTTATCAAAGCGTGTTGAAAGCAGCGGAAAATTAATGTCCTGAATCAATTCCGTCTACTTTTAACCGACTACTAGAAAACCTGACATGTGAAAAACTTGCTGGATTTTATTAGATGAAATTGATGAATATACAACTCAGATTTCTTAATGTTTCAATGCACTTATCATTAAAGCAGAATTTCCAATGAATTAAGAAATTTGTTAGGAATTTTGTCAAACACCTGGCATATGCTTCTGTAATGATTTAATAGTGGTGGTTTGATGAAAGTATTTGAACCAATATTTTTATCATTAGACAGAAAAACTTAGCAATCCAATTGAATTACAAAATTATGGAATATGTAAAAAGATAAAGAGAAAGAAAGAAAGAACGATACACAGGCAGTTTGGTAAGGAAGTTCCCCACTGTCGTCCTCGCGTGTGGGTACGTCTCCCTCTCAATTTCACAATTGAAACTGAGAACTTTTATAACAATTTGCTGAATATTTGATAACAAGGTTACACTACACAGACATATAGAAATCCCTATGATCTTCTTCTTCTTGTAAGAACCACCACTTGATATGAGCTGTATCAAGATTCCCTACAAGGTCCACAATCGATCCTCTGCTTCCATGACCTGTTTGCAAAAATCATTATGATTTCCAAACCCCTCACTACGGCTGAATCCGACTCGTGCGACCGTGACTAACAAACCCTCAAGAACACACCCGTTCTTGAAGGACAAACTCCTTGGTTTATTTCTTGAAGCCTCCTTTACAATCTTCAACTCAGCTGAGATTCTTTCAATACACAGCTGAACATTATCTCTGACCTCTTGATCCACTTGAACAAGGATGTTGGATTTTCGTTGTTGGTGTTGAATGAAGATGATTGAGAAGATGATGAAGATGAAGTTTCTTTAGGCTTCTGGCTGCTCACAAATGTTTGCTCACAATTATGATATGTTGCAATAGATTGCTGTTGAGAAAAATACATGCTTATATATGTAACATAAAATGGTTAGGCAAAAGAAAGTATTATGAGTCGATGCATGTTGATCATGAGTCGACTCATGTTAGTTATGAGTTACAGGATGGGTCGACACATGTTGTTTTGAGTCGATGCAAGATAATATCATAACATTTTACAGAACCACCAATTTTATATCTGTCGATGCATAACACATATGTGTCGATACATACTGATTGTAATTTTAATTTTTGAACATAAAACATGGTATGAGTCGACGCATAATATTATATATCGATGCATATAAATTCAAAAATGTTTTCCAAGAGCATCAGAATGTCATGTGTCGATGCATGAGGTTTTGTGTCGATGCATAAAAGTTTAAGTTTGCATTACAGGGGCATCAAAGTGTAGTGTGTCGATGCATAAGATATTGTATCGATGCATGCAAGTTTAAGTTTGCATTACAGGGGCATCAAAGTGTTATGTGTCGAAGCATAATATTTTGTATCGATGCATGCAAGTTTACGTTTGCATTACAGGGGCTTCAAAGTGTTATGTGTCGATGCATAAGATTTTGTATCGATGCATAATAGTTTGAGATAGTATTCCACGGACATCAGTATGTTATGGATCGATGCAAAACCTGTTGTGTCGACTCATAATGATGCATTATGAGTAAAACACATTTTTAACTTATCTTAAACATGTTATATTATATTTTTGTAATGCACACATGTATTTATTATTTCACATATATTTGCAATCATTCAAAACCAATTATGAAGGGGTTTCTCACAGTGTTTAGGGGGATTTTTTGGCCAAAGGAACGAATCTTCAAAAAATTCTCAAACATCACCAAACTCTCAAACACTTAAACACTCATCAAACACAAACCCAGAATCCAAACACTTGTCCCCTTCGAATCTGAAACATCCCTACACCTTGTTACCCTTTGAATCCAGTAAGAAGGATATCTCACTTGTTCTTCTCTTTCGAATCCAGCAGTAGAAATGCTACCTTCGCTCCCTCCCTTCGAATCTTGGGACACTCAAGGAAACCACTCAAAGTCCAGCACACGCTCCAACCTCAAGCAAGGTAAGTTTCTCCAAGCCTTGAAATTTTCGTTTCTTGCATAACATGTAAATAAACTTTATTTTCGTTTCAAACATGTACATACTAGTGTTCTCCTGCCTAAATCGAAAGAGCCAACGAAGTAGAATTGAAGAGTTCTTCTGCCTAAATCGAAAGAGCTACTTTCTCTTCTTTATTTTATTTATTTTTCCTTTATATTTTCATGCTATTCAATATGGTTGTAATAGTGTAGGATTTTATCTTTCTGCATTTTATTACTTTTATATGATTGCTAGTAAAATAGGGCATGTGTGGCAAGATAAAAACAATAAGTAGACAACCCCTAATCAAAGGCTAAATGCATGCAAATCAAATACACTATTCACACATGCCCCCTTAGAGTAATCCCACTTGTTGCCTCAGAAAAGTAGTCATGTCCCTCGAAAATGGGTGTTTTAGCAAAGACCCTCGAAAAATATCGTAGTCCCTCGATGACCCTCAATGTTGCCTTCGATAAATGATCTAGTCCCTAAACAACGTTGCTAAAATGTCCCATAGGTTGCCTTCTATGACTATACAAACGTCCCATGCCCGTCCCTTCACATCCAATGATGGGGCTTCTTACCAAATTAATGGTAAGATAACAATATCTAAAGGAGGAGGAAAAGAACATTAAGACCTTTTGAGTAAGTAGGATGCTCCTAGTTGCTTTCTTGCTCACAACAAAAACATTTTACAGACCCACACTTTCATTTTGAAACATTTTCAAAAGACAAAGCTTTTTGTATGCGTTCTTATAGAGACGAGAACCATTACAAAAACACTTTTCAAAATCACTTTCAAAAAACACATTCCACAAACATTTCTTTGAAATATTTTCCAAACAACACTTTGTACGCGTTCTTATAGAAACGAGAACCATTACAATGACGTTTTCAAAATACTTTCAAAACCCACACACAAGAACATTTTCAAACAAAAGCAAGTGATCTAGAAAGAAACTAAGAGCCCGTAGATAACTACGGATGAAAAGGGTGCTAATACTTTCCCTTTTCATAACCTACCCCCCCGAACTCAAGAAATAATCTCGAAAGGTATTTCTTGTTCTTTTCAACCTTTCCTTTTGGATAAAAGAAAATTTGGTGGAGACTCTTGCTATCCGCAACAATTACGATCAAACACAAAACTCCCATGTCAGTTCTCCCACCGTGTTACAGAACTGACGACTCTGCTGGGGAAAATACTTAAAAGTGGGGTTACCTTAGGGCTAGATCACCTTTACTTACTTTTAATTGGTTGACTTGCTTGTTTTACATTATGGTTCCTTGTTTGGGCTTGTTTTGATCCTCTACCCAGATCTTGGGCACCTTTTTAGGTAAGTAGAAATAAGTTATGGAAATTGTGTGGGGTATACCTACATGGTCAAAGCAATAACTACGTTAGTGTGACACATTTGTTGGTACTGGTAGCCCCTGAGTAGTCTAGGAGAATACGGGGCTACTGTGTGGTGTCATGAAGCACTAACTGACTTAAGAACCTTACTTGACCAACTTGGCCATTAGGAAGTAGTGAGGTAGCCGACTTTGGTGCAGTCCGAAGCTAGTTGATACTCGATGCTACACTCATTGATATCAGACTTTCGAGATATTTTGGTCGCCATTAAAGAGGCTTGCGCTGAAACAATGTCCAATGAAGAAAGATAAGTGATATTGAGATCCTCTAGAACCTGGTTACTTTCTAGGACAGGTTGAGCCAACTAAACTTCAAGAGGGTACTTACCTATCAAACTCCATGCAAGCCTAAACCTAAGGACTTGTCTGCTTTGTGTATATATGACTATTTGCACATAACAACTTGCTTGCTTTGCATACTTATACATAACATCATGATATCATACCATAGCATTTTCAATAACCATTTCAAGGATCTCAAGGGTCTGTGATGTAGGGACACGTTGAACCAAACGCCTATCAAGGGGTAAGAGGATTTATTCTCCTATAATCAAAAACACCGTCAAAGACCAAAGCACGGTAACTTGAGTCAAGGGCTATGACCCACTTGACATGATGAGCTTGATTCTCGTGGAAGTACATCCACCAATACGAAGTGCTCCAATCAAAGTTGTTGGTCAAAATTCAACTTCTAACATTTTTTTGTGTTTATCCCGCGAGATCCTTGAAAACATTGCATCCACATATCATGCATAACAGGATTTTCCCACACATGTCTCTCATCTACTTACTAATTATTTCAGTAGAGATGGCTCTAGAATAGACTATCGGATATTTAGACTCAAAATGCTCAACTTCGGGAAATGTTTTTGAACCTGTCCAAGGGACAAGTAGAGGAAAAAGAACTCCTCACTAGGGGCATGATCATGGGGAATCATGAGGACCACAAGGATGACCAGTTGGAACAACTACAAACTGAAATGGAAACAATGAAGATCCAGATGATGGGACAACTGGTGGGCCAGATGGCTCTTATCCAAAGCTTGGCTCAAGGATAAGAAGAGTTGAGAGTTCTTGTCAGCAAGCTTCACCAAGACGGATGCAACTAAATAGGGAAAACAACTAGAAGTGGGGATTGAGTCATCATTCAGCCCCCCATGAGACAAGAAGTCGGTCTGAGGGAGAACAAACCTTTCCAAATTGCTGCTGCATCACAAGCCCAATAACGACCTCGTCAACATCAACGAGAAAATTAGCAAAGGCAAAACAAGCCCGAGAGACAGTTCACTAACATCAACATGCCACTATCTCAAGCATTGCAACACATGTTGAGAATGAATCTGATTATGTTGATAGGACCTCATCCAAACCCCAATACTGCTTCCCCCACTATAATCCCAATGCAAGGTGCGCCTATCATTCCAACAGTCCTGGGCACGACACAAATGGTTGTTGGGAGTTGAAGTACAAGATTCAAAATCTGATCGACGGAGGAGCATTGGATTTCACACAAGACGGTCAACCGGAGCTCTTCTACCACCCCTCAAGGGCATCCAATTGAAGCAATGGTCTAGGCGAGGAAATTTTCTATTTATTCGAATTTTCAGTTGTAATTTCTTTGTTTATCTAACACTTATCTTTATGTCAGACTTTGATTACTATCATTAATGCATCGAATATGTTTGTCTTGAATTAATCCATTCATTTTAATTCTATTTAAACTATGTTTTTTACTCCCTTTATGATATTCAACTCTTGTTTTAAAAAAGTTGCAAGCCTTTAGATGGAGGATAACGAAAACAATGCCATAATCTCATACAGTATGCTTTTGGACAAGACCTTGTTGACGATGTACATGCGTTTGTTTCAATTCCTAAACACTGGAGTTATAAGGAAGATAATCCCTAGTAAACCCCTTCGAGCCAAAGAAGTAAGAGTCTCCTTTTCACAAAAAATGAAACCTTTAATCAAAACCTAGGGCAAGGTAGTTTCTCAGTTAATTCAAACGCGCGTTCGGTCGCAAACTTTCACTTGGAACACAACAAATAACATCAAAAACATTCCTCCTAAACCAAAAGATTGTGATGGTTCCCTGTCAAATAGGAAGTCATTATCTCTCAAAAGAAAAGCCTACTAAGTTAGAACCTACGAAGGAGACTTAAGAAAACTGGGGTATCCTGCTGGATGTATTCTCAAAACAAGAACAATCAGGCAAAATCAGGGATAATAAATCAAAAAGAGGTCACTACAAATCCTCAACAACATGGAAAATAGGGCAAAAATGACTTCCTTCCAACAAACTTAACTTGTCTGAACCATCACCAAAATGCCATTCCAGACTCAATTGGAGTTCAAACGCACAATTAACTAGGTTTTGGACTGAAGGACATCACGAAGAACGGGCGGGTACAAATACACTTTGAGCCTTATCCTTTGTTTCTTAAACCGTGAACCAAGCCACGTTATAACCCTTCAAAAGTCCTAATTGAAGCATGGGTTAGTTCTAAAGCATACTGTTACAAAAGGCATCTTGACTTCTGTAAGGCTTTACTCCAAATCCTGAGTTGAATTTTCTTATAAAAATTCTTTTATCTACTAAAATGCATTTTCAAAACTTCAAGACAAGCATAAACTCTGAATTATTTGAATATTGTTGTTTGCATATGGCTAATTGTTTGACAATGGAGAGATTCACACGACGAATGTCCAGCGAGCGAAAGCTCTCTCAATGAACAAAATCACTTCAAATGGGATGACACTTCCAATGACAGATCTCCTATTAAGCAAGGGGGCGTGACACGATCATGGTTTAACACATCTGGGGAAGTCAAGTCAAGATTCCAAGAAATATCTCATGAAGTGTTGAATAACCAGGGGCAAATTTGCATCCAAATCATTTGGGCATTGAATATGAACACCAACAAAGGGTTGTATACAGTCAAGCAAACCTTTTCCTAGAAATACTACAAACACTTGCTACTAGGGGAAATGATGAATCTCCCGCAAAGTCCTCTTTATAAAGTGATCCCCAGCTAGAGTTTCAATCTTTGAAAATTTCTCCGCAACTGAGTTGATCTCAAGAATCCTCAAGGATTTTTGCAAAAAGAAAACACCTCTCCAACAGATTGGCGATAGGGTTTATTTCCGCAAAAAACTACAGATTACCCAGCTTGAGTTTGCCTCTCCGGCTACTACAAGTCAAGGGACTACAACCCCTCTTACCCAGTATACTTTTCCACAATCCTCTGTAGGTTGTTGCATAGCCCGGGAGACAATCAGATAATAGTTAACTTCTTTATCCCCAATAAGTTGTTAACTTTCTTTTCTCTTCCAGCAAGAGATAACTCTCTAGTAGAGCAACGGACAACTAAGACTCTTGAGCTCTTTTCCCCAAGCAGAAGTCAACACTCTCCATAGAGGTTCCTTTTCAAGCAAAGTCAACATCCCCCAGCGGAGTTCTCCTCAAAACAAAAACAGGAATCCCCAGTGGAAACATTCTAAGCAAGGTTTGAAGATGGGCATACTCTTCATCCTCAATAGAAGTCCAAGAATCATCTCCCCAAAACTCCCCAACATCTGTCAAGGATTTATTTTCCGAGACAAAAATACATTCCAACAATATTTCACATTTTGTGCATCATATTTACATACATGATAAATGCATACGACACAATATCATTTATTTTGAGAACATCACTATATCATGCATTTCATGCATCATGATATTGCATGCAACTAACTCTTTACCTTTTCAGGAAAGATCAATCAACAGATGACTATTAACAAACTTTTTCAAGTTCCAGATTAATACTTGTAACAAGCTAGGAAAACTATCTGTGGACGACTGATTATAGATTAATACTTATAACAAGCCAGGAAAACTATCTACATGAAGAGATTGAAGACTAATACCTGTAACAAGCCAGGAAAACCATCTTTCTTTCTCAGGTCAGAGATTAATACCCGAAACCAGACGAGGAACTATCTATGTGACCAACTTTTTCAAGTTCCAAATTAATACCTGTAACAAGCTAGGAAAACTATCTATGGACGACTGAATATAGATTAATACCTGTAACAAGCCAGGAAAACTATCTACATGAAGAGATTGAAGATTAATACCTGTAACAAGCCATAAAAACTATCTTTCTTTCTCAGGTCAGAGATTAATACCCGAAACCAGATGGGGAAATATCTATGTGACCAACTTTTTCAAGTTCCAGATTATTACCTGTAACAAGCCAGGAAAACTATCTGTGGACGACTGATTGTAGATTAATACATGTAACAAGCCAGGAAAACTATCTACATGAAGATATTGAAGATTAATACCTGTAATAAGCCAGGAAAACTATCTTTCTTTCTCAGGTCATAGATTAATACCCGAAACCAGACAGGACAACTATCTCAACGACCTACAAAAAACAAGTTCCTTATTAATACCTATAGCAAGCCACGAAAGCTATCTGCGAACGACTGATTAATACCTGTAACTAGCCAGGAAAACTATCTACATGAGCAGATTTAAGATTAATACCTGTAACAAGCCAGGAAAACTATCTTTCTTTTTGAGGTCAGAGACTAATACATGAAACAAGACATGACAACTATCTACTCGACCAGCTGAAGCAACCCTACCCGGGTTCCTTCTCATTTATAGATACAGTTTTACACAAACTCATCATGAAGAAATCCTACACGGGATCCTTCTCATACACTCTTTCAGATACAGTTCAGATACACTATAGATACGGATGCATTCTGATACCCATTCAGATTCAGCTTTCAGATACAGTTCAGATACGCTCCAGATACGGATTCCATTCTGATACTCACTCAGATTCAACTTTTATATACAATTCAGATACACTCCAGATACAGATGCCATTATGATACTCATTCAGATTCAGCTTTCAGATACAGTTCAGATATGCTCCAGGTACGGATGCCATTTTGATACTCATTCAGATTCATCTTTCAGATACAGTTCAGATACGCTCCAGATACGGATGCCATTCTGATACTCATTCAGATTCAGCTTTCAGATACGCTCCAGATACGGACGCCATTCTGATACTCATTCAGATTCAGCTTTTAGGTATAGTTCGGATATGCCCCAGATACGGATGCCATTATAATACTCATTCATATTCAGCTTTCAGATACAGTTCAGATACGCTCCAAATACGGATACCATTCTGATATTCATTCAGATTCAACTTTCAGATACAGTTCATATATGCTCCAGATACGGATGCCATTCTGATACTCATTCAGATTCAGCTTTCAGATACAGTTCAGATACGCTTCAGATATAGACGACATTCTGATAATCATTCAGATTCAACTTTCAGATACAGTTCAGATACGCTCCATATACGGATACCATTCTGATACTCATTCAGATTCAGCTTTCAGATACAGTTCAGATATGCTCTAGATACGGATGCCATTCTGATACTCATTCAGATTCAGCTTTCAGATACAGTTCAGATACGCTCTAGATACGGATGCCATTCTGATACTCATTCAGATTTAGTTTTCAGATACAATTCAGATATGCCCCGGATACGGATGCCATTCTGATACTCATTCAGATTCAGCTTCCAGATACAGTTCAGATACACTTCAGATACGGATGCCATTCTGATACTCATTCAGATTCAGATTTCAGATACAACTCAGATACGCTCCAAATATGGATGCCATTCTAATGCTCATTCAACATATTTCTCAAATACAGTCCATATGCGATCCTGTTACAGATGTCATTCTAGCGCTCCTTCAGTATGTCTTTCAGATGCGAGTCAGATATGATCCATTTATGGATATTATGCTGGTACTCATCCCACTACATATACTATTTCAGTATAAATCAACCAGAGATTTATTTTGACATTTCTTCCATTTCTGCCAACAATCACTTTTGGGTGGCATCTATAAGTCCATCTCTGACAACTCTCCATCATCTTTCCAAATGGCATCTTTAAGCTCATTCCCTACACAGTCAACCACCACATTATCAAGTGCAAATTTCTGGGCACTCTAGTGTTCAATCATCTTCCACCTTCATGTCACGAATGACAGATTTTCCAATCTAACTCTTCAGGTATAAGAAGATTGAACAGGGGCAGCTGTTGTACCTCAAAATTTTCCCTCTCATTTTTCAAGGCATTTCTCACAAAGATTCTCAAGGTTCAAGCTTGCACAAGTACAATTGGATTTTCCAATACCAAGTTGAAAAGGAAACTGTCAAAAAGGAGGAAACTAGATAAAAATAATCTTTTGAGAAAAATTGGAGAAAACAAGTCCTTTCGATTCAACTCATTCGATTCGCCTTTTGGCCTCTTTCGATGCAGGATTTGGGTTGCATCCTTCGACTGGGCGTTGTCCTCTGGCATGCTGGGTTTGATTTACAAGGCATGATTTTCCTACATGCCACCTTCGATTGCTTCTCTGGCCTCACTGGATTCACGATGCCATGATTGCCTATATGCCTATTTCGTTTGGATGTTTGATGCTTGCATGCCTATACAAACTTTCCCTCCATGCTTACCTTGACTCACAAAGTATTAACTAGTTACATACAAGCATTTGTTTGAGCCAAAACTTGCGCGCAAAAGGCATCCCCCTTGATAACATGCACAAGGTACAAAGCCTCCTATAACTTCCTTCGATTCCAAGGCAAAAATCTCCCTTTTGGCTTCCTTCGATTTTCACTTTTTCCTCCTGTATGCCTCTTTCGAAGATGGACATTTTTTCCTCCTGCATGCTGTGAAATCAAGCTTTCCAAATGTTTTGATGAAGACAAGATAGCATGCAAAAATGAATGGATCAAGATAGAAGATTTATCTCAAGTAAAGATTCATTGATCAAGATCAACTTTTCAAGACTTATGGCTTAAGGTATATGAAATTTTTGATTTTAAGCTCTTAGTGCTCAAAACTATTTTTAATCATGCATTTACTTTATTAAAATAATATTTTGAGTATATACTATGTATGATTGAAGAAGGATGTTTTAAACTGCTTAAAATCTTTGAAAATAATGATTTTTCAATTTTTGTACACAAGCAATCGATTGTATTGCTAGGACAATCGGTTGCAGTCAAAAAACAAAAGATTCTATTTTGACAAACAATCGATTGTCATCTAGCAGCAATCGATTGTCATGTGTTCTGTTTTCAAATTTTTTGAACACTGGCCTATGAGCAACCGATTTCTCCTCAATGACAATCAGTTGTTATAGTTATATTTTTCAAAATTTTTAAACGTTGCTTTTACAACAATCGGTTGTTGCTTTAGTGCAACCGATTGTTGTGCTTCAGATTTTGAAAATTTTCATTTTTCCAGCAACTTTTTGTAACACCTTTTCATGGCAATCTTTGTATCTTTTCAAATACATTTTTTCCAGTAAAAATGGTTTAAACATTGCTATGATTCATTGAAGAGGTATTACTACACTATAAATTATTTTTATTTAGAATTTTGAAAAAAACAACAACAATCACTAACAACTATTACTTTCTATTCTTTTGATCATACTCTCTATACTCAAGATTTATGTTCATCATTTTCATATGCATACTGAAAATTGTTCTTGAGCACTTAGAAAAGTATTTCATCTTAAATTTCATATTGAATAGAAAATATCAATCAAGTGATTGAAATTGCTCTTTCATATTTCAAACTCTTATACAAATCAAACAAACTATTGTATCCTTGTTTTCAGGATTGCTGGAAACAAGAAAGACACTTAGGGAGGATTGTTCTCTTTGTGGTCTTAGTGAAAATCCAAGAGGATTGTTCTTGGTCCAAGAGGATTGTTCTTGGTTGTTTGGTAGTCTTTGTACAAATTACCAACTATAAGGAAATCTCTTTCATGTTGAAAGGGGACTGGAGTACTCTCGGACTGTGAGGGGAACCAGGATACATCTCTGTGTTTTTTACTTTCCGCATTTACTGCTTTCATCACTTATCAGAAAAAGAAAGAAAAGAAACTCGTGCAAAAATATTCATACAATTCAGAAAAAGTTTTAAAGAACCTAATTCACCCCCCCTCTTAGGCGCATCTGAACTTACAATTGGTATCAAAGCAGGTTATAGGTAACATGTTCCTACTAGATCCAGAATGGCTTCCGCAAATAACAATTGTGTTCAGAGACGGTGGCAGTAGCAACAAGCCTCCTCTATTCTGTGGTGAATATTTTGATTTCTGGAAGATCCGTATGAAGGCTCATCTAGAAGCACAAGGAGAAGAAATATGGGATGCTGTCCAAAATGGCCCTTTTGTTCCGGTAACTGTAGTAAACGACGTTGGCTCATCAAAGCCTAAAACTACATGGGATGATGATGATAAGAAAAAGGTCTTGTTTGACAAAAAGGAAACAAACCTCCTTCAAAGCGCACTTAGTATAGATGAATTCTTCCGTGTCTCAGCATGTACAACGGTAAAATAAAATTGGGATTCACTGGTTGAAACACATGAAGGAACAACTGAAGTAAAGAGATCGAGACTTAATATGTTAAGTCAAGAATATGAATTGTTCCGTATGCAACCCGGAGAATCCATTCTTGATTTACAAAATAGATTTGTGCATCTAACAAATCATCTAAGGGCACTTGGAAAAACATTGACCAATGATGAGTTGAACCTAAAAGTGCTCAAATCCTTGACTAGAGAATGCCAACCAAAAGTAACGGCAATCTCAGAAAAGAAGAGTCTCGCTACTATGACATCCGCAACTTTGTTTGGGAAACTTCAAGAATACGAGACAAAACTTGGTAGATTGGAAAAGCGTGAAAATCAAGAAAAGAAGTCTAAGAACATTGCCTTGAAGATTGACTCCAAGGAAGACGAAAAGAAAGATAATCTTGATGAAGATGAAAACTTCATGCTTCTCGTTAGAAGACTTGGAAAATTCTTTGGTAAAAATGACAAAGCCTTCTCGCACTCAAAGAAGAAGAAACACTTCAAGAAGAAGGAAGGATCCTCATCAACACAAGAAGTTACTTGTTATGAATGTGGTAAACAAGGTCACATCAAACCGGACTGTCCAAAACTTTCAAAGAAAAGTGGCTACAAAGGCAAGAAGGAATCAAAAGATAAGAAAGCATATGTTTCATGGGAAGATGTTGAACTAAGTTCGTCATCCGACTCCGATAGCGACGAAAGTGCCAATCTTGCGTTAATGGCATCACACCACTCCGAAAGCGAAGATGATGAGGTTAGTAACATATTCTCTCTTTTTGATAGTGATGCACAAGGTGCTATAAATGAACTGTTAAATGAATGCAAAATTCTGTACAAAACTATCTCATCACAAAAGAAACAAATTTCATCGTTGGAAGAAAAATGTGGATCTATTGAAAAAGATCTCAAAGATGAAAAGCAAAAAGTTAGTGATGAAAAACAGAATTTTGTATGCACAAAGTGTGAATATATCTCTTTCCAAATTGTCCAATTCAAAAGGATTCTTGAAAGGTATGAAAAAGGAAAAATTGGATTGGAAGGTGTTCTTATCCAACAAAGATACTCAAATGACAAAAGTGGTCTTGGATACTCAAAATTTTCAAAACCAAGTACCAACAAAACCATCTTTGTCAAGGCTAGCAATCAACCAACCAAAGAGAAAGAAATCACTCCTAAAATAGTTCATCACTATCCTAAAAAGAAAATACCCTCTAAGAAGAAATCTTATCCTTCTAGATATAGAAGTAAATTTGAACCTACTTGTTTTTATTGTGGTATTCAAGGACACACACCTAATGCTTGTTATGTTAGAAACTTTGGCATGGCAAATGGGCATTATGTGTGGGTTAAGAAAGGAACTAATTATGAAGGACCCAAATCAACTTGGGTACCTAACAAAACCTAATCTTGTTTTGTAGGTAATCTTGACGACCACTTCAAATCTATGGTATCTCGATAGTGGTTGTTCCAAGCATATGACGGGAGATATCGACAAATTTTCACATCTAACGCTTAAGGCCAAGGGTTATGTGACGTATGGAGATAACAACAAAGGAAATATTCTTGGCATAGGAAAAGTTGGTGGTCCACCTTTCACATCAATTGAAGATGTTCTTTATGTCGAAGGACTAAAGCACAATCTTCTAAGTATTAGCCAACTATGTGACAAAGGCTTCAAGATGAAGTTCACTAAAGATGAATGTTTGATAGAAGATGAAGTCACACATGAGGCTAAACTTAAAGGTAAAAGAGTAAGTAATATTTTTATGATTTCCCTTAATGATTTGTCTTTGAAGGTTAAATGTCTCATGGAAAACAACAACGACTCATGGCTATGGCACAAAAGAATCGCTCATATTCATATGGAGCATTTAAACAAATTGATTAAGCATGACCTTGTTGTTGGACTTCCTAAGATAAAGTTCATCAAAGATAGACTTTGCGTTGCATGTCAAAAGGGAAAGCAAACAAAATCAACTTTCAAATCCAAGAATGTGGTGTCCACTACTAGGCCACTACAATTGCTTCATATGGACTTGTTTGGGCCTTCTAGAAAGAGGAGCTTCAGAGGTAATGTATACGCTCTAGTTATTTTTGGTGACTTTTCTAGATATACTTGGACACTCTTTTTAGTGCAGAAAAATGATGCATTCAAGGCGTTCAAGAAATATGCAAATGAAATTTCAAAATGAGAAGTCGCTATCTATTGCCTCCATAAGAATAGACCATGGTAGAGAATTCCAGAATTCCTCCTTTGAAGATTTCTGTGAAGAACATGGAATATCACATAATTTCTCAGCACCAAGGACTCCTCAACAAAATGGAGTTGTAGAAAGGAAGAATAGGTCTCTTATTGAACTTGCAAGGACAATGCTTAGTGATTCAAACCTTCCAAAATACTTTTGGGCGGATGCTGTAAGCACGACATGCTTTGTAAGCAATAGAGTTAATATTCGACCTATCTTGAAAAAGACTCCGTATGAACTCTTTCGGGGAAGGAAACCAAATATTTCATTCTTTCATGTCTTTGGTTGCAAATGTTTTGTCCTTAACAACGACAAAGACAACCTTGGTAAGTTTGATGAAAAATCAGATGAAGGTATTTTTCTTGGATACTCCTTATCTAGTAAAGCTTATCGTATTTACAATAAAAGAACTTTAACTATTGAGGAATCTATGCACGTATCATTTGATGAATCTAACCCCTCCGAGGAGGATACTATTGTTTTAAATGATAATGATGAGATTTTAGATATTCCTCAAGAAGATGGCTCCAAGACCAACAATGAGAATCAACTGGAACAACAAGAATAACAAATTCCGGAAGAATCAAATGTCAATGATCTACCTAAGGAATGGAGAACCCATAGAGATCACCCTATTGATAAAATCATCGGTGACATCAGTCAAGGCGTTTCAACAAGATTGAACCTCAAAGATGCTTGCTTGAACATGGCGTTCGTTTCTCAAATCGAACCTTCCAAAGTCGACAACGCATTAGGAGACGACCAATGGATGATTGCTATGCAAGAAGAATTAAATCAGTTCGACAGAAATCAAGTTTGGGAACTTGTTCCTAGACCAAGTGACAAACACATCATAGGTACAAGATGGGTGTTCAAAAACAAACTTGATGAGAACGGTATAATTGTCCGAAACAAAGCAAGATTGGTAGCCCAAGGATACAACCAAGAAGAGGGAATTGACTTTGAAGAAACTTTCGCTCCGGTTGCAAGGTTAGAAGCTATCTGTGTTTTACTTGCTTACGCTTGTTCATTGAATTTTCAGCTTTACCAAATGGACGTAAAAAGTGCATTCTTAAATGGCTACATCAATGAAGAAGTCTATGTCAAATAACCCACAGGCTTTGAAGACTTCAAGAATCCTTCACATGTCTTTAAGTTGAGAAAAGCTCTTTATGCCTTAAAACAAGCACCTAGAGCATGGTATGACAGACTCAGTACATTCTTATGCGAAAAAGGTTTCGAGAAAGGTAAAGTGGATAAGACCTTGTTCATAAAGAAGATCAAATAATTCTCGTTGATGATGCAAGGAGAATTTGAGATGTCTATGATGGGCAAGATGAACTATTTCCTTGGATTGCAAATTAAGCAACTGAAAAATGGTATCTTCATCAATCAATCAAAATATTGCAAGGAACTTTTGAAAAAGTTTGATATGGATAATTGCAATCAATGCACACGCCAATGGGCTCCGGTACTTATGTTGATCAAGATGAATCCGGTATTTCCATTGATATTACTAAATATCAAGGCATGATTGGATCACTGCTATACTTGACGGCAAGTCATCCTGACATCATGTTCAGTGTATGTCTGTGTGCACGATTTCAAGCAAACCCGAAGGAATCTCACCTCATGGCGGTAAAAAGAATCATGAAATATCTCAAAGGAACAACCAATGTCGGCCTATGGTACCCAAAAGGTAATATATGCAATTTAATTGGTTATTCTGACGTTGATTATGCAGGATGTAAAACAGATAGAAAAAGCACAAGTGGCACTTGTCACATTTTGGGAAATGCATTAGTCTCTTGGGCATGCAAGAAACAAGCTTGTGTGGCTCTTAGTACGGCCGATGCGGAATATATTGCAGTGGGTAGTTGTCGTGCGCAAATTCTATGGCTCAAGCAACAACTCCGTGACTACGGACTCGACCTTGGATGCATTCCATTCTGATGTGACAACACAAGTGCAATCAACATTACAAAGAATCCTGTGATGCATTCTAGAACAAAGCATATCGACATTCAACATCACTTTCTTCGTGATCATGTACTTCAAGGAGATGTCGAAGTCACCTTCATGGATACGCATAATCAACTAGCAGATATTTTCACTAAACCGTTGGCAAGAGAACCATTCTTCAAGATCCGAAGAGAGCTAGGTATCTTTGAAGAAAATGACATTATCTAATTAAGGTACATGGCTATGATCTTAATCTTAACTTTATGGTAATATATCATGATCCATGTTTTTATTACTAAATTTTTGATATATGACCATGAAATCCCTAAAAATTAAGTATTTTTTCACTTTTTCACTAATGACAATCGGTTGTCATAGAGTGACAATCGGTTGTTGCTAAAAAATTTTAGATTCTGTTTTCACAACAATCGGTTGTCACTCCACGAAAAGCGGTTGCTCTCTCAATTTTTTTCGCCCCTGTTTGAATTTTTCAAAGGGTGCAATCGGTTGTCATCAAACAACAATCGATTGCACAGTTCAAAATTTTGAATTTTTTTTATTTTTTTCAGTTACTCTCTTTTATTCTTTCTCTTCCATTGCCATTACTATTATTTATTTGTACCAGATTTTTATTCATTTTGTGCACTTTGTTTCTGTTATATCTCTGTATGCAAACTTTATTTATGCTATGTTGTTTCCATGTGCAAAATATTTTATGATCTTCTTTCCCATTCCTTTTTGATAATGACAAAGGGGGAGAAGACTTTCTAGTTTCTTTTGTGTTTCTCTAACCCAAATTACAGCAAGCAAGCAATCTTCAAAACCCTCATGCAATAGATCAAGGCAGAGTCTTTGACTTAGGGGGAGTTTTTAAATAACTTGATTAGAGAAAACCAAGATGCACTCCAAACTTCAAGCAATGGTTGTCATCATCAAAAAGGGGGAGACTGTGAAATCAAGCTTTCCAAATGTTTTGATGAAGACAAGTGTTCTGGACTGTGCCCGACAGGCCCAATAGCATTGCTAAGGCCCAGTCCAAATGGACTTACTGAGGACCACGCCGAGGTGAGGGTCACAGCCGTGCCCGACATACTTCGGTCCAGCTCCACATCCTGATATCCAGCCCGACATACTGCGGTCCAGCTCCACATCCTGATGTCCAGCCTGACATACTGCGGTCCAGCTCCACGTCCTGATGTCCAGCCCGACATACTGCGGTCCAGCTCCACGTCCTGCTGTCCAGCTCGACATCCTGCTGTCCAGCTCGACATTGCCTCGAGCATCCCAACTAGGGCAGACTCAGTCCACTGTTCCCCCAACGATACTCCGGAAAGACCGCGTCTCCGTCCGCCCGCACTTCACGCAGAACATCCAGGAAGGGGACCACGTGCGGGTCCCCACTACCCACGTAGAACCTGGCAGTTCCTTCATTGGGCCAAACCTGCCCGGCCCAATGAAGGAACCTTGGCCCAGCGCTGGGGGCTATAAATACCCTCTGCTTCCAGAGGGTCAGGTATTCATCATTCTAACCTCAACTTGCTATTATCTGCTCGTACTCCTACTTACTTCAGCATCGGAGTGCCTTGCAGGTACTGCCCCCCCACCTCGTTCAAAAAAGCTTTCTGCTCGGAGCCAGCCGTGACGGTCCATTTCTGATCAGGTCAGATCAGTGGCGCCGTCTGTGGGAACCAGCTTCCCCGTCTAACGAACAATTCTAAAGACCAAAGCTCAATTCGATTACCTGTCATGGCTGATCCAGCTCGCGATGAGCAGCCCGTCCGTGTCGTCGACACTAATAACGGTCCCACAGACAAGAATGGACACCTCGACAATCCCGGTGATCCCGGCCACAGTGCCATCCCTGTGACAACCGCCCCTGGACCTTCCTCCTACAGGGACGGGGCTACTGCGTCATCCTCTACAACCCCTCCAGCACTCGAAGACGACCCGGTAGCTCTCGCTCATCACAAAGCTGCCCGGTTCTATGAAGTCCCAGTTCCGGCCGGGGCAGATGCCACGACTCAGGCACTGTTCGCGGCCATTAATCAGACAAATTACCTCATCTTCGCCCAAGGAGAAAGATTAAGGGCGCTTGAAGATGATCGACGACCCCCGAGGAGGCATCGGAGGCCACATTCTCCTCCTCCTCGGGTCACGGAAGCTCGACACCCTTCTCCCCCGCGAAGACACTATAGGGAGAACTCCAGGAGCCCTTCTCCCCGGCTAAAGCAGAGGTGGCCCTACCATGAGAGACAGCCCGTCATCCCTGCCGAAGAACCCAGTCGCGACAAGAGGCACGCCGGAGACGGGCGTGTGACCTTCAACCACCGAGCATCACGCTCGAGGGATTCTCAGCACGATCATCGTGCCAGGCATAACTACAGGACCCCTTCTCTTTCTCTGGAGAGGAGCGACGAGGATGACCCCCGCGGTCCCCTGTCGCAGGCCATCATGGACGCACCCATCCCCCCGGGCATGGAGAAGCCCCCACACCTGAAGGAGTATGACGGAGTAGCAGACCCGGTCGACCACATTGACGGGTTCGAAGCCATGCTCCACTATCATAATGTCGGGGGGCCCATCAAGTTCCGTCTTTTCCCCACGACTCTCAGGAAGGCGGCCATGGACTGGTATAAAGGACTCGCCCCGGGCTTAATTACGTCATGGCGGAACCTGAAGAACCATTTCATCAGTTCCTTCACAGCTTCTCGGCGTCACCCGAAGACCGAGGCGGCCCTCGAGGCCATCATCCAAAGACAGGATGAAACCTTGAGGGAATTCATCAACCGCTTCAACTGGGAAGCAATACAGGTCCCCTGCGCGGACCATATGAAAAGATATTTGCTGGAGAGGGGCCTCCTCCCTGGCACAAAATTTAGAAAAGCTGTGGGTATTGAACCACCTCCAACTTTTGATGCCCTCCTCGACAAGGCCCGAGCATACATGGACTACGAGGAGAGAGAAGCTGCCAACAGGACCCGAGACTCCAGAGCTCACGCCCCCAACAACAGTAGCAGCTCACGACAAGACCCTCCTCCCCGACGAACTGGGGAGAAAAGGAAGGAAGATCGACCCCGGGAGGTCCGGGAACAAAGGGGCCCCTCGGGCCGTTTCACCGAGTACACTCCGCTCACGGCTTCCCGCGAGCGTATTTTGGCAGAGTGTGCTAGTACAGATTTCAGAGACGGTGGCGTCAAGCGTCCCCGACCTGCTCCCGCCAAGCCAGGGGCAGACAAACATAAATACTGTCAATACCATAGGAGTCATGGTCATTTGACAGAGGACTGCGTCCACCTCAAGGACGCCATTG
The DNA here is from genome assembly GCA_948472305.1 of Vicia faba. NCBI lineage: Eukaryota > Viridiplantae > Streptophyta > Magnoliopsida > Fabales > Fabaceae > Vicia > Vicia faba. Next base: position 264,709,761 of record OX451737.1, on the reverse strand, counting down.
AAACCCTCATCAAGGGAGGGAGGCTCGCACAGTACAGGCGAAACGACGCTCCCCGTCGTGACGCCCATGAAGCCAAGGAGCCCGAAGAAGATGCCCGACCATCAGACGAGTCGGTACCAATCCAGACCGCCTTCTTGGTAACCAGGCCTGAGGATTTCGATGTTCCCGAGCTCCTGCAGGAGCCCCTGACAACACACAGCAGGTGGGAATACTTCCCCTCCGCCATGGTCATCAACGGGGGCGGGTTCAACGACCTCACCATCAATTCAGCCAAGAGGAAGTTGGACGAACTGGTCGACATAGCTCCTCCACAAACTGTGACGTTCGAAAGGGTGAAGGGCAGGTCAGAGCCCATCACCTTCTACCTGGAAGAACTCCCCGGCGGAGCCCCGAACGCGGTCATCCCCTTGCTGATAAGGGCAAAAATGGCCAATTTCGACGTGCATCGCATCCTGGTCGACGAAGGGAGTTCCGTCGACGTGATGTACAGCCAGCTGTTCCGGACCTTGCAACTGGACGACTCACATCTCTCTCCGTATGTGGGTTCGGATCTTCAAGGTTTCAACGGCTCGACTTCCAAACCTTGGGGTTATGTCGAGCTCCTGGTGACGTTCGGAGAAGGAACGGCTACAAGACAGGTTAAGGTCCGCTTCCTCGTCATTGATTGCCCGTCTCTATACAATTGCATCTTGGGGAGACCGACATTGGCGGAGCTGACAGCGGTGCCCTCGACTGTCCATCTAAAAATGAAGTTCTATACCAAAAGGGCACGGGTAGCCACCATCCAGGGAGACCTCGCCGCTGCCCGCAGGTGCTTCAACGCCGCTTCAAAGGGACGGGATACCGTCGACGTGGGGACCAGACCCACCAAGAGGACAAAGCAGGAGCCCGACAGAAAAGCCTCCCCCGAGGAAGAAGTCCAGAAGGCTCCACCAAAGGTCGACTCCATAGCCCTTGACGCTCGCTTCGACCAGGACGAGCCATCCAGCAGCGAGCAAATCCCACTCCGACCTATTCCGAATGGTGATTTTGAACTCGTTCCCCTCGGAGCAGACCCGACCAAGGGAGTGAAGATTGGCAAAGACCTCCACGACTTAGCCAGGAAGCAAATCAAGGCCTGTCTGCGCGAGAATGCTGATCTCTTCGCCTGGAGCGCTGCAGAGATGCCCAGACTCGACCCTGAGGTCGCCTGTCATCACCTCGCCATTGATCCAGCCGCCAAGGCCGTAGTACAACGTAGGCGTAGGCAGTCTCCAGAAAAAACGGAGGCTGCTGAAAAAGCTGTAAAAGACCTCCTAGAGGCAAATTTTATTTCCGAAGCCTGGTACTCCACCTGGCTGTCAAATGTTGTACTTGTTAAAAAGAATAATGGAAAATGGAGAATGTGTGTTGACTATACCGACCTCAACCGGGCTTGCCCGAAGGATGCTTTTCCTCTACCTAACATAGACATGCTGGTCGACAATTCGGCCGACTACAAGACTTTGTCGTTCATGGACGCCTACTCGGGATATAATCAAATCCCAATGGCTCTGGGCGACAAACGCTGCACGGCGTTCATGACCAGCTCGGGCAACTATTACTACAACGTAATGCCCTTCGGACTGAAGAACGCCGGTGCAACTTACCAACATATGATGAACAAAGTGTTCAACAAACAGATTGGCGACATGCTCGAGGTATATATGGACGACATGATCGTCAAATCCCGAGCAGACACCGATCACGCAGCTCATCTCAAGACAGTCTTCGCCCAAGCAAGACAGTGCAAAATGAGGTTCAACCCCGAGAAGTGCACGTTCGGGGTTAAGGCAGGAAAATTCCTCGGATTCTATCTAACAGAACGAGGGATTGAAGCCAACCCCGACAAATGTCGGGCGTTCTCCGACCTCCCGACACCGATGACAAAGAATTCGATACAAATCATGAACGGCATGTTGACGTCACTATCCCGCTTCGTCGCGAAGTCCGCTCAACACACCCTCCCCTTCTTCAAGCTCCTTCGAAAGGAAGCAGCCTTCGAATGGAACGAGGAATGCGAGCACGCACTTCGCCATCTGAAGCAGAGCCTGTCTCAACCGCCCGTGTTGTCTCGACCAGACGACAGGGAACCACTGTACTTATACTTGGCCGTTTCGAATGAAGCCATCAGCGCAGCCCTTGTCCGCAAGACCCCTGACGGGCAGAAACCTGTCTACTTCACGAGCAAAGCCTTACAAGGCCCCGAAAGCAGATATCAACAGATAGAAAAGGTTGCTCTGGCCCTCGTCAACGCTGCGAGGAGGCTCAGACACTACTTTCTAGCCCACGCCATCATCGTGCGAACCGATCAGCCGGTGAGGCAACTCCTGGGTCGGCCAGATATGGCGGGCAGGATGCTGAAGTGGTCCTTGGAACTCTCTGAATTCGACATTCAGTACGAGAGCATGAAGGCCCTGAAAGCACAAGCCTTGGCCGACTTCGTCGCGGAGATGACTACTCACGACCTTCCCCCGGGGAAGGAACACAAGTGGACCATCTTCGTCGACGGAGCCTCCAGCTCGTCCGGGAGCGGCGCAGGGATCCTCCTGGAAAACGAAGAAGGCGTAGTGATCGAGCACTCCTTGGTTCTCTCCTTCCCGACGTCAAATAACCAGGCAGAATACGAAGCCCTGCTCGCAGGACTGAGATTAGCCGAGGACCTGGGAGCCCGCGAGGTTCAAATTTACACCGACTCCCAGCTCGTCGCCTCTCAAGTACAGGGAAGCTACCAGGCCAAAAATGACAACCTCATTGAGTATTTGAACTTAGTCAAAAAACACATGACAAAGTTCGTACGTGCAGAAATTTCTCATGTTCCCCGCGAGCAAAACACGAGGGCGGACATATTGTCCAAACTCGCGAGCACACGAAAGAAGGGCGGGAATAAATCCGTCATCCAGGAATCTCTGGCACGCCCGAGTATCGAACCACCCTCGACTACGGTCGAGATTCACGCCATCGGGGATGCCACGTCCTGGATGACCCCGGTTTATAATTTCCTGACAAAGGGAGAACTCCCGTCGAACCAGGCCGAAGCTGCCATAATCAAGCGACGAGCATGTTCCTATGTTGTTCTCGAGCAGAAACTGTATCGAAGAGGATTCTTCATTCCCCTCCTGAAATGCATCGACGAGTCCGCCATCCCCGACGTATTGCGGGAGATACACGAAGGGATTAACGCCCAGCACATGGGCGGTAAATCCTTGGCAAGGAAAGCCCTCCGAGCGGGATATTACTGGCCGACGATGCAACAGGACGCCAAGGAACACGTGAAAAAATGTGACAAGTTCCAGAAGCACGGGGATATGCACCTCGCCCCCCCGCACGAGCTGAACACATTGTCGTCCCCATGGCCGTTCGCCTGGTGGGGCATGGACATCCTCGGGCCCTTCGTGCAAGGGACCTACCAGAACAAATTTCTAATCGTCGCCGTGGATTACTTCACGAAGTGGATCGAGGCCGAGGCACTCGCAAAAATCACCTCGCACAATATCCTCCATTTCTACAAAAGAAACGTCCTCGCCAGGTTCGGAATTCCGCAGGCCCTGGTGACCGACAACGGTACCCAGTTCACCGACCACGGGTTCTGAGACTTCGTCACCAAACTGGGGACAAAACAACATTTCACGTCGGTCGAGCACCCTCAGACCAACGGGCAAGCCGAAGCCGCGAACAGAGTCATCCTCCGAGGGCTCAAACGTCGACTCGGCGAAGCCAAAAGAGGATGGGTCGAGGAGCTCCACAACGTCTTGTGGGCATACCGCACCACACCCCACTCAACGACGGGTGAAACACCATTCCGACTGACGTACGGCACCGAAGCTGTCATCCCGGTCGAAATCATGGAACCATCCCGACGAACGGAGGAACCCCTCGACGAAGAAATGAATGACGAAGCACTAAGGGATGAACTCGACCTTGTCGAGGAAATCCGATCGGGTGCAGCCCTGCGCGAAGCCACCCTAAAACAACGAGTGGCTCTGCGCCATAACGACAAGGTCATCAAGCGCGAGTTCGAAATAGGCAGTCTGGTATTACGCAGGAACCAGAAAGATTCCCGCGAAGGGAAGTTGGCCGCGAACTGGGAAGGACCTTACCGTGTCCACGGCACCACGGGTACCGGGGCGTACTACCTCGAGCAGTTAGACGGAGAGCCATTACCACGACCCTGGAACGCTGCTAAGCTAAAGCAGTACTACAGTTAGAAACTACCAACACCTGGGACCCTCGACCAGCAGCACCCGCGCCCGGTCAACGAGGAAAAATGTCCAATTTCGTATAAGGCTAAGGTACAAGCCCGACATACGGCCAAAATGGCACAGCATCGCACGGTAAACGATGACGATCGATAGTGCCCGACGTGGACAGCTATACCGAGCCCCACCGTCGTTGTACCCATAAGGCAGAACACCCAGCTCGCGATGGGCAGTTCACGCCGAGGGCGAATAGTCCCTAACGGGCTCCACGCCCGACTGAGCAACTTCGCTCCGAAATGCCCGACATTCCATCAAGGATAACGGGCCATCCAAAAGGGTCAAAGGAAAATCTCTCCCCTCGAGCACAACACTTAGCAGGCTCGCTCGCCAAACGGAGGCGGGCAGACTCGCTCGCCGAATCAAAGCCACTTACGGGCACTCCTCGGGCCCATGACTTAGGCTAAAAACATGCAAATATATGATTTCAAACAAGGGCAAAACATCCATAATGTAAAACAGCATTGATATAAATGCCCGAAGGTGACAAAACAATAATAAACCGACCAAGAAGGCCGGCGATGTTCATAACGTACAATAAACGGGCACGCAGGCCCAAAGAATACAAATGTCAAGGGCGCGCAGGCCCGCTATCCTATTCAGATCTCCCCGGAATCACCATTGTCGGCGTTTGGAGAGTCGGGCGGAGGAACAATCACGCCATCCACGATCTGATGTGTGTGGCCGATACCCTCAGTGACCAGGCCAGGGTTTAGCAAGGAGAGTTGACCGACCGCAGAGTTGAACCCATCCTCCAGGGCACCGACGCAGTCTGCCTCGAGGAGCCGGATATGGGCGACCAGCTCCACCCGACTCTTCAAAGCCACTATGTCCTCGGGCTCGTCCTCGGCAGGTCGCAGGGCAGCATTCATTTCCTCGACCTGCCGGGCCAAGCGTTCGACTTCGGCCCCCAAACGATCCCTGTCTGCCCGAAGAAGCTCCCCTTCCTCGGCCAACTTCCCCGACTTCTCCTTCTCCAGGGTCAACATCTCCCTCTCAGCATCGAGCATCGCAGTCTGCTCTCGGATCATCCCCTCGGAGCGTTCCAGAGCGACCTTCAACTTCCGCGAGCTCGAGGTCAGGGCCACCTTCTCCTGCTCGAGTTTTTCAACACGGGCAGAATCCCCTGCATCCTCGGATAGCACCAAAGCCATCTCGGCCATTTTTACCAGCCCGTCCATGCTGGCGGCCAGATACGCCTTCCGGTCCTCTTTACTCATATTTTTTATGGCTGCAGCTTCGTGGGCAACCACTGTCGGAGGGAATCTCTCGAAAAAGCCCGCCTCTTCGAAGCAAGGGGGGAAGGCGAAAGATTTAACGGCACCGGCGTCCTCGCCAGTAGTCGGACCACTCTCCACACGGGTCCTCTTCCTCTGCATCAAGACGGCACTAGGGTCGATCTCTTCAACTTCTGGGGTCCCGTTCGACGCGGGCCCCGAGCTTGACGGCAAGTCCACCCTCACCGGCTGAGGAGCATTTGGACTGTGCGGTGGGCCCATCCTCGTCGCTTGTGGGGCCTTCACGACCCTCCTGCCTCGCCTTTGGTCGCAGGATAATTTCAAGAGCCTTTCATGTCGACCAGCCATCGAACCTGCACAAAATAAAAGTTAGGTCAGTATCGAGCAAACTTCATAAATAAATGACGAATAAAGAAATTCAAGCAACAACCTAACAGGCGGGCAGCCTGCCTGTATGTCGGGCACTCCACGAGCCCCTTGGTATCAATCGGACGGGACTCGAACGTTGGGTAACCATCCTTGTCCAAGATATCATCCCCTTCCCGCGTAACCCACCGGGCAGGATGAAAGCTATCAACAAATCGGCAAAGGGCGGCGTATGCCTCCTCATCTTCCGTGCACATGTCCCCGGCGGCGGTATGGTAATAACCCGTCCCATGCTCGTAATGTCGGGACATCCAGTGCACAGGGACTTTAGCCGTACGGCCCAACACAGGGTTCCCATCGTCGCCCAACATCGCCTCCCCGTCCTCGTCGCTCACCGGCTCCTCCTCCTCGAAAAGGGAATTTAAAGCAGAAGTGGTAACTGGCCGCACCACGTACCACTTGTCTTTAAACCCCCTCACGGAGTCCATATACATCTTGAAGAGTCTCCTCGACTGCTTCAGGGAGACCCAGCTATGTTTCCCTCCTCGGGACTGACGCTGCAGGTGAAATATCCGGAAGAAAAGCGGTATGGTCGCCCCGATCCTCAGGTAGCGACACGTCAACTCAAACGCCCGGATGAAGGCGAGAGAGTTTGGATGTAGCTGGGACGGGGCCAGCTCCAGGTGAGTGAAGACCCCGACCTGGAAATCAGTAAAAAGCAGCCGCAACCCTAGATCTTTGAACGCGATCTCATACATCGCGAAGCTGTATTCCGGGTAAACCGAGCAGATCCTTGCACGGGATGACGGGCGCATGACTACAAAGTTCCTTTGGAAGCCGGGCTGGTCTTGACCCGCTTCGATGACAGCGTATGGATGTCGGTCGTCCCGGCTATAGACCGACGCAATCCCCCGGAGCTCGACGCCCACCCATTCCAACAAAGGGTCGGTCACGGTATCAATCAGGGTGACCGACTCATCGGCGCTCTGTTCTTCACGATCGTGGCGTCCGGAGGAGCTCGGCTCGTCCACCATGGTTACCTGCAGAGCACGGGAAACCAGTCAGTTGAGCACGAAGCCATACGCTCGACAAATCACGTCGTCCCATGCACGACTACATAAGTCCGTTTCCACGAATGGTTTCCTCCCCGACATCCCGAAACTCGGTGTCCTTCCTCAAAACCAACTACGCGGTCACTCTTCAAGCATGTCGACCCAAGGTATGAACATGGCGAGCCACACCATGAGGCCCACGGCCAAGACCATGAACATACCGGGCGCGATCATAAATCAGGCGCCCTGGATCATGAAGACCCCGGGCAGCGATGAAGTTTATCGCCTAAAGCTATGAATATGCCGGCCACAAACATGCGTTTTCCGGTCCTACGCATGAATACGTCGAGCTAAGTATGAGTTTACCGGGCTAATCCCACGCGCACGGCCCTAAAACATCTACAAACGCCGAAAATCATGCATTCTAACAAGAAAATGAAGAAGATAAACCACTTACTTGAATCAAAGAGTAGGATTTGACTACGGAATAGAAGAATCTGTGACAGAAAGTCGCAACTGGAAGAAATCTGGAAGAGCAGCAGCAGAGAGAGCGCAGAGAACAGAAACGTGTTATGGGGCCCAAGGTTCCTATTTATAGTGATGACGTGGAATACCAAACGTCACCTCGGGAAACCACGGATTCCCTCTCCTCGACGCGCTGCTCCCAATGCAATGATGACCCTATCCCCATAGGGTGGCGGCACAGTTCCCGAAAGATACCTCGTATGCTCGACAGACGCGCCCGGTAAGGATCCTCCATGCATCCACCACCGAAGGTGTCTCCGAGCACGACACGAAGAGGCCCTCGAGGGCCCACACCTCTGTCCCGGGCACGAGACCTCGACGAGGGAACGACTTGGGTTCAAGTCATAGCTCCTCGCAAAGGAACCACGACTTGGGGGGCTCCTGTTCTGGACTGTGCCCGACAGGCCCAATAGCATTGCTAAGGCCCAGTCCAAATGGACTTACTGAGGACCACGCCGAGGTGAGGGTCACAGCCGTGCCCGACATACTTCGGTCCAGCTCCACATCCTGATGTCCAGCCCGACATACTGCGGTCCATCTCCACATCCTGATGTCCAGCCCGACATACTGCGGTCCAGCTCCACGTCCTGATGTCCAGCCCGACATACTGCGGTCCAGCTCCACGTCCTGCTGTCCAGCTCGACATTGCCTCGAGCATCCCAACTAGGGCAGACTCAGTCCACTGTTCCCCCAACGATACTCCGGAAAGACCGCGTCTCCGTCCGCCCGCACTTCACGCAGAACATCCAGGAAGGGGACCACGTGCGGGTCCCCACTACCCACGTAGAACCTGGCAGTTCCTCCATTGGGCCAAACCTGCCCGACCCAATGAAGGAACCTTGGCCCAGCGCTGGGGGCTATAAATACCCTCTGCTTCCAGAGGGTCAGGTATTCATCATTCTAACCTCAACTTGCTATTATCTGCTCGTACTCCTACTTACTTCAGCATCGGAGTGCCTTGCAGGTACCTCCCCCCCACCTCGTTCAAAAAAGCTTTCTGCTCAGAGCCAGCCGTGACGGTCCATTTCTGATCAGGTCAGATCAACAAGCTAGCATGCAAAAATGAATGGATCAAGAAAGAAGATGTATCTCAAGCAAAGATTCATTGATCAAGATCAACTTTTCAAGACTTATGGCTTAAGGTATATGAAATTTTTGATCTTATGCTCTTAGTGCTCAAAACTATTTTTAATCATGCATTTACTTTATTAAAATAATATTTTGAGTATATACTATGTATGATTGAAGAAGGATGTTTTAAACTGCTTAAAATATTTGAAAATAATGATTTTTCAATTTTTGTACACAAGCAATCGATTGTCATGCTAGGAAAATCGGTTGCAGTCAAAAAACAAATGATTTTATTTTGACAAACAATCGATTGTCATCTAGCAGCAATCGATTGTCATGTGTTTTGTTTTCAAATTTTTTGAACGTTGGCCTATGAGCAACCGATTGCTCCTCAATGACAATCGGTTGTCATAGTTATATTTTTCAAAATTTTTAAACGTTTCTTTTACAACAATCGGTTGTTGCTTTAGTGCAACCGGTTGTTATGCTTCAGATTTTGAAAATTTTCATTTTTCCAGCAACTTTTTGTAACACCTTTTCATGGCAATCTTTGTATCTTTTCAAATACATTTTTTCCAGTAAAAATGGTTTAAACATTGCTATGATTCATTGAAGAGGTATTACTACACTATAAATTATTTTTATTTGGAATTTTGAAAAAAAACAACAACAATCACTAACAACTATTACTTTCTATTCTTTTGATCTTACTCTCTATACTCAAGATTTATGTTCATCATTTTCATATGCATACTGAAAATTGTTCTTGAGCACTTAGAAGAGTATTCCATCTTAAATTTCATATTGAATAGAAAAGATCAATCAAGTGATTGACATTGCTCTTTCATCTTTCAAACTCTTATACAAATCAAACAAACTATTGTATCCTTGTTTTCAGGATTGTTGGAAACAAGAAAGACACTTAGGGAGGATTGTCTCTTTGTGGTCTTAGTGAAAATCCAAGAGGATTGTTCTTGGTCCAAGAGGATTTTTCTTAGTCCAAGAGGATTGTTCTTGGTTGTTTGGTAGTCTTTGTACAAATTACCAACTATAAGGAAATCTCTTTCATGTTGAAAGGGGACTGGAGTACTCTCGGACTGTGAGGGGAACCAGGATACATCTCTGTGTTTTTTACTTTCCGCATTTACCGCTTTCATCACTTATCAGAAAAAGAAAGAAAAGAAACTCGTGCAAAAATATTCATACAATTCATAAAAGTTTTAAAGAACCTAATTCACCCCCCCCTCTTAGGCGCATATGAACTTACACATGCCTCTTTCGTTTGGGCATGTGGCTCCCTTGATGCAAGTCTTCGTTTGAGCATTGACCTTTTGTTTGCTTTCTTGTAGTCATAAAGTTTAGATCTCCTGCATGCAGGCTTCGATAGAACATTGGCTATGTTTGTACTAGCTTTGACTAGACAACATTTCTCTTTAGTATGCTGCATTTCCATCCTTGATAAACTTCAGCACACATGGTTGATGGTCCCTTCAAAAGACATATAGTGGTGGATTTGAAGGGCATACATATGAGTCCTTGTCGAAGGGTATACCTTACTAGTCCATTCGAAGGACACATTTGGCCATTTTTAAAGAAGCACACATGATCCATTCAAGAGACACGTCTGGGCATCCCATTCGAAGGACATGCTTGATGGCCTATTCGAAGGATTTACAAAGCCCACCTTAAGGTATGTTTTGATGACCCATCCAAGGGTCACACATTTGGCTCCTTCGAAGAATGCACAAAAGTGACCCATTCGAAAGACACTTGTTGGAGGAAAATCAAATAATATTATTGGAAGAGTAACCTGGTCGAAGGAGGGTCAAAACGAAAGATTGAAATGTTCAAAGATGCTTGCTGCCAAGTTCAGGCCTAGTACACTGGCCAAAGCTGCTGTACAACAGTCCTGAAACACTGCCCCAAAGCTTGCACCAAAATGGCATACAAAGCACTGTCCCTCAAAGGCTATAAAAGCAGGTTACTCAAATTGTTCAAATTATTTTTCTTTCCCTCTAAAAGCTTTAGCCAGCTTTGCCTATAAATAAGAGGCTCCACAATAGTGTTTAGGGGGATTTTTTGGCCAAAGGAACGAATCTTCAAAAAATTCTCAAACATCACCAAACTCTCAAACACTTAAACACTCATCAAACACAAACCCAGAATCCAAACACTTGTCCCCTTCGAATCTGAAACATCCCTACACCTTGTTACCCTTCAAATCCAGTAAGAAGGACATCTCACTTGTTTTTTCTTTGGAATCCAGCAGTAGAAACGCTACCTTCGCTCTCTCCCTTCGAATCTTGGGACACTCAAGGCAACCACTCAAAGTCCAGCACATGCTCCAGCCTCAAGCAAGGTAAGTTTCTCCAAGCCTTGAACTTTTCGTTTCTTGCATAACATGTAAATAAAGTTTCTTTTCGTTTCAAACATGTACATACCAGTGTTTTTCTTTTCGTTTCCACCCTTTTAATATGTTTTCAGAGCTAATCCTTTTGTTTTTGCTTCTTATTTACCTAAACATGCTTTAAGTACTAACCTGACCATAAGGTAATGCTAGCATGGCCTTAGGCCATATTTCTATTCAAGAGTTCGAACGAAAGAAATAGGAAACAAGAAGTAGGAAACGAAGCCTTTGGCTTCCACACTATCCTCCAGGTCAAAACAAAAGAGGCAGCCAGAAGGCACACCATGCTAACCTCCAAGCCCAAATGAAAGGCACGCCTACACTGATTCCAGCCCCCGGTCGAAGGAGGCAAAAAGGAAAATTGAAGGTCATGACCTCACTGACTCCAGGCCAAAATCGAAAAGAGCCAAAGAAGCAGAATTGAAGAGTTCTTCTTCCTGAATCGAAAGAGCTCCTTTCTCTTCTTTATTTTATTTATTTTTCCGTTATATTTTCATGCTATTCAATATGGTTATAATAGTGTAGGATTTTATCTTTCTGCAATTTATTACTTTTATATGATTGCTAGTAAAATAGGGCATGTATAGCAAGATAAAAACAACAAGTAGACAACTTCTAATCAAAGGCTAAATGCATGCAAATCAAACACACTATTCACACATGCTCCCTTTGGGTAATCCCACTTGTTGCCTCAAAAAAATAGTCATGTCCCTCTAATATGGGCATTTTAGCAATGACCCTCTAAAAAGATCATAGTCCCTCGATGACCCTCAATGTGGCCTTTGGTAAACGATCTAGTCCCTAAACGACATTGCTAAAATGTCCCATAGGTTTCCTTCTATGACTATACAAACGTCCCATGCCCGTCCCTTCATATCCAATGATGGGGCTTCTTACCAAATCAATGATAAGATAACAACATCTAAAGGAGGAAGAAAAGAACACTAAGACCTTTTGAGTAGGTAGTATGTTCCTAGTTGCTCGCTTTCTCACAAAAAAAAACATTTTACACACCCACACTTTCATTTTGAAACTTTTTCAAAAGACAAAGTTTTTTGTAAGCATTCTTATAGAGACGAGAACCATTACAAAAACACTTTTCAAAATCACTTTCAAAAAACACATTCCACAGACACTTCTTTGAACTATTTTCCAAATAACACTTTGTATGCGTTCTTATAGAAACAAGAACCATTACAAAGATGTTTTCAAAATACTTTCATAACCCACACCACAAGCACATTTTCAAACAAAAGCAAGTGATCTAGCAAGCAACTAAGAGTCCGTAGATGACTACAGATGAAAAGGGTGCTAATACCTTCCCTTTTCATAACCTACTCCCCTAACTCAAGAAATAATCTCGAAAGGTCTTTCTTATTCTTTTCAACCTTTCCTTTTGGATAAAAGAAAAGTCGGTGGCGACTCTTGCTACCCACAACAATTGCGATCAAATGTAAAACACCTAAGTCAGTTCTCCCATCGTGTTACATTAGCGTTCTTCAGTTATGTTTCTGGGTTTTGGGTATTGTTAGGGTTCATCCTAGAACCCTAAGGCTAGGGTTTAAAAACTTAGGGTTATAAGGGTTTGGGGATGAAGTTGTTAGGGTTCATAGCATTTTTCTAGAATCGGGTGGAGTCCCCGGCGGAATCATGCCTAAGACAGTGACCTTCACATCCACCCATGGTGGTTGGGATGAAGGTATGATTTTTCTTGGTTTGGTATGAATGAAGGTGGCGATTTCTAGAAGCAGATGCCGGTAGAAGCAATTTTCAGCCTGTGGCATCTGGGTGGGGCGATTTCCGACGCATTTTTTTCTAAAGAGAGGTAAGAGCCTCTCTCTAGAAATGAAACAAGGTTTTGTGGTGGTTCAGGGTAGAGAGATAGACAAAAGCGAAAAATGAGAAAAATGAAGATAACATGAATATATAGCCCTTCAGTCTCACTATGTTCCACATTGATGTGTTCCCTCGATCAACCTTAGATCTCAACCACCCGATTGCAATACTTTTGATCAAGGGGCCATGATTAACTTATGGTGACCACAGGATCTAGATCAAACGATCTAAAAACGTTAACACACCGTATGTCCCTACACTTGCCCACGCTATGGCCAGTGGGTCTCAAATGATATTTGGGCCAAGCCCGTTTCTACCAACACCATCCAAATTACTTCGTTGACTATAATTAACACCCCATAGCGTTGAGATCCAAATTGATTCCCGAGCTTAAGCTTTACTATTTAAACACCCCAGTTTTACTATCTTAACTAAATATACACCCCCCGTTTCAATTAAATAAATTATTTTAATTTATTTAATTAATTAATTTATTTTTTGTTGTTTAATTTATTTAATTATATTAAGTTATCAATTTTCCTCATGTCATTTTTTTTATCATTTTGTATTAAAATATTTTTGAATCTTTGTCATAATTTTTTTCATTTATCATGAAATAATCACGTTAATAATAAATATTTGATTATTATTAAAAATACTTAATTTATTTAATAATAAGAAATAATTGTTTATTTACTATTTTCAAAATACTAACCCTATTTTCTATTGATTCATCAAGTATATTTTATCATTCAAACCAATTTTTTTTTGCAAATTGCATCATGTATACAAGACAGCTAACCAATCAAACTTAAATTATTTTTTACTAACTTAATTTCAAATTCAACTTTATTTTCAAAAAAGTATTGTGGATATATTTTCTATATTAACTGCGAACTTCGTCTACGAATATGCAATTATCAAACCCTGACAAGGTTCAAAGATAATTCTAAAATATTTCTGCAATCCATAAAAAAAACTAACCAAACACACACGAAATACGAATTTAGATGCTTATTCTTCGCACGGAGATACGTAGGCATGCGGATAAAACCAAGGTGAGTTTATAACTAAAAAACTAAATTCTTTTCTTAAACATATAGAAACATTAACTAAGTAGAAATTCCCATTTTACCCTTTGACCTATAAGTGGAGCCCCTTGAGAATAAGGGAGATGAAGGGTGCCTAACATATTCCCTAATTCTAATTGACTTATAAATTTAGAATCTCTGTACGAATTAGGGTTACCTGTTATTTCCCCGTCCTTAGGATAAAAATTAACGGTGATGACTCTCTTATTTTTTGTCGTTACGACAACTGGCGACTCTGCTGGGGACACAACCTTAGGGTTTAAAGTCTACCCCTCCTTTTTGGTCTAGAATTTCTTGGGTTTCTTTCTATTTTTGGTATGTTCTTGTTTCTATATATTTTTATTTATTTATTTATATTATCATTGTTATCATACTATTTTATTATTGGTGGGATTTAAATTCACACACACACACACACACACACACACACACACACACACACACACACACACACACACACGCACATACACACACACACACACACACACACACACACACACACACACACACACACACACACACACACACACACACACACACACACACACACACACACACACACACACACACACACACACACACACACACACACACACACACACACACACACACACACATATATATATATATATATATATATATATATATATATATATATATATATATATATATATATATATATATATATATATATATATATATATATATATATATATATATATATATATATATATATATATATATATATATATATATATATATCAAACCTTAGAAGAAGGATCGTCTATTGGCCAAGGGGGTTTAACATCCCTATGAATTTTTGTGAGGACTTTGCCTAGAGTCGATTGAGTTTTAAGGAATATCTTTTAGAGGGCTAGACTCTCTAGGAGGTAGGACTTCGGGATTTAGCCAATTACTCTTTGTATAACCCTAAAATAAAATCTCATGGTGAGACCTTGAATGACTTAAGAGACGAAAGTCTCAATCTACAAATAGGCTCCACCTAAGGGAAGCCGTCGTGCTTTTTTCCCTTTGGTTTTATCCATGATACTTTTAAGGAATCCACCCTAATGGGGAGGGTAAAATATCTGTAGGAAGAAACTAGGAACCTACCTACTAAGGATACTCTTACAATCCCACCATAATTTTACCTGATTAGGGGGAATCTAACAGAGAAAGTTATGAAGATGTTTGTTCGATGCTATGGGGTTATCCTTGAATTGACCAAGGTAACTGTGCAAGTTGAAGAAATCATTGCCCTAGTTCAATTCCATGACCCTCCTCTAAGGTGTTTCACCTTCTAGAAATTTAAACTAGCACCTACTTTGGAAGAATTTGATAAGATCTTGGAGTTCTCTAAGATCAAAGATGAAGCTTACAAAGGGATTGGACAGACTATCACTATTAGAAATTTGGCTAAGGAGATAGGGATACTGTTGTACACCAAAATTTTCCCTCCCATTTTCTTCAAAAAATCTCCTCATGCTCCTAGGGTTCTCAACTGCTCAAGGCTACTCAAGGTTGATCAGACAAATTCTCCTCCTAAGCCATTGGCCTACAACTAGGGTTTTGCTTTTCTCAAAGAAAATTGGACTTCTAATGCCTCAAGTGGGTTTCATGGTTTCTAATATGTCCCTAAGAATTCTCATGCCAAGTTTTAAGCCTTGCATCACAAGTTTCTTCAATCAACTGCTCAGATGGTTGAAAATCAAATGTATTAGACAAGAAGTCAACTATGGTCAACATACAGTCAAACCTCAAGGTTTTTTGTCAACATCAAGATTTTGAAGTTATATTCATCATTTGATCAAGGGTTGATCATGATTCATCAAGAAAACTCAAGGTTCATCAAAAGTTGCTAAATTAGGGTTTTCTTAAGGAGAAGTCAACTGAACTTTGACCAAGCATAACTTTCACATACTTTGTTATACCCTAAAATTTACCCTCTCATTTCTCAAGGAATCACCCTGGATTCTCAAGTTTTCTCTCATCCAATTCCAAGCCTTGAATTATCAATTTTTCCAAGCAAACCACTCACAAGGGCAAAATGGTCATTTTCATACTAAGAAGTCTAACTTTGACTTTTGGATCAAAATCAAACCTCAAAAAATCATATTTCATCAAGACATGTTGGAATATGAAGTTTGTTTCATCAAGAATTTCAAAAGTCAAATTTTACTTTGGAAAAGTCAAATTCTAAATATTTAGAGTTTTTCTAAGTGTTTAAGAAATATGACAATTTCAGAACTTCTGACCAGATTATCACTAAAGCACTCAGCAAATTCTGGATATTCTCAAGACAGAGTTTAGTCAGAACTTCTGGGCAAGTTTTCATAAAGGTTCAGTCAGAGTTTTCCAGGTTAAATCAAAGAAAGTTACTAAGCGTGCTGCAAGCTTTCTAGAAAGTTTGAAAGTTCCTTCAAAACATGCTGGAGTCAGAAGATAAGAGGATCAAAAGGTTAGATGCTACGCTGAAGCAGAACTTCTAATCCAAAGTCAAACAAGGATGCTGAGTTTCACATGGCAGGATTTCTGATCATCATTTAATGCTCACAACCACTTGTGAGTTGTTATCCAAAGGATTTCCCCCACGTGTACCCCTACTGTCTTGGGAAGACCAACTGTTGTGCAAAAGTATGCTAGGCCCATGCACTGCTTCTACTTTTCCTTAATTCACGCTTCCAAATCCAGCTTAGGCACTGCTAACCATCCCACTTGATGCATTGAACCACACTTGTTTAAGCTTACTTCAAGAGTAAGTTAGCATCTAGCATATGATGTTGGTGCCACTTGACATCTCCAAACTACAAAACCTTTGCCTATAAATAGAACACCTTTGGCCATTGAAAAGAGGTCGGAAAAATTTGAGAAAGAGCTTTGGAATTTGAGAAAGAAAAGTCTTGAACCCCTGCAAAAATTCCAAGAATCCACAAAACTATAAACACAAAAATACAAAACCTTAGCATTTGATTCTTGCATTCAAACTCCATTTTCCTCAAATGCTTCTTGACTGAAGCCATCCACGTAGTTGCTGATTCACATATTAGAAGTTACCCTAACTTCTGTATTCCTACTGCCTTACACTCTCCATTCACATCCACTTCAAAGAAGTCGGAATATCACCCCTTGGCTGTTCCAGAAGCTTCATACTTCCATCCTGCTGAGTACGTGAAGAAGTTGCTCAGAACATCACCAGAGTTTAGGATCAACCTCCAGTTCACAAAATCTTTTCCAGCTGCATGGTAAGTTTTCTGCTGACTCTCATCATGCTAATTAGGCATTGTTAGATTTTGCATATTTAACATAATATAGATATTCTGATCCTGATGAATTACATATTCTGAAATTTCATGCATCTGCCTGCCTAAGTAGAAGAAATCCCAGTTGAGAGTTTCATAAAGAAATTAGGACTCAGAATTAGGATTAGCAAATCCATGTTGCTTCTGATTTATGCTTATGATAGTTCATGTAATTTGTCATAACTGTTACATGTGCAACTTATGTTCTGTTAAGAAATGACTAAGTTGCAGATGTTCTGACTAGTAAGGAGGGAGGCAAAGTTCTGACAGTTGCATCAGAACTTCTGAAAACTTCTGAGTTCTCAGAAGATCCAGAACTTCTGAGCTTCCATATTTCTACTAACGTTGTTTCTGTTTGTACAACAAGTCAGAGTCAGAACTTCTGACCTCTTCTATTCTCATGCATTTGCGCTAATTTTGGTTTTTCTTTCTCTTCTATTATTTTTGCCATCATCTTTATTTTTCCTTAATAAAAAATACCAAAAATATTTCCTATTCACATATTATATTTTCTTTTAACATAAAAAGACAAAAAAAAAACATTTTCTTAAACAAAACTTATTTCTTTTCTTAAGTAAATAAGCATTTTTACATTTACTGTACATTCTTATATATTTCAATATGGTTGTAATAGTAACCTAGAATTTTAATTTGCAATCCCCATTTGAAATTTGTACACCCCATCCCCCTAAATATTGTAATAGCGTAAGACTTTACATTTCTGCACTGTTATTGCTTTCATATATTGTTAGTAACTAGGGTGTGTATGGCAAGACTAAAACCAATGTTAGAAAACCCTAATTCAAGACCAAAATTATGCATGCAATCAAATACACTTGCACACAAGCACCCCTAGGGTGATTCCACTTGTTGCCTTACGAAAATGGCCATGTTATGCATGTCGGATGTCTTAGCACAAACAAATCGAAAAATACAAGATCATAGTCCCTCGATGATGCTATGAAAGTTGCCTTTCAAAAATGATCTTAGTCCCTAAAAGAAAAGTGCTAAGTCATCTCACCACATTGCTATCATGGTCATACGATGACCCAATGCCCGTCCCTTCACATCCAACGATGGGGCTTCTTATCAAATCAATGGTAAGATAGCAACATCTAAAGGAGGATGAAAAGCACATCTAAGACCTTTTGAGTAATTAGATTACTTTTAGTTACTTGCTCACTCTCAAAACAAACATCCTTGCTATTTTCAAAATAAACAATCACATACACCTTCAAAACACTTTCAAAACACTTTCCAAACTTGAAACATTTTTAAAAGCTCAACACTTTGTATACGTTCTTACGAACGAGAACTATTACAAAGTTTGCCTAAACGATGGCGCCTTTTCAAAATACTTTCAAAAACCACACAAAGTACATTTTTCCAAACAAAAGCAAGTGATCTAGCAAGCAACTAAGAGCCCATGGAAAACCATGGATGAAAAGGGTGTTAATACCTTCCCTTTTCATAATCTACCCCTCGAACTCAAGAAAACTTCTTTAATGGTCTTTCCTGTTCTTTTTCACCTTTCCTTATTGAATAAAAGAAAATTCGACGGTGACTCTTGCTAAACCGCAACATTTGCGATAAAACGCAAAACCTCAAGTCAGTTCTCCTACTGTATCACAGAACCGGCGACTGTGCTGGGGTATATTCTATAAAAGTGGGGTTACCTTAGGGTTAGATCACATTTACTTACTTAAATTGTTTGATTTGTTTGCTTTACATTTTGGTTCCTTGTTTGGGTTTGTTTTAAATCCTACACCCGGATTTGGGGACACCATTTTAGGTAAGTAGCAATAGACTGTGAGGGAACTGTGCAGCATATACCGACACGGTTGAAGCAATAGCTACATTGATGTGGCACTTTATTGGTACCAGTAACCCTTGAGTTGAATCAAGGAGAGTACGTGATCACCGCGCGGTGTCATGAAGCATCAACTGACCTTAGAACCTTACTTGACCAACTTGGCAATTAGGATGTAGTGAGATAACCGGTTTCGGTGTAGAGCTGAAAATTGGTTGATAGTTGATGCTACACTCATTGAGACTTGACTTTTGGGATATCTCAGCCGCAAGAAAAGATTGAATGCGCTGAGACAATGCCTAAGAGAAAGGTCGGTGATATTGAGATCCTTTAGAACCCGATCACTATTACTACGACAGGTTGAGCCAACTAAACTTCAAGAGGGTACTTACCTATAAGACCTCATGCAAGCCCAAAACATTGGGATTTGTTTGCTTTGTGTGTATATACTTACTTGTATATAACATCATAAACATCATAAAGCATCATACGCATACTCTCTAACCATTTCAAGGATTTAGAAATTTATCTTTGTTTTTGTTTTGTAGGTCATGAATCTTGGGCGAAGAAACACCATCCGAATCAGCTTTGTAAAAGCACACCCTCAACTTCAAGAGTTAGCCTCAAGAATGCCTGGGGATTCTCCTTTTACCAAGAAATATGGTCGACTCCTCAGTTTGGCTACATCCAACTTCCAAGAAGAGATGATGTGTGTACTGTTCCAATTATTTGATCCCGTATATCATTGTTTCACTTTCCCGGACTATCAATTGGTACCTACACTGGAAGAGTTCTTTGTACTATTAGGGGTTCCCGTGCTTGATCGGATACCGTTCACCAGCCTAGAAGGGATTCCAAATCCCGAAGTCATATTCGAAGCTTTGCATCTGAAAAGAGCTAACGTCATATCCAATTGGGAGACAAGAAGTAGGGTCAAAGGTTTCCTAGCCAAGTTTCTATTGGAGAAGGCTCCTTCGTTCTGGGACGACATGGATTTCCACGCTTTTGAAGACGTCTTAGCTCTCCTCATTTATGGTTTGGTTCTGTTCCCCAACTCGGACCAATTCATAGATGTTAATGCCATCAAAGTCTTTCTCTCCCGCAATCCCATACCTACCATATTAGGAGACATCTTGCATTGCCTTCATACCCACACCATGAAGAAAAGAGGCACTCTCTTGTGTTGTATTCCCTTACTCGCCAAATGGTTTGTCTCACATCTACCTCAATCAGTACTAAAGAACAAGCAAAGATTGACATGGTCTCAAAGGATAATGTCCCTCACCCATTCTGACATCCGTTGGTGTTCAAGATCCTTGGAAGACCTCTCAATCATTGACCGCTGTGGGGAATTCCCTAACGTCCCTTTGCTTGGTATTAAGGGAGGTATCACCTACAATCCTTGTTTAGCTCTTCGACAGTTTGGGTATGCCCGAAGAGACGGTCCTCATGAAATTCTCATTCAAAGTCTGGTGTTCGACAATGACAAAGAAGACCAAGGTTACCATCAAAGATTTATACGAGCTTGGGGTATGGTTAACAAAGTTGATAGCAAGACGTTGGGGCGTAGGAATTTCATTCCTTTGGAACCTTATCTTAAATGGGTGCGGGCTCACGCTCAAAGTCTTAAGATGCCTTATGAAGCCATCTTACCTGTTATCATGGAGCCAGTAGTTGAGGGAGACGTTCCACATACTATCCTCTATCCTGATATGCCTACTTCTCTTGAAGATTTGCAAAATGCTTGGATTCAGTTAATAGGAGAGCGAGACACCTTTAAAGCTACGTTCTATAAGGGCGAGAAGAAGATATTAGATCTTACAAGGGAGCTTCATGAAGAAAGGAGTTTAAACACCTACATTGCGCCAAAGAGGATGCGCACAACTTTTCTGTCTTAGGAGTGTTAGAACATAGTTTGATTCTACAACCCTTGATTAGAGTTTTGATGATAACAAAATACAAAGAATAAATTATCTCAAATATATATACAAAGAACAATTATGCTCCTTAAAATTATGTTTTGTATATGCAGAAGTTCTGATGGAATCAACATCAAAATGGAATCAGCATCAGAAGATCAGCAATATGTGCCACACGCTGAAGCTACCAGATTATACGCTGAAGTTTGATGACCAGAATCTGCGCCTAAACAAATATACTCTTACTCTGATAAAAGACATCTTTACCAAGTCGTCAACACTCTAAAGCGTTATCAGCAGGTACAACAAAGAAGACTCTGAAGCGTTACTGGTTATTCAAGACAGAATTAAATGCTAACGTCTTTCTTCAGACAAGATCTTCTTTAAAAGGAAAGTGCATTATTATCATTAAACTTGATTTATGGACAACGTCTCTTGCTTGTCTATATAAACAACTCTGTTTGTAAAAAGAAGCACGTACGTACGCACTCAACAATTTTCCAAGCTATCCAAACCATGCATATTCAAAGATTTAGCAAATTCATTTTATTCCAAACTTATTTTGTGTAATTATCACAGTTATGATATACTGTTTTGTAAGAAAAAACAACACACACTTGTTCAATCATTTGTAAACAATCTTAAGAAGGAATATCCAATCAGAATAAGATCTACCTTCAGAAACTCTGAAGAATCCCTCATGGGATTGGTTTCTTTGATTGAACCAACAATAATTGGTGAAGCACTTATGGACAATGACTGGATTCTGGAAATGCAAGAGGAGCTAAATCAATTCACAAGAAATGACGTATGGGATCTGGTTCCCAAACCAAAAGGATTCAACGTCATTGGTACAAAATGGGTGTTCAGAAACAAATTGAACGAACAAGGTGAAGTCATCAGAAACAAAGCACGACTGGTAGCACAAGGTTATAGTCAGCAAGAGGGGATAGACTATACAGAAACCTTTTCTCCAGTCGCCAGGTTAGAATCTATCAGACTTTTAATTTCATTTACTGTTAATAAAGGCATCACTATATATCAGATGGATGTCAAGAGTGCATTCTTAAATGGCTATATAGAAGAAGAGGTTTATGTGCACCAACCCCCTGGTTTTGAAAGTTCCAAAAATCCAGAAATTCCCCTCTCTCCACAACCAGAAATACCACTACCTCCATCTCATCAACCAGATATTCATCCACCATCTCCACAACCTGAACTAATCCAACCAGAAGTTCAAACTTCTGAGATCCAATCTTCTGAGACCTGTGAACCAGAACCTCATAACACTCAATCCAACCAAACTGAAGAACCCACTTCAGATTCTGATACCATTCCCATTCCAGGTATCTCTGAACCTCTGGCCATCCGTATACCCCTCACCATTCTGGACAGACCCCAAATTCCTTCTTCACTAGAATCAACTCCACCAAATTCCCCAACTAGTCCAATAATTATACCAGACTCTCCCACTCCCTCACCAAAGAACAATCCAAATGACAACGCCAAAACTATCATTGATTTAACTGTCTTTGAACGTCTTGCTGCCATAACCCACAAAACAACCATTCCAAAACCAAAACCGTCTGAACCTACACCAGATGTTGGTACTAGTTTATTGATATTTGAAACAGAAATGCAGAAGTGGATAACTTCCCTGAAGCAAGCTAGTCTTGAGATGATTAATCCTGCTGCTTCAGATTATCTTTGTACAAGTTTCAGAAAATGGGTATGTTCTGAAACTCATAAGATGCAAGAACAAAGCTACGGAAAAGTTCAACAAAACTTCAGTAATCTGCTAAAGGTCATTGAAGATCAAGTTCTGAGCCAACTGCTCAAGGAAGAAGTTCTCCCTCTGGACAATGCTCCCTGGTCAGAACATCGTCCAGCAGACAAAGGTCAACCAAAGCCAAAAGATCTCATTCTGACTGATACTCCAGAGCAGATGATTCCTGCAGAGGAACTGGTTTCTCAAAGATGACATTGCAGAATGCTCAGAGAAGCATCCATTTATTGAAGATTCTCAAGCTTCCTCCTATGAACGACAGACTCTGGAAGAACTGAAGAGATCTGATATTATTATGCAGGAAAGGATGGATAAACAGGATGACAAAATTTCAGAAATCAAGAGCATGTTAACCAAACAAGAGGAAACCAACATCCAGATCAAGGGCTTGTTGGAAGCTTTGTTCACGCGTCTTCCTCCTCCCTCTTAGATTTCTCTTTTAAAATTTAGTTTATCTGTAATATTTTTTTTACATTGCTGTTGTTCTGAACTTCTTATCATTGCTTCTGTTTTTAATATAAACCTTTTTTGGCTCTGATTATATGTTCTTTTTGATAACTGGCAAAAAAGGGGGAGAAAGAATAAGATATTTTCAATAACGGATTACTGAGACATAAGTCTCAAACATTTTGATCTACTTAATTTCTTTCTTCTGAAAAGCTTGAACATGTACAAAACTCTGATGAAAGACGTAGTCAAATTCTGATGCTCAAGGATTCAAAGAATTTAAGGGAAGTAATCAACTCAGGGGGAGTTTTTCTTATTAATTCTATACTTTTTATTCTTTATTTCTAATTGAAAAATCTGGTTTTTGTCATCATCAAAAAGGGGGAGATTGGTAGAACATAGTTTGATTCTACAACCCTTGATTAGAGTTTTGATGATAACAAAATACAAAGAATAAATTATCTCAAAGATATATACAAAGAACAATTATGCTCCTTAAAATTATGTTTTGTATATGCAGAAGTTCTGATGGAATCGACATCAGAATGGAATCAACATCAGAAGATTAGCAATATGTGCTACACGCTGAAGCTACCAGATTATACGCTGAAGTTTGATGACCAGAATCTGCGCCTAAACAAATATAATCTGACTCTGATCAAAGACATCTTTACCAAGTCATCAACACTCTGAAGCGTTATCAGCATGTACAACAAAGAAGACTTTGAAGAATTACTGGTTATTCAAGACAAAATTAAATGCTAATGGCTTTCTTCAGACAAGATCTTCTTCAAAAGGAAAGTGCATTATTATCATTAAACTTGATTTATGGACAACATCTCTTGCTTGCCTATATAAACAAGTATGTTTGTGAAAATAAGCACGTACATACACACTCAACAATTTGCCAAGCTATCCAAACCACGCATATTCAAAGCTTTAGCAAATTCATTTTATTCCAAGCTTATTTTGTGTAATTATCAAAGTTGTGATATACTGTTTTGTAAGAAAACAACAACACACATTTGTTTAATCATTTGTAAAAGAAGTTCCTTGAGATTAACTGGATTGTGGTTGTACTCAAGAAGACTTTAACAGTTGTTAAAGTAGCTGTTATAATCCTTTGAAAATAGTGGATTAAGACCTCGTTAGAGAGTGGCGAAATCACCTTGAAGGGTGGACTGGAGTAGTTTGAGATCAAACAAACCAGGATAAAAATACTGTGTTGTTAAGCCTTTTGATTTAAGTTTTTCAATTCAACCCCCCCCCCCCCCCCCTCTTGTGTTTTTCACATCTTCAAGGAGTTTATTTTATGCTTATCTCTGTTGTTGTAAGCCCAAGAGGCATGTTTGTATTCAAATCAGAACTCTTTAATGCAAGTTAACGTTTGTTCACTATTTGTCTATACAAATTTAAATTCTTTAAATCCTTGAAATCATTTGCATATACATATTCAAGCATCATATCATAAGCAAGCTTTTCACAAACAGGTTTCCTCATCCTTCTACTATTTATTTAAGTAAGAATGGATCTCGAAGAAACAGTGAAGGACTTGCAAGCTCAAAACATTCAGTTCCAAGCCACCTTAATGACCTTGGCCAAAGGGCAGGAAGAGCTAATGACAACATTGACAACCAAAAAGAAGAAAAAGAAGGCCCTCATCAACATGGGGAAGAGATTCAAAGAACCGATTCGCCAAATGCAAGTAGTCAAAGACTCATCTGAGGAGGATGAGAACCAAGCAGAAAAGGCAAGAAGCACCCATGCTGAGGGTGTGATTGATCAAGCTTCTGAAGATGAGGATCACTTTGATGAACAAAATCACCTGCTGGTGAGGAAAAGTACAAAGAATTGGAGGATAGGCTAAAGGCAGTTGAAATTCAAGTTGTGCCTGGCTTAGATTTTAGTGATTTGAGCCTAGTTCCTGGGGTCGTCATTCCTTATAAGTTCAAGGCACCAGTCTTCACCAACTATGATGGGGTCTCCTATCCCAAACTACATCTAAGATCTTATGTGTGCAAAATACAACCACACACTGCTGACAGAAAACTATGGATTCACTTTTTCCAAGAGAGTCTAGTTGGAACTCAGTTAGAGTGGTTTTATCAATTAGAAGGTTCTCGCGTCCATACATGGGAGGATTTGGCCACTGCCTTCTATCACCAGTATCAATACAACATTGACTTGGCACCAACGAGAGTTCATCTTCAAAATATGACCATGGGAAGTAACAAAGGATTTAAAGTATATGCCCAAAAGTGGAGGGACCTTGCAAGTAGGGTCCAGCCACCTTTGACCGAAAGAGAGCTAGTTGATATGTTTATGGGCACCTTAACTGGTATATTCTTCAACCTGTTAATTGGAAGTTCTTCGTCCGAATTTGACAAGTTGATTTTAACTGGTGAAAGTATTGAAAGAGGTATTAGAAGAGGAAAAATTCCTATGGCATCTGGTTCCACATCCAACTCCGTCAGAAGGCCCTTCACTGGAAAAAAGAAATAAATGTTGTGTATGGGGCAAGAGCCCATACCAAGAAGAACCATCATTCATCTGTAAATTCCATGTTAATTTCCAACCCTCAACCTACTCAAAGGCAACCCTCCAACAATCAGAGACCTGAAGTTCCCCGACGATAATTTACAAGAAGAAGCATGTCATTATCACAAGCCTTACAATATCTGCTAAAGTCCAATTTGGTGACTCTGCGCAATCCACCATCCAACCCTGATGTTTCCTCACCTAATTACAAACTGAATGCGAAATGCGCATACCATTCCAACAGCCCCGGCCATGAGACCAATTAGTGCTGGGCCTTGAAGAACAAAATTCAAGATTTGATAGATAACAAGACAATTGAGTTTGATCCACCCGCTACTCCAAACGTGATAACCGCGCCAATGCCAAAACATGGAAAAGGGGTTAATGCCATTGATGATGTTACTTTTATCACCTCTGTCGAAGATTTAACAACTCCCTTGACTGTTGTGAAAGCTAATTTGCTAAAAATTGGTGTGTTTCCTGGATGTTCCAAAAATTGTGCCTGTTGTGATCAATGAGGAAATGGATGCGAGCTACTGAAGAAAGGTGTGCAACGCCTGATAAATATCCGCAAGATTCTATTCGAAAAGATTCCCACCATAAAAAATTCAATCGACAAAGTTGAAGATTTGGCCATCATAACAATTTCAAACATACCTCTTAGGATATCATCCAAAAGTCCTATCAGGATTTCGAATGAACCAATCATTGCTCCTCTCATAATCATTGCTTCCGGACCTATTCCATACATCTCTGATAAAGCGGTACCCTGGAATTACGGTGCCGAGGTTTATTACCATGGGGTAAAACAAGATTCTTGGATTGATGATAATGAAGTTGGTGTTACTAATATTACTGGTTCTATAAAGTCAAAAGAACAAGAAGGGTCTTTTCCCCTGTTATCTCACCACCAACCACTACCACAGTTCCAGTCCGCATAACCAATGACAATTCTGGTGCCAGTACTAAAGGGAAAGGGAAAGAAGGTGAGCCTGCTAGGACAGAGGCACCTGCTAAAAAGTTTGTTATGGAAGAACCATCCACTCAAGAATGGAGGAGATTCTGAAGATCATCAAGAAAAGCGACTTCAAAATAGTAGAGCAGTTGGGGCAAACCCCTTCTAAAATATCAATGTTGTCCTTATTGCTATGTTCTGACGCCCATGCACAAGCTTTGATTAAGTTTTTGAAAAAGGCTCATGTGCCTCAAGAAACCACAACCGACCAATTTGAGAACTGCTTAGCAAGTCTGACAACTGACAATGGTCTGGGGTTCTCTGACGCAAATTTAAATCCCATAGGAAAGAATCACAATAAAGCCTTGCATGTTTCTGTTGAATGTAAGGGGACCACTCTGGCACATGTTTTAGTTGACACGGGCTCATCTTTAAATGTGTTGCTTAAAGGCGCTTTAGATCGGCTAGACCGTGAAGGTTTGGTTTTGAAGCCAAGTGACATTATGGTGAGGGAATTTGATGTGTCGAAAAGGATGGTTCATGGAGAGGTGGATCTATCAATTATGGTTGGTTCACAAATTTTCAACTCCACATTCTACATAATGGACATACGGCCTGCGTATTCTTGCTTGCTTGGGAGCCCATGGATCCATGGGGCAGGTGCGGTCACTTCTACTCTCCACCAGAAGTTAAAATATCCAGTTCAAGGGAAGGTTATCACTGTTTACGGTAAATAAGAATTTATGGTAAGCCATCTCAATTCTTTTAAGTACGTAGAAATGGATGGCGAATTCATAGAAACTCCTTGCCATATGTTTGAAGTTGTGGCCGCCACTAAAATCTCCTCTGATACTCCAAGAGCTGATAAAGTTATCCCCAAGATGGTTTCCCTTAAGGATGCCCGTGTTGTGGTAGAAGAAGGAAACAATGTGACGTGGGGTCAACTCCTCGATATCCCGTTCAAGAAAGACAAGTTTGGGTTAGGTTTCACCTCCAAAGCTCAGAAAGAAGTTAGAAGGGCTCGTGCTGGAAAGCCTCTTCTCCACCTCAAAAATTATTAAGAGAACACTATAGAAGACTTCGATGATGAGTGTGCTTTTGAAGACTCGATCTACCCAACAACCAAAGGGAAGCTCAATAATTGGCATGCAAAGGATTTCACTCCTGTTTCTTTCATTGAGGAGTAATTACCGTTTACTTTTTCTATCAATTCAAGAACTCTATGTCTGTAATATTTATAAACAACGACTTTTAAGCCATGTGCCTTGCCCGAGGCACTTTGGTCCATTTGTTAAGGGTCTTTCTCATGTTTCATCTATCATATGATCATTTAATATAAATCATTGGATCTCTTTGCATTCAAATTTTATGTTCATTGTCTTTCATTTCCTTTATTATATTTTTCAATAGCCATGTATCTTACATGCGCGCATACACACACATTTGCAGATCATCATCCACTCTAGATCTTATTGTTAACAACTCTACTATTGCCAAGTATGATTTCAAACATCCAATTCACCAAGACGATGACGAAAGCGGGGAAGATTATGATATACCAGGAGAACTAGCCAGACTTCTATTACAAGAGGAAAAAGATATTTAACCACATGAAGAGTCAGTAGAGTTTATTGACTTGCGTACTGAGTCAGATAAGAAGGAAATCAGGATCAACGCTAATTTGGAAGACAGTGTTAGGAGTCATTTGGTTTAGATATTGCGTGATTATAAGGAAGTATTTTCTTGGTCTTATGAAGATATGTCTGGGTTGGATACCGACATCGTGGTTCATCGTCTGCCAACTAAAGAAGACTGCCCTCCTGTTAAACAAAAAGTTCGTCGCATGAGGCCTGACATGTCTGAAAAGATCAAAGCCGAAGTAATGAAACAGTTTGATGCAGGGTTCCTAGCTGTAACGTCCTATCCTCAATGGGTGGCCAATATAGTGACAGTTCCAAAGAAAGATGGGAAAGTTCGCATGTGCGTAGACTATAGGGATCTGAATAGGGCAAGCCCTAAGGATGATTTCCCTCTACCACACATTGACGTCTTAGTCGATAATACTGCTCGGCATAAGGTCTTCTCATTCATGGATGGCTTCTCAGGCTATAATCAAATAAAGATGGCTCCCGAAGATATGGAAAAACTACTTTCGTTACGTAATGGGGCACCTTCTGCTACAAGGTCATGCCGTTCGGATTAAAGAATGCAGGGGCAACATATCAAAGGGCTATGGTTGCTTTATTTCATGACATGATTCATCATGAGATAGAGGTATATGTGGATGATATGATTTCCAGATCACAAACCAAAGAAGAATATCTCAGTCACCTACACAAACTATTCGAAAGACTAAAGAAGTACAAGCTGAGGTTAAACCCTAACAAGTGCACATTTGGAGTACGCTCTGGAAATATTCTAGGTTTTGTTGTCAGCAATAAAGGCATTGAAGTTAATCCCGCCAAGATAAAGGCCATCCAAGAAATTCCAGTCCCCCATTCTAAAAAAAAAAGTCATAGGATTCTTGGGTCGTCTCAATTACATTGCCCGTTTCATATCACACTTAACTGCTACTTGTGAGCCACTCTTCAAACTCTTGAAGAAAGATCAGGTAGTCAGGTGGAACGATGAATTCCAGATATCCTTTGACAAGATCAAAGAATATTTACAAGAACCTCCTATTCTCATGCCTCCAGTTGAAGGAAGACCCTTGATCATGTACTTGACAGTACTAGAGAAGTCTATGGGGTGTGTTTTGGGCCAACATGATGAGTCTGGCCGAAAAGAGCATGCTATTTATTAGCTGAGCAAAAAGTTTACCGATTGTGAAACCAGATATTCACTGCTCGAGAAAACTTGTTGTGCTCTGGCATGTGCTGCTCGCCGACTGAGACAATATATGTTGACTCATACCACTCTGTTGATTTCTAAAATGGAACTAATCAAGTACATCTTCGAAAAACCTGCCCTTTCCGGACGAATAGCCATATGGAAAATGATCTTGACTGAGTATGACATTCAGTACACAACTCAAAAAGCCATCAAAGGAAGTGTACTAGCGGATCATTTGGCCCACCAAGCTGTAGATGATTATCAGTCAATGAACTTTGACTTCCCTGATGAGAACATCATGTTGGTAACCGACTGTGCGAAACTTGGACCGTATGATGAACCTGAACAAGGATCCAGATGGACTATGGTATTCGATGGGGCTTCCAACACCTTAGGTAACAGAATTGGTGCCATGATCATCTCTCTTAAAGGTTTCCATACTCCTTTCACTGCCAGACTATGCTTCGATTGCACAAACAATATGGTTGAGTATGAAGCATGCCTCTTAGGTCTGAAAGTTGCTATCGACTTAAGGATCAAGCATTTGAATGTGTTTGGGGACTCCGCCCTAGTGATCATCCAAGTAAAGGGATATTGGGACACTAAACACCCCAATCTTATCCCTTACAAGGAACTTGTGCTATCCCTGGTTCCTCACTTCGAAGAAATCACTTTTGAGCACTTCCCTAGGGAAGAAAACCAATTGGCTGACGCCTTGGCAACCATGTCTTCAATGTTCAAGGTCAGATGGGATAACGAAGCCCCTATGATTACAATTGAAAGACTCAATGAACCTGCACATTGCTATGAGCTTGACACCGATGCGGAAAAGCCATGGTACTATGAGGTGATGAGATACCTTGAAGCACAAGATTATCCAGAGGGGGCATCTATCAATGACAAAAAGTTCTTACGCAGATTTGTAGCCAAATTATTCCTAAGTAACGGGTTATTGTACAAGCGCAACCATGATTCAACTCTACTCCGATGTGTAGACAAGAAGGAGGTAGAGGAAATTATGGAAGACATGCACGATGGCCTTTTTGGTACTCACTCAAGTGGACATATGATGGCTAAGAAAATCTTAAGAGCAGGTTACTATTGGTCAACGATGGAGACCGATTATCATCAACATTCAAGAACTTGTCACAAATGCCAAATCTATGCTGACAAAGTCCATGTACCTCCAATCCCTCTAAATTTCATGACCACTCCATGGCCATTTGCAATGTGGGGCATTGACGTGATCGGAGAGATTAAACCTACGGCTTCCAATGGACATCGCTTCATTCTTGTTGTTATTGACTATTTTACCAAATGGGTCGAAGCCGCCTCGTTTTCCTCAATCACCAAGAATATGGTAGCCAGATTCATCAGACACAACCTCATTTGTTGTTATGGTATCCCCGAAAGGATCATCACCGACAATGGGACTAACCTCACCAATTCCATGATCAGGGAGTTGTGCACTCAATTCAAGATCAAGCATCACAATTCTTCTCCGTATAGACCGAAAAGGAATGGTGCAGTCGAAGCGGCCAACAAAAATATCAAGAAGATTGTGCAGAAAATGGTAGTAACCTATAAAGATTGGCATGAGATGTTGCCATTTGCTCTACATGGCTACCGTACTTCAGCTAGAACATCAACTGGGGCAACCCAATTTTCTCTAGTCTATGGCATGGAAGCTGTTTTTCCAGTGGAAGTTCAAATTCCCTTACTGAGAATTATAACTGAGGCAGGCCTAGGCGAAGACGAGTGGATTCAAACGAGATTGGATCAGCTAAACTTGATTGACAAAAAACGATTAGCTGCTATTTTCCATGGTCAAACGTATCAAAAACGTATGATCAAGGCTTTCAACAAAAAGGTCAAGCCTCGAGTATATCAAGTTGTTGACCTGGTGATAAAGCGCATCATTCTACCACAAGGCGATCCCAGAGGCAAATGGACTCTCACCTATGAAGGGCCATTTGTTGTCAAGAGAGTTTTTTTCTGGCGGTGCCATGACACTGACCACCATGGACGGTGAAGATTTCCCACATCCTATAAATGCGGACATAGTTAAAAAATACTACGCATAAGAGACCCGTTAGGTTGACACACCTAAGCAAAATAAGGGCATCCCGACAAACCAAAAAGTTTGGGCAAAACTATGGATATATGCAAAAGATTGTACACCCGGCAAGTTGAAAACCCGAAAGGGCGACTTGGGCAAAAAAGGGTATCCTGGTGGACCAAAAACCCGAAAGGGAGGTTCAGGAAAAAATTAAGGATTAAAAGCGTACGACTATGTCCCGTGAAATCAACACAGTCAATTCTATCACCAAGATCCAAGTTCAAATAGTCCAGGATTAATCCAATCAATTCGATCAACGGAAAAGGATGTTCGAGGACATTGGGGAAATAGTACAGATGGAAGGCAATGAGATCATTTCACATGGCTATTTGTTTTCATTCTCAATTTTGTTTTCCTTTTGACGATTTCCTCTTAATAGGATCTTCGTCTCTCTATACAGAAAACGCCTATTCATGGGCAAAATATCAATACAAATACACTTTGAGGTGCAAAATTTTCTGTTTTCGTTTTGAATGCAAATTTGTCCAATGACTAAAATTGAATGAATATATGCATATGAGCATGGTTAAAACTATTTGGCACATATGTCCTGCTAAGCAGCAACATCAACAACAGAGCATCAATGCACATCAGCAGTAAGCATCTCTTTAATGTATATGAAATAGCCCCCACAGAGTTGTCTCATCATCATTATCCCCACCAGGACGGTGACAATAAACCTTTCCCCAACAAATTTGCCCATAAAATCTATTTGCATAAGACAATCCCTGACCAGAGTCCCAATCTCTTGGCAACTTTCTCCCTAGCTAAGTAAATTTTTACAAGATTGAAGCCTAGGGGATCTCTTCTTAATGGAAATTCACCTCCTCAACAAGGTTTATTTCTCCAACAGAGTTATTTCCCCAGCCAAGTGCAAATTTCTCAACATACAACAATCAAGACACCACAAATTGCCCAAATGAATCCATCTTCCCCAGCTGAGTACATCTTCTCCAACCGAGGCTATTTTCTCCAAACGGAATTTATCCTCCCCAGATGATCCCATCATCCCCGGCTGAGCCCATCATCCCCAGTTAGGTGTATCTTCCCCAAGCTGAATCTGCCTTACCCGACTGAGTTTATACTCTCCAGTTTGAATTTCCCTTTCAATTACTGCAAATCACGGGGCCACAAACCCTAATCCCCAGTAAATCCATTAGGAGAGTCTTTACTATTTCCAAGATGCTATGAAGCATGGATCCGACCAGATATTAGCACCATTTTCAAGTCATTACTGAAACCTGGACCCGACCAGATAACAGTTTGAGTTACTGAAGCCCGGACCTGACCAAATAATAGATGATCTCAAAATGCTATGAAACTTGGACCCGACCAGATAATAGCCTAACTCTTCAAATATATAGAAGAACCTGAACTTAATCCAACCAAGGTTTAATTTCTTTTCCCCAGTAGAGTTGTCTCTCTATCCCCAACAAATGGCTGAGAAACCTGGACCCGACCAGATATCAGTCCTCATTTCCATCCTTTCAAGTAAGCCATTGCGAAGCTTGGATCCGATAAGATAACAATCATCCTCAGACATTCGTTGTGAAACCTGGAAACCGACCAGATAACAACTAAATCCTCAAACAGTATATTGTGAAACTTGGACCTGACCAGATAACAATTGACCTGTTCACAGAAATCTGCAAAGCCTGGACCCGACCAGATAAAAATTTTCAAACAGTATATTGTGAAGCCTGGACCCGACTAGATAACAATTGACCTGATCAAAGAAATCTGCAAAGCCTGGACTCGACAAGATAACAGTTTTCAAACAGTATATTATAAAGCCTGGACCCGACCAGATAACAATTAACTATGATTCCCAGAAAGACACTATGAAGCCTGGATTCGACCAGACAATAGTACAACTTTCTAAAATACCATAAAGCCTGGACCCGACCAGATGACTATTCAATTTCAAGTAATTTTCTTCAAAACCTAGATCTGACCAGATAACAGTTAATTCATCCTTTCCTCCGGTAAGTTACTGTGAAGCCTGGATCAGACCAGATAACAGTTAACCTCCGCATCCCCAGCAACTTGTTCTGAAGCCTGGACCCGACCAGATAATTATTTAATTTCAAGGAATTTTCTACAAAGCCTGGATCCGACCAGATAACAGTTAATCCATCTCTTCTTCTAGTAAGTTGTCATGAAGCCTGGATCCGACCAGATAGCAGGCAACTACCTCATCCTCAGCAACTGTGAAACCTGGATCCGGCCAGATAATAGCTGACATTTGAGCGATATTCTCCAGAAAAGCATCCTTTCAAAAAAATTTGAAGATATGCATGTTTTTCATTTCCAACAGGCAATCAGGGATTCAACCCCCCAGGATTTCCTCAGCAGTAGTCATGGATTTATTTTCAGGGACAAAAACATACATTTAACATTCATACATCATATCATGTACATACCATATGCATTTAGCATGATACCACATCTCGTGAACATCATGCAAGCATCTGCATTTTACTAACCCCTTTTCTCACAGGTAAAACATCAAGTTTAGTATAAATCAACAAGAGATTTATGCTGATACTTCTTCCAGCATTTACCAACACTCCTCCAAATGGAATCTATAATCCCATTCATCATCCATCTTCGAGTGCAAATTTCTGGGCACTTTAGTGTTCAAATCATCTTTCACCTTCAAGTCATGAATGGCGGATCCGCCAATCTAACTCTTCAGGTCCAAGAAGTTTGAACAGGGGCAGCTGTTGTATCCCAAAATTTACCCACTCATTTCTCAAGGAATCACCCGGGATCCTCAAGTTTTCTCTCATCCAATTCCAAGCCTTGAATTATCAATTTTTCCAAGCAAACCATTCACAAGGGCAAAATGGTCATTTGCATACTGAGAAGTCTAACTTTGACTTTTGGATCAAAATCAAACCTAAAAAAAAATCATATTTCATCAAGACATGTTGGAATATGAAGTTTGTTTCATCAAGAATTTCAAAAGTCAAATTTTACTTTGGAAAAGTCAAATTCTAAATATTTAGCAAATTTTCTAAGTGTTTAAGAAATATGACAATTTCAGAACTTCTGACCAGATTATGACTAAAGCACTCAGCAAATTCTGGATATTCTCAAGACAGAGTTTGGTCAGAACTTCTGGGCAAGTTTTCACAAAGGTTCAGTCAGAGTTTGCCATGTTAAATCAAAGAAGGTTACTAAGCATGCTGCAAGCTTTCTAGAAAGTATGAAAGTTCCTTCAGAACATGCTGGAGTCAGAAGATAAGAGGATTGGAAGGTTATATGCTACACTGAAGCAGAACTTCTAATCCAGAGTCAAACAAGGACGCAGAGTTTCACATGGCAGGATTTTTTATCATCATTTAATGCTCACAACAACTTGTGAGTTGTTATCCAAAGGATTTCCCCCATGTGTACCCCTACTGTCTTGGGAATACCAACTGTTGTGCAAAAGTATGCTAGGCCCATGCGCTGCTTCTAATTTTCCTTAATTCACGCTGCCAAATCCATCTTAGGCGCTTCTAACCATCCAACTTGATGCATTGAACCACACTTGTTTAAGCTTACTTCAAGAGTAAGTCAGCATCTAGCATATGATATTGGTGCCACTTGACATCTCCAAACTAAAAAACCTTTGCCTATAAATAGAACACCTTTCGCCATTGAAAAGAGGTCGAAAAATTTTGAGAAAGAGCTGTGGAGTTTGAGAAATAAAAGTCTTGAACCCCTGCAAAAATTCCAAGAATCCACAAAACTATAAACACAAAAATACAAAACCTTAACATTTGATTCTTGCATTCAAACTCCATTTTTCCTCAATTGTTTCTTGACTGAAGCCATCCAAGCAGTTGCTGATTCACATATTAGAATTTACCCTAACTTCTGTATTCCTACTGCCATACACTCTCCATTCACCTCCACTTCAAAGAAGTCAGAATATCACCCCTTGGCTATTCTAGAAGCTGCAAACTTCCATCCTACTGATTACGTGAAAAAGTTTCTCAAAACATCACCAGAGTTTAGGATCAACCTCCAGTTCATAGAATCTTTTCCAGATGCAAGGTAAGTTTTCTGCTGACTCTCATCATGCTAATTAGGCATTGTCAAATTTTGCATATTTAACATAATGTACATATTCTGATCCTGTTGATGTACATATTCTGAAATTTCATGCATCTGCCTGCCTAAGTAGAAGAAATCCCAGTTCAGAGTTTCATAAAGAAATTAGGAATCAGAATTAGGATTAGAAAATCCACGTTGCTTCTAATTTATGCTTCTTATATTTCATGAAATTTGTCATAATTGTTACATGTGCAACTTTTGTTCTGTTAAGAAATGACTAAGTTGTAGATGTCCTGACTAGCAAGGAGGGAGGAAAAGTTCTGACAGTTGCATCAGAACTTATGAAAACTTCTGAGTTCTCAGAAGATCCAGAACTTCTGAGCTTCCATATTTATACTAACGTTGTTTCTGTTTGTACAACAAGTCAGAGTCAGAACTTCTGACCTCTTCTATTCTCATGCATTTGCGCTGATTTTGGTTTTATTTCTCTTCTATTATTTTTGCCATCATCTTTATTTTTCATTAATCAAAAATACCAAAAATATTTCATATTCACATATTATATTTTCTTTTAACATAAAAAGACAAAAAGCATTTTCTTAAACAAAACTTATTTTTTTTCTTAAGTAAATAAGCATTTTACATTTCCTGTACATTCTTATCTATTTCAACATGGTTGTAATAGTAACCTAGAATTTTAATTTGCAATCCCCATTTGAAATTTGTACACCCCATCCCCCTAAATATTGTAATAGCGTAAGACTTTACATTTCGACACTGTTATTGCTTTCATATATTGTTAGTAACTAGGGTGTGTATGGCAAGACTAAAACCAATGTTAGAAAACCCTAATTCAAGACCAAAATTATGCATGCAATCAAATACACTTGCACACGAGCACCCCTAGGGTGATTCCACTTGTTGCCTTAAGAAAATGGCCATGTTATGCATGTGGGATATCTTAGCACAAACAAATCGAAAAATACAAGATCATATTCCCTCGATGACGCTACCAAAGTCGCCTTTCAAAAATGATCTTAGTCCCTAAAAGAAAAGTGCTAAGTTATCTCACAACATTGCTATCATGGTCATACGATGACCCAATGCCCGTCCCTTCATATCCAATGATGGGGCTTCTTATCAAATCAATGGTAAGATAGGAACATCTAAAGGAGGAGGAAAAGCACATCTAAGACCTTTTGAGTAAGTAGATTACTTTTAGTTACTTGCTCACTCTCAAAACAAACATCCCTGCTATTTTCAAAAAAACAATCACATACACCTTCAAAGCACTTTCAAAACATTTCCAAACATGAAATTTTTTCAAAAGCTCAACACTTTGTATACGTTCTTACGAACGAGAACTATTACAAAGTTTTCCTAAACGATGGCGCCTTTTCAAAATACTTTCAAAAACCACACAAAGCACATTTTTTCAAACAAAAGCAAGTGATCTAGCAAGCAACTAAGAGCCCATGGAAAACCATGGATGAAAAGGGTGCTAATACCTTCCCTTTTCATAATCTACCCCCCGAACTCAAGAAAACATCTCTAAAGGTCTTTCCTGTGCTTTCTCACCTTTCCTTATTGGATAAAAGAAAATTCGGTGGCGACTCTTGCTAAACCGCAACATTTGCGATAAAACGCAAAACCTCAAGTCAGTTCTCCCACCGTATCACATACTTCATCAGATTTTTCTCAACCAAAGATTATTTTGAAGTAAATTCAATTCTCTACAACTTCGTCTCTCTAAGCTCAAGTCCAAAAAATGATTCATCTTAGAAATATGGGCCAAAACGTTATAGGTCATTTCACAAGTCAACAAAAAGACACTTTTTGTCAAGGCAACTTACATCAAGATAAAGTCTTCAAATGAAAAAATGATCAACAAGGAGTTTGTAGAGGACATCTTGAGCTTTCCAAAAAGTAAAAAAAATCACCTTCATATAATAAAAATTGAGAAAGTTATGATTGGTCCAAGTTGGGCAATTTTGAGAAAATGCATAAAACCTAAATTGAGCAAAACTTGAGTTTTGGGGCCAATGGGTTTATGTTTCAATGTCCAAGCGTGTTATAAACCTCACAGTGAACCTCTGAAATTATTCATACACCCCTTGGATTTTTATTCTATTTATTTTTAATTTTATTTATTTAAAGTAAAAAATAAATAAAATAAAATAAAAGTCTTCATACAAAGGTCTAAGCCCACACTTGTTTGACCTAATTCTCCTATATATATATATATATATATATATATATATATATATATATATATATATATATATATATATATATATATATATATATATATATATATATATATATATATATATTCTATATTCAGACAAGAGAAGACCACACGAACCCTTGCAAGAGAAATCCCATTCCAAAATTCCAAAAAATTAAAAAAAAAGAAGGGAAAACTACAAACCCTAGTTACAACCTCTTTCAAAGCAAGCCAATCATCCAAACCAATCCTAGAAGCATTGTAGGGCAAGAATGGAACAATCTTAAGGATCCAAAGGGCCTAAAATTCTCGTACATGCCTCGCCGATTTTTGTTATTGCATGAAATCCATATTTTTGTTTTTATTATGTTTTGATGCATACTAACACCACTAGTGATCTCCTGATATGTCCATACACAGGTTTGAACCATCACATGACCCCCATAACGACTGAATTATGGGTTTCCATATTTGCACCATTTGAACTTATCTTCTTCATATCTCTTTGTACAAGGAGAATCAGCCAAAACCAATAGCACAATTGAAATCGTAAGGCCCAAATTAGGGGAGGTAGGGTCCCTAGGAATTACTAACACTCATTGTTTTTGCAGGTTGAAGAACGTGATCGTCGGAGAAGACAGTCGGAGCCAGGGCTCCGGTGCCTCTCCGACCCTGCCCATTAAGTTTGGTTTATATTTATTTGTTTCCAGTGATATACCGGATGACATAGCCACCCCAGTGGCAAGCACGCACATGTTAAGGCATTACTCTCTCAGGGCGTGGGTTCGATCCCTGCCTTTTGATATTTTTTTGTGTTTTCTTATTTCTTGCAGGATTATTATATTTTTGATGGCACGCGTTCTACTAACACCAATGCATCGTTGGTGCAGTGGTAAACCATGCTGGGTAGGAGACAAAGGGAATGGGTTTAACACTCACCCCTGGCATTTTGATATTTTCCTTCTTCTCTAACCTTTTTTTTCATTGTTTTCATTCCTCAATTATTTTTTTGGAAAACTAAATTCTTTTTTTAACCTAATATTTTTAACAAACCTAAACAAAAACCTTTTTCTAAAAACCCTAATTAATTAGATTCTAGGTTTTTTAATTTACTTTTTTCAAAATTAACCTTTTTTTTAATTAAAATTAATTAGGTTTTATTTAATTAGTCATGATCATAAACCATTTTTCTTCGCAAAAAAACCCTAACGAACATTCAAACTTTTTTCCTTATTTCTTTTTCTTTTGTATTTACTGAAGATGTGAAAAACACAAGAAGGGTGGGTTGAATTGAAAACTTGGATCTAAAACAGCTTAATGACACAGTATTTTTATCCTGGTTCGTTTGATCTCAAACTACTCCAGTCCACCCGTCAAGGGGATTTCGCCTCTCTCCAACGAGGTCTTAATACACTAATCTCAAAAGATTACAACATCTAATTTAACAACTGTTAAAGTCTTTTTGAGTACAACCACAATCCGGTTAATCTCAAGGAACTCTTTTACAATATGATTTAAACACAATGTGTTGTTGTTTTTCTAACAAAAACAGTTTATCACAACTGTGATAAATTACACAGGTTTAACTTAGAATACAAAATAAATTTGCTTGAGCTTGAATATGCGTGGTTGGTGTTCTTAGCAAATTGTTGTGTGCGTACGTGTGTGCTTCTTTTTGAAAGCTGACTTGTTTATATAGACAATATAATTATGTTTTCCATAAAGCAAGTTTAATGTTATTAACACACTTTCCTTTTGGAGAAGATCTTGTCTGAAGAAAGCCGTTAGAATTAATTCTATCTTGAATGTTCAGTAACGCTTCAGAGTCTTCTTTCCTTAACTGGTGATGATGCTTCAGAATATTGATGACTTGGTTTGATATGTCTTTGTTCAGAATCAGAGTCATTTAATAAAGCGCAGGTTCTGGTCATCAATCTTCAGCGTATAATCTGATTGCTTCAGCATGTAATACTTTATAGCTTATCTTCTGATGCTGATCAGATCAGAACTTCAGCATACATAAAACATATTTTCAAGGTGCATATTTTTTCTTTGTAATTATTTATTCTTTGTATTTGTTATCATAAAAAATCTAACCAAGGGTTGTAGAATCAGACTATGTTCTAACAATCTCCCCCTTTTTGATGATGACAAAAACCAGATTTTTCAGTTAAAAAATAAAGAATAAAAAGTTTAGAATTAAGAAGAAAAACTCCCTCTGAGTTGATTACTTCCCTAAAGTTCTTTGAGTCTTTGAGCTTCAGAGTTTAACTGCGTCTTTTATCAGAGTTTTGTACCTGTTCAAGCTTTTCAGAAGATAAAGGTTAAGTATTTCAAAATGTTTGAGACTTCTGTCTCAGTAAACCGTTATTGAAAATATCTTACTTTCTCCCCCTTTTTGTCAGTTATCAAAAAGGCAAAATAATCAGAGCAAAAAAAGAAAGTTGATTTATATATTAAAAAATAAGAAGCAATGATAAGTAGTTCAGAACAGAAGCAATGTAAAACAAACGTTACAGATAAACAAATTTTAAAACAGAAGAACATATAAGAGGGAGGAGGAAGGCGTGTGAACAGAGCTTCCAGCAAGCCTTTGATCTGGGTGTTGGTTTCCTCTTGTTTGCTCAAAATGCTCTTGATTTCTTTGTTTGTATCATCCTGTTTATCCAACCTTTCCTCGATAACAGCATTTGCTCTCTTCAATTCTTCCAGAGTTTGCCTGTCATAAGAAGAAGCTAGGGAATCTTCAGTAACTGGACGCTTCTCAGAGCATTCTGCAACTTGATCACTTTGAACCATTTCCTCTGCTGAGATTATCTCTTCTGGAGCAATAATCAGAGTGAGACCTTCTGATTCTGGTTGAACTTCATCTGAGAGGTGATGTTCTGACCAGGGAGCATTATCTAGAGGGAGAATCTCTTCCTTGAGCAGATGACTCAGAACTTGGTCTTCAAAAATCTTTAGCATATCACTGAAATTCCATTGCACCTCATCATAGCTATGTTCTTGCAGCTTCAATGTTTCAGAACTTAGCCAGTTTCTGAAACTTGTCCATAGATAGTCTGAAGCAACAGGGTTAGTCATCTCTGGACTAGCTTTCCTCAAGGAGGTTATCCATTTCTACATTCCTGTTTCAAACATCAACAAACTAGTACCAACATCTGGTGTGGGTTCAGTTGGTTTTGGGATGGGAATGGCAGTTTTGTGAGATATAGAAGCTAATCGTTCTAATGCAGTTTGATCAATGACAAGTCTTACGTTGTCAGTTGGATTGCTCTTGGGTGATGGAGTGGGAAAGTATGGTATAATGATTGGACTAGTTGGGGAATTTGGTGGTGTGGATTCGAGAGAAGAAGGAATTTATAGAATGTCCAGGATGGTGAGAGGCGTGCAGATGGCCAGAGGTTCAGTGATTCCTGGGATTGGTATAATATCTAAATCTGAAGTAGGTTCTTCAGACTGGTTGGATGAAACATTGTGAGGTTCTGGTTCAAGGGTCTCAGTTGGTTGAACTTCAAAAGTTTGAGCTTCTAGTTGTTCAGGTTGAGGTGATGGAGGAATATCTTGTTGTGGAGAGAGAGGTAGTGGAATATCTGGTTGTGGAGCTTCTGTTGTAGTTTCGGAGTTTGGATTATTTGGGATTAGAGGATTTGGATTTTCTGGTGTGGGAGCTGAAATTTCTTGGTCACAAGAGTCAATATTTGACAGAACTTTGGCAAGTTCTGGTTGAGTTGATTCGGGATTTGGATTGATAGGAAGGGAATGAGTTTCTCTTAGACTTAGAGTTTCTGAGGGATCAAACCCTATGTCAAAATCATCAAAAGTTTGTGGGGTTGGAAGTTCTGATTGGGTGGTTATGGGTTCAGATGTTGATATAGTTATTGATTCTAAAACAGTAACAGAAGAAGGATTACCTTTCTTTTTAGCAGCTTTTGAAGTCCGCTGGGATGAACCTTCTGTTGCTGCCTTTCTTTTCTTGTTTTTATTCAGAACAACTTCTGGAGCCGCCTGACGTAAGTCCTGGATATTTAATCCTGGTGCAGTGTCATCTGCCTTACACGCATCCATATATCTGACAATTATCTCAGGCTTGGAGTCAATCTTAGAGAACATAGGAAAATCATCCATAGGAATTCTTCTGGAAGTGATGGTTGCAAAGGAAGTAACGTTGGGTTCCTTTTTGATGTTCTCAATAATTTTCATCTTTTTCAGATTCTTTGCATTCAGAGGCTTTCCAGTAGTTACCTCTAGTGAAATAATTTCCAGTGCTTCAGTCAGATGCTCTATCAGCCTATTCTCAGTCAGAATATCTGATATGAGTCTTCCTAGGGGTATCCAGTCCCTTTTGGTATGCTTATCTTCTCTTGTCTCTTTTATACTGGTCCTCAGATGATTAAATAACAAGTGAGAGAGATTTACCTTGGTCTTCTTGGAGATAAAGTAGATCAGAAACTGCTGATCAATGTTTATGTAGTCAGGAGAGTTGGTTGGCTTCCTGTGGTTGATGCATCCCAGAATTATCTTAGCCCAGATTCTGTGATGATCCTTCAGATCCCTAATCTTGCTGGAGGGTAGACCCAGAGTGAATATTTCCCTTGCAATTGAAGCAACATCAGAACATCTTTCAACCATGTCTATACACCTGACACCTTCACCATTGTAGCCTATCAGTCTTGAAATTAAGTCTTCAGTAATGACTATCTTCTTCCCCATGACATACGAAGTAACTTGATGGTTTAAGGAGGAAGCATGAATCTAAAATTCTTTTACAAGAATGGGAAACGTTGTCCCTAGAAGACGGTCAAAATATCTGTTCCATCCTTGAGCATTGTCCTCTTCAGAGAGATTGAAACCATTTTCTTGAAGACTTTCAAAATCCATAATCAATTCTGAAAGAACTTCCAGGTTGTCAATGGGCGTGAGTAGAGTTCTGTATGGTTCTTCGTACTGTTCCATAGAATCAGTTCCCTGAGTACTGGTGTTTTGGACGCTTGAGGAAGCCATGTTCACACAAGAAATTTGAGAAAGATGAAAGGGTTTTTGAAAGTATGAACAAAAAACAATTTGAAGCTATTGAGAGAGTAAAAGTGAAAGAGTGTAAAGAGTGAAACTTGAGTTTAAATAGATTTTTGAAAACATAAACTGTAAGAGAGAGAAACAATTAGTAATGATTATAAGAATTAATGACAACTGATTTTAGGGGATTCAGAAAGATATTGGAACGGTTACCCATGACATGTGTCTCAATGCACCCAATCAGCGCTTTTGACCTTTCAGAAAAGTGAACGCGTGAAGGTAGCTGATGAATGGATGACAACTGTTTGCTTAGGTGAGCAACACACTTCTATCCTTGAAATGAAACACTCAGATCTTCATGGATAGATTCTGATACAATTTGAACTTCTATAATTCTGAAGGCAGGTTGATCAGTAGT
Organism: Vicia faba; assembly: GCA_948472305.1. Taxonomy (NCBI): domain Eukaryota; kingdom Viridiplantae; phylum Streptophyta; class Magnoliopsida; order Fabales; family Fabaceae; genus Vicia; species Vicia faba. The sequence goes on along the minus strand of OX451737.1, from coordinate 264,666,488 downwards.
TCACAGAAAATAACCAAAATTTTGAAGATTAAGATATGTAAATAAAACAATTTATTCTGGGCAAAGCTTCATACTGAGATGTTTCAGAATGAAGTTAAACCAATCTTCAGAAAGAGGTTTTGTAAAGACATCAGCCCATTGATGGTCCGTGTCAATGAATTTTAAATTAAGAATCCCTTTATGAATATAGTCCCTAATAAAATGATGTTTTATTTCTATATGCTTAGCCCTAGAATGTAAAATAGGATTTTTACTGAGACAAATAGCAGAAGTATTGTCATAGAGGATAGGAATGTTACTCTCAAATATATTGAAGTCCTCAAGTTGACTTTTCATCCAGAGCATTTGTGTACTACATCCAGCTGCTGCTATGTATTCAACTTCTGTTGTTGATAATGCTATTGTGGATTGTCTTTTGCTGGACCATAAGATCAGATTTTCTCCCAGAAACTGGCAGCTTCCAGAAGTGCTTTTACGTTCTACTCTGTCTCCAGCAAAGTCAGCATCACAGTATCCAACTAAGCTGTAAATACTTGATTTTCTATAAAACAAACCCAGATTAGAAGTACCTTTAACATACTTGAAAATTCGCTTAATTGTTGTTAAGTGAGATTCTCTAGGATCTGATTGGAATCTAGCACAAATGCAAACACTGAATAGAATGTCAGGCCTTGAAGCTGTCAAATAGAGAAGAGAACCAATCATACCTCTGTAGGCCTTATGTTCTACCTTTTTACTTACCTCTTCCTTTTCCAGAATGCACGTGGGATGCATTGGAATTCTTGAGGGCTTACATTCTGAGAGATCAAATTTCTTCAGAAGTTCTCTAACATATTTGCTTTGATGAATGTAAGTTCCTTCTGGAGTTTGATTAATCTGAATTCCCAGAAAGAATTTTATTTACCCCATTAGGCTCATCTCAAACTCTGCCTGCATACATTTAGCAAACTCTCTTCCCAGAGAGGGTTTAGTAGAACCAAATATGATGTCATCAACATAAATCTGACAAACTAACATGTCATTCTTAATTGTCTTACAGAACAAGGTTGCGTCCACTTTCCCTCTGGTGAATTCCTTTTCTAACAGGAAGTTACTTAGTCTTTCATACCAAGCTCTGGGAGCTTGTTTCAGACCGTAGAGTGACTTCTTTAGTTTGAAAACATATTCTGGATTTTTAGAACTCTCAAAACCAGGGGGTTGGTGTACATATACCTCTTCATCTATATAGCCATTTAAGAATTCACTTTTGACATCCATCTGATACAGAGTGATGCCTTTATTAACAGCAAATGATATTAAAAGTCTGATAGATTCTAACCTGGCGACTGGAGCAAAGGTTTCTATATAGTCTATCCCCTCTTGCTGACTTTAACCTTGTGCTACCAGTCGTGCTTTGTTTCTGATGATTTCACCTTGTTCGTTCAGTTTGTTTCTGAACACCCATTATGTACCAATGACGTTGAACCCCTTTGGTTTGGGAACCATATCCCATATGTCATTTCTGGTGAATTGATTTAGTTCCTCTTGCATTTCCTTAATCCAGTCATTGTCCAAAAGTGGTTCATCAATTGTTGTTGGTTCAATCAGAGAAACCAGTCCCATGAGGGATTCTTCCGAGTTTCTGAAAGTAGATCGTGTTCTGATTGGATCTTCCTTCCTTCCCAATATTGTATCTTCTGGATGATCAATGCTGCTTCTGGATAGTATTTTATGGAGTTAATCAACAGAAGGTGTTGGATTACTTGTAGTAACTCTTTCTGCTGTTGAGGGAGTGTCTCTGTTGAGAGCCTTTGATGATTTGTCTTCAGTACCTGTGAGTTCAACTTCCATACCTGCAAGGAATTCATTATGCTTTGACTTTTGAGAGTCAAGCTTATCATCAAACCTAACACTGATTGACTCTTCAACAATCCGTGTTTCTATATTGTATACTCTGTACCATCTTGAGCGTTCAGAGTATCCTAACATAATACACTTTTGTGCTTTAGAGTCAAACTTGTTCAAATAATTCTTTGTATTCAGAATAAAACATGTGCATCCAAATCGGTGAAAATAAGAAATGTTGGGCTTTCTGTTCTTCCATAATTCATATGGAGTCTTTTCCAGAATAGGTCTTATGGAGATTCTATTCTGAATGTAACACGCTGTGTTTATTGTCTCTGCCCAGAAGATCTTAGCAACGTTAGTCTCGTTGATCATGGTTCTAGCCATTTCTCGCAATGTTCTGTTCTTTCATTCTATAACTCCATTTTGCTGGGGAGTTCTAGGACTATAGAAATCATGCAGAATTCCTTTTTCATTAAAGAATAATTCAAAATCTTTATTTTCAAATTCTCCACCATGATCACTTATGACTTTGACGATTCTAAGATCCTTTTCATTTTGAACTTGGTTGCAGAAGGTAACAAACACAAAGTGTTACTCGTCCTTGTGTCTTAAGAACTTTACCCATGTCCATCTCCTATAGTCATCTACGATTACTAACCCATACTTCTTGCCACTGACTGAAGCAGTTTTTACTGGTCCAAATAAGTCAATGTGCAGAAGTTCTAATGGCTTAGAGGTGGAAACAACATTTTTAGATTTGAATTGAACTTCAAGTTAGGAAGTCCTCTGACCAGATTGAGTTTGTTAATCTGAGATATTCTTCTCATACTAACATGTCCCAATCTTCTGTGCCAGATCTATTGCTCGTTGTTAACAGACAATAGACATTTTACATTCTGACTTTTTAGTTCATAATGTTTGATTTTATAAATGTTGTTTTTCCTATTTCCATTAAATAGGATAGTCCCATCTTTCTGACTAACAGCTTTGCATGAGTTTTGATTGAAGATTATATCATAAACATTATCACTTAATTGACTTATGGATAACAGGTTATGCATTAATCTATCAACTAATAAAACATTACTTATAGAGGGAAGATTTCCATTACCTACTGTTCTAGAGCCAATGATCTTTCCTCTCCGATTGCCTCTAAAGCCCACGTGGCCTCCAGGCTTAAGTTTTAGGCTTTGGAACATATGCCTTCTTCTCGTCATGTGTCGTGAGCAGCCAGAGTCCAGGTACCATGATTGGTGTCTTTGCTTTGCTGCTAAAGATATCTGCCACATGTATGATTTTATCCTTAGGTACCCATATTTTCTTGGGTCCTGATTTGTTAGTTTTACCAAAATTCTGATTGAATTTTGGTTTGACAGAATAATCACTACTCGTGTATTTTATATCATGTGTATGCCCATATATAAAATGTGAATCAAGTGGAGTGCGTTTTATAACTAACTCCATGGCATTTTTTGGTGTAGGTACCTTACCTTGATATCCTATCCCTTTTCTGCCATTTCTGCTAACTCCATAGATCATTGAAGCCATCTTACTTCTGTCTATGTTTTTAGCTAGAAACTTCTGAAAGCTATGATCATACTCTTTGATGATCTCATCAACATTGCTGGGAGTTTCAGAGATTGTTTCCTTCTGAGAGTTTTGCAACTGGTTTTCTAATTTTGAAATTTTTTATTTTAACTCAGAATTCTCCAATATGAGACTCTCAGTCTTATTAGAGTCAGAGGCAAGATTCCTTTTCAAGTTTCTGAATTTGACTCTGATCTGCTGATACTTTTCCAGAATTTCATTTAGGCTTTCAGCAAGTTCAGCCTTAGTAAAGTTTATAGTAAAGTCAGGGAATACCTTTTCAGTGTCTGATTCTGAGTCTGAACCAGAAGCTTCACTGTCTTCTAATACATTTTCCATGAGATCTATGTTTGCTCTTTCATCATCTGATTCTGAGTCAGCTTCAGATGTGTCAGAATCATCCCATGTAGCCATGAGGCTTTTCTTCTTTTCCTTGAGAAACTTCATTTTGGGCTTTTCCTTCTAAAGCTTTGGGCAGTCACTTTTGTAGTGCCCTTGCTTGTTACATTCATAGAAGATGATGTCTTTGTTGTTTGGATTTCTGTATCCTGAAGAACCTTCAGATCTTCTGTGTCCAGAGGAGGATTATGACCTTCTGTATCTAGAGGAGGATTCATTATGATTTTCTGATCTTCTGGGATTTCTGAACTTCCTTTGTCTCTTCTTCCATAGTTGATTCACCCTTCTGGAGAGGAGAGAAAATTCATCTTCTCCTGAAGAGGATCCATCAGAGGTTTCCTCCACAGCATGCAAAACTTTAGAGTCAGATTTTCTGTTAGATTTTAAAGCTAATGGCTTACCTTGCTTTTGAGGTTCATCTTCTGCTAGCTCTATCTCGTGACTTCTGAGGGAGCTAACAAGTTCCTCCAGATTGACTTTGTTGATATATTTTGCTTGCTTAAGTGTTGTGACCATTGGTCTCCATTTTTTTGGCAAGCTTCTGATGATCTTCTTAACGTGATCAGCAGTAGAATACCCTTTGTCAAGAACTTTTAGTCCAGCAACGAGAATTTGAAATCTTGAAAACATAGTTTTTATAGATTCATTATCTTCCATCTTGAATGCCTCATACTTCTGAATGAGCACAACGACTTTGGTTTCTTTGACTTGAATGTTGCCTTCATGCGTCATTCTCAGAGAGTCAAACATATTCTTGGCAGTTTCTCTGTTTGATATTTCATCATATTCTGAATATGAGATGGCACTGAGGAGAATTGTTCTGGCCTTGTGGTGGTTTTTGAATTCACGCTTTTGCTGATCAGACATCATTTTCCTGTCTATCTTCTGACCACGTCCATCCACAGGATGCGTGTATCCATCAGTCACCATGTCCCACAGATCAGCATTATGGGCCAGAAAAAACTCTCAATTCTGTCTTTCCAGTAGTCAACGTTTTCTCCATCAAAGACTGGAGGTTTACCATTGAATCTGTCACTGTCTTCATTGTTGTCATTGCTGATGTTTTGGCTTGGTCCCACCATAGTGTTTTTCTGATGCTTGGATCTTGTACTGACACGGTTAAGTGTTTAAGCTTAGAACCAGGCGTTCTGATGCCAATTGAAGATGTGAAAAACACAAGAAGGGGGGGTTGAATTGAAAACTTGGATCTAAAACAGCTTAATGACACTTTATCCTGGTTCGTTTGATCTCAAACTACTCCAGTCCACCCATCAAGGTGATATCGCCTCTCTCCAACGAGGTCTTAATCCACTAATCTCAAAATATTACAACAGCTACTTTAACAACTGTTAAAGTCTTCTTGACTACAACCACAATTCGGTTAATCTCAAGGAACTCTTTTATAATATGATTTAAACACAATGTGTTGTTGTTTTTCTAACAAAAACAATTTATCACAATTGTGATAAATTACACAGGTTTAGCTTAGAATACATAATGAATTTGCTTGAGCTTGAATATGCGTGGTTGGTGTTCTTAGCAAATTTTTGTGTGTGTATGTGTATGCTTATTTTTGAAAGCTGACTTGTTTATATAGACAATATAATGATGTTGTCCATAAAGCAAGTTTAATGTTATTAACACACTTTCCTTTTGGAGAAGATCTTGTCTGAAGAAAGCCGTTAGAATTAATTCTATCTTGAATGTTCAGTAACGCTTCAGAGTCTTCTTTCCTTAACTGGTGATGATGCTTCAGAATATTGATGACTTGGTTTGATATGTCTTTGTTCAGAATCAGAGTCATTTAATAAAGTGCAGGTTCTGGTTATCAATCTTCAGCGTATAATCTGATTGCTTCAGCATGTAATACTTTATAGCTTATCTTCTGATGCTGATCAGATCATAACTTCTGCATACATAAAACATATTTTTAAGGTGCATATTTGTTCTTTGTAATTATTTATTCTTTGTATTTGTTATCATCAAAACTCTAACCAAGGGTTGTAGAATCAAACTATGTTCTAACATTTACATTTCTTAGATCAACTGTATATGTTTCACAAATGTGATAGCCTAGATCTTATTTTCTGGTTTCTTTTCATTATTATGTAATTGCTCCGGTATGTAATAGTTTAGGATTTTATTTCCCGCACTTTCTATTATTTATCTGCTCCAAAGCATTGTAATAGTTTTTGGTTTATATTTCTGCCTTTATCTTCTGCTACTATATTGTTTTTACAACTATTAGTAATTAGGATTGTATGGAAAGATAAAAACGAACGATAGAAAACCCTAATCCTAAGATAAATGACTGAGTTCAACACATCTGCACACTTGCACCTCTAGGATAGCCTATCTTCGTTGCCTTCGGAATAAACGGTCATTTCCCTCGAAAGTGGGAATGCTTTAGCAAAGACCCTCTATACGAAAGATTATAGTCCCTCGATAACCCTTCGACGTTGCCTTTCGAAAAATGATCTAGTCCCTTACAAAATTGCTAAAGCATCTTTACGAGTTGCCTTCGATGATCGAACGATGGCCCTTTGCCCGTCCCTTCACATCCAATGGATAGGGCTTCCTACTAACTAATGGTACAGATAGCACTATCTAAAGGATAAGGTAAAGTACAAGAACGACCTTGAGTTGGTAGAACAGATAATCGCTTGCTTACAAACCTGTAAAAAAACCATTTTCACATCACAATTTCAAAATGAAATATTTTCAAAACACTTTGTATACATTCTTGAGGACTGATACAAGATTATTACAAAGTTTGCCTCACAATTGGAAAATTTCAAAATACATTCAAAACACATAAAAAGTAAATTTTCAAAAGTGAGCTAAGCGATTAAGAGCCCGTAGATAACTACGGATGAAAAGGGTGATAACACCTTCCCTTTTCATAACCTACCCCCGAACTTAAAATTTATCGAGGTCTTTCCTGTTCTTTTCACCCTTTCCTTATTAAATAAAAGAAAAGTCAGTGGAGACTCTTGCTATCTGCAACATTTGCAATAAAACACAAAAGATAAGTCAGTTCTCCCACCATATTACAGAACTGGCGACTCTTCTGGGGACTACTTAAAAAGAGGGGTTACCTTAGAGTCCTAGATCACTTTTACTGCTTTAAATTGCTTGCATTGTTTGCTTTATTTTTAAGGGTTGCTTGGGTTTAAATTCTTGCAAATATCCTACACCCGGATCTAGGGGCCCTAGGTAAGTAGCAATAGATCATGGAAATTGTACGACATAGACCAATATGGTTGAAGTGATGGCTACGCTAGTGTGACACTTTGGTTTGTACTGGTGTTCCTTGAGTCAGTCGAGGATAACACTGGGATACCGCATGGTATCATAAGCACTAAATAACTTTTAGATCCTTAATTGACTCATCTTAGCCATTAGAAGGTAGTGAGACAGTCGACTTTGGTGCAGTCCAAGGTTGGTTGATACTTGATGCTACGCTCATTGAGATTCAACTTTCGAGATATTTTGGTGGCAAGTCAGTTGTCGTGCTAAAATAAAACCTGCGATAAAGATTAGTGATATGAGATTCCTAGAACCCGGTGACTATTTTAGGACAAGTTAAGCCAACTTAACTTCAATAGAAAAGGGTACATAGCATTCTCACTAACCATTTCAAGGATCTTAGGGACGTTTGGTGCAAGTTTATGATGAACTAGACTTCTAGTAAGGGGAAAGAGGATTTATTTTCCTCTTACCAGATGTCGTCAAAGATCAAAATACATTCCTTTGATTCAGAGGCTAGGACCCACTTGAAATGGTGAGCTTGATTCTTATAGAAGGAAATTCAAAGATGGGGACGCAAATTTCTTCAGATAAAGCTGCAGCCAGACTCAATTTCTAACATTTCATTTTTGTTTATCTTACGAGATTCTTGAAAACATTGCATCTACACATCATGCACATCATATCATAACAGGTATTTCCCAAGACATGTTTTCTCATCTTCTTGCTGTTTATTTAAGTAAAAGATGGCTCTCGATTAAATAGTGAAATATCTCCAAGCTCAGAATGCCCAGTTTCAACAAATGTTCCTGAATCTAGCCAAGAGGAAGAAAGAACTTAAAACCCTCATCACAAAAAATAGGAAGAAAAAGACCAGAAAATCAGTCGGCATCTTCAACATGGGAAGAAGGTTGAGAGGTCCTCCCAAGAAAGCTCAAGATTATGACATCCCGTCAAACGAATATGGCAACCAGGGTGAAAATGATAAGAGTGTGAAGGCTGAGAGAGGAAGCAACCTTGGTTCTGGCCAATATTTTGATGAAGAAGACTACTCAGACGAACATTATCCTCCTGCTGATGATAAGTACAAACAGTTGGAAGATCGTCTCAATGCTATGGAAATCCATAAAGTTCTTGGGTTGGATTTTGAAGAGCTGGGTTTAATCTCGGGAGTTGTCATTACTCACAAATTCAAGGTCCCTACTTTTTCAAAATATGACGGTGTTTCTTGTCCTAAGCTTCATGTGACGTCTTATGTCCGAAAGATTCAACCCCACACTGTTGACAAAAAGTTATGGGTGCATTTCTTTCAAGAGAGCCTATCCAGTTAAAATGGTTCTATCAACTGGAAGCGACCAATATCCGGACTTGGGATGATTTGGTTGCTGCCTTCTACAAACAATACCATCAAAATGTTGATCTTACGCTAACCCGTGTGCAATTACAGAGTATGACTATGGGCTCAAACGAAGGCTTCAAAGAGTATGCTCAGAAATGGAGAGATCTAGATGGAAGAGTTCAACCTCCTTTGTCTGATAAGAGCTGGTTGAAATGTTTATGGGATCTTTGACAGGTGAGTTTTTCAATCATCTGATCGGAAGCTCTTCAGCCGAGTTCACTGAGTTGATACTAACGGGGGAACATGTTGAAGGCGGAATCAGAAGTGGAAAAATTCAGGTAGATGCGTCTTCAAGTTCTGTGAAGAAAACGTTAAACGGAAAAAAAGAAGCTAATGTCGTGTATGGCCAGAAGGATCGTGCTAGAAATAACCACAACCAATCTGTGGGGGATATACTAATCTCTAATCCCGCGCCAGTGCAACAACATCAATAGGGCAATCACCATAGGACGGACGCACCCAGGAGACATTTTACCAAGATCAACATGCTATTGTCTCAAGCATTGCAACATCTGTTGAAGGAAAAGTTAATAACGTTAAGAGATCCTCCTCAGAACCCCAACACCTCTTCTCCTCAGTACAATCCTAATGTAAGGTGTGCTTATCATTCCAATAGTCCCGGACATGACACAAATAGATGTTGGACTTTGAAAAATAAAATTTAGGATATGATTGACTCCAAAGAGATTGAATTTGATCCTCCCGAGACCCCCAATGTGATTATTTCACCTATGCCTAAGCACGACAAAGGCGTTAATGCTATTGATCAAGTCAACATCGTGGAAGACGCTGATAGCGAATTGACATAGAAAATTGGATTTTCCCTACTATCGGCAATGGGCTAAACAATTAGGAGGATAAAGACTTTATACCAATCTCCTTTAATCATAAGTAAATTCTATTTTATGTTTTCTTGCTTTCAAGTTTTTGGTTATGTAATTTTAAACAATAACTTTAAGCCATGTGCCTTACTCGGGGCACAATGGTCCATTTGTTAGGGTTGTCATATTTCATTCGCGTATTTTCATTTAATAAATCATTGGAAATTTGCATTCAAATTTTGCACTCCTTGTCTTTCTTTTTGCTTTATTTGCTTTCAAAATAGCCATGTGTTCTTACAAACACCCACACAATAAATTGCAGATCCATATCCACCATGGACCCCATTGAAAATAATTCTGCTATTTCCACTTATGACTTCAAAAATCCGATCTACCAAGTAGAGGAGGAAGATGAGGAGGATTGTGAAGCACCTGGAGAACTTGATAAGCTATTAATGCAAGAAGAAAGATCCATACAACTGCATGAAGTGTTAGTCGAGGTTGTGAACTTGGGTACTGAAGAGGAAAATAAAGAAGTCAAGATATGTGCCAACCTAGAAGACAGTGTCAAAAACAGATTAATCTAGATGTTGCATGACTATGTTGAGATCTTTGCTTGGTCGTACGAAGACATGCAAGGGCTTGATACTGATATTATGGTTCACCGTCTACTGATGAAAGAAGGTTGTCCTCCTATTAAGCAGAAGGTTTATTGTATGCGCCCCGAGATGTCCGAAAAGATCAAAGTTGAGGTTATGAAGCATTTCAATGCAAATTTCTTAGTTGTTACGTCCTATCCTCAGTGGGTTGCAAATGTGGTTCCAATACCTAAGAAGGATGGAAAAGTGCATATGTGTGTAGACTACAAGGATCTGAGCAGGGCAAGCCCCAAAGATGACTTTCTGCTTCCATATATTGATGTTCTGGTTGATAACACCGCTCAACACAAAGTATTTTCTTTTATGGATGGTTTCTAGGGTTATGATCAGATCAAGATGGCACCTGAAGATATGGAGAAGGCTAATTTTGTTACACAATGGGACACTTTCTATTACAAGGTTAGGCCTTTCGATTTGAAGAACACCGGTGCAACATATTAGCGTGCTATGGTAGCTTTGTTCATTGACATGATCCATCACGAGATAGAGGTTTGCATTGACGACATGATAGATAAGTCTCAGTCTGAATAAGAACATCTTGACCACTTACACAAGCTATTTAATAAGTTGAAGAAGTACAAGTTGAGGTTGAATCCGAATAAGTGCACCTTTGGGATCAGATCTGGTAAACTCCTAGGTTTCACCGTCAATGGTAAAGGTATTGAAGTTGATCCTGCCAAGGTTAAAGACATTCAAGAAATGCTAGCTCCCCGTACCGAGAAGGAAGTTAGAGGTTTCCTAGGACGTTTGAATTATATTTCCAGATTCATTTGCCATTTTACCTCTACTTGTGAGCCAATCTTCAAGTTGCTGAAGAAAGATCAAGTAGTGAAGTGGAACGACGATTGTCAGATAGCCTTCGACAAAATCAAGAAGTACCTCCAAGAACCTCTAATTTTGATGCCACCGGTTGAAGGAAATCCTCTGATCATGTACTTGACTGTGTTAGAGAACTCAATGGGGTGTGTCCTGAGGAAGCATGACGAGTCTGGTTGAAAAGAGAATGTAATATACTACCTTAGCAAAAAGTTTACTTACTGTGAAACAAGATACTCACTGCTTGAGAAAACTTTATATGCTTTGGCATGGGCTGCTCGCTGACTAAGACAATATATGTTAACTCATACTACCTTGTTGATCTCTAAGTTGGATCCTATAAAATACATATTTGAGAAACCCGCTCTATCTGGAAGGATAGCCAGATGGAAAATGGTCTTAACAGAATACGACATTCAGTACACCACTCAGAAGGCACTCAAAGTAAGTGTACTGACAGATCATTTGGCTCACCAAGCTGTAGATGACTACCAGTCTATGAATTTCGAGTTCCTGGATGAGAATATAATACTAGTTACAGATTGTGAAGAACCTTGACCATATGAAGGACCTAAGCCAAGATCTCGATGGACTATGGTTTTTGATGGAGCTTCCAACGCGCTTGGTAATGGAATTGGTGTTGTAATTATCTCTCCACAGGGTTGCCATACGCCCTTCACCGCCAGATTATGCTTTGACTGTACCAACAACATGGTCGAATACGAAGCGTGCATCATGGGTATCAAAGCTGATATCGACATGAGAATCAAGTTCTTGAATGTATACGGGGACTCAGCCCTAGTGATCAGTCGAATCAAAGGAGCATGTGTTCAAATTAATTCCGTACTTTGAGGAAATCACTTTTGAACATATTCCACAAGAAGAGAATCAATTGGAAGACGCATTGGCTACTATGTCATCTATGTTTAAACTCAGATGGGATAATGAAGCTCCTCGAGTTACTATTGAGAGACTAGACGAACTGGTACATTGCTACGAAATTGATACTGATGGAGTAGAGGATAAACCTTGGTACCACGAAGTGAAAAGATACCTCGAGGCTCAAGAGTACCCTGAAGAAGCATCTATCAATGAAAAGAAATTTATATGGAGGTTCTCTGCCATGTTCTTTCTGAGTAATGGAATTTTGTACAAGCGCAACCATGATTCGACTCTTCTTCATTGCGTAAACAAGAAGGAAGCGGAGAAAATTATGGAAGATATACACGAGGGAATCTTTGGTACTCACTCTAGTAGGCATACAATGGCTAAAAAGATTTTGAGATCGGGTTATTATTGGTCGACCATGGAAGCTGACTGCCATCATCATTCCAGGATCTGCCACAAATGCAAGATTTATGATGACAAAGTACATGTGCCTCCGGTTCCTTTGAATGTCTTGACTGCTCATTGGTTGTTGCAATGCGGGGCATTGATATGATTTGAGAGATTAAGCCTACTGCTTCCAATGGGTACCATTTCATCCTAGTCGCTATTGATTATTTTACGAAGTGGGTTAAAGCAGCCTCATTTGCCTCCCTTACCAAGAATGTTATGGCCCGATTCATTAAGCATAACCTTATCTGTTGGTATGGTATCCCAGAAAGGGTTATCACGAACAACGATACCAATCTTAAAAATACTATGATCATAGAACACTGCATAAAGTTCAAGATTAAACACCACAATTCTTCTTCATGTCGCTCAAAGATGAATGGCATAGTGGAAGCTGCCAACAAAAACATCAAGAAGATCTTGCAGAAGATGACAATGACGTACAAGGATTGGCATGAGATGTTACCATTTGCTCTTCCTGGCTATCGCACTTCAGTGCAGACATCAAATGGGATAACCCCATTCTCCCTAGTCTATGGTATGGAGGTTGTCTTACTTGTCGAAGTCCAGATTCCTTCTCTAAGGATTATGAAAGACGCAAATTTAGATGAAGACAAATGGATTCAGACTCGACTCGACCAAATAAATTTTACTGATGAGAAAAGGCTTACGGTTGTTTGTCATGGTCAAATGTTATCATAAGTGCATGATCAAAGCCTTTAACAAGAAAGTCAAGCATCAGGTATACCAGGATGGTGATTTGGTAATAAAGCCCATTATCCTAGGAGAAAATGGATTCCCACATACGAAGGGCCGTTTGTGATCAAGAAGATATTTTCTGGCGGTGCTATGATACTTACCACCATGGACAGTGAATATTTTTCGCACCCTGTAAACGTAGACATAGTCGAAAAATACTATGCATAAAAGAGACCCGCTAGGTTGACCGGCCTAGGAAAAAATAAGGGCATCCCAGATGACCAAAAGGGTTCGGGAAAATATTATAGATATATAAAAAAAATTTACACTCGACAAGTCGAAAACCTGAAAAGGTGGCTTGGGAAAAAAGGGTATCCCGGTGGTCTGAAAACCCGAAAGGGTGGTCAAGGAAAAAGTTAGGGATTAAAGTGTACGACTATGTCCCGTTGGATCATCTACTTACAACAAGCTTTATCATCAACATCAAGTTAAAATGGTATAGATCAATTTCGTTAACTTCCTATGACAACAAGGAATGGGATGCTTGAAAACATAGGGGCAATAGTAGAGTTGAAACTCGATGAGATCGTTTCCACATAGCTATTTTTATCTATTTTACTTTGTACTTTCTTCATTTTACAACAATTTATTCTTACTAGAATCTTTGTCTCTTTGTACAAAACTGCCTATTTATAGGTATACTTTCAATACAAATATAATTCAAAACTCAAATTTGATTACTTTTTCTGTTTTGTTTGCCAAAACATCCAATGACTAAATTGAATGAACATATGCATTTGAATATAATTACTGTTAATAAATATATGAGTAAAAACATAAATAAGAATTTACTAAACACTCTAGGAATTAGGATAATGTTCAGTTCATCCGCAAATCCCCACAGAGAAATCCCCATAGAGCTATCTTTACAAGCTCATCCTCGACAAAGATATATTCCCCTAGCGAGTCTAATATGCCTTCAGACAGAAATTGAGGCATCTTCCAGTAGTTCACCTCTATATCCCTGAGGAATACCTTGACATGATCATCTTCCCCAATAGGTCCCCTAGCATTTAAGGAAGTTTGATCATTACATCCAACATATGGTGGAAACTTCCTCAGTGCAGCCTATGAAATCTCGATCCCATAAGAAATTATTTCCTCAATACAATTTACAGGGATTTAATTCTCCAGTGGATTTCATTTCTCTAACACCATATAATCCTCAGTAAAATTCTCTTCTCCAGCAGGGTTTATTTCCCTAATAGAGTTTATTTCTATGATTATCGCAGTTTCCCAGCAGGATTCTCTTTCCCGGCCATAGGGCATACAACCTTGGCCTCCCCAGAAGAGTCGACATCCACATCTTAAACTTGGTCAAATGACACATCATAGTATTATCCATCTCTTTTATCCCCGGTTAGGGTACATGTGAGTCAGATCCTTCAAAGAACGAGGAAACACCAATTTTCCTGGAATTCTTCTATCCCCAAGCAGAAGTCGAACGTCCCCAGCGGAGTGTCCTCAAATAGAAAAAGAGAATCCCCAGTGAAGATGTTCTAAACAAGATTTAAGATTCATATAATTCATCCCCAGCAACAATCGGGGATTCATTTCCCCCAGCCAAAGATGTTATGAAAAGCTACCGCTGTCGTCAGTAACATCTTACATACATAAATCATTTACAAAATACCATGGCACATCCATACGCAACGCATACAATATTGTCATTTATTTTTAGGGAATCATTATGCAATGCATTACATACATCATGACATTGCATAAAAGTAATTTTGTTTCTTTCAAGTTAGTTCGCAAAATAGATAAATATTGTCAACAATTTGTCATCCTTCAGATACCATCAATCAACGATTCATTCTGATGATATTTTGAATACAGTCAAGCGTAGACTCATTCCAACACATATTCTAGATATAGTTCAGATACGATCAAGATGTAGATCCATTATGATACACATTCTAGTACATCTTACAAGATACAGTTCAGATACAGTCGAGACATAGATCCATTCTGATACTCATTCCAGTATATCTTCCAGATACGGTTCAGATACGATCAAGACGTAGATCCATTATGAAATCCATTTCAGTGCATCTCTTGGATACAACCAGGTGTAGGCTTATTCTAATACAGATCTTATATACAACTAGGCATAGGCTCATTCTAAAACAGATCTCAGATATAATCGGGTGAAGACTCATTTTGATCCTCCTATAGATACAGGAAAGACATAGACTCATTCTAGGACATCATTCAGATACAATCGAGACGTAAGATTCATTATGAAACTCCCTAGCGCATCTGCTAGATACAGTCATACATAAACTCATTCTAGTATACTTCTCAGATAAAGTCGAACGTAGGCTCATTCTGATATTCCTATCGATGTTTACTTTGGATGGAACTTATAAGCCCATCTCTAACGATGCTCTTTCATCTCTCCGAATGTCATATTTATGCCCATTCAAGCAATACTATCAACCAACAACGTTACTTCGTGCGCATGCAAGTGCAAATTTCTGGGCACTTAAGTGTTCAATCCTCTTCCACCTTCAGATCACGAATGGCGGATGTGATTGGTGGATCTGGAACTGACTGTTTAACGCTGGTTCGCGAAATGTCGCGGAAGCAAGAGTCGCCACCGTCTTTTATTTTTCCAAATGGAAAGGACAAAAGCACAGAAAAATTCCTTTATAGAGATTGCTCTCGGTTCGGGAGGTAGATTATAGAAAGGGAAGGTATTAGCACCCTTTCTATCCATGGTTATCCATGGGCTCTTAGATACTTGCTCATTTGTGTTTTCAAAAATGGTTTGTTTGCTTTTCAATGTGGGTTTTTTTAAAAAGTTTCTTTGAAAATTCCAGTTCGACTCTTGTATCGGTCCTCAAGAGTGTTTGAAAAATTGCTTTCGAAAGCTTTTTGAAAATGTGTTGGTGTGAAAAGTATTTTGTTTTGTTTTGAAATTTAGAGCAAGTATTAAGAGTCGTCTACCTACCCTAAGGAATTCGTCTGTGTAGATGTCCTTTAAAGTAGTGCCATCCCACCATTGAGAGGTAGGTAGCACCACCGTTGGAGGTGTTCGGGTCAATTCGAGGTTCGGGACATGGTGATCACCAGAGCAATGGGAAGACACCTTAGAAGCTACCCTCATGCCAGGTTCCCGGATCATGAGGACTTACTAAGACGTCCTCTACTCGACGATCACCTTTCGAGGCAAGGCAACAGTGAGGCGTACCCTAGGGGTGGTGTGTGATTTGTGTGTCAGATTCGTTTATTTTTGTCTTGTTCATGTCAAAGGTGATCTACGCGTTTGTTTTTATTTCGTCATTCATTCTTGCATGCCATTATTTAACAGTTAAAAAATTGCGGAAAGATAAAATTCCTAAACTATTACAAAGGCGCGGGTCCACATCGCCAAAATTAAAATCCAGGACCCGATTTGACGGAAAGTAAATAAAGAAATAAAGAAAAGTAAAGTGCGAGAAATTAATTACACGGCTTTGGGAGAGGTACATAAAAATTATACGAAAAGAAAATAAATGCGCGATTTGAATTAACGTTGGAACGAGGGCGTTGGACCCTTTTTAATCAAATTAAATTAAATTATTATTAAATTAATAAAATTAAAATGAAAAGAAATTTGTTTTTGGTATTTTAAGATTTTAATGGAAAAAAGAATTAAATGAAATTGAGAAACTAACCCTAATTCTAAATTTTTTATTTGTTAAGAAAGTATTAAACTTTAACCTAAAATTAAACCTAATTATTTTACATGCAATTTTAATTTATAAAAGTAAATAATATTAAATATTTAATTATTATGAAAGAAAAGAAAAAGGGATAAAAATTATTATAAACCCTAATTCTACCAATTTTAGGTTTTTTTATTGAAAAAAATGTTAAGATTAAACCCTAAATTAAAACTAAGTGAATTAATGCAATTTATTTACAAAAATACTAAAATAAAAATATTTATTATTTTTTATCTTTTCTGATTTTTTGGTGTTTTTTTATATATTATGAAAATATTAAATTAATTAATAAAAAGAATAATAATTGAAATAAAAAATAAAGAATAAAAAAATATTGCAAGCCTGAGGGGGGTGTTGTCCCCAGTTGGAGGTTTTTCTTTAGCAATTTAGGCCCATCTATTGCAAAGCCTGGTGGACTTTTGTGCCAGCGTGCAGGTGTGTTGACCAACGATCATGGTGCTCCTCTGATCAGAGCCACTGGATCAATCTCTGTGGGCGCGTGGCAATCTGAATCAAGGGATGCATGGTGGTCTTCAAGGCTTGAACTGCATAGGAATGTTAGTGAAAAAATAATATGGAAAGGTTGAGGACCTGGGGCTCGAACCCAGGTCCTGAACGTTACCAACGCCTATGCTTTCCACTGAACCATCCAACGCCTTTTGATTATAATATAACTAAGAAACAATATAAAATAAGCAAACGTTAGTGGGGCGCTTTTCGCGCGAAATTTGAACCAGCCAATCATCTCTCTACACATCATCATCTTCCTCCTGGTCTTGTTTATTTCCTGAAACATACAAAGCATTGGCAACGATTTTGAAACGTTTCAAAAGGTCACTTTTGCAAAAATAGCGATTAGCTCAGGGGGGCTCATAAATTGAGCGCGAGGGTGGCATTACAATCGTCCAATCATGCTTGTTTCAATGATATAGGTCTCTAATGCTAATTTTTCCTTCACCAAGAAACCCCAATTTAAGGTTCTGAAAACCCTAAGCATCGCCCATGGTGATTTCTTGTATAGTGCATAAAAACTCAATTCATCTACATGGTTAGCTTCAGAATCAGTTAATTAATAAGAATTCATGAACAAAATGCAACGAATATGCTTAAATTGTAAAATACGATTATGAAAAAAAAGTGAAAAAGTTTGACTTCTGTACAATGATTCAAAGGGTTAGGGACGGTGTTCTTGATCCAAGTACGTTGCTTGATGTCCCAGGGATGCAATGGAATCAGTGTTGTGGCTTGAAACGACCTACAAGTGTATTTTCAGTTTTGAGTTTTCAAGCAAAAAGTTCAAGTTTTTTCTTCAGGTTCTTGCGCAGCTTTTTGGTTAATGAGCATTTGGTCTTGATCCAGCTTATGTATGGAATGAATTAGGTCAAAGAAAGCAACCAAAAACCTTGGCATTCATGATTTGCAAGATTTGATTTTCCAAGATCTTTTCAAATATTTTTCATGCCTATTTGGTATAAATCATGGCCAATTAACTTCAATTCCTTCTATATCTGATCATGCACGAATTATTGAGTATATATCATGCATAAAAAGATTGAAAAACTTAGGTTTAGTATTTTTCATGTATTTTAATTAATTTAAATGAATTATTAATAATAAAAATCCAAATAAATAAATAAAAAATGAAGAAAAACTTCCCTTTGGGCCAAGTGGTCGTGCACATGCCTTGGATGATGAATTTTGGAAGAAAAAGAGGCCCATTAGCAATTTTAGGTCATTTGAAGCAATGTTGACTTTTCAAAATATCCAAAAATTTCCCAACTTCCACAAGGCATAACTTGCTCAATTTTTAAGCTTTGCTCATGGTCTTGGACATTTTGGAAAGGTCTTTGAGTCCTATAACCAATGTCTTTGGTCCCATGTCATTTTGATTTACCAATCTCAATTTATGGCCTTTGACTTAAAGTCCCTTTTTGTTGACTTTTGAAAATGACCTATAATGTTGAAATTGATAACTTTTTGTGAGAGCATTTCTTGGACTTGAAGTATGAAGAGGAGTTGTAGGAAATGTCTTTCTCTTCAAAATGAGATTTGGATGGAATTTTTCTGATAATCCATGTGAAAGTTATGCCCTGGTCAATTTACAGTTGACTTTTTCAACTGTCCAAATAAGGAAACTTTTGCATCTTGATGATTTTTGAGCCAAGCTTTGAGAATCATGATCAAGCATTGATCAAATTATGTTTGTGGCTTCAAAATGAGATGTTGACCAAAAAATTTGAACTTTTGACTGTCAAATGACCATTTTGCCCCTACAGTTGACTGTAGTGCAATTAGGGTTTTTGACTTTGCAATTTTGTGCTGAAAGTCTTGAAACTTGGTATGAGGATGCTTGACCATATTTATAGGCATGTGGGACTTGATTGGACCCTTGAAAACTTCATTTTCTTGATCAAAACCAAAACCCTAATTTTGACTGTTTAGGAGGCTCTTACACTGTGCAACCCTTGGGGAATTTTGAAGCTTGACTTGGCAATTTCTTGAAGAATATGGGAGGGAAAATTTTGGGGTACAACAGTTGCCCCTGTTCAATCTTCTTAGACCTGAGGATGCAGATTGGCTGACGTGCCTTTCGTAATCCGAGGGTGGAAGATGATTGAACACTAGAGTGCCCAGAAATTTGCGCTCACATAGTAGCAGTGTGATGGTGGAAATGGGCTTATAGATGCCATTTAGAGATTTATGAATAGGATGATGGGCTTATAGATGCCATCTGGATGTTGATCGCGTAAGAGATTCCTTAGCGAGAACTTGCGTACCTGCAAAAGAAAAATGAGTACCTGACATGTTGCAGGATCTGGTTTTCAGATGCTTTGTGTAGATATGTCCTGACTGGTTACAGGAATCGGATCTTCGAATTCTTCAGACGTGCCCTGGCGAGATACAGGAATCGAGTCTGGTAATGTTAGTCTTCAACGGATACACCCTGGCAAGATTCAGGCATCGGACCCTCGAACTCTTCAGACACACCCTGGCAAGATACAGGAATCGGATCTGGTAATGTTAGTCTTCAACGGATACACCCTGGCAAGATTCAGGCATCGGACCCTCGAACTCTTCAGACACACCCTGGAAAGATACAAGAATCGGATCTGGTAATGTTAGTCTTTAACGGATACACCCTGGCAAGATTCAGGCATCGGATCCTCGAACTCTTCAGACACACCCTGGAAAGATACAGGAATCGGATCTGGTAATGTTAGTCTTCAACGGATACACCCTGGCAAGATTCAGGCATCGGATCCTCGAACTCTTCAGACACACCCTGGCAAGATACAGGAATCGGATCTGGTAATGTTAGTCTTCAACGGATACACCCTGGCAAGATTCAGGCATCGGACCCTCGAACTCTTCAGACACACCCTGGCAAGATACAGGAATCGGATCTGGTAATTGGTCATCAACAGATACACCCTGGCAAGATTCAGGAATCAGATCTTTAGTTGCGACCATTGATGGTAATCATTTTTGTACTTTTGTCCTGAAAAGACAAGCGTTAGTTGTATGCGATGTCATATGGTATGACATGCGAGATGCTCTCTGAATACGTGAGATTGTATGTTCATGATGCGTATATGCATGCTATAATGTATGAAGATGTTTATGAACGTATTTTTTCGTCTAGGAAAGTAAATCCTTGACGGGTGCCGGGAAGTCACTCCTGGGCTGATGTTGGAGAATAGATTTTGCTTCCGCCGGGGATGATAGTTGCAAGAATACCGGTAGGAGAAGATAACTTCGTTGGGGAATAAACTTGGCGAATGGATTACTCTGCGGGGAGAAAAGTACTCTAGCAATCTTGCTGGGAAGCAATACTCTGTGGGGAGAAAGATACCTTGTTGAGTTGTTGATAATAACTTGCTGGGGATATCTTTGCTGTGTTGGAAGTGTTGATAGACTTTGCTGGGGATAAGAAGACTTCGTCGAGGACGCTCTTTCCGTGGATTTTGGCTGAGGATAACCCAGTTATATCCTGGTAAGGAAATAAATCTTTGAATAAAGCCGGACGATGCGTTCGTGCTCTGCGAGGATGAGCTTCCAGAATCTACTGGGGATAAGCTTACTGCTTGGGGAGGTGAATTCCAACTTTCCTGGGGAAGCTGGATTGGACTCTCTTGGGGAAGTTTTGAATTGTACCGGGGAAATGACACCAATGAATGTCTGGTATACCGCTGGGGAACAATCTTTAGGTCAAGACTACCGGGGATGCTTGTTAAGAATATATATGCTGCTGGGGAATGTTGAGATCTGCTGGAGGATATCCAACTCCTTAAGTTTGGCTGTAACTTTGCTCGGGGAGAGTGTATTGACCTGCTGGCTCACTCTGGGGAATTAGGATATCTGGTTATGTTCTTCAGCTGAACTCACCTTGGTACTTTGGCGGATGGAGCCATTAGATCGCTTAGACCACTCATCATTGCCCCTGTTTCTATTGGAGAAGAAGGTACCTGTGAAGGTGTTTGACGACCGCCGTTTGACAAATCTTCTTCCGGTAGGCAAGTGACGAGATATCGGGACATAGTCGTACGCTTCGATCCCTAATTTTTGCCTGGACCGCCCTTTCGGGTTTTCAGTCCACCGGGATACCCATTTTTTGCCCAAGCCGCCTTTTCAGGTTTTCGACTTGCCGGGTGTACAGATTTTTTTATTTCATCCCTTCATTTTTGCCCGAACCCTTTTGGTTCGCCGGGAAGCCCTAATTTTTGCCTAGGCATGTCAGCCTAGCGGGTCTTTTTTTTCATGCGTAGTATCTTTTCCGACTATGTCCATGCTTTCAGAATGTAAGGATTTGCCCCTGTTAGAAGCGTTTTGTCATGCCACCGGAAGGTGTTTGATCAGGCAAGATTTATTGTTGAAATGCCCCAGGTGACTCATGCGTAGATTTGCCCCTAGTTGTTTGGCCTTTTGAAGGATTCTCCGAATCTTGGCTGGACTGCCCCAGATGATGGACACTGATCATGCCATGCCCCTTGATTGGAAGTGTTTCTTCCACTAGAGGTGACTCTTTTTTTGAGAAGACCTTCGTTCATCGGATATTCGTTGCGCAAAGTTCTCTGCTGTTTAAATAAATAATCATATGCAAACAATGTCATCTTAAGAATGCAAAGCTTATGTCTGTCTTGAAGATTTTGAAAATGCATTCTTTTTCATAAAACAAATGAATGTTTGTAAAACGTGATGCCAACTCGTTATTTTATTGCGAGCCTTAAGGAGTCAGGATACCTTTCGTAACAATATGCTTTCGAACTAACCCATGCTTTAGCTAGGACTTTTAAGGGTTATAACGTGGCCTGGTTCATGGTTTAAGAAACAAAGGATAAAGGCTCAAATTATTTGTACCCACCCGCTCTTTGTGATGTTCTTCAATCCTAAACTCAGCTGATCGTGCGTTAGACCTTATTTGAGTCTTTGCTCTGATTTTCCGGTGATGATTCCGATGTTGATAGTTTATTTTGAATAGGCAGTCATTTTTTGTCGAGGGTTTATAAGACCTCTTTCTTGTTTGATTTTTGTTATCCCTTTCTTTTTTTGCCTGAACTGTTTCCTTTTTTGGAATTACAGTCAGCGGGATGCCCCAGTTTTGTAAGTATCCTTCATGGGTTTTGACTTAATGGGTTTTTTTTATTTTTTTTTATTTTGAAAGATAATGACTGCCTTTCTTTATTGATCATCCGGAACCATCACTGTCTTTCTTTGTTTTGTAAGGATCTTTTTGGTGCCATTCGTTATGCACTTGGATCAACTGAGAGAACTACCCTGCCCCAGGTTATGATGAAGGGTTTTGAATTTCGAAAAGAAAAACTCCTACTTCTTTGGCTCAGAGGGGTTGACGAGGGATTATCATCCTTATAACTCCAGTGTTTAGGGATTGAAACAATGCCTGTACCTCATCAGCGGGGTCTGTTCAAAAGCATACTGTAGAGATCGTGGTATCGTTTTCGTCATCCTCCCTCAAGAGGCTTAGAATTATTGAGAGTTGATCATCAGAAAAAATATGAAAATAATTTGCATATAGTGAATACGAGTATATTACTTCAAAACAGACATGTGCGATGCATTAATGAAATAACAATGTTTAACATGAGTAAATGTTTGAACAAAAGAAAATTACAACTTGAACATTCGAATGAACAAAAGTATTTTCATCTCTGGGCTTGTTACTTTGAATAGTGAGCCTTGGAGGGATGGTAGAAAAACTCAGCCTGACCATCTTGGGTGAACTCCAATGCCCCTTCATCAATCAGGTCCTGGATCTTATTCTTCAGAGTCCAACACTCATTTGTATCATGTCCTGGACAGGCAGAGTGGTAGGCACACCTTTTATTGGGATCATAGACAGGAGATGCTGCGTTCTGGTTCCGGGGATGAGCCCTTAATGTGATCCGGTTCAACCTTAACAGGCGTTGTAAAGCTTGGAACAACGACATGTTGAGCTGGGTGAATTGCCTCCTGGGCTTGTCTGGATGAAGCTGGTGAGGTTGATGCTGAATTTGTGGCGCTGCAGCCATTTGGGGAGCTCTCCCCTTATCTCCTTGTCTCAAGGATGATTGAATGATGAATGGCTTTTTACCCTTAGACGTTTGCCCCAGTCGGTTACCCTGAAGCAGTTGGTTGACGAGAACTCTGAGCTCTTCTTGTCTTTGAGCTAAGCCTTGAATGATAGTCACCTGCCCCAGCATTTGGGCTTTCATCGCATCCATCTCAGCTTGCAGGCGTTTCAGTCGTTCGTCCTCAGCACTGTTCCTGACCAAGGTCTCCATGAGAAGTGTCCTCAACTCCTCCTGCCCCTTGGATAGATTCAGGAGGATTTCCTCAAACCGAGTCTCTTGAGCAAGAAGGTCCTGGTTATCTTGTTGGGAAGCCATTGCTGAAATAAACAGCGAGAATGGTAAGTGACCTGTAGCAAGGGTACCTGCAATGCAATGATATGTATGTATGCATGCAATGTTTTCAAAGATCTCGCGGGGTAGACAAGAAAATTGTTAGAATTTGGGTCCGCTAGCTTGATTGAAGGAACTGCATGTTGTTGAGAGTCCTTCTTCAAGGGTCAAAGGCTCACCATATCCAGTGGGTCATAGCCCCTGACTTTAGTCATCATGTCTGGTTTTGATTTCCAAACAACCTTGGTTAGGGGAACCTTCTTCAAGAGTCAAAGCTCACCGTATCAAGTGGGTCATAGCCCCTGACTTTAGTCATCATGTCTGGTTTTGATTTCCAAACAACCTTGGTTAGGGGAACCTTCTTCAAGAGTCAAAGCTCACCATATCAAGTGGGTCATAGCCCCTGACAACTCTGGCTAGAGGAAAATAAATCCTCTTTGCCCCTTGCTAGACGTTTGATTCGTCATGACCTGCATCACAAGCCCTTGAGATCCTTGAAATGGGTTAGGATGTAGGCAATGGTATGATGTCATGATGCATGGGGTAGTATGGATAAACCCTGTTATGAGCCCTTATTAAGGACTATAAACAAAACCTGCAATAAAACTCAGTAAACCCTGTTATGAGTCCCAATTAAGGACTATAAACAAAACCTGCAAGAAACGTAGTACACTCTGTTATGAGCCCCAATTAAGGACTATGAACAGAACCTGCAAGTAGTTCATGTGTCAGATAACAAGCATGCAAGTAGTCAAGTACGAAGGCACACAAGTCACACAAGAGAAACCCTTAGAGTTCAGGCCAACATGAGGTCTAGGTATTACCCTCTTTCAGTTTGTTGGTTCATACCTGTCCTATCAAAGTAATCGGGTTCTTAGAGGATCCCAATATCATTGACTACCCTCAATCGGTCATAACTCCAGCATCGCAATCTTTTCTTGCAGCCAGAACCATCACGAGAGTTTAGCCTCAATGGGCGTAGCATACTGCTACTGTTCTATTGGCCAAGTTGGGTCAATTTAGGGTTCTAAGGTCGGTTGGTGCTTAATGACTCCTTAGAAGACCCATATTCTCCCCGTTTTAACACGAGGGATATCGGTACAGACCAAGGCGCCACACCAACGTAGCCACTGCTTCACCCATGTCGGTATACGCCGGACAGGTCCCTCACAGCTTATGCTACCTAAACAGGGTATCCCCAGATCCGGGTTAGGATCTATGTAACTCCCATGCAACCCACAAATTTAAAGCAGACAAGTCAATACAATTGAAAACACAGTTATGAACTAACCCTAAGGTATACCTCACTTTAAAAAAGTCTCCCCAGCAGAGTCGCCAGTTCTGTGATCGGTGGATCTGGAACTGACTGTTTAACGCTGGTTCGCGAAATGTCGCGGAAGCAAGAGTCGCCACCGTCTTTTATTTTCTCTAAATGGAAAGGACAAAAGCACAGAAAAATTCCTTTATAGAGATTGCTCTCGGTTCGGAAGGTAGATTATAGAAAGGGAAGGTATTAGCACCCTTTCTATCCATGGTTATCCATGGGCTCTTAGATACTTGCTCATTTGTGTTTTCAAAAATGGTTTGTTTGCTTTTCAATGTGGGTTTTTTTAAAAAGTTTCTTTGAAAATTCCAGTTCGACTCTTGTATCGGTCCTCAAGAGTGTTTGAAAAATTGCTTTCGAAAGCTTTTTGAAAATGTGTTGGTGTGAAAAGTATTTTGTTTTGTTTTGAAATTTAGAGCAAGTATTAAGAGTCGTCTACCTACCCTAAGGAATTCGTCTGTGTAGATGTCCTTTAAAGTAGTGCCATCCCACCATTGAGAGGTAGGTAGCACCACCGTTGGAGGTGTTCGGGTCAATTCGAGGTTCGGGACATGGTGATCACCAGAGCAATGGGAAGACACCTTAGAAGCTACCCTCATGCCAGGTTCCCGGATCATGAGGGCTTACTAAGACGTCCTCTACTCGACGATCACCTTTCGAGGCAAGGCAACAATGAGGCGTACCCTAGGGGTGGTGTGTGATTTGTGTGTCAGATTCGTTTATTTTTGTCTTGTTCATGTCAAAGGTGATCTACGCGTTTGTTTTTATTTCGTCATTCATTCTTGCATGCCATTATTTAACAGTTAAAAAATTGCGGAAAGATAAAATTCCTAAACTATTACAAAGGCGCGGGTCCACATCGCCAAAATTAAAATCCAGGACCCGATTTGACGGAAAGTAAATAAAGAAATAAAGAAAAGTAAAGTGCGAGAAATTAATTACACGGCTTTGGGAGAGGTACATAAAAATTATACGAAAAGAAAATAAATGCGCGATTTGAATTAACGTTGGAACGAGGGCGTTGGACCCTTTTTAATCAAATTAAATTAAATTATTATTAAATTAATAAAATTAAAATGAAAAGAAATTTGTTTTTGGTATTTTAAGATTTTAATGGAAAAAAGAATTAAATGAAATTGAGAAACTAACCCTAATTCTAAATTTTTTATTTGTTAAGAAAGTATTAAACTTTAACCTAAAATTAAACCTAATTATTTTACATGCAATTTTAATTTATAAAAGTAAATAATATTAAATATTTAATTATTATGAAAGAAAAGAAAAAGGGATAAAAATTATAATAAACCCTAATTCTACCAATTTTAGGTTTTTTTATTGAAAAAAATGTTAAGATTAAACCCTAAATTAAAACTAAGTGAATTAATGCAATTTATTTACAAAAATACTAAAATAAAAATATTTATTATTTTTTATCTTTTCTGATTTTTTGGTGTTTTTTTATATATTATGAAAATATTAAATTAATTAATAAAAAGAATAATAATTGAAATAAAAAAAAATAATAAAAAAATATTGCAAGCCTGAGGGGGGTGTTGTCCCCAGTTGGAGGTTTTTCTTTAGCAATTTAGGCCCATCTATTGCAAAGCCTGGTGGACTTTTGTGCCAGCGTGCAGGTGTGTTGACCAACGATCATGGTGCTCCTCTGATCAGAGCCACTGGATCAATCTCTGTGGGCGCGTGGCAATCTGAATCAAGGGATGCATGGTGGTCTTCAAGGCTTGAACTGCATAGGAATGTTAGTGAAAAAATAATATGGAAAGGATGAGGACCTGGGGCTCGAACCCAGGTCCTGAACGTTACCAACGCCTATGCTTTCCACTGAACCATCCAACGCCTTTTGATTATAATATAACTAAGAAACAATATAAAATAAGCAAACGTTAGTGGGGCGCTTTTCGCGTGAAATTTGAACCAGCCAATCATCTCTCTACACATCATCATCTTCCTCCTGGTCTTGTTTATTTCCTGAAACATACAAAGCATTGGCAACGGTTTTGAAACGTTTCAAAAGGTCACTTTTGCAAAAATAGCGATTAGCTCAGGGGGGCTCATAAATTGAGCGCGAGGGTGGCATTACAATCGTCCAATCACGCTTGTTTCAATGATATAGGTCTCTAATGCTAATTTTTCCTTCACCAAGAAACCCCAATTTAAGGTTCTGAAAAGCCTAAGCATCGCCCATGGTGATTTCTTGTATAGTGCATAAAAACTCAATTCATCTACATGGTTAGCTTCAGAATTAGTTAATTAATAAGAATTCATGAACAAAATGCAACGAATATGCTTAAATTGTAAAATATGATTATGAAAAAAAAGTGAAAAAGTTTGACTTCTGTACAATGATTCAAAGGGTTAGGGACGGTGTTCTTGATCCAGGTACGTTGCTTGATGTCCCAGGGATGCAATGGAATCAGTGTTGTGGCTTGAAACGACCTACAAGTGTATTTTCAGTTTTGAGTTTTCAAGCAAAAAGTTCAAGTTTTTTCTTCAGGTTCTTGCGCAGCTTTTTGGTTAATGAGCATTTGGTCTTGATCCAGCTTATGTATGGAATGAATTAGGTCAAAGAAAGCAACCAAAAACCTTGGCATTCATGATTTGCAAGATTTGATTTTCCAAGATCTTTTCAAATATTTTTCATGCCTATTTGGTACAAATCATGGCCAATTAACTTCAATTCCTTCTATATCTGATCATGCACGAATTATTGAGTATATATCATGCATAAAAAGATTGAAAAACTTAGGTTTAGTATTTTTCATGTATTTTAATTAATTTAAATGAATTATTAATAATAAAAATCCAAATAAATAAATAAAAAATGAAGAAAAACTTCCCTTTAGGCCAAGTGGTCGTGCACATGCCTTGGATGATGAATTGTGGAAGAAAAAGAGGCCCATTAGCAATTTTAGGTCATTTGAAGCAATGTTGACTTTTCAAAATATCCAAAAATTTCCCAACTTCCACAAGGCATAACTTGCTCAATTTTTAAGCTTTGCTCATGTTCTTGGACATTTTGGAAAGGTCTTTAAGTCCTCTAACCAATGTATTTGGTCCCATGTCATTTTGATTTACCAATATCAAGTTATGGCCTTTGACTTAAAGTCCCTTTTTGTTGACTTTTGAAAATGACCTATAATGTTGAAATTGATAACTTTTTGTGAGAGCATTTCTTGGACTTGAAGTATGAAGAGGAGTTGTAGGAAATGTCTTTCTCTTCAAAATGATATTTGGATGGAATTTTTCTGATAATCCATGTGAAAGTTATGCCCTGGTCAATTTACAGTTGACTTTTTCAACTGTCCAAATAAGGAAACTTTTGCATCTTGATGATTTTTGAGCCAAGCTTTGAGAATCATGATCAAGCATTGATCAAATGATGTTTGTGGCTTCAAAATGAGATGTTGACCAAAAAATTTGAACTTTTGACTGTCAAATGACCATTTTGCCCCTATAGTTGACTATAGTGCAATTAGGGTTTTTGACTGTGCAATTTTGTGCTGAAAGTTTTGAAACTTGGTATGAGGATGCTTGACCATATTTATAGGCATGTGGGACTTGATTGGACCCTTGAAAACTTCATTTTCTTGATCAGAACCAAAACCCTAATTTTGACTGTTTAGGAGGCTCTTACACTGTGCAACCCTTGGGGAATTTTGAAGCTTGACTTGGCAATTTCTTGAAGAATATGGGAGGGAAAATTTTGGGGTACAATAGCGGACATGCCAATCTAACTCTTCAAGTTTAAGAAGATTGAACAAGGGCAGCTGTTGTACCCCAGAATATTCCCTCCCATTTTCTTCAAAAAATCACCTCATGCTTTTAGGGTTCTCAATTGCTCAAGGCTACTCAAGGTTGATCAAATAAATTCTCATCCAAAGCAATTGACCGACAACTAGGGTTTTTATTTTCTTAAAGGAAATGGAGTTATAATTCCTCAAGTGGGATTCATGGTTTCTCATATGTCCCTAGGAATTCTCATGCCAAGTTTCAAGCCTTGCATCACAAGTTTGCTTAGTCAACTGCTCAGATGATTGAAAATCAACTGTATTAGACAAAAAGTTAACAGTGGTTAACATACAGTCAAACCTCAAGATTTTTGTCAACATCAATATTTTGAAGTTATATTCATTATTTGATCAAGGGTTGGTCATGATTCATAAAGAAAACTCAAGATTCATCAAAAGTCAAAAGTTGCTAAAATAGGGATTTTTAAGGAGAAGTCAACTGAACTTTCACAAAGCATAACTTTCACATACTTCATAAAAATTTTCTCAACTAAAGCTAATTTTTAAGTTAATTTAATTCTCTACAACTTTGTCTCAATAAGCTCAAGTCCAAAAAATGCTTCCTTTGAGAGATATGGGCCAAAACATTATAGGTCATTTCAAAAGTCAACAAAAGACACTTTTTGTCAAGGAAACTTCCATCAAGATAAAATATTCAAATGAAAAAATGATAAACATAGAGATTGTAGAGGGCATCTTGATCTTTCCAAAAATACCAAAATCACCTTCATATGATAAACATTGAGAGAGTTATGATTGGTGCAAGTTGGGCAATTTTGAGAAAATGCATGAAACCTAAATTGAGAAAAACTTGAGTTTTTAGGCCAATGGGCTTATGTTTCAAGGTTCAAGTGTGTTATAAACCTCATAATGAACCTTTAAACTTATTCATACACCCCGTGGATTTTTATTCTATTTATTTCTGATTTTATTTATTTAAAGTCAAAAATAAATTAAATAAAATAAAAGTCTTCATACAAAGGTCCAATCCCACACTTGTTTGACCTAATTCTCCCCCCCTCTCTCTCTCTCTCTCTCTCTCTCTCTCTCTCTCTCTATATATATATATATATATATATATATATATATATATATATATATATATATATATATATATATATATATATATATATATATATATATATATATATATATTCAGACAAGAGAAGACCACACGAACCCTTGCAAGAGAAATCCCATTCCAAATATCCAAAAATTATCAAAAACTAGGGAAAACTACAAACCCTAGTTATAACCTATTTCAAAGCAAGCCAATCATCCAAACTGATCCCTGAAGCATTGTAGGGTAAGAATGGATAAATCTTGCGGATCCAAAGGGCCTGAAATTCTCGTACATGCCTCTCCGGTTTTTGTTTTTGCATGAAATCCATATTTTTGTTTTCATTATGTTTTGATGCATACTAACATCACTAATGATCTTCTGAGATGTCCATATGCAGGTTTGAACCATCGCGTGGCCCCCATAATGACTGAATCATGGGTTGCCATGTTTGTACCATTTGACCTTATCTTCTTCGTATCTCTTTGTACAAGGAGAATCATCAAAAACCAATAGCATCATTGAAATCACAAGGCCCCGATTAGGGGGTAGGGTCCCTAGGAATCACTAGAGCTAGGGCTCCAGCGCCTCTCCGGACCAGTCCATTAAGTTTGTTTTATATTTATTTGTTTCCAGTGATATATCGGATGACACAGCCACCCTAGTGGCAAGTGCATGCAAGTTAAGGAATTACTCTCTCAGGGTGTGGGTTCGATCCCTACCTTTTGACATTTTTTGTGTTTTCTTAATTCTTGCAGGATTATTACATTTTGGATGGCGCGCGTTCTACTAACACCAACACATGGGTGGCGCAGTGGTAAACCATGATGGGCAGGAGGCAAAGGGCGTGGATTCAACACCCACCCCTGACATTTTCATATTTTCCTTCTTCTCTAACCTTGTTTGTCATTGCTTTCCTTCCTCAATTATTTTTTTGGCAAACTAAAATCTTTTTTTTAACCTAATATTTTTAACAAACCTAAACACAAACCTTTTTCTAAAAACCCTAATTAATTAGGTTCTAGGTTTTTTAATTACCTTTTTTCAAAATTAACCTTTTTTTAATTAAAATTAATTATGTTTTATTTAATTAGTCATCATCATAAACCATTTTTCTTCGTAGAAAACCCTAACGGACGCTTAAACCTTTTTTCCTTATTTATTTTTCTTTCGTATTTACATTTCCTAGATCAAATGTTTAGGTTTCACAAATGTAATAGCCTAGATCTTATTTTCCGCTTTCTTTTCATAATATGTAATTGCTCCGGGATGTAATAGTTTAGGATTTTATTTCCCGTACTTTCTATTATGTATCTCCCCAAAACATTATAATAGTTTTAGGTTTATATTTATGCGTTTATCTTCTGCTACTATATTGTTTATACAACTCTTAGTAATTAGGATTATATGGCAAGGTAGAAACGAACGATAGAAAACCCTAATCCTAAGATAAATGACTGAATTGAACACATCTGCACACTTGCACCTCTAGGGTAGCCTCTTTTTGTTGCCTTCGGAATAAACGGTCATGTCCCTCGAAAGAGGGGATGCTTTAGCAAAGCCCTCGATACGAAAGATCTTAGTAACTCGATGACCCTTTGACACTGCCTTTTGAAAAATGATCTAGTCCCTTACGAAATTGCTAAAGCATCTTTACAAGTTGCCTTCGATGACCGAACGATGACCCTTCACTTGTCCCTTTACATCCAATAGATATGGCTTCCTACTGACTAATGGTATGGATATTACTATCTATAGGAGAAGGAAAAGTATAATAACGACCTTGAGTGGGTAGAAATGATAATCGCTTGCTCACAAACCTGTAAAAAAACAAAACATTTTTGCATCACACTTTCAAAACGAAATATTTTCACAACACTTTGTATACATTCTTGAGAACTGATACAATAATTATTACAAAGTTCTCCTTACAATTGGAAAATTTCATAATATTTTCAAAACACACAAGAAAGCAAATTTTCAAAAGTGAGCTAAGAGATTAAGAGCCTGTAGATAACTACAGATGAAAAGGGTGCTAAGACCTTCCCTTTTCATAACCTAACCCCCAAACTCAAAATCTATCGAGGTCTTTCCTGTTCTTTTCACCCTTTCCTTATTGGATAAAAGAAAAGTCAGTGGCGAATCTTGCTATCCGCAACATTCACGAAAAAAACATAAAAACAAGTCATTTCTCCCACCGTATTACTGATACCTTTCACTGACTTGGTGCTTAGTTACAAGAAAGATGGGGAAGTTTAAGGTATTAAATGACAACACTTAAACTATAAGGCTATTTCTTTTGCTGATAAGAAAGAATGGGAAGCTTGTGTGGACTATTTGGCACTACTATTTTTTATTGGTGTTATTTCCAAATACTATTGACAATATTGATTCTGCGGCCATTAATGTATTTTGGGCTGTAAAAGTGTTAAATGTTGATCCTACTCCTACTCTACTGGCTGATGTTTACTACGCCCTTCATACACGCTATGAAAAGGGGAGGGGTGTGCTAAATTGTTGCATTCCACTCTTATACTCTTGGCTCATTACTCACCTCTACAAAGAGGACTACATGGTTAAAGACTTAACAAAGAATGAATGGTCCCAAAAGTTGAGGACTCTTACTGCTAATTCTATTTTGTGGTATGCTAAGAAGGTGAACATAGGTGATTGGAACATGAGGATGCATTAACTATAACCCCACTTTGGCTTTATATCAACTTGGGTATCTGTGATACGGTGGCAGAACCGACTGTTAATACTGGTTTGCTTTTTTTGTTCGCAAATGTCGCGATAAGAAAGAGTCGCCACCAACTCTTCTTTTATCCAACAAAGGAAAGGGTGAAAAGAACAAAAAAGACCTTTTCCGATATTTTCCAAGTAAGGGGGGTAGATTATTGAAAGGGAAGGTGTTAGCACCCTTTCCGTCCGTGGTTTTCCACGGGCTCTTAGGTACTTGCTCATTTTTGAAAACTGATTGTGTTTGTGTGTTTTGAAATATTTTGTTTGCTTTATGATAATTCTTGTATCAGTCCTCAAGAGTGTGATAAAGCATTTTTGAAAATAACTTTGAAAGTGTGTAAGTGTAAAAAATAAGATTTGAAAAAGTACTTAAGAATTATCTACCTACTCGAAAAAGGGTGTTCTTTTCCTCCTTTCCTTCAGATAGTGCTATCCTACTATAAATAAGTAGGTAGCCCTATCGTTGGATGCTGAGGGACTATCCAAAGGGACGCTTATGGTCATTGAAGGCAACATGTAAGGATACCTTAGCATTTCGAAGGGACTGATATCATATAGGCAACGTCGAGGGACAAGATCATTTCTCGTAGGCAACTCGAGGGATAGTAAGAGACTATGATCTTTTATGATGACTTTTAAATTGAGGGTCTTTGCTAAGATACCCCTACGTTCGAGGGACATGACCATTTCCGAGGCAACCAAGTGAGGAGTACCCTGAGGGTGCAAGTGTGCAATAGTGTGCTTTTTCAGTTATATTTATCTTGGATATTAGGTGTTCTAGCGTTTGTTTTTAATCTTGTCATGCAGGCATATAAGAAGATATAAAGCGAGAAATAAAAATTCCTACACTATTACAGGGCTTTGGTGTAGATACATAAATAATGGACGAAAAGTAAAGTGCAGAAAAAAAAAACCTTAATTAAACTATTACAAACCGGACGCAGCTACATAAATGATAAAAAATAATCGTATGAAAAAAATTAATGACGCGCACAAATTAAGACGGGAAAAAGCTCTAAACCCTAAAAAATCTAATGGCTCACTAAAAATATTTTTTGTATTTTATGAGAAAAATTAGAAGTTTAACCTAATTCTCTAATTAATTTTAAATTAGAGAAAATAATTTAAAGTTAATTAAATTAATTAATTTTCAAAAATTAATTTATTAAGAAAAAACTAAGTCCTAATTTTTGTGATGATTTTCTGATTTTCTGATTAAAAAAAGAATGAATAAACAAAATATAAACTAAATAAAAAGAATTAAAAAAAATTGAGAAATGGTCCTGAGAGGGGGTGTGAAACCCAATTGAGGGGTGGTGTTGTTGGATTTATGCTATGGGCCCAGATCTGTTGGCCCACAGACTGCGTTGGATCCAATGTTACTGTGGTAGAAAGGTCCATCATGGGGAAGCGTTTCCAGGGGCGCTGTATTTGGGGATGATAGATCTGATGGTGGTGATGTGGTTAGCCATTGATGCGCGTGAGGGTCCTGGCCACATTGGATCTGCAAGAATCTCATTATAAAAAAAAAAGCTTCAAGACCTGGGAATCGAACCCAGGTCTCTCCCTTTCACACATGTTCTTCTTACCACTCCGCCAGCCTGTTAATTCATGAATATAATGACATAAAAATATTATAATGATAAAATCAGTCAATTGGTTAATTTGTCAAACACACCAAGTCAGATCTCGCTTGCACCAATGAGCACATACCATTTGAGCCACCGAAGTCTGGATTGGTCAACGGTGTCGGAGCCCCTCTCGGGTCACATTCTCTGGTTGACTCAAAAATCCAATCACGCAAAATTCAATGAAAATCAATAAGAAAATAACCCTACTGGACTAAATAGGACCCTGTGAATCCAATGGCATGGCTGGTTTGTCTTGAAAAGGCTTGTATCTTGAGATACGAAGCTTCAAAAGCTTCGTTCCATAACAATGACACAATGCTATTTCTTCCCTGAAGCTTCCATGTAAAACGTCAGAACTCTTATAATAATGTGTATGAACTATGCTAACATGCTTACAACAATTGAAATCATCATAAATATCAAAAATTTCAACTTAGCCACTCACCAACTGAAGCTTCTTCAAGAGGGGTTCTGGAACTGATTCACGATGTGTAAGGGCTGGTATCAAACCCTGGCAACTTCAGGAAAGTGATGTTAGACTTAAAATTCCTTGAGCACGACTGAAGAATAGGGTTTAAAGCTTCTAGGTTTTTTTGAAAATTTTGAGAATTTTATGCTTGTTATAGAGGCAGCTGTGCATGTACTCTTGACCTAGGGTCCTTGTGTACATACAGTAAATCCCATTAAGTTTATATTTGTAGCACAATATCCATGTGTGATCAGTGGAAATAGAACTGGCTGTTTTTTAATGCTGGTTCGCGTTTGCGTTTTGCAAAATGTCGCGGTAAGCAAGAGTCGCCACCGTCTTTTATTTTCTCCAACAAGGAAAGGACCAAAGCACAACAAAATTCCTTTTCGAGATGTCTCTTGGGTTCGGGAGGTAGATTATAGAAAGGGAAGGTGTTAGCACCCTTTCTATCCGTGGTTATCCACGGGCTCTTAGGTACTTGCTCACTATGTTTTCAAAATGTTTTGCTTTTCTTGTGTTTGTGGGTTTTGAAAAAGTTTGTTTGAAAACTTCGATTTAACTCTTGTATCTGTCCTCAAGAGTGTATGAAGTGTTGTTTGAAAACTTTTGTCAGAAAAGTGTAAGTGCGAAAAGTTGTTTCGTTTTGAAAGAGCAAGTACCTGAGAACCTCTACCTACTCAAAAGAAATTAAGTTGTGTAAATGTCCTTTAGACAGTACTATCCCACTATTGAGAAGTAGGTAGCACCGTCGTTGGAGTTTTTCGGGTCAATTCGATTAATGGGACATGTGGTCACTAAAGCAATAGTAGGACGCCTTAGTGGTAACCCTAATGTCCTAGATCATTTTTTTATCGAGGCAACCGTTTCGAGGCAACTTGATCTTTAGACAGGAGAGCGACCTTTAAAACACCCTATACTCAATGACCACGTCGAGGCAACCAAGTGAGGCGTACCCTAGGAGTGGCATGTGCGAGTGTGTCAGGTTTCAGTTAAGTTATCTTTGCACATGTTTATGGTGAGCTATGATCGATTTTGTTTTCAAAGAAGTCTTGTCATGCATAGCCTAGTTAACATACATCTAGCAGTTAATAGTTGCGGAAAATAAAGCTAAACTATTACAAGGCGTCGGGTATTTACATCGCCAAAAACAAACCCTTGGAAAAGTAAATTGCGGAAAATAAATAAAGCGATAAAAAGGTCCTAATTAAAGCTATTACATCCTCGGAGCAATTACAATTATATGATCAAAAATACGAATAAAATAATCACGCGCGAGAAGAATTGAATCGGAATGTTTTTAGGGTTTTGACCCCTTTTTGAGAAAGAAGGAAGTTTTTTTATTATTTTGCATTAAATTAAACCTAAGCTAATTAATTAATTAAAAGAAAGAAATATTTTTGAGTTTTTTATGTTTTAAGGAAATAAATAAAAGATGGTCAAAATTGTCAAGAAACCCTAATTCTACATTAATTTTATTTGTTGTGAAAATATTAAAATTAACCTAATTAAAAAAAACTAAATTAATTATGTTAGTATTTATTTACAAAAAGAATAAATTAAGGGTGAATTTAATAAATAATAGTAAAAAATATTATATTTTAGTTTTCTGATTTTATTATGAAAAATTAATTTGGTTACTTAAATAATAATAATAATTATTAATAATAAAACAATTAAATGGAAAATATAAAAGAAAAAAGAATGAACCCAGGGGGTGATGGCCAAAGTTAGGAGGTGTGCTTGGAAATCTCAAGGCCCAACAATATTCAAGCCTCTTTGACTTTTATGATCATCTACACGCCTGTTGACTGGGAAATATGGTGATCCTTCCATCTAGGCCATTGGATCTACGCTTGCAGACATCTGGCGCTTGGAAATTTAAGATACATGGTGGAGCATCTCTTGAAACCTGCATGTGATCACACAAAGAAAAAGAGGAACAAATGTTTTAGGGGGACCTGGGATTCGAACCCAGGTCCCAAGGGATAATCCTTCAATGCTTTTGCCAACTGAGCTGTAATGCGCGTTTGTTAAGTGGATGGAGAGAGAGTATTATATACAAAAAATACACAATATGCTGTAAACACAAAAAAGCGCGAGTGTTTTCAAACTATCCAAACACGTATCAACACCTCATCATCTTCTTCGTTTGCCCTGTAAAAATAATATCATATAGCGGGGGTTTTTAACTCCCACTATTCATCTGCACCAAAAATAGTGATTAGCACCACAGGGTATATACATATTTCGCGAAGGGTGGATTGCATTCGTCTGGGTCTAACGATTTCAACCATGTGTCTTATGAGTCCTAATTTTGCCTGGTTCAGAAAGCCCCAATTCAAAGCTCAAGAACCCTAAAAATTCAGCTATGGCATCTTATGATTCAGGGCATTATAATCCAATTAAATCATACCATTAGCTTCGTATGGTTCCTAGCAATGCAAAACAATCAAGAAAACATGTTAAATATGCATGAATTAAGCAATACAATTTTGGATAAAAGCTGCAAACTGTGATTCTGTATATGGTGATTCTTTGAGTTTTGAAGCTTGAGTTTGATTGTATATCGTTCCTGGAACCTCCTGCAAGGTATTAGAATCAACAAAAATCCTTAAATCGCCCTAGAATGCAAAAATCAGTTTTCAATTTTCTTGGAATTTCTTCAATATGCTATGGTTGTTTCTGCAGCTTTTTCACGTCCTTTTGATCAGGGTTTGCTTGCTTGTATATAAGGCAATTGAATTAGGTCAAAAGCTTGGGCAAAAATCCATTGCATTGATGTTTGAATCGTTGATTGAAAATCAAATCTTTTTGATTTTTCATGATTGAACAAAGTTCCCAATTTTGGATTTTTTGTATCTTTGACTTTGTGCACGAATTTGCCAGCATGTTTAGGTCATATTTGCTTCACAAGTTGGTTGAAAAAATCAAATCTTCTATTTTCCTACAATTTAAATTAATTAAATGAATTAATATCAATTAAAAATCCAATTAATCAATAAAAATAAGAAAATAAATTCAATTAAGCTTGATGGGTCGTGCATAGGTCATGGGTGAAGTTTCAACAAGAAATTTGAGGCCCATTAGCAAAAATAAGGTGTTTTGAGCAAAGTTGACTTTTGCAAATTCATGAAAATTTCCCAACTTCTCCAATACACAACTTGCTCAATTTTGATCATATGACCATGTTCTTGGACATTTTGAAAAGCTCTTGGAGTCCTCTAACCAATGCCTTTGGTCCCATGTCATTTGGTTTTACCAATCTCAAGTCATGGCCTTTGACTCAAAGTGTACATTTGTTGACTTTTGAAATTGACCTATAATGTAAAAATTGGTAACTTCTTGTGAGTGCATTTCTTGAACTTGGAATGTGAAGATGGATTGCAGGAAATTGCATCCCCTTCAAGATGAGCATTGTATGGGATTTTTCTGATGAACCATGAAAAAGTTATGCACTGGTCAAGATACATTTGACTTTTCTACTGTCCAAAAATAGTAACTTTTGCATCTTGATGATTTTTGAGCTATCCTTGTGGAATAATGATCAAGACTTTATCAAATGATGATTGTGAGCTCAAAATAAGATGTTGACCAAAAATTCTGACTTTTGACTGCAAAATGACCATTTTGCCCTTGCAGTTGACTGTGGGTCAAATGGAGCTTTTGACTGTGCAAACTGGCATTGTGAGTCTTGAAACTTGGCATGTAGGTGCTTGAGAATGCATATAGGCCTATGAGACTTTATTGAATCATTTAAAACCTCAAATTCTTTGAAAGAACGAAAACCCTAATTTCAGCTGTCTTAGGAGGTGATTTGACTGTACAACCCTTGAGCTAATTTGAGTAATTTGAAGATTATTCTTGTCAAATCTTGAGGAATATGGGAGGGAAAATTTTGGGGTACAACACCATTCCTTGATGCCCTTTTAAAAAATACAGATTTTGGTTCAAATCTTCCCAAAAGAATAGATTCACTTCCTTATTCAGTCCATACAGTTTTGATAGCTGACCAAGATCTCTTTGGTTTAAAAAAGATTTGCACATTCTATATCTCGCACATTCTTGCATTTATTTAGTATTTATTTAATTTATTTTGAATTTATTTGAATAAAATAAAAATAAATAAAAATAAAAAGGCAAAATAATGCATGTACATTTTTAATGATCCTTAGATGCATCATGAACACGTTTAGACTCTAAAACTTGGGCCCAATAGCTCAAAAATACAATTTTGCCCAGAGATTTCATGCATTTCTTGAAAATTGCCCAACTTGTGCAATCCTTATCTCTCTTAATTTTAACCCTAATAGTGTGTTTTTGGACTTTTTAGAGATCTTAGGATGTCCTCTAAACAACCTTTTTGGTTTCATCTCAATTGGATCTTCCTTGATCATGTAAGGAGCTTTGACCCAAAAGGTGTTTTTGTTGACTTTTTGAAAGGACCTATAATGTATGAACTTGTATCTTTTGATCGAGGAATTTCTTGAACTTGAGGGTTGAAGAGAAGTTGTGAGGAATTGGATTCTCTTCAAAATGAGCCTTTCTATAAAAATTTCTAATAAAGTATGAGAAAGTTATGCTTGGTCAAAGTTTGGTTGACTTTTCCTATAGAAACCCTAATTTTCCATTTTGACTTTTAATGAGTTAGGAGCATTTCTTGAGGAATCATGATCAAACCTTGATCAAATGATGGATATTGATTTAAAATGTTGATGTTGACCAAAAATCTTGAAGTTTGACTATATTTGGGCCACAATTGACTTTTGACCTATTACAATTGATTTCTAGGCATTTGAGTAGTTGACTGAGCAAACTTGTTGTTCAAGGCATAAAATATGGCATGAATAATCTTGAGGACATATTAGGACAATGGAGAACATTTGGGATCCTTGGGACTCACACATCTTGCTTAAAGTTGAAACCCTAATTGAGGTTCATTGCCTTGGAAGGAGAATTTGTCTGGTCAATTCTTAGTCATCCTTGAGAAATTAAGGACCTCTAGAGGCATGTCTTGAGTGAAAATGGGATGGAAAATTTTGGGGTACTACAGCTGCCCCTGTTCAATCTTCTTAAACCTGAGGATGTAGATTGACTAGTCTTCCTTTTGTGATCTGAAGGTGGAAGATGATTGAACACTAGAGTGCCCAAAAATTTGCACCCGTCTGAAATGAAACTTGACTGTGGATAATATCAGGAATGCGCTTACATATGCCATTTGGAGAAGGTGATGGAAGATCGTCGGAGATGGGCTTAAAGATACCATCTGCAGAACGTGACAGAGAGTCGTCAGAGATGGGCTTAGAGATGCCATCTAGAACAACGTTGACTTCATGAGATACTCCTTTGTGGGAATTCCTTATTACTATTGTTGAGGAGGACTCCTCTGAGGAATGTTAGTCTTTGTCTCGGGGAATAGAGTTTAGGAGCTTCAGTTGACCATTACTCTACTGGGGAATCATCTCTTGACTGAAGAAACAGAAATGAACTGCTATCTGGTCAGGATCCAGGCTTCACAGTGACTTTCTGAGGATATTAAGTCTGACTGCTATCTAGTCATATTCCAGGCTTCATAGCGACTTACTGGGAAAATGAGATATTAACTGCTATTTGGTCGGACTCTAGGCTTTGCAGTTTCTTTAACTGGAATAGAATTCAGAAAAATCTTAGTGTCGATTTAACTGAACCAGAGAAAGGTATTTAATTAACTTTGACTAGAATGGAAATCAGAAAAATCTTAGTATCAATTCAACTGAACCAGATAAAAGTCTTGGAATATCTTCAACTGGAATAGAAATTAGAGAGAACTTAGTATTGATCCAACTGAACCAGGGAAGGTCTTCGATTAACTTTGACTGGAATGGAAATCAGAAGAATCTTAGCATCAATTCAACTAAACCAGACAAAAGTCTTGGAATATCTTCAACTGGAATAGAAATCAAAGAGATCTTAGTGTCGATCTGACTAAACCAGAGAAGGTCTTTAATTAACTTTGACTGGAATGGAAATAAGAACAATCTTAGCATCGATTCAACGGAACCAAACAAAAGTATTATAATATCTTCAACTGGAATAGGAATTAGAGAGATCTTAGTGTTGATCTGAACGAACCAGAGAAGTTCCTTAATTAACTTTGACTAGAATGGAAATCAGAAGAATCTTAGCATCGATTCAACTGAACCAAACAAAGTCTTGGAATATCTTCAACTGGAATAGAAAGCAGAGAGATCTTGGTGTTGATATGACTGAACCAGAGAAGGGATTTAATTAACTTTGACTAGAATGGAAATCAGAAGAATCTTAGCATCGACTCAACTGAACCAGACAAAAGTCTTGGAATATCTTCAATTGGAATAGAAATTAGAGAGATCTTAGTGTCGATCTAACTGAACCAGAGAAGGTCTTTAATTAACTTTGACTAGAATGGAAATCAGAAGAATCTTAGCATTGATTCAACTGAAGTAGACAAAATTCTTGGAATATCTTCAACTGGAATTGAAATCAGAAAGATCTTAATGTCGATCTGACTGAACCAGAGAAGGGCTTTAATTAACTTTGACTGGAATGGAAATCAGAAGAATCTTAGCATCGACTCAACTGAACCAGACAAAAGTCTTGGAATATCTTCAACTAGAATAGAAATCAGAGAGATCTTAGTGTCGATCTAACTGAACCAGAGAAGATCTTGTGAGGGCATCTTTCTGAGGAAAATCCTGAAATAACCCTTCGTTGGACGTAGCTTTTGAGAAGACTACTAGGTCACATAAGTAGTCAACGGTGTTTGTTGATTTAATATTTTCCCTTAAAAAGGTAAAGAGTTAGTCATATGCAATGTCATGATGTATGAAATGCATTGTGTCATAAAGTTCTCAAAATAAATGAGATTATGTTGTATGCGATGTGTATGCGCATGCTATGACGTATGAATATGGAATGCTATTGTGATGTTCCTTAGTCTTGGAAAGTAAATCCTGAATAGCTGTTGAAGAGTATTGGGAGGCTGAATCTTTCATTTCCGCTGAGGATGATGAATGGAGATGATTCACTGGGATTTCCCCTTCCTGTTTGAGAATATTTAGTCGGGGATTGACTCTTCTTGATAATAACTCTATGGAGGGAGGATGCTTTGTTGGAAGATTTTGCCGATGTAGAGAAATAAACTCTGTTGGGGCCTAAACTTCCGCATTTAGAGAAATAAACTCTACTCAGGAGGAGGCTTTATAAACTGTTTGAAATTATAAAACTTGGTTGGGGAATACAGATTTCAGCTTTCTGAAGGAACTTTGCTGGACTAGGTAATCCCTGCTTGGGGAAGCAAAGATCAAAGGTTTGGTTGTTTATACTCTGTGGGGAACATAGATGTCACGGGGGTCGTATTTAATGGTGACTTCGTCTCAGAATGTCTCTTCCCCTGTACCTGCTGGAAGGAGTAACTGTCGGGACTACAAATTATTTTTTAGACTTTGCCCTGTTCCTTAAAGTTATTAGCAACTGTCTCTCTGTTTTTTATGCAAGTATTTGTGATCAGTGATTGTTGTACCCCAAAATTTGCCCTCCCATTTTCATCAAGAAATTGCCAAGTCAAGTCACAAAATTCCCCCCAGGGTTGTGCAACTCAACTGTCTCCTATACAGTCAAAACTAGGGTTTGAGTTCTGGTCAAGCAAATGAACTTTTCAAAGGCCCAATCAAGTCTCATATGCTTACAAAGATGGTCAAGTATCCTCATGTCAAGTTTCAAGGCATTCAGCTCAAAATTGCACAGTCAAAACCCTAGATTGCACTACAGTCAACTGTAGGGGCAAAATGGTCATTTGACAGTCAAAAGTTCAAATTTTTGGTCAACATACCATTTTGAAGCCACAAACATCATTTGATCAATGCTTGATCATGATTTTCAAGATTTGGCTCAGAAATCATCAAAGATGCAAAAGTTGCTATATTTGGACAGCTGAAAAAGTCAACTGAAATTGACCAGGGCATAACTTTCACATGGATTATCAGAAAAATTCCATCCAAAGCTCATTTTGAAGAGAAAGACATTTCCTACAATTCATCTTCATGTTCCAAGTCCAAGAAATGCTCTCACAAAAAGTTATCAATTTCAACATTATAGGTCATTTTCAAAAGTCAACAAAAAGTGACTTTAAGTCAAAGACCATAACTTGAGATTGGTAAATCAAAATGACATGGGACCAAAGGCATTGGTTAAAGGACTCAAAGACCTTTCCAAAATGTCCAAGAACATGTGAAAAGCTTAAAAATTGACCAAGTTATGCCTTGTGGAAGTTGGGAAATTTTTGGGAATTTTGAAAAGTCAACATTGATGCAAAAGGCCTAAAAATGCAAATGGGCCCATTTTTCTTCCAAGTTTCTTCATGCCAAGCCTATGCACGACCATTAGGCCCAAAGGGAAGTATTCTCATATTTTTTAATTATTTATTTGAATTTATATTAATTTATATTCATTTAAATCATTTTAATATATGAAAAATATAAATTTGACCTAAACAAATCTTTTTATGCATGATTTGAACTTGAGATTTCGTGCACATGCTAATATAGAAGGTTTTGGCTTGATTGGAACTAATTGACACCAAAATGCACATGAAAAGATTAGAAAAGATTCTTAAGCAAATCAAATCTTCAAACAATGAATTCAATGGATTTTATTCAATCTTTTTGACCTAACATGCTCTATACATACTCAGCATCACAACCCTAATGATCTGAGACTAAAAACTGCGCATAAACAAGCCATTAAAAATTGAAAATTTCTCATAAAACTCAAATACTGAAATCCAGGTTTTAGGTCGATTCAAGCATCAACTCTCATTCCATTAGCATCCTCAGGCACTCCTGATCAAATACCAACCAAGAACATCCATTGAAACGCCCTGAAACGGTATCACGACCTCAAACTGTGAAGCAAAAATTTCCAAATCGCATATCATAATTTACGCATCATTGTATATTTTTATTCATGAATTCTTGTTCAATATGAAATTTGCAAGCTAACCATAACTTTTGATTGAAGTTTCGTGCGTTTTTGGCCAAGTTACCATGTTTGTTCTTTAGGGTTTTCAGAAGAAAAAATTGGGGCTTTGTCAATACAGTAAAATTGGCCTTTGAAACCACCATGGTTGAACTCAGCGTGCTCCAACGAACAAGAGACCTATCTCGCGAACAATTTATGAGGCCCATGGTTCTAATCGCTATTTTCCAATAGGTCCCTTTCTGCAACACTTCAAAAACCGTTCCCATAGTGTTTTGTTTTACAGGGTGGGGAAGAAGACGAGTGCGTGTCCATCAGCCATTGGTCAATTCAAATCTGCGCGCGTTTTGGTTAATGAGCGTTGGTTTTGCTTTTTTCATTATTTGTTTATAATAATATACCAATTAACGTGCGTGGTTCAGTGGTTAAGTGTTGTGCTTGTAACCTTCAAGACCTGGGTTCAAGTCCCAGGTCTGGCAAAAGTTTCATATTATTTTTCATGAATAATTCTTATGCAGCGCGCTTGAGGAGGACCACCATACTCCATCAGTATCCCATTAGCCACGCG
Organism: Vicia faba; assembly: GCA_948472305.1. Classification (NCBI taxonomy): domain Eukaryota; kingdom Viridiplantae; phylum Streptophyta; class Magnoliopsida; order Fabales; family Fabaceae; genus Vicia; species Vicia faba. The sequence goes on along the minus strand of OX451737.1, from coordinate 264,622,434 downwards.
TCCTACAAAAGCCAATCAATGACTAAGATTCAAAGGGCACCATATATCAGGTCAACTGCATCATACACAATCCAAAAAGTCAACGAATGTCAAAGCTTAATGGGCCTGAAGTGCTAAGGCCTGACCTCCAATTTTGGGACAACACCCCACCCTGGTTTGAAATTTCATTTATTTCCCTTATATCTTTTTAATTCTTATTTTATTTATTTATTGTTTTTTTTATTCAGTAATTATTTTCTACAAAAATATAAAAATCAGAAAAAGACCAAAAAATAATATTTATTTTATTATAATTATTTTATTAGCATGTAAATAAACTAATTTCAAATTAGGTTTAATTTATATTTTTTCCATAACAAAAAAATCAAAAAAAATAGAATTAGGTTAATTGATATTTTTTATTCCTTTTAATATTTTTCCTTTTTTCCACAATAATAATTATTATTTATTTATTTATTTTTATAATTAAAATTGTACATAAATAAATTAGGGTTTAACTTAGATCATATTTTAATTCTTTCTTAATAATTAAAAAAATATTAGAATTAGGTTTTGCCTTTTAATTTAATTTCAATTAACTTCTTTTCCTTATTAAATCTAAAAAATACAAAAATACCATTTTTCATTTAATTTTAATTTTAAATTCCTTGATTAATTTTAGTTGTTTGTAAAAGGGTCCAACGCCCTAGTTTTGTTTTAATTTCTTTATTTCACGCATTTATTTTATAATCGTTTAAATAATTATGTAATTGTCCCTAAGCCATGTAATTTTACTTTTCGCACTTTATTTCTTCGCATTATTTATTTTTCCGCTAAATCGGGTCCGGTTTAATTTTGGCGATGTGGACCCGCGCCATTTGTAATAGTCTTAGATTTATTTCCTCGCAAACTTTATAACTGTTAAATATGCATGCAAGAATGAATGGACAAATTAAAATAAAGCGTAGAACACGACAAGCATGACAAGACAAATAACTGAAACATGACACATAATTCGCACACACCACCCCTAGGGTACGCCTTCACTGTTGCCTTTCGAAAGGTGGTCGTCGAGTAGAGGACGTCTTAGTAAGTCCTCATGATCCGGGAACCTGGCATGAGGGTAGCTTCTAAGGTGTCTTCCCATTGCTCCGGTGATCACCATGTCCCTAAAACTCGAATTGACCCGAACACCTCCAACGGTGGTGCTACCTACCTCTCAATGGTGGGATGGCACTACTTTAAAGGACATTTACACAGACGAATTCCTTAGGGTAGGTAGACGACTCATGGATACTTGCTCTCTTCAAAAACAAACAAAAATCTTTTCACCAACACATTTTCAAAAGCTTTCAAAGCAAATTTTTCAAACACTCTGACGTACGAGTCGAACTGAAATTTTTCAAAGAAACTTTTTAAAACCCATATTGAAAAGCAAACAAACCATTTTTGAAAACACAAATGAGCGAGTATCTAAGAGCCCATGGATAACCATGGATAGAAAGGGTGCTAACACCTTCCCTTTCTATAATCTACCTCCCGAACCGAGAGCAATCTCTTTAAGGAATTTTTCTGTGCTTTTGTCCTTTCCAATTGGAGAAAATAAAAGACGGTGGCGACTCTTGCTTCCGCGACATTTCGCGAACCAGCATTAAACAGTCAGTTCCAGATCCACCGATCACAGAACTGGCGACTCTGCTGGGGAAAAACTTAAAGTGAGGTGTACCTTAGGGTTAGTTCATAACTATGTGTTCAATTGTATTGATTTGCTTGCTTTACTATTGTGGGTTGCATCGGAGTCACATAGATCCTAACCCGGATCTGGGGATACCCTGTTTAGGTAGCATAAGCTGTGAGGGACCTGTCCGGCGTAGACCGACACAGGTGAAGCAGTGGCTACGTCGGTGTGGCACCTTAGTCTGTACCGATATCCCTTGTGTCGCAACGAGGAGAATATGGGTCTTCTAAGGAGTCATTAAGCACCAACAACCTTAGAACCTTAATTGACACAACTTGGCCTTTAGAACAGTAGCAGTATGCTACGCCCATTGAGGCTAAACTCTCGTGATGGTTCTGGCTGCAAGAAAAGATTGCGATGCTGGAGTTATGACCGATTGAGGGTAGTCAATGATATTGGGATCCTCTAGAACCCGGTTACTTCTGATAGGACAGGTCTTAACCAACAAACTGAAATAGGGTACTATCCAGACCTCATGCTGGCCTAAACTCTAAGGGCTCTTTTGTGTGACTTGTATGCCTTTCTACTTGACTACTTTCATGCTTGTTATCTGACCCTTGATGTCTTGCAGGTTTGTTCATAGTCCTTAATTGGGACTTATAACAAGGTGTACTAACCACTTGCAGGTTCTGCCTATGGTCCTTAACTAGGACTCATGACAGGGTTTACCAAATTTCTTGCAGGTCTTGTTTATAGTCCTTAACTAGGACTCATGACAGGGTTTACCAAATTTCTTGCAGGTCTTGTTTATAGTCCTTAACTGGGACTCATAACAGGGTTTACCAAATTTCTTGCAGGTGTTGTTTATAGTCCTTAATTGGGACTCATAACAAAGTATACTGAATTTCTTGCAGGGTTATTTATAGTCCTTAATTGGGACTCATAACAGGGTTTGCCTACATCACCCCATGCATAGCATGACATCATACCATTGCATACCATTGCATACACCCTAACCCATTTCAAGGATCTCAAGGGCTTGTGATGCAGGTCATGATGAACAACTATCCCAGCAAGGGGCAAAGAGGATTTATTTTCCTCTAGCCAAGGTTGTCAGGGGCTATGACCCACTAGACATGGTGAGCCTTTGACCCTTGGAGAAGAATTCTCAACAACATGGGTTTCTTTCCATCAAGCTACAAATTCAAATGCTAACAAATTTTCTTGTTTCTCCCACGAGGTCCTTGAAAACATTACATGCATGTCATACATCTCATTGCATTGCAGGTATCCCTTGACAGGTTGCTTACCCTTCCTCGCTGTTTATTTCAGCCGATCGCCATGAATCCTGAATCATCAGCCGAGCAGACTATCAAGGACCTCCAGGCTCAGAACGCCCAGTTCCAAGAGTTGATTATGAATTTGACCCAGGGGCAACAAGACCTGAAGGCTCTCCTTTTGAAGAAGGACAAGAAAAAGAAGAGGACTGTTCTGTTCAGCCTTAGACGCAAATCTGGGAATACACCGCAAGTTGAAACTGAGAGGACAACCCCATCTGTGGAAAAAAGCAGTCACCCAGAGGAAAGGGTGCCCAGTCCAGAGGTCTCTGACAATGAAACAGATTTCGACGACGAACAGTACCCTCCGGCTGAGGACAAGTACAAACAACTGGAAGACAGGTTGAAGGCTATGGAGGTGCAACAGGCACCTGGGTTGGATTTCGGAGATCTGGGTTTGTCGACTGGTGTAATTATCCCGCATAAATTCAAAGCACCATCCTTCTCTAAATATGACGGGGCATCTTGCCCCAAGCTGCATCTAAGGTCCTATGTTCGGAAGATTCAACCCTATACGGTGGACAAAAACTTGTGGATCCACTTCTTCCAGGAGAGTCTTTCAGGGACTCATCTCGAATGGTTCTATCAGCTGGATGGGACCAAAATTCGTAACTGGGAGGAGCTGGCTACTGCTTTCTATAAGCAGTATCAGTATAATGCCGACCTTGCCCCTACACGTACTCAACTCCAGGGTATGTCGTTACGTGCAAGTGAAGGTTTTAAAGAGTACGCGCAGAAGTGGAGAGATCTGGCTGGCAGGGTGCAGCCACCATTGACTGATCGGGAGCTGGTTGACATGTTCTTGGGGACCCTATCTGGGCCATTCTTCAACCACCTCATTGGGAATTCGTCTGCTGGATTCACAGATCTTATCTTGACTGGAGAGCGAATTGAAGCTGGTATCCGGTCTGGAAAAATTCAAGAGGCTGCACCTTCGGACAAAAAGCCTCATCATGGAAAGAAAGAATCCAATGCTGTGCACGGTAAAAAGAGCCGTCATGAGGCAGGGGCAATCCAGATTTCCAATCCCGGACCTGCTCAACAAGGACAGGGGCAGCAGCGTAAGGAGAAACGGCAGTATACCAAACTCAACATGTCGTCGGATCAAGCACTGCAGCAGATGTTGAAGGCAGGGTTGATCACCTTAAGGGCTCCTCTCCGGAATCCGAACACTTCTGCACCCAACTATCATCCCAACGATAGATGCGCATATCATTCAGATAGCCCGGGGCATACTACAGACAATTGCTGGCCTCTCAAGAATAAGATTCAAGATATGATCGACGCCGGGGAGATTCAGTTTGAAGTGTCCGAGACTCCGAACATAATCACTGCTCCGTTGCCCAATCATTGAAGACCTCTTGTTTATTTGAATTTTGAGTTGTATTTTTCATTGCTTATACAAACGATTAATGTCATAGCAAACTCTTTTATTCTATTAATGCATCGCATATGTCTGTTTTGGAAATTAATACAATTATTTTCATTATGTTCAAATATCTTTTCATATTTTTTCTGATGTCAACTCTTGATCTTAAATAATTCTAAGCCTCTTGAGGGAGGATGACGAAAACGATACCGCGATCATTACAGTATGCTTTTGAACAAACCCCGCTGATGAAGTACAGGCATTGTTTCAACCCCTAAACACTGGAGTTATAAGGATGATAATCCCTCGTCAACCCATCAGAGCCAAAGAAGTAGGAGTTTTTAATTTTCGAAAATCAAAACCCTTAATCATAACCTGGGGCAGGGTAGTCTCTCAGTTGATCCAAGTGCATGACGAATGGCACTGAAGAGATCCTTACAAAATAACAAAGACAGTGATGGTTCAGAACAATCAAAAGGACAGGCAGTCATCATCAAAATTCATAAATGAAAAAGCCCAAAAAAAGTCTAAACCTACAAAGGGGACTTATGAAACCGGGGCATCCCGCTGACTGTAATTCCAAAAAGGAAACAGTTCAGGCAAAAAAGAAAGGGATAATAGAAATCAAGAAAGAGGTCTCACAAACCCTCAACCAAAGCAAAAGATGACTGCCTATTCAAAAGAAATCATCAACATCTGAACCATTATTGGAACATCAAAGCAAAGACTCAAACAAGGTCTAACGCACGATCAACTGAGTTTAGGTTTGGAGAACATCACGAAGAGCGGGTGGGTACAAATAATTTGAGCCTTTATCCTTTGTTTCTTAAACCGTGAACCAAGCCACGTTATAACCCTTAAAAGTCCTAGCTGAAGCACGGGTTAGTTCGAAAGCATACTGTTACGAAAGGTATCCTGACTCCTGAAGGCCTACGGTAAATACGGAGTTGACATCACGTTTTACAAACATTTACTTGTTTTATGAAAAAGAATGCATCTTCAAAATCTTCAGGACAGACATAAGCTTTGCGTTTTTAACATAACTTTGTTTGCATATGACTTTTTGTTTGAATAGCAGGGAAATTCGCACGACGAATGCCTTATGAACAGAAGTACCTCCAATCAAGGGGCATGGCATGACTATTGTCCATCATCTGGGGCAGTTAAGTCAAGATTCGGAGAATCTCTCAAAAGGCCAAATAGCCTGGGGCCAATCCCCACCCGAGTCACTTGGGGCATTTCAAAATCTCGCCTGATCAAACATCTTCTGGTGACAAAACACTTCTAAACAGGGGCAGTTCCCTACATTCTAAGAGCGTGGACATAGTCGAAAATACTACGCAAAATCAAAGACCCGCTAGGTTGACACACCTAGGCAAAAATAAGGGCTTCCCGGCGAACCAAAAGGGTTCGGGCAAAATGAAGGGATGAAATGAAAAAAAATCTGTACACCCGGCAAGTCGAAAACCTGAAAAGGCGGCTTGGGCAAAAATGGGTATCCCGGTGGACTGAAAACCCGAAAGGGCAGTCCAGGCAAAAATTAGGGATTAAAGCGTGCGACTATGTCCTGTCATCCGGTCATCTGTCTACCAGAAGAAGGTTTGGCCACCAACAACTATCCGCTCCCACATCAGAAACAGGGGCAATAAAGAATGGTCCAAGCAATCTGATTGATCTGTCCTCCAAGGCATCAGGGTAAGCTCCGTTGAAGAACAAATCCAACGCATTTCAAAACTTCCCCAGGAGAGTCCAATCCAATTCCCCAGGAAGGTTGGAATCTATCTCCCCAAACAGTAAGCTTATCCCCAGTAAGTTACGGAAGCTTACCCCTCTCAAGGCACGAACGCGTCGTCCGGCTTGATTTAAAGAGTTATTTCCTTAACAGGATATAACTGGGTTATCCTCAGCCAAAAGCCGAAGAAAGAGCGTCGTCGACGGAATCTTCTTATCCCCAGCGAAGTCCATTCATACTCCCAATTCAGCAAGGTATCCTCAGCGAGTCATCCTCAACAATTCAGCAAAAGCATCTCCCCACAGAGTATTTCTTCCCAGCATGGTCGCTAGAATATCTTTTTTCTCCCCGCAGAATCCTCCATTCGCCAAGTTTATTCCCCAACGGAGTTATCTTCTCCTACCGGTGTACTTGCAACTATCACCCCCAGCGGAAGCAAAAGCTATTCTTCCACATCAGCCCAGGATGCGACTTCCCGGCACCCGTCAAGGATTTATCTTCCTACGACGAAAACATACATTCATAAAACGTCACATACATAATTATAGCATACATACAGTTCATGCATCATGATTTTGCATACAATTATGTTCTACCTTTTCAGGAAAAAGATCAATACAAAAATGACCACTATCAACTAATCGCAATTCATTCTAGATATAGTTTCAGATGTAAGCCCAGCGATGGTGACGTTCTGACACTGCTTCCAGAATTCCTTCTCGATATAGTTTCAGATGTAAGCCCAGCGATGGTGACGTTCTGATACTGCTTCCAGATTTCCTTCTAGATATAGTTTCAGATGTAAACCCAGCGATGGTGACGTTCTGATACTGCTTCCAGATTTCCTTCTAGATATAGTTTCAGATGTAAACCTAGCGATGGTGACGTTCTAATACTGCTTCCAGAATCCCTTCCAGATATAGTTTCAGATGTAAACCAGATATGGTGACGTTCCGATACTGCTTCCAGAAGTCTTTTTGATATTCTCCTCTCCAACGATGAGCGTGAGGTGATATTCTCCCTATGGTTCCCTCTCCAACGGTGTATGAGGTAGTAATCCCTTTTTTGATATTCCCCTCTCCGACGATGAGTGTGAGGTGATATTCTCCCTATGGTTCCCTCTCCAACGGTGTATGAGGTAGTAATTCCTTCTTCAGATGTTTCCCTCTCCGGCATGAGCGTGAGGTGATATTCTCTTATGGTCCCCTCTCCAACGGCGAGTGAGGTGGTAATCCCTTCTTTAGATGTTTCCCTCTCCGGCATGAGCGTGAGGTGATATTCTCTTATGGTCCCCTCTCCAACGGCGTGTGAGGTGGTAATTCCTTTTTCAGATGTTCCCCTCTCCGGCATGAGCGTGAGGTGATATTCTCTTATGGTCCCCTCTCCAACGGCGTGTGAGGTGGTAATTCCTTTTTCAGATGTTCCCCTCTCCGGCATGAGCGTGAGGTGATATTCTCTTATGGTCCCCTCTCCAACGGCGTGTGAGGTGGTAATTCCTTCTTCAGATGTTTCCCTCTCCGGCATGAGCGTGAGGTGATATTCTCTTATGGTCCCCTCTCCAACGGCGTGTGAGGTGGTAATTCCTTCTTCAGATGTTTCCCTCTCCGGCATGAGCGTGAGGTGATATTCTCTTATGGTCCCCTCTCCAACGGCGTGTGAGGTGGTAATTCCTTCTTCAGATGTTCCCCTCTCCGGCATGAGCGTGAGGTGATATTCTCTTATGATCCCCTCTCCAACGGCGTGTGAGGTGGTAATTCCTTTTTCAGATGTTCCCCTCTCCGGCATGAGCGTGAGGTGATATTCTCTTATGGTCCCCTCTCCAACGGCGTGTGAGGTGGTAATTCCTTTTTCAAATGTTCCCCTCTCCGGCATGAGCGTGAGGTGATATTCTCTTATGGTCCCCTCTCCAACGGCGAGTGAGGTGATATTTCCTTTCAGATTATAATTTCCTATAGTTCCCTCTCCAACGGTGAGTAAGGTGACTCCCTTCGAGATTATAATGTCCTTCGGTTCTCTTCCTGACACTACGAAGATGGTAATTCTCACCAAGATTTTCTCAACGAGCGTTGTTGAGGTTGAAATCATTCAGGATTCTCTTACCATCCATGCTAAGGTAGTAACCATCCCTGGTTCATTCATCAACGTTTGAAGCTCCAGACCCAGCTCCTGTAACCAGTCAGGACATATCTATATCAAGCATCTAAAATCAGCGCCTGCGACGTGTCAGGTACTCATTTTTCTGTTTTGCAGGTATGCAGGTTCTCGCTAAGGACTCTCCTACGCGATCAACGTCCCGGTGGCATCTATAAGCCCATCATCCTATCCAAGCAACATCCAAATGGCATCTATAAGCCCATTCCCTCATCATCATTGCTACTATGTGAGCGCAAATTTCTGGGCACTCTAGTGTCCAATCATCTTCTACCCTCGGATTACGAAAGGCACGTCAGCCAATCTGCATCCTCAGGTCTAAGAAGATTGAACAGGGGCAACTGTTGTACCCCAAAATTTGCCCTCCCATTTTCATCAAGAAATTGCCAAGTCAAGTCACAAAATTCCCCCCAGGGTTGTGCAGCTCAACTGTCTCCTATACAGTCAAAACTAGGGTTTGAGTTCTGGTCAAGCAAATGAACTTTTCAAAGGCCCAATCAAGTCTCATATGCTTACAAAGATGGTCAAGTATCCTCATGTCAAGTTTCAAGGCATTCAGCTCAAAATTGCACAGTCAAAACCCTAGATTGCACTACAGTCAACTGTAGGGGCAAAATGGTCATTTGACAGTCAAAAGTTCAAATTTTTGGTCAACATACCATTTTGAAGCCACAAACATCATTTGATCAATGCTTGATCATGATTTTCAAGATTTGGCTCAGAAATCATCAAAGATGCAAAAGTTGCTATATTTGGACAGCTGAAAAAGTCAACTGAAATTGACCAGGGCATAACTTTCACATGGATTATCAGAAAAATTCCATCCAAAGCTCATTTTGAAGAGAAAGACATTTCCTACAATTCATCTTCATGTTCCAAGTCCAAGAAATGCTCTCACAAAAAGTTATCAATTTCAACATTATAGGTCATTTTCAAAAGTCAACAAAAAGTGACTTTAAGTCAAAGACCATAACTTGAGATTGGTAAATCAAAATGACATGGGACCAAAGGCATTGGTTAAAGGACTCAAAGACCTTTCCAAAATGTCCAAGAACATGTGAAAAGCTTAAAAATTGACCAAGTTATGCCTTGTGGAAGTTGGGAAATTTTTGGGAATTTTGAAAAGTCAACATTGATGCAAAAGGCCTAAAAATGCAAATGGGCCCATTTTTCTTCCAAGTTTCTTCATGCCAAGCCTATGCACGACCATTAGGCCCAAAGGGAAGTATTCTCATATTTTTTAATTATTTATTTGAATTTATATTAATTTATATTCATTTAAATCATTTTAATATATGAAAAATATAAATTTGACCTAAACAAATCTTTTTATGCATGATTTGAACTTGAGATTTCGTGCACATGCTAATATAGAAGGTTTTGGCTTGATTGGAACTAATTGACACCAAAATGCACATGAAAAGATTAGAAAAGATTCTTAAGCAAATCAAATCTTCAAACAATGAATTCAATGGATTTTATTCAATCTTTTTGACCTAACATGCTCTATACATACTCAGCATCACAACCCTAATGATCTGAGACTAAAAACTGCGCATAAACAAGCCATTAAAAATTGAAAATTTCTCATAAAACTCAAATACTGAAATCCAGGTTTTAGGTCGATTCAAGCATCAACTCTCATTCCATTAGCATCCTCAGGCACTCCTGATCAAATACCAACCAAGAACATCCATTGAAACGCCCTGAAACGGTATCACGACCTCAAACTGTGAAGCAAAAATTTCCAAATCGCATATCATAATTTACGCATCATTGTATATTTTTATTCATGAATTCTTGTTCAATATGAAATTTGCAAGCTAACCATAACTTTTGATTGAAGTTTCGTGCGTTTTTGGCCAAGTTACCATGTTTGTTCTTTAGGGTTTTCAGAAGAAAAAATTGGGGCTTTGTCAATACAGTAAAATTGGCCTTTGAAACCACCATGGTTGCACTCAGCGTGCTCCAACGAACAAGAGACCTATCTCGCGAACAATTTATGAGGCCCATGGTTCTAATCGCTATTTTCCAATAGGTCCCTTTCTGCAACGCTTCAAAAACCGTTCCCATAGTGTTTTGTTTTACAGGGTGGGGAAGAAGACGAGTGCGTGTCCATCAGCCATTGGTCAATTCAAATCTGCGCGCGTTTTGGTTAATGAGCGTTGGTTTTGCTTTTTTCATTATTTGTTTATAATAATATACCAATTAACGTGCGTGGTTCAGTGGTTAAGTGTTGTGCTTGTAACCTTCAAGACCTGGGTTCAAGTCCCAGGTCTGGCAAAAGTTTCATATTATTTTTCATGAATAATTCTTATGCAGCGCGCTTGAGGAGGACCACCATACTCCATCAGTATCCCATTAGCCACGCGTCCTACAAAAGCCAATCAATGACTAAGATTCAAAGGGCACCATATATCAGGTCAACTGCATCATACACAATCCAAAAAGTCAACGAATGTCAAAGCTTAATGGGCCTGAAGTGCTAAGGCCTGACCTCCAATTTTGGGACAACACCCCACCCTGGTTTGAAATTTCATTTATTTCCCTTATATCTTTTTAATTCTTATTTTATTTATTTATTGTTTTTTTTATTCAGTAATTATTTTCTACAAAAATATAAAAATCAGAAAAAGACCAAAAAATAATATTTATTTTATTATAATTATTTTATTAGCATGTAAATAAACTAATTTCAAATTAGGTTTAATTTATATTTTTTCCATAACAAAAAAATCAAAAAAAATAGAATTAGGTTAATTGATATTTTTTATTCCTTTTAATATTTTTCCTTTTTTCCACAATAATAATTATTATTTATTTATTTATTTTTATAATTAAAATTGTACATAAATAAATTAGGGTTTAACTTAGATCATATTTTAATTCTTTCTTAATAATTAAAAAAATATTAGAATTAGGTTTTGCCTTTTAATTTAATTTCAATTAACTTCTTTTCCTTATTAAATCTAAAAAATACAAAAATACCATTTTTCATTTAATTTTAATTTTAAATTCCTTGATTAATTTTAGTTGTTTGTAAAAGGGTCCAACGCCCTAGTTTTGTTTTAATTTCTTTATTTCACGCATTTATTTTATAATCGTTTAAATAATTATGTAATTGTCCCTAAGCCATGTAATTTTACTTTTCGCACTTTATTTCTTCGCATTATTTATTTTTCCGCTAAATCGGGTCCGGTTTAATTTTGGCGATGTGGACCCGCGCCATTTGTAATAGTCTTAGATTTATTTCCTCGCAAACTTTATAACTGTTAAATATGCATGCAAGAATGAATGGACAAATTAAAATCAAGCGTAGAACACGACAAGCATGACAAGACAAATAACTGAAACATGACACATAATTCGCACACACCACCCCTAGGGTACGCCTTCACTGTTGCCTTTCGAAAGGTGGTCGTCGAGTAGAGGACGTCTTAGTAAGTCCTCATGATCCGGGAACCTGGCATGAGGGTAGCTTCTAAGGTGTCTTCCCATTGCTCCGGTGATCACCATGTCCCTAAAACTCGAATTGACCCGAACACCTCCAACGGTGGTGCTACCTACCTCTCAATGGTGGGATGGCACTACTTTAAAGGACATTTACACAGACGAATTCCTTAGGGTAGGTAGACGACTCATGGATACTTGCTCTCTTCAAAAACAAACAAAAATCTTTTCACCAACACATTTTCAAAAGCTTTCAAAGCAAATTTTTCAAACACTCTGACGTACGAGTCGAACTGAAATTTTTCAAAGAAACTTTTTAAAACCCATATTGAAAAGCAAACAAACCATTTTTGAAAACACAAATGAGCGAGTATCTAAGAGCCCATGGATAACCATGGATAGAAAGGGTGCTAACACCTTCCCTTTCTATAATCTACCTCCCGAACCGAGAGCAATCTCTTTAAGGAATTTTTCTGTGCTTTTGTCCTTTCCAATTGGAGAAAATAAAAGACGGTGGCGACTCTTGCTTCCGCGACATTTCGCGAACCAGCATTAAACAGTCAGTTCCAGATCCACCGATCACAGTGATCATATTTAAATGCATATGTCAAAAATAAGTCATTGGATGTTTTTTGCAAAACAAAACAGAAAAAAAGAAAAACAAATAGTTTTGTACTTTCAAAGAAGTGATTTGTATTGATTTTTGAAGCTCGTCTGTAACAGGAATTTTTGTACAAAGAGAATGACATTCTAGTAGGAGAACATCGTCGTGAAAATGAAACTATACAAAATAATGTAAAAAGAGAAAACAGCTATGTGTAATAATCCCATTGAGTTTAAATTCTGCTATTGCCCCTATGTCCTTGAGCGTCTCATCACTTTGCTACTTGTCTGAAGCTGATTAGATTGATCGGTACCGTTTGAACTTGATAGTTGATACTGAAATCTGGTCGCAAGGTGATCCAATGGGACATAGTTGTACGCTTTAAATCCCTCACTTTTTCCTAGACCGCCCCTTCGGGTTTTTCGGTCCACCGGGATACCCTTTTTTGCCCAAGCCGCCTTTTCAGGTTTTCGACTTGCCGAGTGTACAGATTTTTTTGTATTTATCCCTAATTTTTGCCCGAACCCATTTGGTTCGCCGGGATGCCCTTATTTTTGCATAGGCCAGTCAACCTAGTGGGTCTTTATTCATGCGTAGTATCTTTTCACTATGTCGGTATTAAAAAGGCGAGGAAGGTCGTCACCATCCATGGTGGTTAGAATCATGGCTCCACCGAAAAATATACTTTTGATCACAAATGGCCCTTCGTACGTGGGAGTCCATTTGCCCCTGGGATCACCTTGTGGTAGTATGATGCACTTGATTACCAGATCATCCTCTTGATATACTTGACGTCTGACCTTTTTGTTGAAAGCCTTGATCATCCGTTTTTTATACGTTTGACCATGACAGACAAAAGTAAGCCTTTTCTCATCAAACAGATTCAGTTGATCAAGTCGAGTCTGTATCCAATCATCCTCGTTCAAGCCTGCATCCTTCATGATCCTCAAAGAAGGTATATGGACCTCAATAGGTAGGATGACCTCCATACCATATACCAGAGAATAAGGTGTTTCCCCTGTTTACATACTTGCTGAGGTGCGGTAACCATGGAGAGAAAATGGCAACATCTCGTGCCAGTCTTTGTATGTCACCGTCATCTTCTGTATAATTTTCTTAATATTCTTGTTAGCAGCCTCCACAACGCCATACATTTTTGGTCAGTAAGGGGAAGAATTATGATACTGGATCTTGAATTGCTTACAGAGTTCAGAGATCATTGTATTATTGAGATTTGTACCATTGTCCGTGATGATTCCCTCTGGCACACCATACCGACAAATCAGGTTATGCTTGATAAACTGTCCATAACATTCTTGGTAACATTAGAAAAAGAGGCGGCCTTAACCCACTTCGTGAAGTAATCAATGGCCACTAGGATGAAGCGATCCTCATTGGAAGCGGTAGGTCTGATCTCTCTGATCGTGTCAATGCCCCACATTGCAAAGGGCCAAGGAGCCGTCAAGACATTCAAGGGAACTGGAGGTACATGTACTTTATCAGCATAGATCTGGCATTTGTGATAAGTTCGGGAATGCTGATAATAGTCTGCTTCCATAGTGGACCAATAGTATCCTGCATGTAGGATCTTTTTAGCCATGGTATGTCCACTAGAATGGGTGCCAAAGGTACCTTCGTGTAGATCTTCCATAATCCTCTCTGCTTCGCTCTTGTCTACGCACCGAAGTAAAGTAGAGTCATTGTTGCGCTTATAGCGGATTCCATTACCAAGGAAGAACTTTGCGGAAAACCTTCTCAGAAACTTCTTATCATTGACAGACGCCCCCTCGGGATATTCTTGAGCCTCGAGATACTTCTTCAATTCATGAAACCAAGGTTTGTCTGCTACTTCTTCAGTATCAATCTCATAGCAGTATGCTGGTTCATACAACCTCTTGATAGTGATCTGAGGAGCCTCATTGTCCCACTTGACCTTGAACATAGATGATATGATAGCTAGCGCATCCGCTAACTGATTCTCTTCTCGTGGAAAATTTTCAAAGGTGACCTCTTCAAAGTGTGGAAGCAATGTCAGCACATGTCCTTTATAAGGGATAAGATTCAGATTCTTCGTATCCCACTCTCCTTTGATTTGACTTATTACCAAGGCCAAATCCCCGAAAACGCTCAAGAACTTGATCCTCAATTCAATAGCAACTTTTAGACCCATCATGCATGCTTCATACTCCTCCATATTATTGGTGCAATTGAAACATAATCTAGCAGTGAAAGGAGTATGAAAGCCCTCAGGGGATATGATTACAGCATCGATGCTATTGCCGAGTGCGTTGGAAGCTCCATCAAAAACCATAGTCCATCGGGATCCTTCCTCTGGTGCTTTATTCGGTCCAGGTTCTTCATAGTTAGTCACTAACATAATATTCTCATCCTGGAATTCAAAGTTCATGGATTTGTAGTCATCCACAGCCTGATGATCCAAATGATTATCTAGTACACTTCCCTTGATTACTTTCTAGGTCATGTATTAGATATCGTATTCGGTCAAGATCATTTGCCATCTTGATATTCTTCCAGAGAGAGCGGGCTTCTAGAAGATGTACTTGATCGGATCCATCTTAGATATCGACAAAGTAGTTCGGGTCCATATATACTGTCTCAGTCGGCGAGCAACCCATACCAAAGCGCATCAAGTTTTCTCAAGCAGTGATTATCTTGTTTCACAGTCGGTAAACTTTTTGCTAAGGTAGTATATTGCGTGCTCTTTTCGATCGGACTCGTCATGCTGCCCTAGCACACACCCTATTGAATTATGTAACATTGTTAAGTACATTATCAAAGGTCTTCCTTCAATTGGAGGCATAAAAATTGGAGGCTCTTGAAGGTATTCTTTGATTCTCTCAAAGGCAGTCTTGCATTCGTCATTCAACTTTACCACTTGATCTTTCTTCAGGAATTTGAAGATTGACTCATAAGTAGCAGTTAAGTGGGAAATGAACCTAGCAATGTAATTCAAGCATCCCAAGAAACCTCTAACCTCCTTCTTAGTGCGAGGAGCTGACATCTCTTGTATAGCCTTCACCTTTGCAGGGTCTACCTGAATACCTTTGTCACTAACAATGAAACCTAGAAGTTTACCAGATCTCACCCTGAAGGTGCACTTGTTCAGGTTTAACCTCAACTTATACGTCTTCAACCTATCAAACAACTTTTATAGATGATAAAGGTGCTCTTCCTCAGCTTGAGACTTGGCTATCATGTCATCAACGTAGACTTCTATCTCATGGTGAATCATGTCATGAAACAAAGCTACCATGGCTCGCTGATACGTTGCCCCAACATTCTTCAATCCAAACGGAATCACTTTGTAGCAGAAAGTGCCCCATTACGTAACTAAGGTTGTCTTCTCCATGTCTTCGGGTGCCATCTTGATCTGATTATAACCAGAGAACCCGTCCATGAAGGAAAAGATCATGTGTTGCACGATGTTGTTAACCAAAACGTCAATGTGGGGAAGCGGAAAGTCATCCTTGGGGCTTTCCCTGTTCAAATATCTGTAGTCCACATACATCCGTACCTTGCCGTCCTTTTTAGGAACATGGACTATGTTAGAAACCCATTAGGGATAAGAGGTGATAGCTAAGAACCCAGCATTGAACTGTTTCATAACCTCTACTTTAATCTTCTCTGACATTTCAGGGCGCATACAACGAACCTTCTGCTTTACCATAGGGAAATCTTATTTAGTCAGCAGGCAATGAACCACAATATCCGTGTCTAGTCCTGGCATATCTTCATATGACTAGGCAAAGATCTCGACATAATCAAGCAGCATCTGTATCAACCATTGTTTGACACTAAGCTCCAAATTTGCACATATCTTGACTTCTTTTCTGTCCTCCTCTATGCCCAAGTTTATTGTCTTATATGCTCTTCATGAGGATGTATAGCCCTTTCTTCTTATTGTAACAGTCTAGAAAGTTCTTCGGGTACCTCACAATCTTCCTCACCTTCGTCCTCGACTTGTTTCATCGGATTTTCCAAGTCATAACTGGCAATAGCAGAACTGTTATCAATGGGATCCATAGTGGATATGGATCTGAAGTTTGATATGTGAGTGTGTGTAAGAGCATAGCTGTACAGACAAAGTAAAAAGCAGAAAAGATAAATAGAGAGCACAAAATTTGTATGCATAAACGTCCAATGCTTTATTAATGCCATATGAAATTGAAACATGATAACCCTCACAAATGAACCATTGTGCCCCGAGTAAGACACATGGCCAAAAAGTTTATATTGTTTATTAGATATCCAAAAAGAAAGAAAGATAATTACTTATGAATGAAAGTAATTGGTACAAAGTCTTTTATCGTCCAGTTACTGGGTCCATCGTTGGTAGTAGGGAAGACCTAGCTATCCATGTAATAGTCACCATCACTGTCTTCTAGAGCATTGACCCAATGATTGCCGATGCGTAGGGGAGGTCTTCCAGCACGAGTGTGTCGAACAGCCCTTTGAGCCCCTGAAGAGAAACCTAAACCGAACTTATCATATTTGTATGAAATATCAGGGAGCTGGCCCCAGATGGTAGACCCACCTTCTTCAATAACTGATTTTGCATACTTGAGAGAAGCCATCATCAAGGGAGGTCTGGTGATCTTGGGCGGATTGGTGACAGTTTTAGTTGAAGTCATAGTCTAAGGTACCTCTTCAAAGTTCTGGCACGGAGTCTCGATGAACTCGCCATCCATTTCCACATACCTGAAGGAATTCAAATGGCTTACCATCTACTCTTCTTCCCCATGTACCGTGACAATCCTTCCTTTCACCGGGTATTTAATCATCTGATGCAGAGTGGATGTGACAGCTTCCTCCCCATGGATCCAAGGGCGACCCAACAAACAAGAATATGATGGTATGATATCCATCATGTAGAAGGTGGAGTCAAAGGTCTGAGAACCAACTTTGATGGGGATGTCCACCTCCCCGTGCACCATTCTCTTCGAACCATCGAAAGCCCTCACTACTATGTTGCTGGGCTTCAAGGTCAAACCTTCACAATCTAATCTATCCAGATCCTTCTTAGGCAGCACGTTCAACGATGAGCTAATATCTACTAGAACATGGGCCAAACTAGTGCCCATACATTCGACAGAAACATGTAGCGTATGATTGTGTCTTCTCCCTCTAGGTGTCAGATCAGCATCAGAGAAACCCAAACCGTTATCAGCCGCCAAACTGGCCACACAATCTTCAAATTGGTCAGCGGATGTTTCTTATGGAACATGGGCAGTCTTAAGGAACTTCACCAAAGCCTTTGCATGAGCTTCGGAGCACAACAGTAAGGCTAGCATAGTAATCTTAGAAGGGTTCTACCTTAGCTGTTCGACCACATTGTAGTCGCTCTTCTTTATAATCCTCAAAATTTATTCCATATCTTTCTTGGAAGCCTCTGGGATAGATAATGATTGCACCTTCATCTGGACAGGCTCAATCAATATGTCTTTTCCCCGAGTCTCGACCGATTCGATGATAGGGGTGTCAACAGGGGTAATCACATGAATTGCAGTAGTAGTATCAACAAGAACAAAAGTAGGAATGATCACAGGACTAGTTACAACTTTTAGAGGAGAAATCTCAGGGGAGAACACTCTTCCACTTCTTGTTATTTTGCTGGTTCCAACAATGTTACCAATGTCAGGATCAACATTTTCAGAAACTTGGTCTTCAACAGCCAACAGGTCTTGCTTGAAGTCATGGTAGTAGACGTCAACCCCATAGTTCCAAGGAACAGCTTTATTCGAGGAGTATGGGATTGGCCCTGGCATAGTGATATTTAGTGGAGCCAACTTCAGAGAAGATGTAATCCCGACGGGTCTTTTGGTGAAGAACCTGAGAGGATTGGCGGAAATGGTTATGATTGAAATATCCTTCCAAGAAATAGTAGGAACGAGAGTCATTTCAAAAAAAATCTCTCTATCATCCATCAGACGCTGAACACCTGCCTTCAACAAATGACAACCAGTCGGTAGAGATACACATGAGTGGCAACCTTCGCCACAACCCAGAAATAAACCGGCTTTCAATAAGTCATACTTGACGGTCAGGAGAGGAGTAACAAGTTCCTCAGTAAAAGTAACGAACATATCGTCTTCAATGGCATTAACACCACGGCCGTGCTTGGGCATGGAAGCAGTGATAACATTGGGAATCTCAGGGGCGTCAAATTCAATTTCCTTAGCCTCGAGAAGGGCTTGCACCTTTCTTTTCAAATCCCAGTAGTCGTTTTTATCAGGACCTGGACTTTCTGAATGATAAGCACAACGAGCATTTGGATTATAGCGGGGAGAGGCAGTGTTGGGATTCTTCGGAGCTTCACGCAAAGCTACCAGATTAGACTTCAGTAGATGAGGAAAGACTTCAGACATAATCATATTTATCTGGGTAAACTGTCTTACCGGTCTTTCTACCCTAGGTTAATTATTCCTTTGTTGAGTAGATGCAAGTTTAGAGATCATAACAGACCCTACCGCTAGATGGCATTCAGTTCTGTCCTGATTCCACTGGCTATAAGTGGCACTGACTTCCTTCTTCCTAGAAAATGGCTTCCTTACTATACTTGAGGATGCATCCTTTTGAATATTACCACTCCTAACTCACGCTTCCACTCTTTCTCCTATAAAGATCAATTCAGTAAAGCCCGCTGAAGAGCTGCCAATCAGATGGTTGAAAAATGGACCATATAGGGTACCAGAAACATATCCACTAGCTCCCTATCAGACAGGGGAGGTTGGATTCTTCCTGCTAAGTCCCTCCACTTCTGAGCATAGTCTTTAAAGCCCTCACTCGAACCCATAGACATACTTTGGAGTTGTGTACGGGTGGGAGCAAGGTCTGCATTATACTGATACTGCTTGTGGAAAGCAGCAGCCAGGTCTTCCCAATTATGAATGTTGGTCCTTTCCAACTGGTAGAACCATTCTAGTTGAGTTCTAGATAGACTATCTTGAAAGAAGTGAACCCATAGGTCCTTGTCAACAGTGTGAGGTTGGATCTTCCTCACATAAGATCAGAGGTACATCTTGGGACATGAAACCCCATCATATTTGGCGAACACTGGAACCTTAAACTTTTTCGCGATGACAACCACATAAACTAAACCCAGCTTTTCAAAATCTAGCCATGGCACCTTTTGGATTTCCATTGCACTCAGACGTTCTTCCAGTTGTTTGTATTTTTCGTCGACCGGAGGGTACTGCTCTTCATTGTAATCAGTCTCATTATCAGATTTCCTTGGACTTGGGTCTTCCTCTCTTGTTTCCCCTTCTTGAATATCCCCTTCTTTTGATGAAGAAGTCAGTTCAACCACTTGCCTTAGCGGTTCTTTGAACCTCCTTCCCAAGTTTACCACACCAGCTGTCTTCCTTGGCTTCTTAGTCTTTTCTTTAATAATCAAGGATTTCAGTTCCTCTTACCCCTTTGCAAGGGACATTGTTGTAACCCAAAATTTTCCCTCCCATTTTACTCAACATATATTCATAGAGACCCTCAACTTGCTCAAAGATACCCAAGAGTTGACCAGACAAACTCTCTCCTAAAGCAAGGAACCTCCAACTAGGATTTCCCTTTTCATCAAGATGGGTGAGCACCAAAGGCCTCAAATCTTTTCCATGGTACTAATATGTTTTAAAGAACATCCATGTCGAGTCTCATGCCCTGCACAAGAAGTTTGCTCAGTCAAACTGCTCAGATGCTTGAAAATCAACTTTATTAGGTCAAAAGTCAATTGTGACTCACATACAGTCAAACTTCAAGATTTTTGGTGAAAATCAACATTTTAAAGTAATATCCATCATTTGATCAAGGGTTGTTCACGATTCCTCAAGGAATGCTCCTAATTCATTAAAACTCAAAAGTTGCTAAATTAGGGTTTCTCAGGAAAAGTCAACCAAACTTTGACCAAGCATAACTTTCTCATACTTTATCAGAAAATTTTCATACAAGGCTCACTTTGAAGATAATCCAATTTCCAACAACTCATCTTCATCCCTCAAGTTCAAAAAGTGAACTCATAAAAAAATATGAATTTCTACATTATAGGTCCTTTTTAAAAGTCAACAAAAACACCTTTTGGGTCAAAGCTTCTTACATGAACATGGAAGACCCAATTGAGATGAAACCAAAAGGGTTGTTTATGGGACATCATAAGATTTCTAAAAAGTCAAAGAACACCTTCCTATGGTCAAAATTGGAGGAGATATGCATTGTCAAAGTTGGCCATTTTTAGAAAATTGTCAAAAGTCAAATGTGCTCAAAAGTGCATTTTTGTCAAATGGGCCTAGCTTTTCATGATTGCATCTTGTTGAAAACATGGTCCACAACCCAAATCAGCATCCATATATTATTTTATCTATTTATTTATTTATTTATTTAATTTATTTTGATTTTTATTATTTAAAAGTCACATTAAATCAAATAAATGACAAAAAAATATAAAAGATTGATTTTTGATCTGATTTTTGTTAGAATCAAATCTAATTAAGTTGGCCTAATCAGATCAAAACGAATCAAGGCAAATTGAGGCAAAAATAGCATGATTAAGATGGTTTTGGAAATATATCATATAGAAAACAAATCATGTTCAATTTCCATGATTGGAAAAGATTGAAGTTGTTTTTGTTGCCCTAATTCATCACACTGCATATATAGAACATACACAGGCCAGAAGAAAAAGGGTTGCAGTCGTGAGAGCTGAAGAACAAAACCTAAATTTTGGCAAAAAAGTGGTGGATCTTTTTCTCACGTAGAGGGTGATTCAAGATGTTCCAAAGCTTCTAAATGATTCCTGGATATCTCCTGAAGCTAACACGATCAATTGCAAGCATTCCCAAGTCCATAACCGCTCTTGGTAAACCCATGATTTACACATACCAGTTTGATTTTGATATTACAATTTACGAATGATTAACCACTTTTAAGCATAACATTGTATTTGTATCATCATTTGGAATGTTTTGGTTCAATTAATTTTGAGTTTTGATGACTATTTCGCTAATTGCCATTGCTAGGGTTTAGGGGGCCATTTTAGGGTTTCTTTGTACAGGTTAAATTGGACCAAGAAAATGGTGCAATGATACTCGTGAGATCAATAAGAGTTGATTGGTATAGCTATAATTAATTTATCATGCATTTTATGAATTTTTGAAGCTTGCAGGTTTATAGTTATGGAAGATGTCCATAGGTATAAGTCTGATACCTAAAACGCCACTTCTGGGAAGAAGATGAAGGCGTGGCAATCAACCAATGGTCCATTTGAAATTCGCGCATTTTTGGAGGAAACTATGTGGATTGTCATTATAATATTGTTTTCTTATTATATTAACAATTAACAGTGCATCACAAATGGAAAGGGGTATAGGCGTGTGAAGTAAAAGATCTGGGTTCGATCCCAGGTCCAAACATTTTCTATTTTCTGAATAATTCCTTGCAGATCCAGCGTGCCTCATAGCCTGGAATCCACTATACACCTTAGTGCTTCATCACTGGATCCATCTCCAGCCAGATCCAACGCTTAGCATGTGTAAGCTCATGGTAGACCCTCAGAAGATGATCCCACTGGATCATGCGCAGGACCTTTGGGCCAAAGAATTTGGGCCCAGCCAATTCAGGAACGCCCCCCTAATTGCTCATCCAACAGGCCCAATTCTATTTTCTTTTTATTTTAATTCTTTTTTATTATTTATTAATTATCTCTTTTTCCAAACAACACCAAAAAATCATGCCTTTTTTTTTATTTTTAATCAAAAAGTCATAAAAAAATCAAAAATCATTTTTTTTATAAAAATATTTTTATTAATTAATTAGTTTAATTAAATTAAGGCAATTTAATTCTTTTTGTATAATTAAAATAAACTAGAATTAGGGTTTAATGTTGTACATAACCTAATTTTTTCTCAAAAATAACCTAAATATTCTTTCAATTAGATTTTTAGGTTTTCCAATTATTTCTCGCATTTAATTCGCCGCGCGCGCCTTTTATTTTATTTTTTCTATTATTGTAACTATTTCGGGTTTGTAATAGATTTAAGTAGGGTTTTAATTCCGTATATTTATTTGCAGTCAAAATAATTATGTATCTGCGAAAGACTTGTAATAGTTAGGACTTTAATATCTCGCATTTTAATTTCTGCAAACTATAAACTGCTTAGATGTATGTAATAGGATTGTATGGAAAGACAAATTGAAATTAAAACAATAGAAAACCCTAAATGTGCAAAGATAATTATCTGGAAAAAATACACCTGCACATGCTCACTCCTAGGGTTTACTCCACTCCGGTTGCCTTCGGTAAACGGTCATGAAGTATAGGGAATGTTAGTGGTTGTCTTCTAGTTCCAAAAGATCTAAAATGACCCATTCGGATGTTACCTCGGAAAAAGATCTTTAAGGCTTTAGGATGATTACTAAAATTTCCTAACATTGCTTTTCTGATCGTACTTGTCCCTTCGAACGTTCCTTAAAACTCCAACGACTGTGCTACCTATTCCTTAATAATAGGATAACGTTGTCTAAAGGAAAATGAACAAAAATTTTTCGAGTAGGTAGATTAGTTCCTAGGTACTTGCTCAAACAAAACTTTTCACACAAACACTTTTCAAAACAATTTTCAAAACAACTTCGTCACACTCTTGAGGACCGATACAAGGGTTATCACGAAGTAAAACTTTTCAAAACAAGCACACACAAGCAATTTTAAAAATGAGCAAAGTACCTAAGATTCCATGGAAAACCATGGATAGAAAGGGTGCTAACACCTTCCCTTTCTATAATCTACCCCCCGTACTCAGAAACATCTCGAAAAAGGATTTTTCTGTTCTTTTTTCCTTTTCCTTTGTTGGATGAAATAAAATTTGGTGGTGACTCTTGCTTAACGCGACATTTACGAATACAAAATACAAACCAGTATAACAGTCGGTTCTACCACCGTATCACAGAATTGGCGACTCGGTTGGGGATTTATCTAATAAAGTGGGGGTATACCTTAGGATATAGGTCATTTTAATTGCTTTTCTTGCTTGTCTTGATTGATCTATTTTAAGGGAATTTGTTGGGGTTATATAGATCCTACACCCGGATCTGGGGACACCTTTTAGGTAAGTAGCAATAAACTGTGAAGGAACTGTGCGGGGTATACCGACACGGTTGAAGCAGCAGCTACGTTGATGTGGCACTTTAGTTGGTACCGATAACCCTTGAGTCAATCAGGGAGAGTACAGGGCCGCCGCGTGGGGTCGTTAAGTATCAACTGACCTTAGAACCTTTAATTGCACAACTTGACCAATAGGACGTAGCGAGATGACTGACTTTGGTGTATTCCCAAGGTCGACATATACTCGATGCTACACTCATTGAGGTTTGACTCTTGAGTTTTGTTTGGTTGTGATTCAATCACCTATTGAACGGAGCTGGGGGAAATATCGGTGATATTGAGATCCCTTAGAACCTGAATACTATTTATAGGACAGGTTGAACCAATCTAGCTTCAAGAGAGTATGACCTTAAAACTCATGCAGGCCTTAAACCTATGGACTTGGTGTGACTTGCTTGTTGTTTGCTATACATGTGATTTTCTAGCATAATCATGACATCATAAGCATGGCATATCATAACTAACCATTTCAAGGATTTCCTAGGGATCATTTTTGCTTTGTTTTGTAGGATATGGCATCCGCCCGTAGGAACACTATCCAGATTAACCTTGTGAAAGTGTATCTCCAACTAAAGGACCTGGAATTAAGGGTTCCTAAAAGTTCTCATTTCACTAAAAAGCATGGTCAGTTGCTCAACTTGGTCACTGCAAAACCTGATGAAGAATTGTTAAAAGTGTTGTTTCAGTTCTTCGATCCTGTGCACCATTGTTTTACCTTCCCAGATTACCAGCTAGTACCTACTATGGAGGAATTTTCTCAGTTATTAGGGGTACCTATTCTTGATCAGTTACCTTTCAACGGTACAGAAGAACATCCAAAGCCTTATCTCCGATGGGTACGAGTTCGCGCCCAATGTCTTTTGATGCCTTACCATGTTGTCCTACCAATAACTGTGGAACCAGTTATTAAAGGAGATACCACTTCACTTGGTCATCATCCTGACATGCCAACTGATCATGAAGAGTTACAGAAGTCCTGGGTTCAACTCAAAGAGGAGCGGGACACATTTGAAGCTCAGTTTTATGCCAGCGAGAAGAAGTTCCTGGAGGTCACTAGGCTACTTCATGAAGAAAGGAACATAAACGCCTACATTGCACCAAAGAGGATGCGTTCCTAGGAGACCTAGTTTCTTTTTGCTTTAAGTTTTATTTTGTTTTATTGTAAGCCTAAAAGCCATTCCTTGTAACTATTCGAACTTATTAATGCAATAAACGTGTGCTTCTTTTAGTTAAACAAATCTGATCCTTTAAGAATCCTTGAAATCATTGCATACGCATCCCATCCATAGCATTGCATGAACAGGTACCATTACAGGTTTCTCATCTTATTCGCTGTTTATTTCAACAATAATGTCTTCCGAACAAAGCATCAAGGATCTTCAGGCACAAAATGCCCAATTCCAACAGATGTTCAAAAATCTGGTGAAATGGCAGGAGGACCTGAAAGCCCTCATCCTGAAGGAGAAAAAGAAAAAGAAGGTCACTGGTATTATGAATATGGGCAGAAGGTTCAGGGGGCCGTTAAAGCAACAATTCGATTTGACCTCTTCATCCAAGGAAGGGGAGAACCAAGAAAGAGAGACAAGGGAAAAGGACCCTAGTCCTGAAGTTTCTGACAATGATACAGACTACAATGATGAGAAGTATCCTCCCACTGAGGACAGGTACAAGTAGTTGGAAGATAGTCTGAGTGCTATGGAAGTCCAGAGGATACCTGGGTTGGGTTTCAAAGAATTGGGATTGGGGTTAGGAGTGGTCATCCCGCAGAAGTTCAAGGCTCTAATTTTTGCAAAGTACGATTGGGTGTCTTTCCCAAAGCTCCATCTCCATTCCTACGTCTGAAAGATCCAGCCCCACACTATTGATAGAAATTTTTGGGTTCACTTCTTTCAAGACAGTCTGTCAGGGACTCAGCTTAAATGGTTCTACCAGTTGGAGGGAACCAATGTCCGAAACTGGGAAGATCTGGCTGCTACTTTTTATAAGTAGTATCAATACAACACCGACCTTGCTCCTACTCGTACTCAACTCTAGAGTATGTCCATGGGTGCAAGTGAAGGCTTTAAGGAATATGCACAGAAATGGAGAGACTTGGCCGGAAGATTCCAACCCCTTTGTCTCATAGGGAGTTGGTCGATATGTTTCTTGGGACGTTATCTGGTCCATTCTTTAATCATTTGATCGGCAGCTTGTCTGCTGGTTTCACTGAACTGATTCTAAATGGAGATAGGGTAGAAGCCAGGATCCGGAGCAGTAAGATACATAAAGATTCCTCTTCGAGTTCGGTAAAGAAGCCTTTTACTGGTAAGAAGGAAGCCAGTTCCATCTATAGGCCGAGAGGCCAAAGAAGAGCTGAACACCGTCAAACAGTAAGTGCCGTAATGATACCTAGGCCTGCGGTTTCTCCATAACGCAGTAATCAACAAAGGGTGGAAAGACCACAATGACAGTTTACTCGGATTAACATGACATTGGCTGAAGTGCTACCTCATCTACTGAGATCCAACTTGGCAACCCTGAAAGAGGATCCTAAGAATCCGAATACCACATCTCCTTGGTATAATCCAAATACTCGGTGTGCCTATCATTCTAAGAGTCCTGGCCACGATACCAATGACTGCTGGGCTCTGAGAAATAAGGTACAGGATCTGATTGAGGCCAAGGAAATTGAGTTCGACGCTCCATAAAAGCCCAATGTCATAACTGCTCC
Organism: Vicia faba; assembly: GCA_948472305.1. NCBI lineage: Eukaryota > Viridiplantae > Streptophyta > Magnoliopsida > Fabales > Fabaceae > Vicia > Vicia faba. The sequence continues at coordinate 264,596,257 of OX451737.1, read as the reverse complement.
CATGCCTAAGCATAATCGGGGAATTAATGCCATTGAAGACAATAAGGAAGACTCTGACATTGACAGCTGGATCTACCCAACTACCAATGGTGGACCGAGTAACTGGACGGCTAGGGACTTTATACCAGTTTCTTTTATTCCGCAGTAATTGTCTTACTTGTTTTGAGATTTGTAATAAACAATTTAAAGTATACATCCTTGTGCCTTTCCCGGGGCACATTGGCTTTGTTTGTGAGGGCTATTATTTGTCATTTCATATATCATTAATAAAACATTGGACTTTCCTTGCATACAAATTTTGCGCTCTCTGTTTTTATTTTCTGTTTTCACTTTATCAAAACAGTTATGCTCTTACACACACTCACGTATCATACTGCAGATCCATATCCACTATGGATCCCATTGATAACAACTCTGCTACTGCCAGTTATGACTTCGAAAATCCGATCAACCAAGCCGAAGATGAAGGTGAGGATGATTGTGAGGTCCCTGGAGAACTTGCTAGACTATTACAACAGGAAGAAAGGGCTATACAGCCTCATGAAGAGCCAGTTGAGACGATAAACCTGGGCACAGAGATAGATAGAAAAGAAGTCAAGATCAGCGTAATTCTGGAAGTTAAGATCAAACAGCGGTTGATACAAATGTTGCACGACTATGTTGAGATCTTCTCCTGGTCATATGAAGACATGCCAGGTTTAGACACTGATATTTTGGTACATCATCTGCCGACTAAGGAAGACTTTCCTTCGGTTAAATAGAAGGTCTGCCGTATGCGCCATGAAATGTCATAAAAGATCAAGGCAGAGGTCATAAAGCAATTTGATGCAGGGTTCTTAGCTGTCACCTCCTATCCATAGTGGGTTACTAACGTCATTCCGGTACCTAAAAAGGACGGTAAGGTACGGATGTGTGTGGACTACAGAGATCTGAACAGGGAAAGCCCAAAGGATGACTTCCCACTTCCACACATTGACATTCTGGTTGACAACACCGTGCAACATAAAATCTTCTCTTTCATGGATGGTTTCTCTGGCTACAACTAGATCAAGATGGCTCCTGAAGACATGGAGAAGACAACCTTCGTCACACAGTGGGGAACCTTCTGTTACAAGGTGATGCCTTTTGGGTTGAAGAATGCTGGGGAAACTTATCAACGCGCCATGGTCGCTTTGTTCCACGATATGATCCACCATGAGATCGAGGTTTATGTTGATGACATGATAGCCATGTCTCAAAATGAGGAAGAGCACCTTGATCATTTACAAAATTTATCTGATAGGTTAAAGACATACAAGCTGAGGTTGAATCCGAACAAGTGCACCTTCGGGGTAAGGTCTGGTAAGCTCCTGGGCTTCATTGTCAGCGACAAAGGCATCCAAGTAGACCCTGTAAAGGTAAAGGCCATACAAGTAATGCCATCTCCCCATACAGAGAAGGGAGTTAGAGGTTTCTTGGGACGCTTGAATTACATCGCCAGGTCCATTTCACATCTAACTGCTACTTGTGATCCCATCTTCAAGCTTCTGAAGAAAGATCTAGTGGTAAAGTGGAATGACGAATACCAGGCATCTTTCAAAAGAATCAAGGAATACCTTCAAGAACCGCCAATTTTGATGCCTCCGGTTGAAGGAAGACCTTTGATATTATACTTAACAGTGCTATACAATTCAATGGGGTGTGTGCTGGGGCAGCATGACGAGTCTGGTCGAAAAGAGCATGCAATATACTACCTTAGAAAAAAGTTTACCGACTGTGAGACACGATACTCACTGCTTGAGAAAACTTGCTGCACTTTGGCATGGGCTGCTCGCCGACTAAGACAGTATATGCTGACCCAGACTACTTTGTTGATTTCTAAGATGGATCCAATCAAATACATCTTCGAGAAACCCACCCTCTCCAGAAGAATAGCAAGATGGCAGATGATCTTAACTGAGTACGATATACAATATACAACCCATAAAGCAATCAAGGGGAGTGTATTGGTTGATCATTTGGCTCATCAGGCCGTGGATGACTACCAGTCCATGAATTTTGAGTTCCAGGATGAGAATATTATGCTTGTGACTGACTATGAAGAACCTGGACGGGATGAAGGACCCTAAGAGGGATCCCGATGGACTATGGTTTTTGATGGAGCTTCGAACACGCTTGGTAATGGCATCAGCACTGTAATCATATCTCCTGAGGGCTGTCATACTCCTTTCACCGCCCGACTATGTTTCAATTGCACTAAAAACATGGCAGAGTATGAAGCTTGCATCATGGGTCTCAAGGCCGCTATTGACTTCAGGATCAAGTTCTTGGACATTTTCGTGGATTCAGCCTTGGTAATAAGTCAGATCAATGGCGAATTGGATACGAAGCATCTGAATCTCATCCCATACAAAGAGCACGTGCTGACATTTCTCCCACACTTCGAGGAGGTAACTTTTGAACATTTCCCGTGAAAGCATAATCAGTTAGCAGACGCGCTATCTACCATGTCTTCTATGTTCAAATTCAGGTGGGACAATGAAGCTCCCTGAATCACCATTGAGAGGTTGGATCTGTTGTGATATTGATACTTAAGAGGTAGCAGATAAACCCTGGTTCCATGAAGTAAAAAGGTACCTCAAGACTCAAGAGTACCCCAAAGGGGCGTCTGTCAATGATAAGAAGTTTCTGAGAAGGTTCGCTGTGAAATTCTTCATCAGTAATGGAATCCTCTACAAGCGCAATCAGTACTCTACCTTACTATGGTGTGTAGACAAGAGCGAAGAAGAGAGGATTATGACAGATCTACATGAAGGTACCTTCGGAACCCATTCCAGTGGACATACCATGGCTAAGAAGATCCCACGGGCAGAATATTATTGGTTCAATATGGAAGCAAATTGTTATCAGCACTCCCGAACTTGTCATAAGTGCCAAATCTATGCTGATAAGGTACATGTGCCTCTGGTTCCCTTGAACATCTTGACAGCTCTGTGGCCCTTTGCAATGTGGGGAATTGACATGATCGGAGAAATCATGCCCACTGCTTCTAATGGACATTGCTTTATTCTAGTTCCATTGATTACTTCATGTAGTGGGTTAAGGCGGCCTCTTTTTCTATTGTGACCAAGAACATTGTGGCGCGGTTTATCTGACATAATCTAATCTGTCAGTACGGGGTGCCAGAGAGAATTATTACTGACAATGGTACGAATCTTAACAACACAATGATCACTGAACTCTGTAAACAGTTCAAGATACAGCATCATAACTCTTCTCCCTACCGGTCGAAGATGAATGGCGATGTTGAAGCGGCTAACAAGAACATCAAGAAAATTGTACAGAAGATGACAGTGACATACAAAGAATGGAATGAGATGTTACCATTTGCTCTTTATGGATACCGTACCTGAGCACAGACGTCGACAGGGGCAACACCCTACTATCTGGTATATGGCATGGAGGCAGTCCTACCCATCGAAGTCCAGATACTTTCTCTCAGGATTATGAAGGATACGGGTTTGAACAAAGACAACATGATCCAAACTCAACTTGATCAGCTACATCTAATCAACGAGAAGAGACTTACTGCTATCTGTCATGGTCATACGTATCAAAAGCGAATGATCAAAGCTTTTAACAAGAAAGTCAGACGTCAAGAATATCAAGTCGGGGATCTAGTGATCAAGCGCATCATACTTCCACAAGGTGATCCCAGGGGAAAATGGACCCCCACCTACGAAGGGCCATTTGTGGTTAAAAACATTTTCTCGGGTGAAGCTATGATTCTAACAATTGTGGGCGGTGACGACCATCCTCACCCTGTCAATGCAGACATAGTGAAAAGATACTAAGCCTGATTAAAAGACCTGCTAGGTTGACTGGCCTAGGAAAAAATAAGGGCTTCCCGGTGAACCAAAATGGTTCGGGCAAAAATAAGGGATGAAAAATGGAAAAAAATGTACACCCGGCTAGACGAAAACCCGAAAGGGCGACTTGGGAAAAAAAGGGTATCCCGGTGGACTGAAAACCCGAAAGGGCAGTCCAGGAAAAAGTTAAGGATGTAAAGAATATCACTATGTCCCATTGGATCATCTTGCGACCAGACTTCAGTATCAACTATCAAGCTCGGACGACACCAATCAATCTAATCAACTTTCGGCCAAGTAGCAAAGTGGTGAGACGCTCGAAGACATAAGGGCAATAACAAAGTTGGAACTCAATGGGATTGTTGCACATAGCTGTTTTCTTTTGCACAAATTGTATAGTTTCTATTTTTACGGCAGCGTTCTCTTACTAGAGCGTCAGCCTCATTGTACGAAAACGCCTATTACAGGCCAACTTCAAAAATCAAATCAAAATCATTTTCACAAGAAACTTTGAGTTTTTTTCTTTTTCTGTTTTGTTTTGCAAGAACGTCCCATGATTTATTCTTGACATATGCATTTGAATATGATTTCTGCTCATAAAATTTACTTAAGAAACAAAAAGGCAATTACTCATAATTCCAGAAACAGGGGCAAAAACAGGAAGTCTCAAACCCGACAGTTACTTTTCCCAGTAGGTACCAGGACAGAGACAACTTTGGAGCACAACCATCAGTACATACACTCCCCATAGAGTAAAAGCATTCAAAAGCATTGATGATAGTTTTCCCAAAACAAGAAGTAATCTCCCCAGCCAGGGTCATTCAGAAACCTAACAGCTATATCCCCCGACTGAATTTCATAATCGCGAGCGGGTCAGTAACTTTTATCTCCCAAGCAGAGTTTATTTCTCTGGATACAGAAGCTCAATCCCTGACAGAGCTCATTACTTCAGCTACGAAAATTTACTTTCCAAGTTGTTCCCTGCAGAGTTATTCTCGAACAGAATCTCTCCCTGACAGAATATTCATAAATAACAAAGAGTAAATATCCAGCATAGTCATTTCCGTTCACTATCCCCGAAGGAAGTAGAAGAACCACAATTCTCTACAACATTCAGGAATGCTATATTCTCCAGCAGCATTCAATGATTTATTTTCCCAAACTTAGACATTTCCCAATAGCATTTCATGTACATACATCATGACATGCGCATACATTATCATATACAGCAGGATCTCATTTATTTTGAGAACATCATCTCACAAGGCATTTCATGCATTGCATATAATTAACCCTGGTATCTTTTCAAGAAAGACAATTATCTTCAACAAATCCAGCAGCTATACAGGTCACGTCTGCAGACGACTAATGGAAACTCAGTTCCCGAAGCCAAATGGGTCAACTAATATATCACTTCGAAGTAACCTTACGATCCAGGTTCCTTACCATAAGCCCTACTATCTAGGCTTCTACCTTGAAGTAACCCTATTATCCAGGTTCCTTCTCATAAGCCCTACTATCCAGGCTTTCACCCCGAAGTAACCCTACGACCCAGGTTCCTTCTCATAAGCCCTACTACCCAGGCTCTCATTTCAAAGTAACCCTACTATCCAGGTTCCTTCTCATAACCCCTACTATCCAGGATTTTACCCTGAAGTAACCCTATTATCCATGTTCCTTCCTATAAGCCCTACTGTGATCGGTGAATCTGGAACTGACTGTTTAACGCTGGTTCGCGAAATGTCGCGGAAGCAAGAGTCGCCACCGTCTTTTATTTTCTCCAAATGGAAAGGACAAAAGCACAGAAAAATTCCTTAAAAGAGATTGCTCTCGGTTCGGGAGGTAGGTTATAGAAAGGGAAGGTGTTAGCACCCTTTCTATCCATGGTTATCCATGGGCTCTTAGATACTTGCTCATTGTGTTTTCAAAAATGTTTGTTTGCTTTTCAATGTGGGTTAACAAAGTTTCTTTGAAAAATTTCAGTTCGACTCGTACGTCAGAGTGGTTGAAAAATTTGCTTTGAAAGCTTTTGAAAAAGTGTTGGTGTGAAAAGTCTTTGAATTTTTGTTTTGAAGAGAGCAAGTATCCTTGAGCACCTACCTACCCTAAGGAATTCGTCTGTGTAAATGTCCTTTAAAGTAGTGCCATCCCACCATTGAGAGGTAGGTAGCACCACCGTTGGAGGTGTTCGGGTCAATTCGAGTTTGTAGGGACATGGTGATCACCGGAGCAATGGGAAGACACCTTAGAAGCTACCCTCATGCCAGGTTCCCGGATCATGAGGACTTACTAAGACATCCTCTACTCGACGATCACCTTTCGAGGGCAAGGCAACAGTGAGGCGTACCCTAGGGGTGGTGTGTGCGATTCGTGTGTCGTTTTCATTGATATTTGTCTTGTCATGTTCATTGTGATCTACGCTTGATTTTATTATGTCCATTCATTCTTGCATGCTTTGTTAACAGTTAATATTTGCGGAAAAGTAAATCTAAAGCTATTACAAATGGCGCGGGTCCACATCGCCAAAATTAAACCGGACCCGATTTGACGGAAAGATAAATAAAGCAAAGTAAAAAGTGCGAAAAAGTTAAATTTACAACGCTTTGGGAGAAATACATAATTATTTAAGCAATAAAATAAATACGCAAATTAAACAATTAAAAATACGGGCGTTGGACCCTTTTGCAAAATTAAAATTAATAAGGAATTAAAGTTAAAATTAAAAGAAAAATGTTTTTGGTATTTTTAGTGTTTTTTAGATTTAATGGAAAAAGAATTAATTAAAATTAAAATGTCAAACCCTAGTTCTAATTATTTTTTAGTTATTTAAGAAAATATTGAAATTTTTAACTAAATGAAACCCTAATTTTTATGTACAATTTAATTATGAAAATAAATAAAGTAAATAATATTATGGTGAAAAAAGAAAATTAAAAAAAGAATAAAAAAAAATTATTAAACCTAATTCTATATTTTTGGATTTTTAGTTATTAAAAAGAATTAAAATTGTAACCTATTTTAAACTAAATTTATTTACAAGCATTTATTTAGAAAAATAATTAAAATAAAGTATTTATTATATTTTTTGCCTTTTCTATTTTTTATGATGTTTTTATATTTTGTAAAAAAAGAAAATTAATTAATTTGATTAAAACAATAAAGCAAAAATAAAACAATAAATTGAAAAAAAGAAAAAAAACAAAATATAATGAAATGGCAAACCAGGGGGTTTCAGTCCCAATTGTGAGGTGTTGATTCAAAAGTTCTGGCCCAATCTTGCAAGGCCTGATTGACTTTCGTGCAAGCATATGGTGCGTTGACTGGGACTTAGGATGTCCCTTCAATCTTAGCCTTTAGATTGATCTCCAAGTGGACGTGGCAAGTTTGATTTGGAAGCACATGGTACATCCTGACATTAAGCGCTGCATGGGATTAGTTAAAGAAAAATGGCATTGAAATTGTATAGACCTGGGGTTCGAACCCAGGTCCTGGATGTTGAAGCCACAAGCATTTGCCAGCTGAGCCATTGAACGCGTGTTATATATGTTAGACAAACAAATAATAAAAAGGAAAATGAGTTAATGGCCTGGAAAAGCGCGCGAGAGTTTAAATGAGCCAGTCAGCGTGTGACATGTAATCGTCTTCTCCACCTTCCCTGAAAACAAAACCATATGGCAACGGTTTCTTAAGCGTGGTTTAAGGTTGCTTTAGAGAAAATAGCGACTAGCGCTATACAACTCATAAATTAATCGCGACCATGGCTTCTTCTTCGTCTAAGTCTGCTGATTGTAATGGTGGTGGTCTGGAATCCTGATTTTACTTCGTTTTGAAAGCCCTAAATTGACAAACCTGTAAACCCTAGAAATCGCGCATGGTGAAATCTCATACACAGCATGATAATCAAATTAAATGTAATGGTTAGCTTTAAAACATCACAAAGAACAAGAATCCATAATTAGAATGTCATGAGAATGCCTAGAATTGAAAATACGATTGTCACTTTTTTGCTGTACAGGGAGGGTTCTATATACCAATTCCTGGAGTTTAAGTTGATGTTTTGGATTGCAATGTGATCAGGAGGACTTGAGGAAGCTATTGGAAAAACTTTTATGCCTTGAATCGCCCCCTATCAATGATTTCAGTTTTGCTTTTTATGGAGAAAACTTCAAGTTTGTCTATGGTCTTTGAGCGCAGCATTCCGTCTCCTGTGATTAGGGTTAGACTCAGTACTTATGAGGGAAGGGAATTAAGTCATTAGCTGGCCTTGATCCATGCCCATGAGAGAACTAGTCTTAGGTTTTTCACCATTAACAAACTTTCCCTTTTTTTAGCAAAACCAAGACTTGGTGTACAACCTAACCCTAGCATGAGTTTGTGAGCTGGCACATGATATATGGAAGCTATTCAAATTCAAATGACACTATTCCATTGATTTTTAAATTTTATTTGAATTATTAAAGATTTAAAATGAATTAAATTAATAAAAATTAAATAAAATAGAAAATAAATGTTTGATCTTGAAATTAATCATGGGACACGTGTGTGGCATGACAAGGCTGAATCAAGTGGAAGAAAGTGGGCCCTTTTGTCAAAAATTGAAGTTTCAAGGATAGTTGACTTTTGCCATTTCACAAAAATTTCCCAACTTCTCCAATGCATAACTTGCTCAATTTTTAAGCTTTTCTCATGTTCTTGGACATTTTGGAAAGGTCTTTGAGTCCTTTAACCAATGCCTTTGGTCCCATGTCATTTTGATTTTCCAATCTCAAGTTATGGCCTTTGACTTAAAGTCCCTTTTTGTTGACTTTTGAAAATGACCTATAATGTTGAAATTGATAACTTTTTGTGAGAGCATTTCTTGGACTTGAAGTATGAAGATGAGTTGTAGGAAATGTCGTTCTCTTCAAAATGAGCTTTGGATGGAATTTTTCTGATAATCCATGTGAAAGTTATGCCCTGGTCAATTTCAGTTGACTTTTTCAGCTGTCCAAATAAGGAAACTTTTGCATTTTGATGATTTTCTGAGCCAAATTTTGAGAATCATGATCAAGCATTGATCAAATGATGTTTGTGGCTTCAAAATGATATGTTGACCAAAAATTTGAACTTTTGACTGTCAAATGACCATTTTGCCCCTACAGTTGACGGTAGTGCAATTTAGGGTTTTGACTGTGCAATCTTGAGCTGAATGCCTTGAAACTTGATATGAGGATGCTTGACCATGTTTGTAAGCATATGATACTTGATTGAGCCTTTGAACACTTCCTTTTCTTGATCAGACTCAAAACCCTAATTTTGACTGTTTAGGAGGCCCTTGCACTGTGCAACCCTTGGGGAATTTTGTGACTTGGCTTGGCAATTTCTTGAAGAATATGGGAGGGCAAATTTTGGGGTACAACAGTTGCCCCTGTTCAATCTTCTTAGACCTGAGGATGCAGATTGGCTGACGTGCCTTTCGTAATCCGAGGGTAGAAGATGATTGGACACTAGAGTGCCCAGAAATTTGCGCTCACATGTTAGCAATGATGGGGGAATGGGCTTATAGATGCCATTTGGAGGTCGCTGGATAGGATGATGAGCTTATAGATGCCATCTGGATGTTTGATTGCGTAAGAGATTCCTTGGCGAGAACCTGCATACCTGCAAAACAGAAAATGAGTACCTGACACGTTGCAGGAGCTGATTTTTAGATGCCTGGTATAGATGTGTCCTGACTGGTTACAGGAGCTGAGTCTGGAGCTTCAAACGGCGATGAAAGAACCAGGGATGGTTACTACCTTAGCATGAATGGTAAGAGAACCTTGGGCGACTTTAACTTCAACAACGCTCGTTGAGAAAAATCTTGGGTGTCTTTAACTTCAACAACGCTTGTTAAGAAAAATCTTGGGTGTCTTCTACTGGAATAAAAATCAGGGAGATCTTAGGGTCGATCTGACTGAACCAGAGAGGCCTTTGACTGGGTAAGAATCAGGAAAATCTTAGGGTCGATTTAACTGAACCGGACAAGGTCTTGAAATATCTTCAACTGGATAAGCATCAGGGAGATCTTAGGGTCGATCTGACTGAACCAAAGAAGGCCTTTGACTGGATAAGCATCAGGAAGATCTTAGGGTCGATTTAACTGAACCGGACAAGGTCTTGAAACATCTTCAACTGGATAAGCATCAGGGAGATCTTAGGGTCGATCTGACTGAACCAAGAGAAGGCCTTTGACTGGATAAGCATCAGGAAAATCTTAGGGTCGATTTAACTGAACCGGACAAGGTCTTGAAATATCTTCAACTGGATAAGCATCAGGGAGATCTTAGGGTCGATCTGACTGAACCAGAGAAGGCCTTTGACTGGATAAGCATCAGGAAAATCTTAGGGTCGATTTAACTGAACCGGACAAGGTCTTGAAATATCTTCAACTGGATAAGCATCAGGGAGATCTTAGGGTCGATCTGACTTAACCAGAGAAGGTCTTGGAATATAGCTAAGAATTTAACTGGATCTTTCCTGAAAGGTAAAGGTCAGTCATATGCAATGCATGATATGGATCAAGCAATGATGTTCTCAATATAAATGAGACTTGTATGATATGATGTGTCTATGCATGTTATAATGATGTATGTGATGTTTTATGTATGTTTTTGTCTAGGAAAGTGAGTCCTTGACGGGTGCCGGGAAGTCGTATCCTGGGCTGATGTCGAAGAATAGATTTTGCTTCCGCTGGGGATGATAACTGCAAGAATACCGGTAGGAGAAGATGACTCCGTTGCGGAATAAACTTGGCAAATGGAGGATTCTGCGGGGAGAAAAGATACTCTAGCGACCATGCTGGGAAGCAATACTCTGTGGGAAGAGGGATGCCTTGCTGAGTGTTGATAATAGTTTGCTGGGGATAGGAAGACTTTGTCGACGACACTCTTTCCGTGGCTTTTGGCTGAGGATAACCCAGTTATATCCTGTTAAGGAAATAACTCTTTAAATCAAGCCGGACGACGCGTTCGTGCTCTGCGAAGGATAAGCTTCCAGAATTTACTGGGGATAAGCTTACTGCTTGGGGAGATATGAATTCCAACTTTCCTGGGGAAACTAATTGGACTCTCCTGGGGAGTTTTGATGTGCTGGGGAAGTGATTCCTTTGAATGTTGATGTATGCCGCCGGGGAACAATCTTTAGACCAAGACTGCCGGGGATGCTTGTTAAGAATATATGCTGCTGGGGAATGTTGAGATCTGCGGGAGGACACCCAACTTCCTTAAGGTTGATAACTGTTTTGCTTGAGGAGAGTATACTGCTTGCTGTCTCACTCTCTGGGGAATTTAAGATGCCTGGTTATGTTCTTTAGCTGAACCTACCTTGGTACTTTGGAGGATAGAACAATTAGATTGCCTAGACAACTCCTTATTGCCCCTGTTTCTAATGTCCCCTGTAATTAATTCTTTGTTTCGTATGCAAATATTTATGAGCTAGCAAATTATTGTCAATGCATATATCACAAATTGAACCTTGGACGTTCTTCGCAAAACAAAACAGAAAAGGAAAAAACAAAAGGCACATTTTAACTGAAAAGTATATTTGTATTGATTTTTGAGTGGCCTGTGAATAGGCATTTTGTATACAAGAGGCTGACGTCCTAATAAGAGAACGCCACCAAGCAAAAAGGGTTTATATAAATTTTGTACAAAAGAAAATAAAACAGCTGTGTGAAATGAATGATCCACTGGGTTTCAACTCTGCTATTGCCTTTATAACTCCGAGCGTCTCATCACTTGATGACCTTGGTTGAAGGTGAAGCTGACTGATCGATGCCGTCTGATCTTGATGTAGATACCGGATTCTGGATGCAAAGTGATCAATGAGACATAGCATTACGCTTTTATCCCTAATTTTTGCCTGGACCGCCCTTTCGGGTTTTCAGTCCACCGGGATATCCATTTTTGCCCAAGCCGCCCTTTCAGGTTTTCGACTTGCCGGGTGTACAAATTTTTTCCATTTTCATCCCTTCATTTTGCCCGAACCCTTTTGGTTCGACATGAAGCCCTAATTTTTGCCTAGGCATGTCAGCCTAGCGGGTCTTTTTTTTTTCATGCGTAATATTTTTTTACTATGTCTGCATTGGCGGGGTGAGGAAGGTCGTCACCATCCATATTGGTTAATATCATTGCTCCTCCTGAGAACACATGCTTAACCACAAATGGCCCTTCGTACGTAGGGGTCCATTTGCCCCTTGGATCACTCTGAGGAAGGATGATTCGCTTGATTACCAGATCCCTGACTCGATATTCTTGTGGTCTGACCTTTTTGTTAAATGCCCTGATCATTCGTTTCTGATACGTCTGACCATGACAGATAGCAGCAAGTCTCTTTTCATCAATAAGGTTGAGCTGATCAAGTCGTGTCTGGATCCAATCATCTTCGTTCAGATTTGCATCCTTCATTATCCGGAGAGAGGGTATTTGCACTTCGATTGGCAAGACTGCCTCCATACCATAAACCAAAGAGAAAGGAGTTGCCCCGATTGACATCCTAGCTGAGGTACGGTACCCATGTAGAGCGAACGGTAACGTCTCGTGCCAATCTTTATAAGTCACTGTCATTTTCTGCACGATTTTCTTGATGTTCTTATTTGCTGCTTCTACAGCCCCATTCATCTTCGGTCTGTAAGGAGAAGAATTGTGGTGCTGTATTTTGAACTGTTCGCAAAGCTCAGCGACATCTTATTGTTCAGATTGGTACCGTTGTCTGTAATAATTCTCTCAGGGACGCCGTACCGACATATTAGGTTATGCCGAATGAACCGTACTACAACAGTCTTGGTTACCGTAGCATAGGATGCTGCCTCAACCCACTTCGTGAAGTAATCAATCGCCACTAGGATGAAGCGATGTCCATTAGATGCCGTAGGTTTAATCTCGCCGATCATGTCTATGCCCCACATTGCAAACGGCCAAGGCGCAATCAGAACATTCAGGGGGACCGGAGGAACATGCACCTTGTCTGCATAAATCTGGCACTTGTGGCATGTCCTGGAATGTTGGTAACAGTCAGCTTCCATTGTGGACCAGTAATATCCTGCCCGTAGGATCTTCTTAGCCATGGTGTGTCCACTGGAGTGTGTACCAAAGGTCCCTTCATGTAGCTCTTCCATGATTCTTTCTGCTTCAGTCTTATCCACACAACGCAGTAAAGTTGAATCATGGTTTCGCTTGTACAAGATGCCGTTGCTTAGGAAGAACTTGGCTGCAAACCTCCTCAGGAACTTCTTATCATTGATAGATGCACCCTCAGGGTATTCCTAAGTTTCCAGATATCTCTTCACTTCATGGTACCAAGGCTTCTCAGACACCAATTCAGTTTCGAGATCACAACAGTATGCCGGTTCGTCCAGTTTCCAGATGATGATCCGGGGAGCTTCATTATCCCATTTGACCTTGAACATTGAAGACATTGTAGCTAACGCGTCCGCCAACTGATTCTCTTCTCTTGGAAAGTGCTCAAATGTTATCTCTGTGAAGTGGGGGATCAGGGTCAACACACATTCTCTGTAAGGAATCAAGTTTGGATGTTTCGTATCCCACTCTCCTTTGATCTGATTGATCACAAGAGCGGAATCTCCGAAGACACTCAGAAATTTGATCCTCAGGTCGATCGCAGCTTGAAGACCCATGATACACGCCTCATACTCCGCCATGTTGTTGGTACAGTTGAAACACAGCCGGGCGGTGAGTGGAGTATGAGTACCTTGTGGAGATATGATGATGGCGCCAATACCATTTCCCAAAGCGTTGGATGCTCCGTCAAAATGCATAGACCATCGGGATCCTGGTTCAGGTCCTTCATCCGGTCCAGGTACTTCACAGTCAGTTACTATCATAATGCTTTCATCCGGAAACTCGAAGTTCATTGATTGGTAGTCATCTACAGCTTGATGTGCTAAGTGGTCTGCCAATACACTTCCCTTGATGGCTTTCTGGGTCGTGTACTGAATGTCGTATTCCGTCAAGATCATTTGCCATCTTGCAATTCTCCCCGACAGAGCAGGCTTTTCGAATATGTACTTTATAGGATCCATCTTTGAGATCAACAAAGTAGTGTGAGTCAGCATATACTGTCTCAGCCGGCGAGCAGCCCATACCAAAGCGCAGCAAGTTTTCTCAAGCAGTGAGTATCGGGTCTCACAGTCGGTAAACTTTTTGCTAAGGTAATAAATGGCATGCTCTTTTCGGCCAGACTCGTCATGCTGCCCCAGCACACACCCCATTGAATTATCAAGCACTGTCAGGTAAAGTATCAAAGGTCTCCCTTCAACTGGTGGCATAAGGATGGGTGGTTCTTGGAGATATTCTTTGATTCTGTCAAAAGCAGCCTGACATTCATCATTCCAACGTACTACCTGATCTTTCTTCAGCAGCTTGAAGATTGGTTCACAGGTAGCAGTTAGGTGTGAGATGAACCGAGCAATGTAGTTCAGACGTCCTAGAAAGCCTCTGACTTCCTTCTCTGTCTTAGGAACTGGCATCTCTTGAATGGCTTTGACCTTAGCAGGGTCCACTTGAATTCCCTTGTCACTTACCACGAAGCCTAGCAACTTTCCAGATCTTACCCCGAAGGTGCACTTGTTCGGGTTCAACCTCAGCTTGTACAGTTTCAAACGGTCAAACAGTTTCTGCAGATGATCAAGGTGTTCTTCCTCAGTCTGGGACCTAGCGATCATGTCGTCAACATACACTTCTATCTCATGATGGATCATGTCATGAAATAAAGCAACCATGGCATGTTGGTAGGTTGCCCCAGCATTCTTTAGTCCAAAAGGCATGACTTTGTAGCAGAAGGTGCCCCACTGAGTAACAAATGTAGTCTTTTCCATGTCTTCAGGAGCCATCTTGATCTGATTGTAGCCTGAAAAACCATCCATAAAAGAGAACACTTTATGCTGAGCTGTATTATCAACAAGGACATCAATGTGAGGTAGAGGGAAGTCATCCTTGGGGCTGGCCCTGTTCAGATCCCTGTAATCGACACACATTCTGACCTTGCCGTCCTTCTTAGGTACCGGCACCACATTAGCAACCCACTGAGGGTAAGAAGTCACTGCAAGAAACCCGGCATCAAACTGCTTCATAACCTCGGCTTTAATCTTCTCAGACATCTCTGGACGCATACGGCGGACCTTTTGCTTAACCGGAGGGCAATCTTCTTTAGTTGGTAAGTGATGGACCACAATGTCGGTATCTAATCCGGGCATATCTTCGTAGGACCAGGCAAAGATCTCCATATAGTCATGCAGCATCTGAGTCAACCGTTGCTTCACGCTGAGCTCTAGGTTGGCACCAATATTTACCCCTTTCTTGTCTTCTTCAGTACCCAAGTTTATTATTTCCACTGGCTCTTCATGGGGTTGAATTGCCCTCTCTTCCTGTTGTAACAGTCTTGCAAGTTCACCAGGCACTTCACAATCATCTTCACCTTCGTCTTCGGCTAAGTTGTTCGGATTTTCGAAGTCATAACTGGCAGTAGCAGAGTCGTTACCAGTGAGATCCAGAGTGGATTGAAACCTGTATGAGTGAGTGTGTGTGTAAATACAGCTGTTTTGCAATATGTAAAGAAAGGAAAGAAAAGGAGCGCAAAATTTGAAATGTGAAAAACGTCCAATGATTTTATTTATGATATATGACAGTGACAAACAAAAGCCCTCATAAACAAAACCACGGTGCCCCGGGTAAAGACACCGGGCCATATAGTTTCAAATTATTGTTTATTACAAATCCCAAAACAAAGAAGTTCATTACTGGGGACCAAAAGTTATGGGTGTAAAGTCTTTAGCAGTCCAATTGGTCAATCCACCGTCGGTCGTCGGGTAGATCCAGCTATCGAACTCTGACTCTTCCACTTCGTCTTCCTCTCCAATAGCATTCACTTCTGAGTGGGTGATGAGCACAGGAGGTCTTCCAATTCTCGCCTTGCGCACTGCTTTCTGAGCTTCTGTGGTGAAACCCAGCCCAAACTTGTTAGTCTTAGGAGTAAGATCAGGGAGCTTGCCCCAGTTTGCACATTCACCTCTTTCGATCATAGCCCGGGCGTCCTTTAAGGAGGCCATCTTTAAAGGAGAAACCTCTTCATCCACTGCTTCTGCTGCTGCCAAAGTTTGTGGCACTTCCTCAAAATGTTGAAAGGGGGTTTCAATGAACTCCCCATCCATTTCTACGTATCTGAAGGAGTTGAGGTGGCTGACCATGTACTCCTCTTCCCCTTGCACCGTTACGATCTTCCCCCTGACCGGGTACTTGAGCTTCTGATGCAACGTGGAGGTCACAGCTCCAGCCTTGTGGATCCACGGGCGACCCAGCAAACAAGAATAGGACAGATGGATGTCCATCACATAGAATTTTGAATCAAATACCTGTGACCCAACCCTGATTGGGATGTCCACCTCACCATGTACCATTCTTTTGGACCCGTCAAAGGCCCGGACAACAATGTTACTTGGTTTGAGCTCTAGACCCTCACAATCCAGCCTATCCAGAGCCTTCTTGGGCAACACGTTTAATGAAGAACCTGTGTCAACCAGCACATGAGCAAGAGTAGTGCCCCTGCATTCAATGGAGACATGCAGGGCGTCATTATGGTTCTTCCCCTTTGCTGTCAGATCGGCATCAGAGAAACCCAGGCCATTATCAGCGGTTAGGTTGGCCACACAGTCGGTGAACTGGTCAGCAGACGTCTCTTGGGGTACGTGGGCTGTCTTTAAGAAAGCAATCAGAGCCTTGGCGTGGGCCTCTGAACACAGCAGCAGTGACAACATGGAGATTTTAGAGGGGGTGTGCCCCAGCTGTTCTACAACGTTGAAATCACTTTTCTTTATTATCTTGAGGATTTCTTCCATTTCCTGCCTGGAAGCCTCAACAATGGTCTTCGGCGCCTCCGTCCTGGCAGGCACATCAGCAGCAATCCCCTTGTCCCGAGTATCAGATGACTCGGTAACAGGGGTGGATACTTGATCAGGGGGAGAAACAGGCACCCTGGCAGGTGTGAAGACCAAAGGCCTATGAATTACCGGAGGAGCAATGTCTGGCGAGAACAGTCTTCCACTACGAGTGACCTTAGCAGGCCCAGTGATGTTGGAGACACCAGCATCAATGTTGAACTCTTGTTTCACACCCAGAACATAAACATCCGCCCCATAGTGCCATGGGACAGCCTTATCAGATTTGTAGGGGATAGGCCCCGGAACAGTAATGGTGATGGGAGCAATCTTGTGAACCGGCAAAATTTGGACAGGCTTCTTTGAAGGAGCCTTGGAAGGGTTGTTGAAGATGGTAACGATCGACACTTCTTCAACAGGAGCAGCAGGAACAACAGTCTTTCTGAACAAAATCTCTCTACTATCCATCAGGTTTTGGACGCCTGACTTCAGCAGAGAACAACCAGCAGGGAAAGCAACACATAGAGGGCAACCTTTGCTACATCCCGGAAATAAACCGGCTAGCAACAGGTTCCTCTTGACTGTCAGCAGTGGAGTAGCAACATCATCCACCGAAGCTACATACAAATCCTCCTCAACAGCATTCACTCCATGCTGGGGCATGGGAGCGGTTACAACATTCGGCCTCTCGGGCGCCTCAAACTGTATCTCCTTTGCATCAATGAGGTCTTGAACCTTATTCTTTAGGGCCCAACAGTCATCTGTGTTATGCCCCGGGCTATCAGAATGGTAAGCACAGCGAGCATTTGGATTAAACTTGGGGGATGCAGTATTGGGAAACTTTGGAGCCTCCCTAACAGTCACTAAATTGGTGGATAGCAACTGTGGCAGGATCTGTGATAAGGTCATGCTTAACCGGGTAAACTCTCTCCGGGGTCTTTCAAACTTTTGAGGATTAGTTGGCTGAGGAGCGGTAGCAGGTTTGGCAATCATTACCGCACTGACAGATTGGCGGCGTTCAGGTCGCTCTGGTCTCTGGGAGCTATATACAGCACTAGCCTCCTTTTTGAAGGGTTTCTTTTCAGCACTGGAGGAGGCAACCTTCTGTATCTTCCCCGATTTTATACCGGCCTCGATCCTTTCACCAGTCAGGATCAGATCAGTAAACCCAGCAGAGGAATTACCAATGAGATGATTGAAAAATGGACCAGATAGGGTCCCCAAAAACATATCTACCAGCTCCCGGTCCGTCAATGGTGGCTGCACCCTGCCAGCCAGGTCTCTCCATTTCTGGGCGTACTCCTTAAAACCTTCACTCGACCCTAGCGACATACCCTGGAGCTGGGTACGCGTAGGAGCGAGGTCGGAATTATATTGATACTGCTTGTAAAAAGCAGTGGCCAGATCCTCCCAGTTACGAATGCTGATTCCATCCAGCTGATAGAACCATTCGAGGTGAGTCCCTGAAAGACTCTCCTGGAAGAAGTGGATCCAAAGGTTCTTGTCTGCTGTGTAAGGCTGGATCTTCCTTACATAAGAACGGAGGTGCATCTTGGGACAGGAAGCCCCGTCATACTTCACAAAGGCAGGTGCCTTGAACTTGTGTGGGATCACCACCCCAGTAGATAACCCCAAGTCTCCGAAATCCAGTCCAGGCACCCGCTGAACTTCCATAGCCTTTAATCTGTCCTCCAGCTGCTTATACCGGTCTTCAGCAGGAGGGTACTGTTCGTCGTTGAAGTCTGTTTCAGTATCAGAGCCCACAGGAGTAGGGACCTCCCTTTCTTGGTGACTACCTTCCCCCACAGATGGGGTAGTCCTTTCAGCCTCAACCTGTAAGGTGTTCCCGAGTCTGCGCCCAGTGTTAAATAGCACAGTCCTCCTCTTCTTCTTAGTCTTCTTCAGAAGCATGGTCTTCAACTCTTGTTGACCCTGAGCCAAGCCCTTGATCAGCTCCTGAAATTGGGCGTTCCGCGCCTGAAGAGCCTTGATAGATGCCTCGGTTGATGATTCAGGGTTCATGATGCTGAAATAAACAGCGAAGGACAGTAAGCAACCTGAAAAGAAGAGTACCTGTGATGCACATGATGAATGATATGTGTTTATGCAATGCATTCAAGAGTTCGAAAATTCAAATTTGTTGTAGACCAAAAGGAACACACGTTATTATTAAGAAAATCATTGTTTAATACATCAAAGCCTCATGGGCAAAAGTACAAAAAAATCAAATCAATCCCAAAATATGCTGCGCATCCTCTTTGGAGCTATGTAAGTGTTGAGGTTCCTCTCCTCATGCAACAGGCGGGTGAGCTCCAAGACCTTCTTTTCACTGGCACGCAGACTAGTCTCAAGAGAATTCCGCTCTTCCTTAAGCTGGATCCAGCTCTTCTGCATCTCTTCCCAGGATGTGGGCATATCAGGATGCTGAATAGTGTAGGACACTTCCCCTTCCAAGACAGGCTCTTTGATCACTGGGAGCATATGAGGATAAGGCATCACTAACTTCTGGGAGCGGGCTCGTACCCACTTGAGATAAGGCTCCAACGGGATGGAATTCCTATGCCCCAGTGTCTTGCTGTCTCTCCTACTGGCCATCCTCTAAGCTTTGATGAATCTCTGGCGAAGTCCTTGAGTATCGCTGTCGAAGTCAAAAACTATGTCAGGAATTAACATGTCATGAGGACCATCCCTCCGAGCATAACCAAACTGTCTCCAAGCCAGGCATGGGCTATAAGTAATACCTCCTCTGATTCCAAGTAAAGGAACATTAGGGTACTCCCCGCAACGATCAATGATAGTGACATCTTCTCTGGACCGAGGGCACCAATGTATATCTGCATGTGTAAGAGTCATCAACCGTTGTGACCATCTCAAACCCCGCTCATTCTTCAAGACCGATTGTGGAAGGTGCGAAATAAACCACCTTCCCAGGAGAGGAGTGCAACACATAAGGACACCTCTTTTTCTCATGGTTCGAGTGTAACATGAGTGAAGGATGTCCCCCAGCAATGTAGGTATAGGATTCCTGGACATAAAAATCTGGACAGCACTGATATCAATAAGCTGATCTGGGTTAGGGAACAACACCAAACCATAAACAAGGAGGGCCACAACCTCTTCGAAAGCTTGCAAGTCAAAGGAGTTCCAACATTCATGGGCCTTTTCAAACAGAAACCTGGCTAAGAACCCTTTGATACCACTTCTAACTTCCCAATGTCCCTTGAGGTCAGATGACCGTAGGTGCAAGGCTTTAGCAATCTCTTCAAGCTTAGGTTCCTTTTCTGTACCGTTGAAGGGTAGCTGACCAAGGATGGGGATCTTCAGGAGCCGGGAGAACTCCTCCAATGTAGGTACCAACTGATAGTCCAAGAAGGTGAAACAATGATGCAGAGGGTCAAAGAATTGGAACAGGACCTTTATCATATCTTCCTCAATGTTGGTGTTGACCAAGCTGATGAGGCTTCCATGCCTTTCACTGAATGAAGAGTTCTCGGGAATCCTGGATATAAGCTCCTTAAGCTGAGGAGGGATCCTTACAAGACTGATTTGAATTGTCTTTCTACGAACAGTTTCCATGTCCTACAAAACAAGAACAAAGATGAAAATTCGAACCCCTGAAATGGTTAGTTAATGCATATGATGCTGGATGATGTCATGATGCTATGATTAAACACACCACAGATATGTACAAAGACAAACATGTAAGGCCCACAAGGCACACAAGACAAGCCCTTAAGGTTTAAGGCCAACATGGGGTCTGGGTAGTACCCTCTTGAAGTTGGTGAGTTCAACCTGTCCTAATCAAAGTAACCGGGTTCTAAGGTTCCCAATATCACGGGATTGCTTTCATTGTTCATCGTTTCGATTTAGCCACTGAACTGGCGACTGAAATATTCCAGGAAAGCAACCCTCAATTGAGTGTAGTATCGAGTATCAACCAACCTCGGACTGCACCAAAGTCAGTTATCTCACTACCCTAAAGAGGCCAAGATAGTTCAATTAAGGTTCCTAAGGTCTGTTGATGCTTCACGACACCACACGGAGGCCCCATACTCTCCTTGACTGAACTCAAGGGTTACCGGTACACACCAAAGTGCCACATCAACGTAGCAGACTGCTTCAACCATGTCGGTATACCCCGCACAGTTCCCTCACAGCCTTGTTGCTACTTTCTAAGAAAGGTATCCCCAGATCCGGGTTAGGATCTATAGAACTCCCAAGCAACCCACAATAATAAAGCAAGCAAAGAAGACAATTGAAAACATAGTTATGACCTAGCCCTAAGGTATACCTCACTTTAAGTTTAATTCCCCAGCAGAGTCGCCAGTTCTGTGATCGGTGGATCTGGAACTGACTGTTTAACGCTGGTTCGCGAAATGTCGCGGAAGCAAGAGTCGCCACCGTCTTTTATTTTCTCCAAATGGAAAGGACAAAAGCACAGAAAAATTCCTTAAAAGAGATTGCTCTCGGTTCGGGAGGTAGGTTATAGAAAGGGAAGGTGTTAGCACCCTTTCTATCCATGGTTATCCATGGGCTCTTAGATACTTGCTCATTGTGTTTTCAAAAATGTTTGTTTGCTTTTCAATGTGGGTTAACAAAGTTTCTTTGAAAAATTTCAGTTCGACTCGTACGTCAGAGTGTTTGAAAAATTTGCTTTGAAAGCTTTTGAAAAAGTGTTGGTGTGAAAAGTCTTTGAATTTTTGTTTTGAAGAGAGCAAGTATCCTTGAGCACCTACCTACCCTAAGGAATTCGTCTGTGTAAATGTCCTTTAAAGTAGTGCCATCCCACCATTGAGAGGTAGGTAGCACCACCGTTGGAGGTGTTCGGGTCAATTCGAGTTTGTAGGGACATGGTGATCACCGGAGCAATGGGAAGACACCTTAGAAGCTACCCTCATGCCAGGTTCCCGGATCATGAGGACTTACTAAGACATCCTCTACTCGACGATCACCTTTCGAGGGCAAGGCAACAGTGAGGCGTACCCTAGGGGTGGTGTGTGCGATTCGTGTGTCGTTTTCATTGATATTTGTCTTGTCATGTTCATTGTGATCTACGCTTGATTTTATTATGTCCATTCATTCTTGCATGCTTTGTTAACAGTTAATATTTGCGGAAAAGTAAATCTAAAGCTATTACAAATGGCGCGGGTCCACATCGCCAAAATTAAACCGGACCCGATTTGACGGAAAGATAAATAAAGCAAAGTAAAAAGTGCGAAAAAGTTAAATTTACAACGCTTTGGGAGAAATACATAATTATTTAAGCAATAAAATAAATACGCAAATTAAACAATTAAAAATATGGGCGTTGGACCCTTTTGCAAAATTAAAATTAATAAGGAATTAAAGTTAAAATTAAAAGAAAAATGTTTTTGGTATTTTTAGTGTTTTTTAGATTTAATGGAAAAAGAATTAATTAAAATTAAAATGTCAAACCCTAGTTCTAATTATTTTTTAGTTATTTAAGAAAATATTGAAATTTTTAACTAAATGAAACCCTAATTTTTATGTACAATTTAATTATGAAAATAAATAAAGTAAATAATATTATGGTGAAAAAAGAAAATTAAAAAAAGAATAAAAAAAAATTATTAAACCTAATTCTATATTTTTGGATTTTTAGTTATTAAAAAGAATTAAAATTGTAACCTATTTTAAACTAAATTTATTTACAAGCATTTATTTAGAAAAATAATTAAAATAAAGTATTTATTATATTTTTTGCCTTTTCTATTTTTTATGATGTTTTTATATTTTGTAAAAAAAGAAAATTAATTAATTTGATTAAAACAATAAAGCAAAAATAAAACAATAAATTGAAAAAAAGAAAAAAAACAAAATATAATGAAATGGCAAACCAGGGGGTTTCAGTCCCAATTGTGAGGTGTTGATTCAAAAGTTCTGGCCCAATCTTGCAAGGCCTGATTGACTTTCGTGCAAGCATATGGTGCGTTGACTGGGACTTAGGATGTCCCTTCAATCTCAGCCTTTAGATTGATCTCCAAGTGGACGTGGCAAGTTTGATTTGGAAGCACATGGTACATCCTGACATTAAGCGCTGCATGGGATTAGTTAAAGAAAAATGGCATTGAAATTGTATAGACCTGGGGTTCGAACCCAGGTCCTGGATGTTGAAGCCACAAGCATTTGCCAGCTGAGCCATTGAACGCGTGTTATATATGTTAGACAAACAAATAATAAAAAGGAAAATGAGTTAATGGCCTGGAAAAGCGCGCGAGAGTTTAAATGAGCCAGTCAGCGTGTGACATGTAATCGTCTTCTCCACCTTCCCTGAAAACAAAACCATATGGCAACGGTTTCTTAAGCGTGGTTTAAGGTTGCTTTAGAGAAAATAGCGACTAGCGCTATACAACTCATAAATTAATCGCGACCATGGCTTCTTCTTCGTCTAAGTCTGCTGATTGCAATGGTGGTGGTCTGGAATCCTGATTTTACTTCGTTTTGAAAGCCCTAAATTGACAAACCTGTAAACCCTAGAAATCGCGCATGGTGAAATCTCATACACAGCACGATAATCAAATTAAATGTAATGGTTAGCTTTAAAACATCACAAAGAACAAGAATCCATAATTAGAATGTCATGAGAATGCCTAGAATTGAAAATACGATTGTCACTTTTTTGCTGTACAGGGAGGGTTCTATATACCAATTCCTGGAGTTTAAGTTGATGTTTTGGATTGCAATGTGATCAGGAGGACTTGAGGAAGCTATTGGAAAAACTTTTATGCCTTGAATCGCCCCCTATCAATGATTTCAGTTTTGCTTTTTATGGAGAAAACTTCAAGTTTGTCTATGGTCTTTGAGCGCAGCATTCCGTCTCCTGTGATTAGGGTTAGACTCAGTACTTATGAGGGAAGGGAATTAAGTCATTAGCTGGCCTTGATCCATGCCCATGAGAGAACTAGTCTTAGGTTTTTCACCATTAACAAACTTTCCCTTTTTTTAGCAAAACCAAGACTTGGTGTACAACCTAACCCTAGCATGAGTTTGTGAGCTGGCACATGATATATGGAAGCTATTCAAATTCAAATGACACTATTCCATTGATTTTTAAATTTTATTTGAATTATTAAAGATTTAAAATGAATTAAATTAATAAAAATTAAATAAAATAGAAAATAAATGTTTGATCTTGAAATTAATCATGGGACACGTGTGTGGCATGACAAGGCTGAATCAAGTGGAAGAAAGTGGGCCCTTTTGTCAAAAATTGAAGTTTCAAGGATAGTTGACTTTTGCCATTTCACAAAAATTTCCCAACTTCTCCAATGCATAACTTGCTCAATTTTTAAGCTTTTCTCATGTTCTTGGACATTTTGGAAAGGTCTTTGAGTCCTTTAACCAATTCCTTTGGTCCCATGTCATTTTGATTTTCCAATCTCAAGTTATGGCCTTTGACTTAAAGTCCCTTTTTGTTGACTTTTGAAAATGACCTATAATGTTGAAATTGATAACTTTTTGTGAGAGCATTTCTTGGACTTGAAGTATGAAGATGAGTTGTAGGAAATGTCTTTCTCTTCAAAATGAGCTTTGGATGGAATTTTTCTGATAATCCATGTGAAAGTTATGCCCTGGTCAATTTTAGTTGACTTTTTCAGCTGTCCAAATAAGGAAACTTTTGCATTTTGATGATTTTCTGAGCCAAATTTTGAGAATCATGATCAAGCATTGATCAAATGATGTTTGTGGCTTCAAAATGATATGTTGACCAAAAATTTGAACTTTTGACTGTCAAATGACCATTTTGCCCCTACAGTTGACTGTAGTGCAATTTAGGGTTTTGACTGTGCAATCTTGAGCTGAATGCCTTGAAACTTGATATGAGGATGCTTGACCATGTTTGTAAGCATATGAGACTTGATTGAGCCTTTGAACACTTCCTTTTCTTGATCAGACTCAAAACCCTAATTTTGACTGTTTAGGAGGCCCTTGCACTGTGCAACCCTTGGGGAATTTTGTGACTTGGCTTGGCAATTTCTTGAAGAATATGGGAGGGCAAATTTTGGGGTACAACACCTACTATCCAGGCTTTCAACCTGAAGTAACCCTACGACCCAGGTTCCTTCTCATAAGTCCTACTACCCAGGCTCTAATTTCAAAGTAACCCTACTATCCAGGTTCCTTCTCATAAGCCCTACTATCTAGGCTTTCACCCCGAAGTAACCCTACTATCTAGGTTCCTTCTCATAAGCCCTACTATCCAGGCTTTCACCCCGAAGTAACCCTACTATCCAGGTTCCTTCTTATAAGACCTACTATCCAGGCTCTCACCTTGAAGCAACCCTACTATCCAGGTTCCTTCTCACAACCCTAATATCCAGGTTCCTTCTCGTAGCCCTACTATCCAGGCATTCACCCCGAAGTAACCATATGATCCAGGTTCCTTCCCATAAGCCCTACTATCCAGGCTTCCACCTTGAAGTAACCCTACTATCCAGGTTCCTTCTCATAAGCCCTACTACCAAGGCTCTCATTTTGAAGTAACCCTACTATCAAGGTTCCTTCTCCTAGCCCTACTATCCATGCTTTCATCCCGAAGTAACCCTACTATCCAAGTTCCTTCTCGTAGCCCTACCATCTAGGCTTTCACCTCGAAGCAACCCTACTATCTAGGTTCCTTCTCTCTTATCTCCAGATAACATATTACAGCACTATAAGACTTGGAACCGACCAGTTACGGTCGAGTTCACCTTTCCCCAGTAAGTCATTGAGCAGCCTGGACCCTGACCAGATATGTAGTTCACTTCCACCTCCCCAATCAAGAATTAGTTCCTCAGTAGAGTAATGGACAACCGAAGCTCCTAGGCTCTTTTCCCCAAGACATAAGTTAACTTTCCTCGGTGAAGTCCTCCTCAGCGACAAGTACAAGTATTCTCGCAAAGGAATCTCTTATGCAATCAATATCTTCTCTAGATGGCATCTTTAAGCCCATATCCGACGATTCTCCATCACATTCCAAATGGAATATGTAAGCCCATTCCCGATATTATCGATCGATCACCATGCACTTCATGTGAGTGCAAATTTCTGGGCACTCTAGTGTCCAATCATCTTCCACCCTCAGATCACGAAAGGCAGACAAGCCAATCTACATCCTCAGGTGTAAGAAGATTGAACAGAGGCAGCTGTTGTACCCCAAAATTTTCCCTCCCATTTTACTCAACATATTTTCATAGAGACCCTCAACTTGCTCAAAGATACCCAAGAGTTGACCAGACAAACCCTCTCCTAAAGCAAGGAACCTCCAACTAGGGTTTCCCTTTTCATCAAGATAGGTGAGCTCCAAAGGCCTCAAATCATTTACATGGTCCTAAAATGTTCTCAATAACATCCATGTCAAGTCTCATGCCCTGCACAAGAAGTTTGCTCAGTCAAACTGCTCAGATGCTTGAAAATCAACTATATTAGGTCAAAAGTCAACTGTGACCCACATACAGTCAAACTTCAAGATTTTTGGTTAACATCAACATTTTGAAGTTATATCCATAATTTGATCAAGGGTTGATCATGATTCCTCAAGGAATGCTCCTAATTCATCAAAATTCAAAAGTTGCTAAATTAGGGTTTCTTAGGAAAAGTCAACCAAACTTTGACCAAGCATAACTTTCTCATACTTTATCAGAAATTTTTCATCCAAGGCTCACTTTGAAGATAATCCAATTTCCTACAACTCTTCATTACTCAAGTTCAAAAATTTGACTCATAAAAAGATATGAATTTCTACATTATAGGTCCTTTTGAAAAGTCAACAAAAATAGATTTTGGGTCAAAGCTTCTTACATGAACATGGAAGACCCAATTGATATGAAACCAAAATGGTTGTTTAGGGGACATACTAAGCTTTCTTAAAAGTCAAAGAACACCTTCCTAGGGTAAAAATTGGAGGAGATATGCATTGTCAAATTTGTCCATTTTTGGAAAACTGTCAAAAGTCAAATGTGCTCAAAAGTGAATTTTTGTCAAATGGGCCTAGCTTTTCATGATTTCATCTTGTTGAAGACATGGTCCACGACCCAAATCAACATCCATATATTATTTTCTCTATTTATTTATTTTATTTTGATTTTTATTATTTAAAAGTAACATTAAATCAAATAAATGACAAAAAATATAAAAGATTGATTTTTTGATCTGATTTTTGTTAGAATCAAATCTAATTAAGCTGGCCTAATCAGATCAAATCGAATCAAGGAAAATTAAGGCAAAAATAGCATGCTTAGGATGGTTTTCGAAAGATATCATATAGAAAACAAATCACATTCAATTTCCATGATTGGAAAATATTCAAGTTGTTTTTGTTGCCATCATTCATCACACTGCATATATAGAACATACACAAGCCAAAAGAAAAAGGGTTGCACTCGTGAGAGCTGAAGAACAAAACCCAAATTTTGGAAAAAAAGTGGTGGATCGTTTTCTCACATAGAGGGTGATTCAAGACGTTCCAAAGCTTCTAAACTATTCTTGGATATCTCTTGAAGCTAACACGATCAATTGCAAGCATTCCCAAGTCCAGAATCGCCCCTGGTAAACCCACGGTTTGCACATACCAGTTTGATTTTGATATTACTATTTACGCATGATTAACCACTTTTAAGAATATCATTGTATTTATATCATCATTTGGAATGTTTTGGTTTAAT
This sequence comes from Vicia faba, assembly GCA_948472305.1. Classification (NCBI taxonomy): domain Eukaryota; kingdom Viridiplantae; phylum Streptophyta; class Magnoliopsida; order Fabales; family Fabaceae; genus Vicia; species Vicia faba. Next base: position 264,568,835 of record OX451737.1, on the reverse strand, counting down.
TAATTTTGAGTTTTGATGACTGTTTCGCTAATTTCCATTGCTAGGGTTTAGGGGGGCGTTTTAGGGTTTCTTTGTACAGGTTAAATTGGACCAAGAAAATGGTGCCATAGTACTCGTGAGATCAAGACGAGTTGATTGGTATAGCTAGAATTAATTTATCATGCGTTTTATCAATTTTTAAAGCTTGCAGGTTTATAGCTATGGAAGATGTCCGTAGGTATAAGTATGATACCTAAAACGACACTTCTGGGAAGAAGATGAAGGTGTGGCAATCAACCACTGGTCCATTTGAAATTCGCGCGTTTTTGGAGGAAACTATGTGGCTTGTCATTATAATATTGTTTTCTTATTATATTAACAATTAACAGCGCAGTGCAGATGGCAAGCGATATAGGCTTGTGAAGAAAAGGACCTGGGTTCGATCCCAGGTCCAAACATTTAACAATTTTCTTAACAATTCCTTGCAGATCCAGCATGCCTCAAAGCCTGGCATCCACCATACACCTCAGCGCTTCATCACTGGATTCATCTCCATCCAGATCCAACGCTCAGCATGCGTAAGCTCATGGTAGACCCTCAGAAGATGATCCCACTGGATCAGGCGTAGGACCTTTGGGCCAAAGAATTTGGGCCCAGCCAATTCAGGAACGCCCCCCCCCCCCTAATTGCTTATCCAACAGGCCCAATTTTGTTATCTTTTTATTTTAATTCTTTTTTATTATTTATTAATTATCTCTTTTTCCAAACAACACCAAAAATCATGCCTTTTTTTTTATTTTTAATCAAAAAATCATAAAAACATCAAAAATCATTTTTTTTTATAAAATATTTTTATTAATTAATTAGTTTAATTAAATTAAGGCAATTTAATTATTTTTGTATAATTAAAATAAACTAGAATTAGGGTTTAATTTTGTACATAACCTAATTTTTTTTCAAAAATAACCTAAATATTCTTTCAATTAGATTTTTAGTTTTTTCATTTATTTCTCGCATTTAATTCGCCGCGCGCGCCTTTAATTTTCTTTTTTCTATTATTGTAACTGTTTCGGGTTTGTAATAGATTTAAGTAGGGTTTTAATTTTGCATCTTTATTTGCAGTCAAAATAATTATGTATCTGCGAAAGCCTTGTAATAGTTAGGACTTTAATTTCTCACATTTTAATTTCCACAAACTATAAACTGCTTAGATGTATGTATAGGATTGTATGGAAAGACAAATTGAAATTAAAACAGTAGAAAACCCTAAATGTGAAAAGATAATTAACTGGAAAAAATACACTTGCACATGCTCACTCCTAGGGTTTACTCCACTCTGGTTGCCTTCGGTAAATGGCCATGAAGTATACAAAATGTTAGTGGTCGTCTTCTAGTCCCAAAAGATCTAAAATTACCCATTCGGATGTTGCCTCGAAAAAAGATCTTTTAGGATTTAGAATGATTACTAAAATTTCCTAACATTGCTTTTGTGATTGTACTTGTCCCTTCGAACGTTCCTTAAAACTCCAACGACGGTGCTACCTATTCCTTAATAATAGGATAGTGATGTCTAAAGGAAAACGAACAGACTTTTTTCGAGTAGGTAGATTAGTTCCTAGGTACTTGCTCAAACAAAAAATTTCACACAAACACTTTTCAAAACAATTTTCAAAACAACTTCGTCACACTCTTGAGGACCGATACAAGGGTTATCACGAAGTAAATGTTTTCAAAACAAGCACACAAAAGCAATTTTAAAAATGATCAAAGTACCTAAGGGCCCATGGAAAACCATGGATAGAAAGGGTGCTAACACCTTCCCTTTCTATAATCTACCCCCCGTACTCAGAAACATCTCGAAAAAGGTTTTTTCTGTTCTTTTTCCTTTTCCCTTCTTGGATGAAATAAAAGTCGGCGGCGACTCTTGCTTACCGCGAAATTTACGAATACAAAACCCAAACCAATATAACAGTTGGTTCTGCCACCGTATCACAGACATGATCATCTGTTGAAACTGAGCATTCTTAGCCTGTAGATTCTTCATTGTTTGTTCGAGAGCCATTACTGAAATAAACAGCGGAGAAGATGAGAAACCTGCTTATGCAATGATATGTATGATATATGTATGCAATGTTTTCAAGGATTTCTAAGACTTAAATTTGCTTAAACAGAAAGAGAACAAACGTTAATTGTATTAATAAGTTTTAATAGTCACCTTTATGCCTCTCGGGCTTACAAAGGAGATAACAAAGCAAAAATAAATCTCAAAGCAAAGAGACTCAAGCTTCCCACAGTCGCATCCTCTTTGGTGCAATGTAAGCGTTTATACTCTTCTCCTTGTGAAGTAACCTGTTGAGCTTTAAAACCTTCTTCTCGCTGGCGTAGAATTGGGTTTCGAAATTATCCCGTTCTTCTTTGAGTTGGATCCAGGACCTCCGTAGGTCCTCAAGATAAGTCAGCATGTCAGGATGAAGAACAATATAAGGAGTGTCTCCCTCAACAACTGGCTCCATAATCACAGGTAAGGTGGCGGAGTAAGGCATCATAAGACATTGAGCACGATCTCACACCCATTTTAGGTAAGGCTCAAGAGGGATTGAACTCTTGTGCCCCATTGTCTTGCTATCGAATTTGTTTATCATGCCTCAAGCTCGAATGAACCTCTTACGATAACTCTGAACATCATTCTCATAGCCAAATGAGATTCCTTGAACGAGTGTGTCGTGAGGACCATCCTTTCTGGCATAACCAAATTGTCACAATGCCAAAAAAGGATTATAAGTGATTCCTCCCCTAATTCCTAAGAGAGGGACATTAGGTAATTCCCCATAGCATTCGATGATGGTAACATTCTTCGAGGATCACGAACACTAATGGATATCTTAATGTGTAAGGGACATTGTTGTAGCCCAAAATTTTCCCTCTCATATTTCTCAAAACATTGCAAGAAAAATCTCCAAGTGGCTCAAGATTGCTCAAGAATTGGACAGTCAAGTTATCTCCCAAGGCAGTCAATCCCAAATTAGGGTTTTGTGTTGCATCAAGGTCCTTGCATTCAAATGACCTCAAGTTCTCCCCAATGTCCTAATATGTTCTCAAGTTCATCCATGTCAAATTTCAAGCCTTGCAGAGGAAGTTTGCTCAGTCAATTGCCCAAAGGGTCCAAAAATCGATTGTGCTAGTGCAAAAGTCAACTGTGACCCAAATACAGTCAAACCTCAAGATATTTTGTCAACATTATCATTTTGAATATTATTTCATCATTTGATCAAGGGTTTATCATGATTCATCAAGGATTGCTCAAAATTCACCAAGACTCAAAAGTTGCTAAATTAGGGTTTTGTAGCAAAAGTCAACTCAAATTTGACCAAGCATAACTTTATCATACTTTATGAGAAATTACCCATCCAAAGCTCATTTTGAATAGGATGAAATTTCCTACAATCCACCTTTATACCCCAAGATCATAAAGTGCACTCACAAGAAGTTATAAATTTGGACATTATAGGTCATTTTTGAAAGTCAACAAAAACACCTTTTTTTCCAAAGCTTATAACTTGAGAATCGAATATCAAAATGATATGAGACCAAAAGGGTTGGTTAGAGTACATCTCAAGCTTTCTAAAAAGTCAAAGAACGCTTCCAAAAGTTCAAAATTGAAGAAGTTATGCATTGTTGAAGTTGGGCATTTTTGCAAAATTGCCAAAAGTCAACTATCCCCAAAACTTCAAATTTTGTCAAATGGGCCCATTCGTTTCCACTTAATTTGGGCTTGCCACATTCCACACGTGTCCTAGCTTCAGCCTTGTGTCCATTTATCAATTTTTCTATATTATTTGATTTTTTTTTTGAATTATTCCATTTAAAATCAATTTAAATCAAATAAAATCACAAAACTTGATTACATGAGATCTTTTTCTATTTTCAGGACCTAATCATCATCAATGTCATGATCAAATTCGTATCAATCATTCCATGTGCAAAAAGATTAGAATTTTGGAAAATTAAGCAAGTTTTCAATGGAGGATCAAATCAAATCTTAAAGCATTGATGTGCAAAGATTCAAGACCAAATTGTTGACCTAATGCATTGCATATTACATATACAAGCTAAAGCACACGAGATCAAGGGCTAGAGGTTGCAGAATCATCAAGAACCAAACTTGAAAAAAGGTGAAAAAGTGTGAAACTGAAATCGTTCTTAGAGGCAAATTCAAAGGCAAATCTCAACACTAATCAATTGATGGACAATCCCTGAAGCAGAACCACCCCCTAACAAGCTCTCATACGCGCCCTTAAGCTCTGTAAGTATCTCAAAAAACCACATTTCATTTAAAATCGTAACTCCATATTCTTGCATTTTTCTAGCAAATCGTTGACATATTCATGATGCTTATGAAATTTCTGGACTTTTGGCATTGTTTGATTGCATTTATATGAACTGTAGCCCTGTAACTGAACCTAGGGTTTTGTAGTTTGTTTTTTGGGCTTTTTATTTACAGGAAAAATTTATGCCATTGATTGACATAGACTTGACCAGGGGAGGTAGACGAGCACAACCATGGTCCTGGGGTTTTTTTCATGGCCTAGAATCAATTTTTGGAATGTCCTACGAATTTAGCTGCAGATATAAATCCGAAGGTAAATGTTTAGGGTTGAACGAAGAATACGAAGACGTGTCCCATTCTTAGTGGCCAGTTCAAACTTCGCGCGTTTTTATTTTTTATTCTGGCATATTATTGTTTTTCCCCATATTATCATTATTGTCCAATATGCTAACAACTAAAGCGCGTTGGTTGAGTGGTAGTGGAGCGAATGCAATGACTTACATGACCTGGGTTCGAATCCCAGGTCTCCCATGCATTTGTTATGTTTTTTCTACAGATATTCCAGTGTATACGAGGAACAGCAATGCATCATACACCATCACCCAATCATCTGCCAGATGGCCCCAGGCCAGATCTGGTGGTCCAGATGTGATGTCCATCATACTACCTGGTCAAAGTGCACACATGGAATCAGGAAAAGTCAGCCAAGGCCAACGAAATTGGGCCACAAAATTGCCATTCTCACCCCCCAAATCAGGCCCAAAGCCTAACTCTTTCTATTTTTTATATTATTTCTTTTAATTAATTATTGTTATTATTTTTATATTAATTAACCAACTAAATCTTTTTCTTAATAAAATTTAAAAAACCAAAAATATATTCTTTATTAAAATTAAATTTCAGTATTTTATTTTTGTTATTAAATATTAATTTAATTAATTTAGATTTAATTAGGAATAACTTTGATATCTTTTTGCAATAATTAAAATCAACTTAGATAGTTAGGTTTTATTAACATTGATCAAAGTATTTTTATTTCTTTAAATATCAAAAATCCAATAATATCATTAATTAATTAATTTGTTTATTAATTTAATAATTAACTTAATTTAATTTCTTCCATAAATTCAAAATAACCAAAAAAATATATTCTTTCAAAGAGGGTCAAAACCCTAAAATTCACCCGATTTAATTTCTCGCACGCGATCCATTTTATTTCAGTATTGTATCTGTTTCCTGGAATGTAATAGCTTAATAGGACTTTGAATATTTTTACCGCTTTATTTATTTTCCGCATTTTAATTTCAAGGGTTTCTTTTGGCGATGTAAATACCCGATGCCTTGTAATAGTTAGTTTAATTTCCGCAATTTAATTTCCGCAACTTATAAACTGTTAGATGTTTGGTAATAGGGAATGCATGACAAGATTAAATCGTTTAAAAACCTAAAATCAACATAGATCACCCATAACATGTACAAAGACAAATTAACTGAAAAATGACACACTCGCACATGCGCACTCTTAGGGTACACCTCACTTGGTTGCCTTCGAACGCGGTCATTGAGTATAGGAAGTTTTAGAGGTCGCCCTCTTGCCCAAAGATCATAGTTGCCTCGAAACGGTTGCCTCGGAAAAATGATCTAAGACATTAGGGTTACTGCTAAGGCGTCCTAACATTGCTTTAGTGACCGCACGTCCCTTAATCGAATTGACCCTTAAAACTCCAACGATGATGCTACTTACTCATCAATAGTGGGATAGTATTGTCTAAAGGACACTAGCACAGATTGGTTCCTTTTTCGAGTAGGTAGATGGTTCTTAAGTACTTGCTCTTTCAAAACAAAACAAATTTTCACACTTACACGCTTTTCAAAACAAAAACTCTTTTTCAAACCCACAAACACAAAGAAAAGCAAATTTTGAAAACATTATGAGCAAGTACCTAAGAGCCCGTGGATAACCACGGATAGAAAGGGTGCTAACACCTTCCCTTTCTATAATCTACCCCCCGGACCCGAGAAACATCTTGAAAAAGGAATTTTTCTGTGCTTTTTTCCTTTCCTTGTTGGATAAAATAAAAGACGGTGGCGACTCTTGCTTACCGCGACATTTTGCAAAAACAAACGCAAAACGCAAACCAGCATTCCAAAAACAGTCAGTTCTCTCCCACCGTATCACAGAACTGGCGACTCTGCTGGGGATAATTATAAGTGGGGTGTACCTTAGGATTAAATCATTGTGTTTTCAATTATTTGCTTTGTATGCTTTATATTTGTGGGCTTGTATCAGAGTTTCTATGGATCCTAACCCGGATCTGGGGATACCCTTTTGGTAAGTAGCAATAAACTGTGAGGGAACTGTACGGCGTAGACCGATACGGTTGAAGCAGTAGCTACGTTGGTGTGGCACTTTAGCCTGTACCGATATCCCTTGTGTTGGAACGAGGAGAATATGGGTCTTCTAAGGGGTCATTAAGCACCAACTGACCTTAGAACCTTTAAATTGACCAACTTGGCCATAGAACAGTAGCAGTATGCTACACTCATTGAGACTAAACTCTCGCGATGATTCTGGCTGCAAGAAAAGGCTGCTAAACTGGAATTATGACCGATCGAGGGTAGTCAGTGATATTGAGATCCTCTAGAACCCGGTTACTATTTTTAGGACAAGTTTAAACCAACTAAACTGAAAGAGGGTAGTACCTAAGCTCCTTGCCAGCCTAAAATCTAAGGGCTCTCTGTGTGACTTGTGTGCCTTTACCATGTTTGCTATTTGTGGATACTTATGGTGTGCTTTCTATCATGACATTATGACATCATAACATTGCATACATCTTGCATTGGACTAACCTATTTCAAAGACAGGAGGGATTCATCTCTGTTCTGTTTTGTAGGTCATGATGCCCATGCATAGGAACACCATCCGGATCAACTTTGTCCAGGTTCCCACTATGCTTAAAGAGTTGGTTGCAAAGATGCTTGATACTACCTTCTTCATCAGAAGACATGGGTATCTTCTCAGTTTGGTCACCTCCAAATTGGACGAGCAGATGATGAGTGTTCTAGTCCAGTTCTATGATCCGTTGTACCATTGCTTTACTTTTCAGGATTACCAGTTGGTTCCCACCCTAGAAGAGTTCTCTGATCTGCTCAATATCTCTATTCTGGAGCAGACCCCATTTACAGGTTGGGAAAAGATCCTTAGGCCGGAAGAGATTGCTTCAGCCCTTCATATGACCAAGGATGAGGTAATGGCTAATTAGGAGACTAGAAGTGGAGCAAAGGGCTTTCTGACTAAATTCCTGGTTGGTAAGGCTAATTATTTCTGGGATAGTCTAGACTTCAAGGCATTGGAAGATATTCTGTCTCTTCTGATATATGGATTGGTATTGTTTCTGAATCCTGACTCCTTCATTGATGTGAATGCGGTGAAAATCTTCATCTCTCGTAATCCTGTACCCACTCTCTTGGGTGACATTCTTCATCAGCTTTATGCTCGTACTGCTCGTAAGCGGGGAACCTTGATATGCGGTCCTCTATTATTGGCGAGGTGGTTTATTTCTCACCTCCCTAAATCAGTGCTGAAGAACAAAGAAGGCATGGGCTGGGCCTATAGGGTTATGTCTCTCTCTCATAATGACATTATCTGGACTATCAAGGGTATGGACGAGGTGGCTATTATTGATCGTTGTGGGGAGTACCCCAATGTTCCATTGATAGGAACCCATGGAGGAATTTCTTATAATCCGTGCTTGGCCTTACGTCAGTTTGGGCGAGCCAGAAGAGAAGGACCTCATGAGCTGCTAATGCCTAGTATCGTCTTTGATTTTTAAGGGGATAGCGACGAGCAACGCCGCAGATTCATAAGGGCTTGGGATAGAGTTCACATATCTGATCCACATGAGCTGGGTCCAAAGACTTCTCTTCTGATGGAGCCATATCTCAGATGGGTCCGTATCCGTGCCCAAAAGCTGGGTATGCCGTATGAAGCCGTCCTGCCTATTATTGTTGAAGTTGCTAATGAAGAGGGGGTTCTTCCTACCATCCTCCATCCTTACATTCCCACTGATATTGGGGCACTGAAAAGGTCTTGGATGTAGCTGAGAGAAGAGCGGGATGCTTACCGAGAAAAGTTTAATGAGCAAGAGAAGAAGATCCAGGAGTTGACTAGGCAGCTGGAGAACGAGCGGATTCTTAATGACTATGTCCGCACCGACAAGAAGCGACCATGGGAGCACTGATTGTCCTTTGATTATTTCCAGTTTTTATTTATTTTTCAGTATTTCCTTTCTTGTAACGCCTTAAGGGAAATTTGTTGAACAATTTGAATTTCAAAGTTTATCTAATAAAAGTGTGTTTCATTTCTTGTTTACAAATTTGAATCTCTCGATTGTCTTTGAAATCATATCATACGCATTTCATCCCATGCACTTCATAACAGGTACCCATTACAGGTCTCTTATCTTCTTCGCTATTTATTTCAGCACTCATCATGTCTGCTGAACCATCAACTGAGCAAGCAATCAAGGCCGTACAGGCCCAGAATGCCCAGTTCCATGAGTTGTTCATGAATCTAGCTAAGGGTCAGCAAGATCTGAAGACCATGATTCTGAAAGAGAAGAAGAAGAAGAAGAAGAGGACAATCCTGTTTAACATAGGTCACCGGTTTGGAAACAGGCTACGGGATGAAGTTGATTTGACCACCTCATCTGGAGGGAAAGATAGTCAGGAAGAAAGGAGGGCTCCTAGCCCCGTGGTCTCAAACAATGAGACGGACTTCGACGAAGACCAGTATCCTCCTGCTGAGGATAGATACAAACAACTGGAAGACCGGTTGAGTGCGATGGAAGTTCAGAAAGTACCTGGTCTGGACTTTGGTGATCTGGGTCTATCATCTGGGGTGGTGATTCCCCATAAATTCAAAGCACCAGCCTTTGCTAAGTATGACGTAATTTCTTGTCTGAAGCTACACCTCCGGTCATATGTAAGGAAGATTCAGCCGTACACCGCTGATAAGAACCTATGGATCCATTTCTTTTAAGACAGTCTCTTAGGGACTCAGCTTGAATGGTTTTACCAGTTGGACGGAGCCAGTATCCGCAGTTGGGAAGATTTGGCTACTGCTTTCTACAGGCAGTACCAATACAATTCCGACCTCGCTCCAACGTGTACCCAACTCTAGGGTATGTCAATGGGATTGGGTGAAGGTTTCAAAGATTATGCTCAGAAGTTGAGGGACCTCGCCGGAAGAGTGCAACCACCCTTGGCTGATCGGGAGCTTGTGGATATGTTTCTGGGGACCTTGTCTGGTCCATTTTTCAACCACCTTATTGGAAGCTCTTCGTCTGGGTTTACAAAGCTAATTATGACCGGTGAGAGGATTGAGGCTGGTATTAAGGCTGGTAAGATACAAAAGGGTGCTTCATCAAGCACCGAGAAAAAGCCTTTTAAGAAGGAGTCTAGTGTTGTCTACAATTCGAAAAGCCAGAATAGACCTGAACGCCGCCAAGCTGTTAATGCGGTTGTTATTTCAAGACCCGCTGGTGCTCCTCAGCATAACAATCAACAAAAGGACGAGAGACCTCGAAGGCAATTCACCCGTCTCAGCATGACTTTGTCTCAGATTCTGCCGCAGTTATTAAAGACCAATCTAGTGTTGCCAAGGGAGGCCCCGAAGAATCCCAACACTACATCACCAAAGTACAACCCTAATGCCCGATGTGCTTTTCACTCTGATAGCCTGAGGCATAATACAAATGATTGTTCGGCTTTGAAGAACAAAATACAGGACTTAATTGATGCTAAAGAGATTGAGTTCGAGGCGCCCGAGAGACCTAATGTTGTGACTGCTCCTATGCCCAAGCATGGAGTGAATACTATAGATGAAGACTCGTTTGTGGTTTCTGTTAACGACATTGTTACCCCTTTGATGACTGTGAAGAAGAACCTTTTGCTAGCTGGTTTATTTCCGGGTTGTGACGAAGGTTGCCATATGTGTTCTGTTCTACCTACCGGTTGCCATCTTTTCAAATCAGGTGTCCAACGCCTGATGGATAGTAAAGAAATTCTGTTTGAGAAGACTGTTGTTCCTTTAGTTCGTACTGAAGAAGTTGCTATTATCACCATTCTCGATAATTCTTCCAAGACTTCCTCGAGAAAGCCTGTTAGAATTACATATGTTCCAAGAATCGCACCATTGATCATCACTGTTCCTGGGCCTATCCCCTACACCTCTGATAAAGCTGTCCCTTGGCATTACGGGGCCGATGTTTATTTTCATGGAGTTAAACAAGAGTTGGATGCTGATACTGACGTCAGCAATATTGTTGGACCTGCTAAAATCACCCGCAGTGGAAGACTTTTTTCACCTGATATCTCTCCACCAACTGCCCGAAAACCTATTGTTATTACACCTTCCAGTGTACCTGCTACTATTCTTGTTCAAGTTCCTAGTCTTACCTCTGTCGCCGAGTCATCTGACACTTAGGGCAAAGGGACCACCAGTGAGCCTGCCCAGACGGAGGCACCAAAGACAATTATTGTTAAAGCTTCTAGACAAGAGATGGAAGAGATTTTAAAGATCATCAAAAAGAGTGACTACAATGTAGTTGAATAGCTGGGGAAAACCCCGTCCAAAATCTCTATGTTGTCATTGTTGCTATTCTCAAAGGCCCATGCCAAGGCTCTGATTGCATTCCTGAAGACTGCACATGTACCACAAGAAACATTAGCTGACCAGTTTAAAGATTGCGTGGCTAGTCTGACTGCCGATAATGGGTAGGGTTTCTCTGACGCCGACTTGACTGTTAAGGGGAAGAATCACAATGATGCCCTGCATGTCTCCATTGAATGCAGGGGCACTACTCTTGCTCATGTATTAGTGGATACTGGTTCCTCATTGAACGTTTTTCCTAAGAAAGCTCTAGACTGGTTGGATTGTGAAGGATTGGAGCTGAAACCAAGAAACATTGTTGTTAGGGCCTTTGATGGGTCTAAGAGAATGGTGCATGGAGAAGTTGATATCCCGATTAAGGTTGGTTCTCAGGTCTTTGCATCTACATTCTATGTGATGGACATTTGGCCATCTTATTATTGTTTGTTGGGTCGCCCATGGATCCACAAAGCTGGGGCCGTAACCTCAACGCTCCACCAGAAGCTGAAGTACCCAGTAAAAGGGAAGATTGTGACAGTACAAGGAGAGGAGGAGTACATGGTGAGCCACCTAAACTCTTTCTGATATGTAGAGATGGATGGGGAGTTCATTGAGACCCCATTTTATCATTTTGAAGAGGTCCCCCAGATGCTGGCATCAACTGAGACTGTTGTTGAAAATTCTCCTATGAAGATGGCTTCCTTTAAGGATGCCCGGGCTGTTGTCGAGAAAGAAGCTCAAAAGGCTGTTCGGAATGCACTGATCGGAAGACCTCCCGTGTTCATCTGCAACTAGGGAGTGAATTCCATTGAAGATGATGTGGAGGAGTCTGAGTTCGACAGCTGGATCTATCCTACGACCGCCGGTGGACAATGCAACTGGACAGCAAAGGACTTCATCCCTATTTCTTTTGTTACCCAGTAATGAAACTTTTTGTTTTGAATATGTAACAGACAATGTTTTAAACTTTACCGCCCAGTGTCTTACCCGGGGCACTGTGGGTTCATTTGTGAGGGCTTTATGTGTGTCATCTACATATATCATTAATAAAAGCATTGGACGTTCTTGCATTTCAAATTTTGCGCTCCTTGTTTTTCTTTTATTATATATTGCAAAACAGCTATTTTACACACACTCACATATACAGGTCTACATCCACTCTGGATCTCACTAGCAACGACTCTACTACTGCCAGTTATGACTTTGAAAGTCCGATCAACTTAGCCGAAGACGAAGATGAAGATGATTGCAAAGTACCGGTTGAACTTACTAGACTCTTACTTCAAGAAGAGAGGGTTATTCAGCCGCACAAAGAGCCAGTAGAATCAGTGAATCTGGGTACAGAGGTAGACAAGAAAGAGGTCAAGATCGGGGAAAATCTGGAGCTTAGTGTGAAGCAATGGTTGATTCAGATGCTGCGTGACTACGTTGAGATCTTTGCCTGGTCTTATGAAGACATTCCCGGGTTGGATACTGATATTGTGGTTCATCGCCTACCTACCAAGGAAGACTGTCCTCCAGTGAAACAGAAGGTCCACCGAATGCGCCCAGAGATGTCTGAGAAAATCAAGGCTGAAGTGATGAAACAATTTGACGCTGGTTTTCTAGCAGTTACTTCTTACCCACAGTGGGTGGCCAATGTGGTTCCTGTGCCGAAGAAGGATGGTAAGGTTTGAATGTGTGTTGACTATAGGGATCTGAACAGGGCAAGCCCCAAGGATGATTTTCCTCTACCTCATATCGACGTTATGGTTAACAACACCGCGCAGCATAAAGTCTTCTCCTTTATGGATGGTTTCTCCGGTTATAATCAGATTAAGATGGCTCCCGAAGACATGGAGAAGAAAACCTTTGTTACTCAATGGGGTACCTTTTGCTACAAGGTCATGCCTTTTGGATTGAAGAACGCTGGGGAAACGTATCAGCGTGCCATGGTTGCTTTGTTTCATGACATGATCCATCACGAGATTGAGGTATACGTCGACGACATGATTGCAAGATCTCAAACGGAGGAAGAACATCTTGACCACCTTCAGAAGCTATTTGACAGGTTGAAGTTGTACAAGCTGAGGTTAAACCCAAACAAGTGCACTTTCGGGGTGAGATATGGTAAGCTACTGGGTTTCGTCGTAAGCGACAAAGGTATTCAAGTGGATCCTACAAAGGTGAAAGCTATACAGGAAATGCCAGCTCCCAGAACAGAGAAAGAAGTCAGAGGCTTTCTGGGACGTCTGAACTACATTGCCCGATTCATCTTGCACCTAATTGCTACTTGTGAGCCAATCTTCAAGCTGCTGAAGAAAGATCAAGTAGTACGTTGGAACGATGAATTCCAAGCCGCTTTCGAAAGGATCAAAGAGTATCTCCAAGAGCCACCTATTCTGATGCCACCAGTTGAAGGGAGACCTCTGATCTTATACTTGACAGTACTCGACAACTCAATGGGGTGTGTGCTGGGGAAGCATGACGATTATGGCCAAAAAAAGCATGCTATTTATTACCTTAGCAAAAAGTTTACCAACTGTGAGACCCGATACTCACTACTCGAGAAAACTTGTTGCGCTTTGGCATGGGCTGCTCGTTGGCTGAGACATTATATGTTGACTCACACTACTCTGTTGATATCAAAGATGGATCCAATCAAGTATATCTTCGAAAAGCCTGCTTTGTCCAGAAGAATAACAAGATGGAAGATGATCTTGACTGAGTATGACATCCAATATACGACCCAAAAGGCAATCAAGGGAAGTGTGTTGGAAGACCATTTGGCACATCAGGCAGTGGATGATTACTAGTCTATGAACTTTGAATTTCCGAATGAGAATATCATGTTGGTAAATGATTGCGAGACACCTGGACCGGATGAAGGACCTGAGGAAGGATCCCGATGGTCTATGTACTTTGATGGAGCTTCGAACGCTTTGGGTAATGAAATTGGCACTGTGATCATATCTCCCAAAGGCTCTCATACTCCATTTACTGCCCGACTATGTTTCAACTGCACCAACAATATGGCGGAGTATGAAGCGTGCATTATGGGTCTTCGAGCATCAATTGACCTAAGGATTAAGTTTCTAAGTGTCTTTGGAGATTCCGCTCTTGTGATCAGTCAGATCAAAGGTGAGTGGGATATGAAACACCCTAATCTTATTCCTTACAAGGAGTATGTATTGACGTTGCTTCCCCATTTCGAGGAGATAACCTTTGAACACTTCCCTAGAGAGGAGAATCAGTTGGCGGACGCGCTGGCTACGATGTCTTCTATGTTCAAGGTCAATTGGGACAACGAAGCTCCCCAGATTATCATTGAAAGATTGGACGAACCGGCACATTACTGTGATATTGAGACTGAAGAGGTAGCAGATAAACCCTGGTTTAATGACAAGAAGTTTCTGAGGAGGTTCGCAGCAAAGTTCTTCATCAACAATGGCATCCTTTACAAGCATAACCATGATTCAACCTTAATACAATGTATGGATAAGACCGAGGAAGAAAGTATCAAGGCAGAGTTACATGAAGGTACTTTTGGAACTCATTCCAGTGGACACACCATGGCAAAGAAAATCCTTCGGGTCGGATATTATTGGTCCACAATGGAAGCCGACTGTTATCAGCATTCTCGGACATGTCACAAGTGCCAAGTATATGCTGATAAGGTGCACATACCTCCAGTCCCTCTGAACATCTTGACAGCTCCTTGGCCTTTTGAAATGTGGGGCATTGATATGATCGGCGAGATCAGACCTACGACATCTAACGGGCATCGTTTCATCCTGGTAGCTATTGATTATTTTACGAAGTGGGTTGAAGCATCTTCCTTTTCTACCGTAACCAAGAACATCGTGGCACAGTTTATTCGGCACAATCAGATTTGTCGATATGGTGTACCAGAAAGGATCATAACGGACAATGGTACCAATCTCAACAAAAAGATGATCACTGAGCTCTGCAAGAAGTTCAAGATACAGCATCATAACTCTTCTCCTTACCGGCCGAAGATGAATGGGGCTGTCGAAGTGGCTAATAAGAACATTAAGAAGATCGTGCAGAAGATGACGGTGACATACAAAGACTGGCATGAGATGTTACCATTTTCTCTTCATGGGTACCGTACCTCAGCACGGACGTCAACAGGGGAAACGCCCTATTACTTGGTATATGGCATGGAGGCCGCACTGCCTATTGAAGTTCAGATACCCTCTCTTTGGATCATGAAAGATGCAGGTTTGAGCGAAGATGACTGGATTCAGACCCGGCTTGATCAGCTGAACCTAATCGACGAAAAGAGACTTACTGCTATATGTCATGGTCAAACGTATCAAAAACGGATGATTAAGGCATTTAACAAGAAAGTTAGACGACAAGAGTATCAAGTTTAGGATCTGGTAATCAAGCGCATTATCCTACCTCAAGGTGATCCCAGTGGCAAATGGACCCCTACTTATGAAGGGCCATTTATGGTTAAGAACATTTTCTCAGGAGGAGCTATGATTCTAACCACCATGGATGGTGATGACCTTCCTCACCCCGTCAACGCAGACATAGTGAAAAGATATTACGCATAATCAAAGACCCGCTAGGTTAACTGGCTTAGGCAAAAATAAGGGCTTCCCAGTGAACCAAAAGGGTTCGGGAAAAAATAAGGGATGAAAATGAAAATTTGTACACCCGGCAAGTCGAAAACCTGAAAAGGAGGCTTGGGCAAAAAAGGGTATCCCGGTGGACTGAAAACCCGAAAGGGAGGTCCAGGCAAAAATTAGGGATCAAAGCGTAACACTGTGTCTCATTTGATCACCTTGCATCCAGACTTCGGTATCAACTATTAAGCTCGGACGACACTAATCAATCTGATCTACCTTAAACCAAGTAGCAAAGTGATGAGATGCTCGAGGACATAAAGGCAATAGTAGAGTTGGAACCCAGTGGGATTATTCACATAGCTGTTTTGTTTAGTTTTTCACAAATTGTGTAAATTCTATTATTTGGCGGCGTTCTCTTACTAGGACGTCAGCCTCTTGTACAAAAACGCCTATTTACAGGCCAAACTTCAAAATCGATACAATTCATTTTCAAAGAAATTTCAAACTATTTTTCCTTTATCTATTTTGATTTGCAAAGAACATCCAATGTTCATTTTTGATATATGCATTTGACATTAATTGCTACTCATGAATATTTACATGCGAAACAAAAGACGATTACGGATAGTATCAGAAACAGGGGCAATAAGAATTGTCCAAACTGTACAGTTGCTCGGTCCACCAGGTACAAAGGTAGATCCAGCTGAAGAATATGGCTAAGATACCTTCACTCCCCATAGAGTAAGACAGTAATGGTAGCTCTCCCCCCAGCTGGGACTTGCAACTATGAACGAATCAGCAATGCTCTCCCCAAGCAGAGTTGATCTACCATCAGCACTAAAAAAGCTCGATA
The DNA here is from genome assembly GCA_948472305.1 of Vicia faba. NCBI lineage: Eukaryota > Viridiplantae > Streptophyta > Magnoliopsida > Fabales > Fabaceae > Vicia > Vicia faba. The sequence continues at coordinate 264,552,444 of OX451737.1, read as the reverse complement.
TCCCCGACAGTCTTAATATTCCCTGGAAGAGTATAAGAATGTTCCCCGGCAAAATATAAGATATCCCTAGTGGAGTTAAAATTTTCCCATCGCAGTCTGAAAAAGCTTCCCCAACAGAGTTGAAGCATCATCCCCAGTAGACTCTGGAAGTTTATCCCCAGTGGAGTATAAAAATAAATCTCCCCAGCCGAGTTCAAAGGATCATTCCCAGCAGAACTCAGAGGACCATCCCCACAAAAGTCTAACCGATTACCCTCAGTAAGGTATCCAATGAAAGGTCATCCCCAGCGAAGTTCCTTCCTTTCACAACGGTAATTCATCCCCAATAGATTCAATATCACCAGCAACGATAATTCATCCCGACGGAACTTATCAGTGGAATTCTTAGCAGAGCATCTCTTCCCCACAAGTAATCTCCTCATCAGTTTATTTCCCCCAACGGAGTCATCCTCTCCTACAGGTTTATTCTCGCAATCACTTTCGTTCACCATCCCCAGCGGAAGCGAAGAATTCAACTCTTGTCTCCAGCAGCTATCCGGGATTTATTTTCCCCAGCTAAAACATCACATTTCCATACATCAGGATACATGCATATACGCATCATACCGCACAATCTCATTTATATTGAGAGCATCATCGCTTGATATATATCATGCATTTCATACATCATGACATTGCATATGACTAACTCTTTACCTTTTCAGGGAAAGACGAATCAGTAAATACCGTTGACTACTCATATGACCTGGTAGTCCCCTCAAAATAAAAACTACATCTATGGAAGACTTTTGTCTGGGTCAGTTAAATCGATCCTAAGATTTTTCTTATGCCGATCCAGTCAAAGTTAATCCAAGACCTTCTCTGGTTCAGTCAGATCGAACCTAAGATCTCCCTGATTCGTATTCCAGTTGAAGATATTCCAAGACTTTTATCTGGCCCAGTTAAATCGATCCTAAGATTTTTTTGATGCCGATCCAGTCAAAGTTAATCCAAGACCTTCTCTGGTTCAGTCAGATCGACCCTAAGATCTCCCTGATTCATATTCCAGTTGAAGATATTCCATGACTTTTGTCTGGTCCAATTAAATCGATCCTAAGATTTTTCTTATGCCGATCCAGTCAAAGTTAATCCAAGACCTTCTCTGGTTCAGTAAGATCGACCCTAAGATCTCCTTGATTCGTATTCCAGTTGAAAATATTCCAAGACTTTTGTCTGGTCCAGTTAAATCGATCCTAAGATTTTTCTGATGCCGATCCAGTCAAAGTTAATCCAAGACCTTCTCTGGTTCAGTCAGATCGACCCTAAGATCTCCCTGATTCGTATTCCAGTTGAAGATATTCCAAGACTTTTGTTTGGTCCAGTTAAATCGGTCCAAAGATTTTTCTGATGCCGATCCAGTCAAAGTTAATCCAAGACCTTCTCTGGTTCAGTCAGATCGACCCTAAGATCTCCATGATTCGTATTCCAGTTGAAGATATTCCAAGACTTTTGTCTGGTCCAGTTAAATCGATCCTAAGATTTTTATGATGCCGATCCAGTCAAAGTTAATCCAAAACCTTCTCTGGTTCAGTCAGATCGACCCTAAGATCTCCCTGATTCATATTCCAGTTCAGGATATTCCAAGACTTTTGTCTGGTCCAGTTAAATCGATCCTAAGATTTTTCTGATGTCGATCCTGTCAAAGTTAATCCAAGACCTTCTCTGGTTCAGTTAGATCGACCCTAAGATCTCCCTGATTCGTATTCCAGTTGAGGATATTCCAAGACTTTTGTCTAGTCCAGTTAAATCGATCCTAAGATTTTTCTGATGTCGATCCAGTCAAAGTTAATCCAAGACCTTCTCTGGTTCAGTCAGATCGACGATAAGATCTACCTGATTCGTATTCCAGTCGAAGTTCCGACCACCTATCAACAGTCTCCAAATGGCATCTGTAAGCCCATTCCCGACATCACAAGGCTGATACCACTTCATGCAAGTGCAAATTTCTGGGCACTCTAGTGTTCAATTATCTTCCACCTTCGGATCACGAAAGGCCCGAAAGCCAATCTCTATCCTCAGGTTTAAGAAGATTGAACATAGGCAGCTATTGTACCCCAAAATTTTCCCTCTCATATTTCTCAAAACATTGCAAGAAAAATCTCCAAGTGGCTCAAGATTGCTCAAGAATGGGACAGTCAAGCTATCTCCTAAGGCAGTCAATCCCAAATTAGGGTTTTGTGTTGCATCAAGCTACTTTCATCCAAATGACCTCAAGTGCTCCCCAATTTCCTAATATTTTCTCAAGTTCATCCATGTCAAATTTCAAGCCTTGCAGAGGAAGTTTGCTCAGTCAATTGCCCAAAGGGTCCAAAAATCGACTATGCTAGGGCAAAAGTCAACTGTGACCCAAATACAGTCAAACCTCAAGATTTTTTATCAACATTCTAATTTTGAAGATTATTTCATCATTTGATCAAGGGTTGATCATGATTCATCAAGGATTGCTCAAAATTCACCAAGACTCAAAAGTTGCTAAATTAGGATTTTGTAGGAAAAGTCAACTCAACTTTGACCAAGCATAACTTTCTCATACTTTATGAGAAATGACCCATCCAAAGCTCATTTTAAAGAGGATGCAATTTCCTACAATCCACCTTCATACCCCAAGATCAGACAGTGCACTCACAAGAAGTTATAAATTTGGACATTATAGGTCATTTTTGAAAGTCAACAAAAACACCTTTTTTGCAAAAGCTTATAACTTGAGCATGGAATATCAAAATGAGATGAGACCAAAACGGTTGGTAATAGGACATCTCAAGATTTCTAAAAAGTCCAAGAAAACTTCCAAAAGTTCAAAATTGAAGAAGTTATGCATTGTTGAAGTTGGGCAATTTTGCAAAATTGCCAAAAGTCAACTATCCCGAAAACTTCAAATTTTGTCAAATGGGCCCATTCTTTTCCACTTGATTTGGGCTTGCCAAATTCCACACGTGTCCTAGCTTCAACCTTGTGTCCATTTATCAATTTTTCTATTTTATTTTATTTTTTATTGAATTATTCCATTTAAAATCAATTTAAATCAAATAAAATCACAAAACTTGATTACATGAGATCTTTTTCTATTTTCAGGACCTAATCATCATCAATGTCATGATCAAATTCGTATCAATCATTCCATGTGCAAAAATATTGGATTTTTGGCAAATTAAGCAAGTTTTCAATGGAGGATCAAATCCAATCTCAAAGCATTGATGTGCAAAGATTCAAGACCAAATTGTTGACCTAATGCATTGCATATTACATATACAAGCCAAAGAACACGAGATCAAGGGCTAGAGGCTGCAGAATCATCAAGAACCAAACTTGAAAAAAGGTGAAAAAGTGTGAAACTGAAATCGTTCTTAGAGGCAAATTCAAAGGCAAATCTCAACACTAATCAATTGCTGGGCAATCCCTGAAGCAGAACCACCCCCTAACAAGCTCTCATACGCGCCCTAAAGCTCTGTAAGTATCTCAAAAGACCGCTTTTCATTTGAAATCGTAACTCCATATTCTTGCATTTTTCTGGCAAATCGTTGACATATTCATGATGCTTATGAAATTTCTGGACTTTTGGTATTGTTTGATTGCATTTATATGAACTGTAGCCCTGTAACAGAACCTAGGGTTTTATAGTTTGTTTTTTGGGCTTTTTATTTACAGGCAAAATTGATGCCATTGATGGACATAGACGTGACCAGGGGAGGTAGAGGAGCACAACCATGGTCCTGGGGGTTGTTTTCATGGCCTAGAATCAATTTTTGGAATGTCCTACGAATTTAGCTGCGGATATAAATCCGCTGGTAAATGTTCAGGGTTGAACGAAGAAGACGAAGACGTGTCCCCCTCTTAGTGGCCGGTTCAAACTTCGCGAGTTTTTATTTTTTATTCTGGCATATTATTGTTTTTCCCCATATTATCATTATTGTCCAATATGCTAACAACTAAAGCGCGTTGGTTGAGTGGTAGTGAAGCGTATGCAATGACTTACAGGGCATGGGTTCGAATCCCAGGTCCCCCATGCATTTGTTATGTTTTTTCTACAGATATTCCAGTGCATACGAGGAACAGCAATGCATCATACACCATCACCCAATCATCTGCCAGATGGCCCCAGGCCAGATCTGGTGGTCCAGATGTGATGTCCACCATACTACCTGGTCAAAGTGCACATATGGAATCAGGAAAATTCAGCCAAGGCCAACGAAATTGGGCCACAAAATTGCCATTCTCACCCCCCAAATCAGGCCCAAACCCTAACTCTTTCTATTTTTTATTATTTCTTTTAATTAATTATTGTTATTATTTTTATATTAATTAACCAACTAAATCTTTTTCTTAATAAAATTAAAAAAACCAAAAATATTTTCTTTATTAAAATTAAATTTCAGTATTTTATTTTTGTTAATAAATATTAATTTAGTTTTAATTAGGAATAACTTTGATATCTTTTTGCAATAATTAAAATCAACTTAGATAGTTAGGTTTTATTAACATTGATCAAATTATTTTTATTTCTTTAAATATCAAAAATCCAAAAATATCATTAATTAATTAATTTGTTTATTAATTTAATAATTAACTTAATTTAATTTCTTCCATAAATTCAAAATAACCAAAAAAATCTTTTCTTTCAAAGAGGGTCAAAACCCTAAAATTCACCCGATTTAGTTTCTCGCACGCGATCCATTTTATTTCAGTATTGTATCTGTTTCCTGGAATGTAATAGCTTAATAAGACTTTGAATATTTTTACCGCTTTATTTATTTTCCGCATTTTAATTTCAAGGGTTGCTTTTGGCGATGTAAATACCCGACGCCTTGTAATAGTTAGTTTAATTTCCGCAATTTAATTTCCGTAACTTATAAACTGTTAGATGTTTGGTAATAGGGAATGCATGACAAGATTAAATCGTTTAAAAACCTAAAATCAACATAGATCACCCATGACATGTACAAAGACAAATTAACTGAAAAATGACACACTCGCACATGCGCACTCTTAGGGTACACCTCACTTGGTTGCCTTCGAACACGGTCATTGAGTATAGGAAGTTTTAGAGGTCGCCCTCTTGTCCAAAGATCATAGTTGCCTCGAAACAGTTGCCTCAGAAAAATGATCTAAGACATTAGGGTTACCGCTAAGGCGTCCTAACATTGCTTTAGTGACTGCACGTCCCTTAATCGAATTGACCCTTAAAACTCCAACGACGATGCTACCTACTCATCAATAGTGGGATAGTATTGTCTAAAGGACATTAGCACAGATTGGTTCCTTTTTCGAGTAGGTAGATGGTTCTTAAGTACTTGCTCTTTCAAAACAAAATAAATTTTCACACTTACACTCATTTCAAAACAGAAACTCTTCTTCAAACCCACAAACACAAAGAAAAGCAAATTTTGAAAACATTATGAGAAAGTACATAAGAGCCCGTGGATAACCACGGATAGAAAGGGTGCTAACACCTTCCCTTTCTATAATCTACCCCCTAGACCCGAGAAACATCTCGAAAAAGGAATTTTTCTGTGCTTTTTTCCTTTCCTTGTTGGATAAAATAAAAGACGGTGGTGACTCTTGCTTACTGCGACATTTTGCAAAAAAAAAATGCAAAACACAAACCAGCATTCCAAAAACAGTCAGTTCTCTCCCACCGTTTCACAGACACCATCCTATGAGACCATCTCATACCCTTCTCATTTCTCAAAATAGAACGGGGTAGGTGCAAAATAAACCACCTAGCCAATAGAGGAGTTCAATACATAAGGGTCCCTCTTTTCTTTAGAGTGCGAGTATGTAGAGAGTGTAGAATATCCCCAAGTAAAGTAGGCACCATATTATACGACAAAAAAATCATAACTGCATTCACATGTACGAGGTGGTCCGTGTTAGGGAATAGTACCATGCCATAGATGAGAAGGGCTAACATTTCTTCAAAAGCTTGTAAATTCAGGTTATCCCTAAAATAGTGAGCTTTCTCGAATAGAAACTTAACTGGAAATCCTTGGACACCTCTTATGGTTTCCCAATTTGCCACTACATCAGACGGTTGTAAAGATAGAGCTTGAGAAATCTCTTCAGGCTTTGGGTCTCTTTCCTTACCGTTGAATGGTTATTGATTAAGGATAGGTACCCCCAATAACTGATAAAATTCCTCCATAGTAGGCACTAACTGGTAATACGGAAAAGTGAAGGAGTGATGTAACGGGTCAAAGAACTGAAAGAGCACCTTTAACATTTATCCGTTAGGGTTTGAAGTGACCAAGTTAAGAAGTCAACCATTTTTTTCAGTGAAAGGAAAAATTTTGAGAATCCTTGATGCTAACTCCTTGAGTTCAGGATGTACTTTCACAAGGTTGACTTGGATAGTGTTCCTGCGGGCGGATGTCATGTCCTACAAAACAAGACAAAGATGAGCCCTAGAAAATCCTTGAAATGGTTAGTATGATATGGCATGTTATGATGTCATAATTATGCTAAGAAATCACATATATAGCAAGCACAAGCAAATCATACCATGACCTTAGGTTTAAGGCTTGCATGGGTTTTAAGGTGATACCCTCTTGAAGTTGGATTGGTTCAACCTGTCCTATAAATAGTAACAGGGTTCTAAGGGATCTCAATATCACTGATCTTTCCCACAAGTTTCGTTCGATAGGCAACTGACTTACAACCAAACAAAACTCGAGAGTCAAATCTCAATGAGTGTAGCATCGAGTATCTACCGACTTTGGGAATAAACCAAAGACGACCATTTCACTACGCCCTAATGGCCAAGTTGTTCATTTAAAGGTTCTAAGGCCAGTTGACGCTTTATGACACCACGCAGAGGCCCTGTATTCTCCTTGATTAACTCAAGGGATACTAATACCAACTAAAGTGTCGCATCAACGTAGCCATCGCTTCAACCGTGTTGGTATACCCCATACAGTTTCCACGATCTATTGCTACTTACCTAACAAGTTTCCCCAGATCCGGGTGTAGGATCTATAGTAACCCAAACAATACCCTTAAAAGTAAAGCATACAAACAATTAAAGAAGCAACACTTAAGAGTCACCACTTGGTACATATACCCTTCATTGACTTGGTGCTTAGTTACAAGAAAGATGGGGAAGTTCAAGGTATTAAAAGACAACACTTAAAATATAAGGCTCTTTCTTTTGCTGATAAGAAAGAATGGGAAGCTTGTGTGGACTATTTGGCACTACTAATTTCTTATTGGTGTTATTTCCAAATACTATTGACAATATTTATTCCGCGGACATTAATGTATTTTGGGCCGTAAAGGTGTTAAATGCTGATCCTACTCCTACTCTACTTGTTGATGTTTACTACACCCTTCATACACGCTATGAAAAGGGGAAGGGTGTGCTAAATTATTGCATTCCACTCTTATACTTTTGGCTCATTACTCACCTTTACAAAGAGGACTACATGGTTAAAGACTTAACAAAGAATAAATGGTCCCAAAAGTTGAGGGCTCTTACTGTTGATTCTATTTTGTGGTATGCTAAGAAGTTGAACATATGTGATATTGTCTATAACTATGGAGAATTTCCAAATGTTCCCTTGATTGGAACATGAGGATGCATTAACTATAACCCCACTTTGGCTTTACGTTAACTTGGGTATCTGTGATACGGTGGCAGAACCGACTATTAATACTGGTTTGCGTTTTTTGTTCGCAAATGTCGCGGTAAGCAAGAGTCGCCACCGAATTTTCTTTTATCCAACAAAGGAAAGGGTGAAAATAACATAAAAAGACCTTTTTCGAGATTTTTTGAGTAAGGGGGGTGTATTATGGAAAGGGAAGGCGTTAGCACCATTTCCGTTCATGGTTTTCCACGGGCTCTTAGGTACTTACTCATTTTTGAAAATTGTTTGTGTTTGTGTGTTTTGAAAGATTTTGTTTGCTTTATGATAATTCTTGTACTAGTCCTTAAGAGTGTGATAAAGCGTTTTTAAAAAGAATTTTGAAAGTGTGTAAGTGTAAAAAAGAAGATTTGAGCAAGTACTTAAGAATTATCTACCTACTCAAAAAGGTTGTTCTTTTCCTCCTTTCCTTCAGATAGTGCTATCCTACTATTAGTGAGTAGGTAGCCCTATCGTTGGATGTTGAGGGACTATAGAAAGGGACGCTTATGGTCATTGAAGGCAAACTGTAAGGATACCTTAGCATTTCGAAGGGACTGTCATCATATAGGCAACATCGAGGGACAAGATCATTTCTCGTAGGCAACTCGAGGGATAGTAAGGGACTATGATCTTTCATGATGACTTTTAAATTGAGGGTCTTTGCTAAGATATCCCTACGTTCGAGGGACATGACCATTTTTGAGGCAACCAAGTGAGGAGTACCCTAAGGGTGCAAGTGTGCAATAGTGTGTTTTTTCAGTTATATTTATCTTGGATATTAGGTGTTCTAGCATTTTTTTTAATCTTGTCATGCAGGCATATAAGAAGATATAAAGCGAGAAATAACATTTCCTACGTTATTACAGGGCTTTGGTGTATATACATAAATAATGGATGAAAAGTAAAATGTAGAAATAAAAACCCTAATTAAACTATTACAAACCGGGCGCAGTTACATAAATGATAAAAAATAATCGTATGAAAAAAAAGTAAGGACACCCACAAATTAAGACTGGAAAAAGCTCTAAACCCTAAAAAATCTAATGGCTCACTAAAAATAATTTTTGTATTTTATGAAAAAATTAGAAGTTTAACCTAATTCTCTAGTTAATTTTAAATTAAAGAAAATAATTTAAATTTAATTAAATTAATTAATTTGCAAAAATTAATTTATTAAGAAAAATCTAAGTCCTAATTTTTTTGATAATTTTCTGACTTTATGATTAAAAAAAGAATGAATAAACAAAATATAAACTAAATAAAAAGAATAATAATAAAAATTGATAAATGGGCATGAGAGGGGGTGTGAAACCCAATTCAGGGTGGTGCTGTTGAATTTGTGCTATGGGCCCAGATCTGTTGGCCCACAGCCTGCGTTGGATCCAGTGTTGCTGTGGCAGGAAGGTCCATCATGGGGAAGCGTTTCTAGGGGCGCTGGATCCGGGGATGATAGATTTGATGGTGATGATGTGGTTAGCCCATGATGCGCGTGATAGTCCTGGCCACACTGGAACTGCAAGAATCTCATTAGAAAAAAAATAAGCTTCAAGACCTGGGAATCGAACCCATGTCTCTCCCTTTCGCACGCGTTCTTCTTACCACTCAACCAGCGTGTTAATTCATGTATATAATGAAATAAAAATATTATAATGATAAAATCAGCCAATTGGTCAATTTGTCAAAAGCCCCAAGTCAGATCTCGCTTGCACCAATGAGCACACACAATTTCAGCCACCAGAGTCTGGATTGGTCAACGGTGTCGGAGCCCCTCTCCGGTCACCATCTCCATTTGACTCAAAAATCCAATCATGCAAAATTCAATGAAAATCAACAAGAAAATAACCCTACTGGACTAAATAGGACCGTGCGAATCCAATGGCATGGTTGGTTTGTCTTAAAAAGGCTTGTATCATGAGATACGAAGCTTCAAAAACTTTGTGCCCTAACAATGGCACGATGTTATTTCTGCCCTGAAGCTTCCATGAAAAACGTCAGAACTCTTATAATGATGTGTATGAACTATGCTAACATGCTTACAACAATTGAAATCATTATAAATATCAAAAATTTCAACTTACCCACTCACCAATCGGAGCTGCTTCAAGAGGGGTTCTGGCACTGATTCACGATGTGTAAGGGCTGGTATCAAGCCTGGCAACTTCAGGAAAGTGATGTTATACTTACAATTCCTTGAGCACGACTGAAGAAGAGGGTTTGAAGCTTCTAGGTTTTTTTGAAAATTTTGAGAATTTTATGCTTGCTATAGAGGCAACTTCCCATGTACTCTTGACCTAGGGTCCTTGTGTACATATAGTAAATCCCATTAGGTTTATATTTGTAGCATAATCTCCATGCCTTGATTCCCTTTTAAAAAATAAATATTTTGGTTCAAATCTTCCCAAAAGAAGAGATTAACTTCCTTATTCAGTCTACACGATTTTGATATTTGGCCAAGATCTCTTTGGTTTAAAAAAGATTTGCGCATTCTATATCTTGCACATTCTTGCATTTATTTAATTTATTTTGAATTTATTTGAATAAAATCAAAATAAATAAAAATAAAAATCCAAAATAATGCATGGACATGTTTAGTGATCCTTAGATGCATCATGAACACGTTTAGACTCTAAAAATTGGGCCCAATAGCTCAAAAATACAATTTTGCCCAATTGAGATTTCATGCATTTCTTAAAAATTTCCCAACTTATGCAATCCTTATCTCTCTCAATTTTAACCCTAAGAGGGTGTTCTTGGACTTTTTAGAGAGCTTAGGATGTCCTCTATCCAACCTTTTTGGTTTCATCTCAATCGGATCTTCCATGTTCATGTAAGGAGCTTTGACCCAAAAGGTGTTTTTGTTGACTTTTTGAAAGCACCTATAATGTATGAGCTTGTATCTTTTGATTGGGGAATTTCTTGAACTTGAGGGTTGAAGAGAAGTTATAGGGAATTGGATTCTCTTCAAAATGAGACTTTCTGGAAAACTTTCTGATAAATTATGAGAAAGTTATGCTTGGTCAAAGTTTAGTTGACTTTTCCTATAGAAACTCTAATTTGCCATTTTTGACTTTTGATGAGTTAGGAGCATTTATTGGAGAATTATGATCAACCCTTGATCAAATAATGGATATTACTTCAAAATGTTGATGTTGGCCAACAATCTTGAAGTTTGACTGTATTTGGGCCAAAATTGACTTTTGACCTAATATATTTGATTTCTAGGCATTTAAGCAATTGACTGAGCAAACTTGTTGTTCAAGGCATGAAATTTGGCATGAATGATCTTGAGGACATATTAAGACAATGGAGAACATTTGGGATCCTTGGGACTCATACATCTTGCTTAAAGTTGAAACCCTAGTTGAGGTTCATTGCCTTAAGAGGAGAATTTGTCTGGTCAATTCTTAGTCATCCTTGGGCAATTTAGGACCTCTAGAGGCATGTCTTGAGTGAAAATGGGAGGGAAAATTTTAGGGTACAAAAATATCCTTTGTAAGATAAAACTTCCTATGAACAAGTTCAACAATTGGTCCTTCATGATATGGGTAAGAACAACCCCGAGTTACTTGCAAAAATCATCCGAGCTTGGGGTAAGGTTCGCAAGAAAGGTGCTGAATTTGGAAGGAATAATGTGGTGTTAAGAGATCCTAATACTCAATGGATTTTGAAGATAGTTCAAATCTTCAAACTAATATTTAATATTGATCCTACACACGTACCATACATACCAGATCCTCTTCCGATGTCAGTGGAGGAGATAGAAGAGCTAAAAAATGCCATTGAGTAAGCTCAAAGGGACAACGAGAATTTGGGACCAATATAATGTAGTACAAATAGTTCACATAGATTGCCAACTTGTACTTATCAATGTCCAAGAATCATTCTCACACTTCACATGGATTGCCAACTTGGACTTATCAATGGCCAAGAATCATCTCATAAAGTTACATGGATTGCCACATCAATACTCCCACCCCATTCACCCTATAAATAAGACCTTTCTTTCTTTTATTTAAAGAAAAAAACAATACCATAAATCATTCACTAAACTAAGCCAAAACTCTCTTCTTTTTCTCTTCATTTCTTCCTTTTATTGAACATGTATGCTATTATACTTGTTATTTATTTAATTCTATTGTATTTTTACTCTTTATTTATTTATTTAGTACCATAATTATCACCATTTTGGAAGGAAACTCCATTGATTCAAAATCAAGAGTTGAAAAGTGTTCTTGAACCTCCAAAAGCAAAAGTAATTTATTGTTGTTTAATTTAATTTTTTTCTGTAATTTTTTGTTGTTTATTTACTTATTTTGAGCATGGATTCTTGGTCGTGAGATTGAGTAGATAAACTTTCATTATTCATTTGTTAAATTTCATAAAAAATTGAGAAAGTTATGACATTTATACTATTTTTATTATATACTTCATCTTATTCTTCTTTATCTATTTTATTTTTATTTTTATTTGGATAAATTTGAAAAGCATTTGATCTTTTTTAGTTCATCTAAGATTGTCGGATATTTGATGAACTTTCATCATTTCCAATCTACCTCTAAATGGTCCTTTGATCATTCAAAGTACTTGGGATTGATGATAAGTTTGTCATAATATATCTTCCTTGACTTTGTTTTGATCCCCAATGTTTGTTAATTGTACTACATGTATAACAGAATGAACTTCAAAGTGTTATTTCTGTAAAATGTAAGGATACATATATTATATGCTTCATATGAAGTTACACTTATCCCAAATTAGATTATTAACTTTATATTGGACTAACTTTACTTTAATATCATTTATATTTCCGCACTTTATATTTCCTTCTCTTTACTTTTATGCCATTTATCATCCATAACATTTTATTTTCTTTACTTTATATATTTTTTCTTTGCTCACTTGAGCATTTGTATTCTCTTTGCTCACTTGAGCTTCTTATTTTCTTTTGCTTGTTATAAGCCACTTAATAAAGAAAAATACCTAAAATCGGTTCTTTAATCTTTAGACCATGGTTACTATCCATTTTTATCTAATGCAGGGTTCTTGTCCGGTCTTCATCTTATTATTATCTTTGTGTTTGAAACCAAAGGGAAATAATTAAATTAGTTGACTTCATGTCATCGAGTATCTAATACGATTGTGCGAAACCCTTTTATACATTTTAGTTTTGGTTAAACTTAAGTTAAATCTACTAAAAAATCAATTTCTAAACTTTCCCTCTTTTAAGTCAAAACCTCGACATTAGGTTGTTGTATTTTCAAAATCTCAAACCCACACTCATTTAGCAAGCAAACCAATTTTAACTAAAAAACAGATATTTCAAAAGGTTCCTATAGGATACTATAGATACATAGGATGCTAATACATTCCCTTTGTATAACTAACCCCCGAACCTTCGACCTCTTTCAAATGCATCGTATTTTTCTTCACTTTTAGTATTGCACTTACTTAGCATATTTATGGGTTTTATTTCACACTTTTCCCTTTTCCCTTGGAAATAATAAAGCGCGATGGCGACTCTTGCTTTTGCGAGTCAAGTTAATCAATAACTTAATCTCCGATTTTCACCACTACAATAGCTTACAATGTTAGTCTCGAAGCGTTATAAAGATATTTTTAAATCCGTATCATTTACTCTATAGGTTATAGTAGATATATGAAATCTGCGATATAACTCGTTGCGTTAGTCTCGAAGCAATAATACGTTATTTATTTTCTGCAATTTAGTTCATCCTGTTAGTCTCGAAGCAACGACGAGTTATCAAACTTTGTGATATTTATCCTCTAGGTCGTGAGAAATACACAAATATATGTTGTAGCTTACTATTTTAGTCTCAAAGAGTTGGTAAGTTAATTTTCAAACTTGTGTTATTTACCCTCTAGGTTGTGGTAAATACACAATATTTTGCATATTTACCATAGCCTAGGAGGTAAATAAGTTATCTATTTTAAGCTCGCATTATTTACTTCCTAGGCTAAGGTAAATACGGAAAATATGCGATTACTTTTTCTAGGTATCAACGAGTGTTGTACCCCAAAATTTTCCCTCTCATTTCATCAACATTTCTCATCACAAGACTCTTGGAATTCAAGATCCAGCTAGGGTTTGCTCTACTCAAGACACCTCCTTGCACTGTTGACCTAAATTAGGGTTTGAGCTTGCACAGGGATTTTTTGACCCACAGTGCCCAAAATGACTTTCATACTTCATATTGGACTCACAAGTTTGTCCATACCAAGTTTCAAGCCTTGATTCAAATTTTTGCCCAGTCAATTGGACAGTTGACCTAGAAATCAGCTGTATTGGGGAAAAAGTCAACTGTGGCCAATTGACAGTCAAACCTCATGAATTTTTTGACCCACATCAACATTATGAACTCATATGAACCATTTGATCAAGTTTTGATCACAATTCCACAAGAAATTTGATCAGATCACCAAAAGGGCAAAATGGTCATTTTTAGGGTTTTGACTATGCAAAGGCAATTTTTTACTGTTTGACCTAGCCAATGGCAAATCAAGCTCAATCATGGACTCAAGGACTCAATAAAATTGTCTTGACCCATTCAACAAGTTCAAAAGATCTCAAATGCATAGGATTGACAAATGAATTTTTCAGTCAACTGATCAAAATTTGAATGTATACTGAAAAGTCAAACTTTGACTTTTTGGTAAAAATCAAGTTCCAAGGGCCATTTTTCATAAATACATGTCAAATTCTGAAACTTGTTCATCAAGAAACCCAAAAATGCAAATTAGGGTTTAAAATGGAAAATTTTCATAACTTAGAATTTTTCTAAGTTATAAAATTTTCTTATTTTTTCCTAACTTTGTCTCATTTTTTCACCAAGATGAAAATGGATTCAAACAAAACTTGAAACATGAAAGTTGTAGTCCATCACAAAGTCTACAACTTTTATTCACAAAGTTTTCTCAAAAGAAGCTTGTATCTCAAGTTATGATTTTTGGAACAAGGGTACCTAAAACTTTTAACTTAGAGAAATTTTGCCCTAGTTTAGGCAGGATTTTGACCCATCTTCTTGGCCATTTTTCACATAGTTACACTTAGAGTTTCAAGTTTCATTTAAAAGACCTTTGTGGTTAGGGAGAATCGAATGCTTGAAGTTGGCAAAAACTCACTTTGATCCATGGCCAATACATGTTCATACAACTTGCATTTTCAAACCAAACTAGCTTAGTACATGATTACAGGCCTCTAAACCAATTCACACTCCAAAATTGAATGCAAATACATTGGATATTGGCATTGTTCTGATCAAGAGAGCTTTGTACAATGAACATTGCCATTTTAAGCATAAAGGACACACTTCCATTTTCATAAAGCATGAACTTTTGCAAAGTTGTCTTTCTTGAGCTTTGAACTTCTTTTTTTGCAGAAAACAGGTTCCACAAACTTAGGCAAAGGTACAAGGAGTTGGTGCATGCTTGGAGATAGCCTGTACAGGCCTATCACACTTCACTTCTAACTTTTATTTAAAAACAAGTAAAAAGGCCAAAAGCTTCTATCTCTCATATCTGATAAAACCAACAAGAACAAAGTTGTCAAACAAGTTTTGCATATCATCACAAGTCAGAAGCACGAGCCCTTAACCCCTCAAACCTCCTTGTACACAAAATCACCATTTTTCTGTAAAACAGGGCAAGCCCTGTAGAACAACCTCCATCTCCACTTTCCCTCGTGCGTTTTGCCTCAAACTTGTTCCAATATCTTCCATTCAACTCACCTGAACTATCCCAGACCTCCATTGCTAGTTGTAACACCATTAACACACATTGCCATTTTTGTTTGAAAGCTCTGCAGGTTGAGTTCTGTAGCACGATTCAGGCTACTTCAAAACAAGCCAAGCATTGGGAAAGCTTCAGTGGACCTCAGGCAAGCTCAAAAGAACCTCAAGAACCCTTGGAAGTTGCTGCATTATCCAGCTTGAAGTCAACTGAAACAGGTATTTCATGAACTTCTATCTCCCTATTTAGGAATAGTTAGACTTAGGTTTGTGAATGAAAGATATTGTATTCATAGCCCTGAAACCATACACATGCTTAGTTTTCATTTATATTAATCGTGCTAGGAGAATTTTGTTCATGAACTTTCTGAAAAAACTAGGTTAAGAATTAGGGCCAAAGAAATTCTCTCTGGTCTTTGAGAGTTAGCTTAAGTTTTTTATATGGTTAGATTCGTTGTTTGATGCTCTAAAAGTTTCATGTTATGAGTTTTGTCAAAAAAGCATAGAATCAGGAGATAGCATTTTGTGTATAAAACGTGCGCATTTCTGTTCAAAGGAAGAAGATGAAGTTGATTCTGGGCTGGGCCTGGACTTCTTTGCTTTTGACACCCCCCCAGTTCACTTTCAACACCCCTTGGCCCATTGCTTTGTATTTTCATTATTTTTGCATTTTTATTTTTTCTCTGACTTTGATTATTTTATTTGCAAACATCAAAAAAATCCCAAAAATATTTTCATATTTTTTTCATTTATTAGATATTTTATTCTAATTTTTCCTAATGTAAACATATTAAATATCTTATTTTCTTTTGTTAAAACTTAAAAATAATACAAATAATACTTAAATAATTTATTTTATTTTTATATATGTACTTGAAAATATTTTCTTGAAATATATACATTTTGTAAATAATTAATTTTTACTTTTATACATTTAATATATTTAATACATATATATACATATATAATATATTTTATTAAATAATAAGAACAAAAACACAAAAAATAATACATTTTTATTTTTATTAATATTTTATACTAAAAATACCTTTTTTTCAATATACTTTTATTTTTGTACAAATTAATACATTATTGTATATAAATAATAAATAACACTATTTATTTAGGAAATTAGGGTTTTTGCCCTAAAGAACAAAATAATTGAAATTGACTTTTTATTTATTTACATTTCACATTAAAAACACTTTTTACATACATAAAAATCTTTTTTTTGCATAATACATTTTATTTGATATTTATTCATTATATTTATTTAAATATTGCACATTTATTTTTTATGCCTTGTACATTCGATTTGGTTGTAATAATTTAGAATTTAATTTCTTGCAAAATAATCCCCAATTCAAATTTGTACCCCCTCCCTATATCATGATTGTAATAGTGTAGAATTTAAATTCTTGCACCTTTAAGCTTTCAATTATGCCATGATTAGACCTAGGGTTTGTATGCAAAATCAAATTAACGAATAACTTGACCTAATCCAAGATAACAATGCATGAAAACAAACACAATGCACACTTTCACCCCTAGGGTTACAATCCACTTGTCGCCTTCAAAAATGGGCCGTGATATGTATGTCAAGTACTTTGGCAAAACAAAAACAAACAAAAGATCATAGTCCCTCGATGACGCTATCTGAGTTGCCTAAACAAAATGATCAAGTCCCTTAAGAAAATTGCTAAAAATACTTGACACAATTGCTATCATGGTCTATACGATGACCCGCGCCTGTCCCGTTTAACATCCTAACACAAGGTTGTTCACCAAATACAATGGTGAAATAACATTGTTGAAAGGGTTAAAAACATAAGAAAGATCTTTGAGTAAAATAGGGTAGACAACTCTTAGTTACTTGATCAAAGCTTGCAAAAACATCCTTGTTATCTTCAAAATACACTTCACAACACAATTTTAAAACCCTACTTTTAAATATTGAAAACTTTTCAAAAGACAAAAACACCTTTGTATACATTCAAACAAGAATCATTACAAAGGTTGCCACAACGATGGCCTCTTTTCAAAACATCTTTCAAAATCACACACAAAGCACCATTTCAAACAATTGAAAAGCAAAGCAAGTGATCTAAACAAGTAACTAAGAGCCCATGGATAACCATGGATAGAAATGGTTCTAATTCCTTCCCTTTCTATAATCTACTCCCCGAACCCAAGAAAACATCTCAAAGGTCTTTCCTGTGCTTTTTGACCTTTCATTAGGATAAAATAAAAAGCCAGTGGCAACTCTTGATAAACCGAAACATTTGCAAACACAAATGCAAAATCCCAAGTCAGTTCTCCCACCATATCACAACGAGTTATCCACGCCGTCATATCTAGGTCATATATGTTCACGCTCAGACATAGATGAGTCAGCTGCGTCATCCTTGCTTGTCTACTTTTTGGTTTATCTTACAATTTTCACTTTCTTTAAAATCTTTTTGTTAAATCTTGGGGTCTTCCATTATTTAATAACCCTCTGATCCAAATGTGCGATACCTTCATATTCTCTCACCCTCAATCGAATAGTAATTAAATAAGGGCAGCTGTAATACCCCAAATTTGCCCGCATTAGTGTGAGCAGTCAAACTCTTTTGCAAAAGACTATCAGTTTAATTTTATGCTAGCTCTTATATTTTACTAACCATTAAGTACCTTTTCTAAATTCGTTTAAGTATAATATGGGTTAATTTTTAGGGAGGGGTGTATTTCACAATTTAGCAAAAAGGCTCATTATCACTAATTGACCCATTAAGTTCTAGAGGACTTTTTGGATTTTTGTTGGTTTAATTTTATTGTTGACCAAGGTCAACATCTATTTTCAAAACTGTTTTTATCATTAAGTCTTATTATTTATAAATATAATATTTGTTTTTAGTTGATTAGAGATCAACGTAGGTGTTACAACCTCTTTGTAGAATTATTATTAGTTTTGTTTTTTATTATTATTGTTATTATAATTATTATTGTTATTGCTGTTATTGTTTCAATTGTTGACTAAGTTAACATCAGGGTAAAAACCCTAAGTCTCAAAGTTACGCCTGGACCTTTCTTCCCCAAGATAAACACTAAAAGCCGAGGATTCAAATTATTTTTGAATCAAATCCGAGACAGAATCAAAGATTGAAATTTGATTTATTGATATTTGAATGAATACATTACATAGTTCGTCCAAGTATATGATACAAACAGAAACCCTAAAACTAATTTACAATCAAATCAAATCTAATATCTAAATTATAATCTCAATCAATTACCAATCAATCTAACCTATAACTGAAAATTACATTAAATTTCCTAATTGATCTAATCCTAAGCCTATAAATTAAAACCTAAGCTAATGGATTAAGGACGACAGAAAAAACCCTTTAAGCTTGTTGTGAATCCCCATCCTTCAGTAAAAGCTCTTCATCCAAAGTGGACTAGGGTTCATCATTAGAACCCTAAATACTTAGAGTCAAGCCTCAAGTTAATATGTACCTACAAAGAAAAAGAAGGAAGGGATCAAAGAACAGAAACCAGACAGATCATAAAGGGATCAATACGAAAAGAATCTTTGCATGAATGGTAAGCCTAATACACTTAGTTAAGGGTTTAATTTTTGTTTGTTGCGGGTGATTGGTTGTGTTCAATTGGCATTCAAATCTTTGATTTATGGAATTTGGGGGTTTAGGGTTCATATTAGGGTTAGGGTTCATGTTCCTAGGGTTAGGGTTCTAAGGTTATAGGGTTAGGGTTCTTCAGTTACGTTTCTAGGTTTGTGGTATTGTTAGGGTTCGTTCTAGAACCCTGGGGTTAAGGTTAAAACACTTAAGGTTCTAAGTTTTGGGGATGAAGTTGTTAGAGTTCATGGCGTTTTTCCATAATCATGTGGAGTCCCCGATGGACTCATGCTTGAGACGGTGGCCTTCACGGCCACCCACGGTGGTTAGGATGAAGGTATGCGTTGTTTTGGTTTAGGTATGAATGAAGGTGGTGGTGCTCAGAAGTAGCCGCCGACGGAAGTGATTTTCGTCCGATGGCGCTCTAGAGGGGCGATTTTCGGTGCAGTTGTTTTCTAGATAGAGGTCAAAGCCTCTCTCTCTAGAAATGAAACAAATTTTTGTTGTGGTTTGGGGTAGAGAGAGAGATAAGTGAAAAATGAGAATAATTGAAGATTACATGAATATATAGCCCTTTTAACTCTCCATGTTCCACACTAATGTGTTCCCTCGGCCAACCTTAGATCTCAACCACACGATTGCAATATTTTTAATCAAGGGGCCATGATTAATTCCTGGTGACCACATGATGTAGATCAGACAATCTAAAAATGTTAGCAAACCATATGTCCCTACGCTTGCCCACACTATGGTCAGTGGGTGTCAAACGATATTTGGGCCAAGTAAGTTTCTACCAATACCCTCTAAATTACTTTGCTGACTATAATTAACACCCCCTAGCGTTGGGCTCCAAAATGATTCTTGGGCTTAAGCCTTACTGTTTAAACACCCCAATTTTACTATCCTAACTAAATATACACCCCCTGTTTCAATTAAATAACTTATTTTTATTTATTTATTTATTTTGTTTTGTTTAATTTATTTAATTATTTAATTATATTAAATTATCAATTTTCTTCATATAATTTTTTGTCATTTTGCATTAAAATAATTTTTGCATCTTTGTCATAAAATAATATTCTTTTTCATTTATCATGAAATAATCATGTTAATAATAAATATTCGATTATTATTAAAAATATTTAGTATATTAAATAATAAGAAAATAATTATTTATTTACTATTTTCAAAATACTAACCCTATTTTGTATTGATTCATCAAGTATATTTTATCATTCAAACCTTTTTTTTGGCAAATTGCATCATGCATTCAAGACAACTAACCAATCAAACTTAACATTATTTTTTCCTAACTTAATTTCAATGACTACGCAATTATCAAACCCAGACAAGGTTCAAGGATAATTCTAAAATATTTCTGCAATCCATCAAAAATAAACTAACCAAACACATACGAACTATGAATTTGGACTCTGATTCTTCACAAGGAGATACATAGGCACGCGCTTAAAACCAAGGAAAGTTCATAACTAAATAACTAAATTCTTTTCTTAAACATATAGAAACAATAACTAAGTAGAAATTCCCATCTTACCCTTTCACCTAGAAGTGGATCCCCTTGAGAACAATGGAGATGAAGGGTGCCTAACACCTTCCCTTCGTCTAATTGACTTACGAATTTAGAATCTCTGTACGAATTAGGGTTACCCGTTATTTGCCCATCCTTAGGATAAAAATTAATGGTGGCGACTCTATTATTTTTCCCCGGTTACGACAACATTCATATTTTGAAGCATGATCACAATGCCTTTCACTGAATTCAACATGTACTCCTTTCAGCTAGACTTAGTGAGATTTGAGCATGAACACTTCTATTTATCAACAAAGAGCTTCCATTGATTTTGTTTTCAAACTACAGAGAAAAATAACTTCTCAAAAATGATTCTCAGATCACTCCTAAGAGACATGACCATAGTTTGATTTAGCCCACTGACTTCCCAATGAAATAATCAAACTCTAACTACCAAGTACTCCACGGACAACACCAGTAACAAGATGTCTGAATAGCATTCCAGACATCACATCCTAATAAGAGGTAAATAATCTCCCCAAGCTTGAACATCATGCAAGCTTCCTAAGGCCTGCACTAATGTAACAACAATTTATAGACAAGTGCTTAACTCCCTTTATCATGGATAAATAGTACTCCTATTGAAAATGAACACTTGAGAACATGAAAGGCTTCACACTCTTAAAGTGAAGGACAAAAACTTCACACACCAGTTGAACACATTCTCTTACATCAGAAGAAACTTACTTTAACATAAGCTTCCTGATAAGGTTACCCTATCTAATATCATTCATCTGCCCTTATTTGCAATTTCTGGATGGTAGTCACGCATTCAGCAACCATACTACTTTAGAAAATATCAGAATCTTATCATTCTAATCCATAATCCTAAGCATCTTTAACAAGCATGATGTTGCAACATCATTTAGGACATCAACTCTTTATAAAACACAATTAATGCAGCTCATTCAGGTCATCACAAACACCTGAATACCATAGAGAGAAATAAACTCTCACATATTCTCTGAAACAAATATTCAGCTCCTGTTAAAGTATTTGTCATCAATTAAATGCTCAACATCATCAGAGGAAAATTTTCTCATGTTCCTTTCTTCACAGTTCCCTCTGAGAAAAACAGACAGCAGATAATACTACCTTCCTACACAAGGTAGAACATTTGGTCTGGCATCCTTCTTCTGCACACCACTTAGCATAAGTGGATTCTTCATCATGCCATACATCCATGACAATTATACAACCCACATACCACTCCAGACTGTGTTAGTGGCTTGACCTTACACTCCACCTCAAACAAAACAAACTTCCTTGAATGGAGAAGCAACCAACTGAAATGATGTCCCAACATCAATTCAGAATCATGGATTTAATCATTTATTATGGTTCTAAAGACACTATCCATAGAAATTGCTTTTGCATAGAAGTCCTAGACCCAAAAGATCTTTATAGACTACAACTTCAGAAGCACCAGGAGATAAATTCTCATATACTTTCTGCATCAACACATCAGACAAATATACAACTCCCTTCAAAGTATTTTCCATCAATCAAATGCATACCTTTATCAGAGAAACAATTCCCCATGGATAATGCTGCCTCCTTCCACAATTATAAGTTAATCTTCTTGAAGAAACTTAACGTAGGTTGATACATCTCCAATCCATACAACCCTTGAATGTCTTTTCCACTACAACAGAAAAAGAGTTCCATGTTCTCATAGAATTAATAATAATACCAAGTTTAAGTAAACAAACTCCATCTTGTTTAATAGAAACACCATCCAGACATAAAAATAAATTCCCAACACAAATATGTCAAGACATCTCTTCAAGGTCTACCAACTCCAGAATGGCAAGAACTTCCCAATAAAAATTGGTCCATTATAGCAGATAGCCACATGTAAGATTCCATAAATCTGGCTCCTGTGACCAGAAGTATTTTCCAGTTGTCAGAGAAAATGTCCTCATCATTTGAACTTGACATCCACATATGAAGAAACTGGTTGAGAAAATACATCTCCTCTAGAAGTTTTGAGCTTAAATACTCCTATATACTTTGATTATAAATAAATTTACCCAAGGAGTAAATAAGATATTGATCATCTCTTGACCATAACACATATTTAATACTTGTTTCTAGAACATAAACTTGTTAGACACACAACTAAGATGCATGCTCTTCCAGTTTAGGAGAAGGTTCTAAACATATGTGATCACCACACATTTGTTTAGCACCCAAAGCATATGTAATTCCATTCCAACATAAATCTTCATAACTTGATGATGTAATGTTCTAACATCTTGTAAGACATCATTCCAAGGGACACAACAAGAGATTCTTTATCAAAGACCAAAGATTTGCCTTTTAGGGTTGGAATCAAAAATAAATTTCTTCTTACTTTCTTTAGATCTCTTTTAAACAAACTCACTTAAAAGTTCCTTTATAAGTGGACTTTAGATGAACCTCGAGTATCTTTGGAAACTTTAGTAGGATGGTTGAAGTTATCCTCCAAGTAACACAATACCATAGGATACACCAAACCATCAGGAGTTTTCAGATACATACACAACATATCACACATCAACAACTCTTCAACACCCTATAGGGCAGAACAAGATAACCCTTGAACATAATCGCCATAATAAAAGTGACAATAGAATTCCAAATGTTTGAAAATAAATCATACATAACACAACAACTCTCCAATAAAGCTACATGTTTGACAACTTCAGACAGGTCCAATACTCACCTTGTCACAAAATATGAGTTTTCAACGTTCATACTATAGAGGCACAAGCAGTAGAGAGACGCCTCACAATTAAGACCATAGTCATAGCAGTAACTACAACCAACACTTTGTTTCTTCAAGTCTAATACACCAGAAAGTATCTTCCCTAGGTCTCACCCAAAACATAGCATAATGCCTACTCTAATACAAATTAAAATTCTGGTATACATATAACAAATGTCCTAACACATGTCTAAGACATTGATCTCTACATAAAAGTACTTGAACAAGATAAAGCAAGCTGATATACAATTGTGTCAGCACAAAGTTATAACAGATGTTCCAACATCTTATATGACATGTCAACCAATCAAGAAACAAAATTGAATAATGCAAAATGACAAAAACACAAAGATATGATAACCCAGTTTGGTGTATGTTGTACCCCAAAATTTTCCCTCTCATTTTATCAATATTTCCCCTCACAAGACTCTTTGAACTCCAGACAAGATTATGGTTTGCTCTGCTCAAGACATCTCCTTGCACTGATGACCTAAATTAGGGGTTGAGTTTGCACAAGGATTTTTGGACTTCCAATGCCTAAAGTGACTTTAATACTTCATGTTGGACTTATAATATTTCTCATATCAAGTTTCAAGTCTTGAATCAAATTTTTGCCCAGTCAATTGGACAGTTGACCTAGAAATCAACTGTATTGGGGAAAAAGTCAACTGTGGCCAATTTACAGTCAAACCTCACAATGTTTTATCCACATCAACATTATAGGCTCATATGAACCATTTGATCAAGTTTGGACCACAACTCCTCAAGAAATTTGATCAGATCATCAAAAGGGCAAAATGGTCATTTTTAGGGTTTTGACTGCACAAGGGCAATTTCTGATTTTTAACCTAGCCAATGGCAAATTGGGTTCAAGCATGGATTAAAGGACTCAATGGCATCATCTTGACCTATTCACAAGGTTCAAAATATCTCAATTGCATTGGATTGACATATGAATTTTTCAGTCAATTGATCAAAATTTGACTGTACACTGAAAAGTCAAACTTTGACTTTTTCGTCAAAATCAAGTGCCAAGGGTCATTTTTCATCAAGATGAGTCAAAACATGAAACTTGTTCATCAAGAAACCTAATTTTGCAAATTAGGGTTTAAGATTGAAAAATTTCATAAATTAGAATTTTTCTAAGTTATGAAATTTTCTTATTTTTTCCCAACTTTGCCTAACATTTTCACCATGATGCAATTGGATTCAAACAAAACTTCCAACATTAAAGTTGTAGTTCTCCACAAAATCTAAAACTTTGAATCACAAAGTTTTCCCAAAAGAAGCTTGGATCTCAAGTTATGATTTTTGGAACAACGGTCCATGAAACTTTTAACTTAGTGAAATTTTGCCCTAGTTTAGGCAGGATTTTGACCTATCTTCATGGCCATTTTTCACATAGTTCCACTTGGAATCTAAAAATTCATTTCAAATATGGATTGTAGAGCATGTTACAATATTTCCAAAATGTCCAATAACTCTCTAAAATCATTTGTGGTTAGAGAGAATCGAAGGTTTGAATTTGGAAAAAACTCACTTTGATCCATGGCATGTTTCATATTGACACAATTTGCAAACTCTATTCAGCCTCACTTGTACTTGCTCACAGGTCTCTAAACCCTTCCATAGTCAATAACTAAATGCAAATCCAATGGTTTGAAGCTTTGTTCTGATCAGTAGAGGATTACACAAGAGATTAATCCAAAAATAGCAAAAAGGCAACATTGCCATTTTTGTCAAAACTTGCTTTATGTCAAATTACATCTCTTGAGCCTTGAACCAAATCTTAGACAGCAAACCAAATCCACAAACTTGGGGCCAAGCTCACCAAATGTATGCAGGGTTAGAGCTAGCCTGTACAGGCCTGCTCTTGGTCACTTCCCACCTTTTGCTTCATAATCAAGAAATGTGTAAAAGTCTAGACAACTTGATCATCTGATATAAACAACTCTGGCTAGCATTTGAAACAAGTTTTGCACATTTCCTTGAGTCAGAAACACGAGTTGTTCAACCCTCAAGCCTCCCAAAACACAAAATCACCTTCCTTTTGCAAAATAGGGCAGTTTCTGCACTTTGAGTTCCATTGCAAAAACTACTCGTGCGTTTTGCCCCAAACCTGTTTAAATACATTCCAAATAACCTACCCAAACTATCCCAACCATTGGCCATTGACTGTAACTCCATTTGCAAGCTTCACCATTTCTGTTTTCATCTTGTGCAGGTTGACTTCTATAAGCTTGTTCAAGCACATCCAAAGCAAACTAAGCATTGGGGAAGGTCAGAGGAAGTTCAAGCAAGCTCCCAAGCATCTCAGGCCTCACTGAAAAGCTCCACATTGCCATACACGAGTTCATCTGAAACAGGTATTTGCCAACTTTATCTCTCTATTTAGGAATCATTAGGCTTAGGTTTGTGAATAAAAAATGTAGTACTCATAGCCCTTAAATTGTACATATGCTCAGTTTTCATTTTAGTTAAGTGTGCTGGGAGAATTTGATTGATGAACTTCCAGAAAAAGTTAGGTTAGAAATTAGGGCCAGAGAAATTCTCTCTGGTCTTTGAGAGTTAGATTAAGTTTTTTATATGGTTGGAATCGTGGTTTAATGCTCTACAAGTTTCATGTTTTGAGTTTTTGATTTCATGCAAAGAATAGAGAGAACAGAATTGGAGTTACAGGCGCGCGTTTTTGAGTTTCAAAGGTTGAAGATGAAGCTGATCTGGGTTGGGCTTGGTCTGGCTTGTTTTTAACACCCCCTCTTTGTTGTTCATACCCCCTGACCCATTTCATTATTATTTGATATTTTTCTATTTTTATTTTTAGTTCTGACTTTAAAATATTTTTTCTAAATATAAAAAATTACTAAAATTATTTTCATAAATTTTCACATTTTATTTTGTATTTTTATTATTTTTTTAACATAAAAATAATTATTAAGATAACATACTTTTATTTTATTTAATAAAAACTTGAAAATAATACTTAAAAATATTATACCTTTATTTTTATTATTTACATATTTAAATAATATTTTTTCCAATATATTTTTACTTTTTAACATTTGTATATATTTTATTATTTTTTTGTACATAAATAATATAATTAATATGTATATACTTTCTTAAAGAAAACTAGGGTTTCTACCCTTAATAAAAATAATCTTCCATTTTATTTTCTTTTTAATACATCAAATATCATATTTTTATACACATAAAAATAAAACCAAAACATTTTTTACATATTTATAATATTTTGCACATTTATATTTAAATTGCTTATTTAATTATTGCTTATTTATTATTTGATGCAAAGAGTTCAATTTGGATGTAATAGTAAATATTAGGGTTTTAATTTCTTGCAAAATAATCCCCATTCAAAATTGTATCCCCCTCCCCATATCAAATGTTGTAATAGCCTAGATTACTTTTACGTGCTTATGCTTCCAAATATGCCATGATAGAGATTAGGGTTTGTATGCAATATCCAAAATCAAAACAAATAGTTAGACCTAATACAAGACATAAATGCATGAAAATGATAACACAATGCACACATGCACCCCTAGGGTTTCATCCACTTGTTGCCTTTAAAATGGCCATGTTATGCATGTTGAGTATCTTGGCAAAACAAAAACAAAACAAAAAGATCATAGTCCCTCAATGACGCTATCTTGGTTGCCTATACAAAATGATCTAGTCCCTCAAAAATTGCTAAAGATACTTGGCAATATTGCTATCATGGTCAATACGATGACCCACGCCTGTCCCGTTTAACATCCAAGTACAAGGTTGTTTACCAAATGCAATGGTAAAACAACACTGTCAAAAGGGTTAAAAATGTGTAGGAAAGACTCTTGAGTAGATAGGGTAGACAACTCTTAGTTACTTGATCAAAACTTACAAAATATCCTTGCTATTTTCAAACACACCTCACAACACAATTTCAAAACATTTCCCAAAACAAACTTTCAAACTTTCAAACATTAAAACATCTTTTCAAAAGACAATACACCTTTGTATACATTCAAACAAGAACCATTACAAAGGTTGCCACAATGATGGCCTCTTTTTAAAACATTTTCAAAATCACACACAAAGCACCATTTCAAACAATTGAAAAGCAAAAGCAAGTGTCTAAACAAGTAACTAAGAGCCCATAGATAACCATGGATGAAAAGGGTGCTTGCACCTTCCCTTTTCATAATCTACCCCCCGAACCCAAGAAAACATCTCAAAGGTCTTTCTTGTGCTTTTTGACCTTTCCTTTGGATAAAATAAAAAGTCGATGGCGACTCTTGCTAAACCGAAACATTTGCAAACACAAATGCAAAACCTCAAGTCAGTTCTCCCACCGCATCACAGAACTGGCGACTCTGCTGGGGAGATAATCTAAAAGTGGGGTTACCTTAGGGTTTAGATCACCTTTACATGCTTACTTTGTTTGCTTTTATTGCTTTACACTTGGTTATATTGTTTGGGTTTGAAATCCTCTACCCGGATTTGGGAAACATTCATAGGTAAATAGCAATACATTGTGGAAATTGTGTGGGGTATACTGACATGGTTGAAGCAATAGCTATATTAGTGCGACATATTTGTGGGTACCGGTAGCCTTTGAGTCAATCAAAGAGAATACGAGGCCGCTGAGTGATGTCATGAAGCACTAATGGACTTTTAGAACCTTTACTTGACCATCTTGGCCTTATTAGGGGTAGTGAGATGGCCGAATTTGGTGCAGTCCGAAGTTGGTAGATACTCGATACTACACTCATTAAGGGTTATTTTCTTGGAATATTTTGGTCGCCAGTTAAGTGGCTAAACTGAAACAATGAACACAGAAAATAATCCAGTGATATTGAGCTCCTTAGAACCCGGTTACTATTTATAGGACAGGTTGAGCCAACTAACTTCAAAAGGGTACTTACCTATGAAACCCCATGCAAGCTTGAAACTAGGAACTTGTGTGACTTGCTTGTACATATACTTATGCATACATCATGAACATCATAAAGCATCATATGCATCCACTAACCATTTCAAGGGTTTGGATCTTCATCTTTGTTCCTGTTTTATAGGTTATGGATTCACTCCGCAGAAAAACTATTCAAGTAAACCTTGTGAGGATCCCTTCTCAACTCAAGGAGCTTGCTTCTAAGATTCCAGAGAATTCTCCCTTCAGTGAAAGGCATGGTAGACTTCTCAACTTGGTCAACTCCAACATTGAAGAAGACATGGTGAAAGTTCTCTTCCAGATCTTTGACCCTCTACACCATTGCTTTACATTTCCTGATTACCAACTAGTGCCTACTTTGGAGGAATTTTCTCAACTCCTGAGGATTCCTATTCTCCATCAACTATCCTACAATGGTACGGAAAGAGAACCAAAGCCTGAAGATGTTGCTCAAGCCCTATACTTGCAGTCATCTAATATCAAAGGTCATTGGGAAACCAGAAGTGGTGTCAAGGGTTTCTTGGCAAAGTTTTTGTTTGAGAAGACACAACACTATTGGAATTCTCTAGATCTACAAGCTTTTTAGGAGATTGTAGCACTTATCATCTATGGGTTGGTCTTGTTCCCAAACCCTGATCAGCTTATAGATGTGAATGCTGTCAAAATTTTCATATCTCGGAATCTTGTGCCTACATTTCTTGGGGATATCCTCCACTCATTTCACACACGAACAATGAGGAAAATAGGTGTTCTCATGTGTTGTACTCCTCTTCTAGCAAGGTGGTTTATTTCTCACCTTCCCCAATCAGTCTTGAAGAATGAGCAAGGCTTGAGGTGGTCACAACGATTGATGACTCTTACACATTCTGATGTTTATTGGTGTTCTCGGTCCAGAGAAAATGTCATCATCATTGATTATTGTGGGGAATTACCTAATGTCCCACTACTTGGCATTAGAGGAGGCATTACCTATAACCCCTGCTTGGCTCTGAGAGAATTTGGGTATGCCCGAAGGGATGGCCCTCATGACATGCTGATTCCAGACTTGGTTTTTGACTTTGACAACGACGCTCAAGGAATTCGACAAAGGTTTATCCGAGCTTGGAGGATGCCCAAAAAAGTGGACAGTAAGACACTAGGACACAAGAATTCCATCCCCCTTGAGCCTTACCTCAAGTGGGTACGAACCCGCTCCGAGAGTCTTATGATGCCCTACCCCTACATGCTGCCTATGATCAAAGAGCCTGTTATGGAAGGAGAGGTTCCATAGACCCTCCTACATCCTGACTTGCCAACATCATTGGAAGATTTGCAAAGGAGTTGGATACAACTAAAGGAAGAACATAATACTTTTGAAGCCAGCTTCTACGCCAATGAGAAGAAGGTTTTGGAACTTACTCATCGACTCCACGAAGAGCAGACTCTCAACACCTACATCGCACCAAAGAGGATGTGCAACTTCTTTTTACATTAGAATTTTGTATTATTTTGCCCATGGGGCACTTATGTACTAACAAATTCTATCTTATTAATATGACGTGCGTTCTTTTTTTTTGTTTGCAACAAATTTGAATTTCTAAATCCTTGAATGCATTACATGAATACATATCTGTTGTACCCCAAAATTTTCCCTCTCTTTCTTCAGGAAATCATCTTGGATTCTCAGAATCCCTCTGAAACAAATCCAAGTCCGGAATTGTCATTTTTGCCCAAGCAAACCATTTACAAGAGCAAAATGATCACACAAGCTCTAAAGACAACGCTTTATCTTGAGAAAAATTAAATTCTAAGCACTTGGAATTTTTCTCTAAAAAATGAGTGTTTAAGAAGAAATCAGCGCTTCAGAACTTCTGGACCAAACTCCAGATAGAAACGGTCAGAAGTTGCAAGCTTGGCTCAACGCAGTCAGAAGTTGGCTCTTCAGCAGCTACATCAGCTCAGTCAGAAGTTGTAAACGTGGTTCAACACGTAAGCCTCGGACAGAGCATGACTCTTTCAGCAGTTACGCGAGTTCAGCCAGAGTTTGCTAAAGGAATACAAAAGAAACAAGAACATGCTGAAATCAGAAGATGAAAAGATCAGAAGAGTGGGTGTTACACTGATACAGAATCTCTAAGCCCAGGATTTCCAGAAGCAAATCCAAGGAACGTGTCATAAAATCAGGAGAATCCCCAGAATTTGCTAAGACAACAGGAGGCCAAGACCAGAGCATGTTTACGTTGTTCTTGGTAAAACAGATCTGCTGGTTCAAAGTTTGGTTTCTACTACCAGAATATTGGTATTGATAAGTCTTATCACTATTTAATGCTCATTAATGCTCCCCAACCACTCCTGAACATTCATCCAAGTAATCCCTTCACGTGTGGCTTGGAAAACGCCTTTATGCAGGTTCTGGCATGGGTCTACGCGCCACCGTCCACCTAAGAGGTCACTTCTCTCTAATCCACGCCTGCTGTTCCAGCCTAGGCTGAAAGGCTATATGTTATCACAACTTCCCAGGAATTTCTTTCAAAGAACAACTCAGCCTCTGTTGGCGCTTTAATGTTCAAGAAATCCACAAGAGCTTTGCCTATAAATAGAGAACCATTGTCCACTGAAAGAGGGCGTCAAAAGAAACATAAAAATTGCTAGAAGAGAAACAGAAATCTCTAGCAAGAAAATGCTGTGAAACTCTGCCAAAATCTCCAGTGTTTCATAACTTTGAAGTTCTTACCTCCAAACTTCATCAAATACTCAGTTTTCTTTGTGAACTAAAGAACACTCTTTTCAACTTCTGACCCTATATACGCATACACCTTCACCTACCCTTTTCAAAAAAGAACCTATCCAGAATACCATCAGAGCCAAAAGCTAGCTCTCATCCACAAACTTTTCCAACAGCCAGGTAAGCACCTGCTGACCTTCATCACGCTGCTAAGCATCATCAGCTTTACATGCTCAAATAAACATAATGTAAATATCATGTTGTTGCTGTTTGTGTTATGAGGATCCTCATACCTCAGAATGTTTTTGAGTCAGCCTAGAACCTGCCTGTGACCTTGTTGGTTCTGTCCTCTGAAACACTTTGACATTTGTTGGAGCTACTCCAAATATGTTTTCTATTTTGTGGAAAAATAACAAAATTGCAGATGTTCTGATTAGCACAGGGAGAAGCCAAGTGCTGACTTTGACGTTAGCACATCTGAAGCCCGTTTTGCTGTCAATAATATCAGAACTTCTGAGATTTATTGTCCTTCCAGCAGGATCAGAACTTCTGATTTCCCCACTAACAAACTTTTGTCTTGCAGCGCAGGGGGGTCAGAACTTTTGATCTTCCCACTAACAGGTTTCTGTTTTGCAGGTGCTAGAGTCAGAAGTTCTGATTCATACAGTTTAACCAAAAGGTTGATCATCTGGCAGCGGGTCTGAGTCAGAACTTCTGATGACCTCTCAGCAGCGCGCTGGCTCCCTCTCTCTTTCTCTCTATCTTGTTTTTTGCTATTTTCTTTTTTGTCTATTTTTCTCGTTGAACCCCCCATGTACAAATGTGTACCCCCACTCCCTAATTGTTGTAATAGCGTAGGATTTTATATTTCCGCTTCTTATTGCTAGTAATTAGGATGTGTATGGCAAGATAAAATCAATGAAATAGAAAATCCTAATTCGAAGATAAACTCTTGTATGCAATAAAACACACTTGCACACTAACACCCCTAGGGTTACATCCACTTGTTGCCTTTCAAAAAAAAATGGGTCATGTTACGCATGCAAAGTATCTTGGTAAAACAAACAAAATCAAAAGATCATAGTCCCTCGATGACGCTTTCGAAAGTTGCCTTACAAAAATGATCTTAGTCCCTCAAAAGAAAAACTAAGATACTTTGCAACATTGCTATCATGGTCTATACGATGACCCGCGCCCGTCCCGTTTACATCCTAACACAAGGTTGTTCACCAAATGCAATGGTGAAACAACACTGTTAAAAGGGTTAAAAAAACATAAGAAAGATCTTTGAGTAAAATAGGGTAGACAACTCTTAGTTACTTGATCAAAAATCTTGCAAAACATCCTTGCTATTTTTCAAAACACACTCCACAACACAATTTTAAAACAACTTTCAAAATATTGAAAACCTTTCAAAAGGACAAAACACCTTTGTATACATTCAAACAAGAATCATTACAAAGGTTGCCACAACTATGGCCTTTTTTTCAAAACACTTTTCAAAACCACACACGAAACACCATTTCAAACAATTGAAAATGTAAAGCAAGTGATCTAAGCAAGTAACTAAGAGCCCATGGATAACCATGGATAGAAAGGGTGCTAATACCTACCCTTTCTATAATCTACTCCCCGAACCCAAGAAAACATCTCAAAGGTTTTTCCTGTGCTTTTTAAACCTTTCCTTAGGATAAAATAAAAAGTCGGTGGTGACTCTTGCTCAACCGAAACATTTGCGAATACAAAACGCAAAATCCCAAGTCAGTTCTCCCACTGTATCACAGAACTGGAGACTCTGCTGGGGAATCTGAATTGAAAGTGGAGTAACCTTAGGGCTTAGATCACCCTTTTGCATGACTAATTGTTTGCTTTGATTGCTTTACATCTTGGTTCTCTTGTTTGGGCTTGAAATCCTACACCCGGATTTGGGGAAACATTCATAGATAGCAATACATTGTGGAAACTGTATAGGGTATACCGACACGATTGAAGCAATAGCTATATTAGTGCAACATATTTGTGAGTACGGGTAACCCTTGAGTTCAATCAAGGAGAGTACGGGGCCGATGAGTGATGCCACTAAGCACTAATGACCTAGAACCTTACTTGACCATCTTGGCCTTTTATTAGGGGTAGTGAGATGACCAACTTTGGTGCAGTCCGAAGTTGGTAGATACTCGATACTACACTCATTGAGGGTTGTTTTCTTGGAATATTTTGGTTGCTAGTTAAGTGGCTAAACCAAAACAATGAACATGGAAAACAATCCAATGATATTGAGCTCCTTAGAACCCGGTTACTGTTTATAGGACAAGTTTTAAGCCAACTACACTCAAGAGGGTACTTACCTATGAAACCCCATGCAAGCCTGAAACTAGGGTCTTGTGTGACTTGCTTGTGCATATGTTTCTGCATACATCATGAACATCATAAAGCATCATATGCATACACTAACCATTTCAAGGGTTTGGATCTTCATCTTTGTCCTTGTTTTGTAGGTCATGGAAATTCTTCGCAGGAAAACCATCCAAGTCAACCTTGTGAGAATCCCTCCTCAACTCAAGGAGCTCACATCCAGAATTCCCGAAAGCTCTCCCTTCAGTGAAAGACATGTAGACTGCTCAGCCTAGTCAACACCAGCATTGAAGAGGACATGGTAAAGGTGTTGTTC
Source organism: Vicia faba (assembly GCA_948472305.1). Taxonomy (NCBI): domain Eukaryota; kingdom Viridiplantae; phylum Streptophyta; class Magnoliopsida; order Fabales; family Fabaceae; genus Vicia; species Vicia faba. The sequence continues at coordinate 264,518,758 of OX451737.1, read as the reverse complement.
CAGTTCTTTGACCCCCTTCACCACTGTTTCACATTCCCCGACTACCAATTGGTGCCCACTTTGGAGGAATTTTCTCAACTCTTGAGAATTCCTATTCTTAATCAACTACCCTACAACGGTACAGAAAAAGAACTAAAGCCTGAAGATGTTTCTCAAGCATTACACTTGCAACCATCTGACATCAAGGGACATTGGGAAACTAGAAGCGGTGTCAAAGGCTTCTTGGCAAAATTCTTGTTTGAGAAGGCACGAGAGTGTTGGAATTCATTGGATCTACAAGCCTTTGAAGAAATTGTAGCACTCCTCATTTATAGGTTGGTCTTGTTCCCAAATCCTGACCAGCTTATAGATGTCAACGCCGTCAAGATCTTCTTATCCAGAAATCCAATACCAACATTTCTTGGGGACATCCTCCACTCATTTTACACATGAACAATGAGAAAGAGGGGTGTTCTCATGTGTTGTACTCCTCTCCTTGCAAGGTGGTTTATATCGCACCTTCCACAGTCTGTTTTAAATAATGACCAAGGCTTAAGGTGGTCACAATGATTGATGACCCTCACTCACTCTTATGTACATTGGTGCTCTCAGTCCAGAGAAAATGTCATCATCGTCGATCATTGTGGAGAGTTCCCTAATGTTCCATTACTTGGCATTAGGGGAGGCATTACCTACAACCCTTGTCTAGCTTTGAGACAGTTTGGATATGCACGGAGGGATGGCCCTCATGACATGCTGATTCCTGACCTAGTTTTTGACTTCGACAACGATACGCAAGGACTTCGCCAAAGATTCATCAGAGCTTGGAGGATGCCTAACAAGGTAGACAACAAGACACTGGGGCACAAGAACTCCATCCCTCTTGAGCCTTATCTCAAGTGGGTACGAACCCGAGCCCAGAGTCTAATGATGCCTTACCCTCATGTTCTCCTTGTGATTAAAGAGCCCGTTAAGGAAAGAGAGGTTCCCTACACCATCCTATATACTGACATGCCAACATCATGGGAGGAGATGCAGAAGAGTTGGATCCAACTCAAGGAGGAACAGAATACTTTTAAAGCCAGCTTCTACGCCAGTGAGAAGAAGGTTTTGGAGCTTACCCGCCGACTCCATGAGGAAGAGACCCTCAACACCTACATCGCACCAAAGAGGATGCACAATGACTTTTTACCTTGAGAAGTTTTTTTGTAATATTTGGCCCATGGGGGCATTTATGTACTGACAAAATTTCTTCTTATTAATATGACGTGTGTTCTTTTTGTCTGCAACAATTTTGAATTTCTAAATCCTTGAATGCATTGCATAAATAAGCATATCATTCATCATGCGCATAAGCAGGTCTCCACACCAGGTTTCCTTATCTTTCTGCTGTTTATTTCAGTAAGATGGATCTCGAACAAACGGTCAAGGATTTGCAGTCTCAAAACTCATAGTTTCAACATCTCCTAATGACCTTGGCAAAGGGTCAGGAGGATCTAAAAGCCCTGCTTGGGAACAAAGAGCAAGTGAAAAAGAAGAAGAAAAGAGTCGGGGTGGCTACCCTGGGAAGAAGGTTTGAGGGTGAAGCCATAAGAGTTATTGAATTTCCCTCTGCATCCGAAGAAGAAACCAGTAAAGGAAAAGGGGCTGCGGTACCGTCTGAATCCGAAGCTGAAGAGGAAGAGGCTGAAGAAGATGAAGACTACTCAGAGCAACAATACCCTCCCACCGACGATAAGTACAAAAACTTGGAAGACTGGTTGGCAGCTATGGAGCTGCAGAGAGTTCCCGGCTTAGATTTCGAAGATCTGGGATTAATTGCTGGAATTGTGATCCCCCCCGAAGTTTAAAGTGCCAATTTTTGCAAGATATGACGGGTTGTCTTGCCCAAAAATGCACCTAAGGTCGTATGTCCGAAGAATCCAACCTCATACTCCCGACAGAAATCTTTGGGTGCACTTCTTTCAAGATAGCCTATCTGGCACTCAGCTAGACTGGTTTTACAAGCTGGAAAGGTCAGAGATACATAGTTGGGAGGATCTGGCAGCTGCTTTTTATCGCCAATATCAGTATAACTCTGACTTGGCGCTAACCCGTACTCAGCTACAGAGTATGGGGATGGCCTCAGGTGAGGGATTCAAGGAGTACGCCCAGAAATGGCGCGATCTGGCCGGAAGAGTGCAGCCACCTCTTTCTGAGAGAGAACTTGTCGATATGTTCCTGGGGACCCTGTCTGGTCCATTCTTTAACCATTTGATCGGTAGCTCTTCCGCAGGGTTTACTGAATTAATTCTAACTGGCGAGCGGGTAGAAGCCGGTATCAAGAATGGGAAGATTCAGAAGGATGCCTCTGCATCTACAACTGCTAAGAAATCATTTCCGGCGAAGAAGGAGACGGCTGTTGTGTACTCTCAGAGAAGAGTGGGAAGAACTGAGCACCGGCCGACTGTGGGGGCCGTGATGATCCAAAATCCATCGAATGATCAGCCTCGCGGAAATCAGTCCAGACCTAAACAACAATGGGGAGAACGGCCACAACGGCAGTTCACCCGCATCAATATGACGCCCGCACAAGTTCTTCCACACTTGTTGAAGCTGAATCTCACCAATATCAAAGAAGCGCCGAAAAATGTGAATACAACCTCACCAGCTTACAATCTGAATGCTAAGTGTGCCTACCATTCCGATAGCACCAGACATGACACAAACAATTGTTGGGCGCTAAAAAATAAAATTCAAGACTTGATAGATGCAAAAGAGGTGGAGTTCGATGCTCCAGAGAAGCCAAACGTAATATCCGCTCCGATGCCGAAGCATGGTCGAAATGTCCATGCTATTGAGGAAGATCTGTATATTTCTGATGTCAATGACCTGATGACTCCGCTGTTAACGATCAAATTAAATCTGCTGAAAGCTGGGATTTTCCCGGGATGTAAAGAAGATTGCTACTATTGTTACTCTCTGCCAATCGACTGTCCATTACTGAAGAAAGGCATCCAAGGCCTAATGGACAATCAACAAATTCTGTTTGAAAAGGTTCCTGCTATTCCGAACCCTACTGAAGACGTTTCAATAATCACCATTTCCACCAATCTTTCCAAGGCCGCCAGAAATCCTGTTAAAATTACATCTGCTACAAAGTCTGTTCCTCTGAAAATAACTATGCCAGGGCCTGTCCCCTACAGTTCTGAAAAATCAATACCATGGAATTACGGTGGAGAAATCTACTACCATGGTGTTAAACAAGTTGAAATAACCGAAGGAAGCTCTGATGAAGAAGATGCCAGCATTGGAAACATTGCCGGCACAAGCAAGATCACCCGAAGTGGGAGAATATTTTCTCCAGAGATTGCCCCCCCAAAGGAAATCTTTGGACCCTCATCTGCTGCCAAAGTTATTCCTGCACCAATAAAACTTTCCGCAAAAATCCCGTTGATTGAAGATGTTGTTATTCCTGTTGTTGTCCCTCCTACTTCTGCTGATAAGGGGAAAGGGATCCAAGATGAGCTCGTCGGGACGAGGGCTCAACCTTTGGTCATCCCAGAAACCTCTAAGAAAGAGATGGAGGAGATCCTGAAGATAATTAAAAAGAGTGATTATGACGTGGTAGAGCAACTGGGGCAAACCCCCTCGAAAATCTCCATGTTAGCATTACTGCTTTGTTCTGAGGCGTACGCCAAGGCATTGATAAAATTCCCGAAGACAGCCCATGTGCCCCAGGAAACCTCTGTCGACCAATTCTAAGATTGCGTGGCCAGCCTTACCGCAGACAACGGTTTAGGTTTCTCTGATGCTGACCTAACCTCAAAAGGAAGAAAACACAACGACGCATTACATGTGTCAGTAGAATGCCAAGGAACTACTTTGGCCCATGTTCTGGTCGACACTGGTTCTTCTCTGAACGTGCTGCCTAAGAAGGCTCTCGACCGATTAGACTGTGAAGGCTTGGAGTTAAGGCCAAGTAATATCATTGTAAGGGCATTTGACGGGTCAAAGAGAATGGTACACAGGGAGGTGGACATTCCCATTAAGGTTGGCACAGAAGTGTTCCCCTCAACCTTCTATGTGATGGACATCCGTCCGTCATACTCATGCTTGTTAGGGAGACCATGGATACACAATGCCGGGGCAGTCACCTCTTCCCTACATCAAATGCTGAAATACCCTGTCAAAGTAAAAATCATAACCGTGCACGGTGAAGAAGAATATATGATCAGCCACCTGAACTCCTTTCGGTATGTAGAGGTAGAGGGTGAATTCATTGAGACACCATTCCAGCACTTAGAGGAAGTCTCTCCTGAGGTGGCAGTAGCAAAAGTGGTAGCTGAGGTACCAAAGCAGATGGCCCGGATGGCATCTCTAAAAGACACGAAGGCTGCAATGAAGGAAGGAAAGAGCTCAACATGGGGGCAGTTGCCGGATATTCCTCACAAAACAGACAAGTTTGGTTTAGGATTCACTGCTGCGGGGCAGAAAGCTATGCGCCACTCAAAGGTTGAAAGAACACCCATCAAGATCTCTCCTTATGGGATCAATGCTTTGGAAGGTGAAGACGAAGAGGCCAACATTGAAGATTGGATCTACCCAACCATCGAAGGGGGACTACGCAACTGGGAGGAAAAGGACTTTGTCCTCATTACTTTTATTAATCAGTAATTATCTGTCAAACATTTCCTATGGTCTGTAATAATTGCTTTTGAACAATCCGTACACTACTTTTTCACCTCATGCCTTTCCCGGGGCATGTAGGTCCATTTGTAAGGGTTTTGATTATCTTCATATCCATATGCCATGTTTAATGATTCATTGGACGTTTTTCATTGATAAACTGCTGTGTTCATTTTCTTTCCTTTTGCATTTTTTGTTTAAGGATGGCTATCCCTTACACACACCCACACTCACAAATGCAGGTACCCATCCACTCTGGATTCTATGGGTGACTATTCTGCTATGTCCTTCAATAACTCTGAAGATCTGGTCAATCAGGCTGAGTATGAAGATGAAGAAGGTTGTGAAGTACCAGGGGAATTAGCCAGACTTCTACAGCAAGAGGAAAGGGCCATCTTGCCTCACGAAGAGTTGTTGGAAACTGTCAACTTAGGAACAGAGGAAGACCGGAAGAAAGTACAAGTGGGTGCCAATCTGGAACCAAGTGTCAAGGAGCGCCTGATACAGCTGTTAAATGAATATGTTGAAATCTTCGCCTGGTCTTACGAAGACATGCCGGGTTTAGACACAGACATTGTGGTTCACCGTCTCCCTACAAAAGAAGATTGTCCGCCGATAAAGCAAAAAGTCCGCCGAATGAGGCCCGGCATGTCTGAAAAGATTAAAGCAGAAGTAATGAAGCAATTCAACGCTGGATTTCTGGCTGTTACATCCTATCCACAATGGGTTGCTAACATCGTGCCAGTTCCTAAAAAAGATGGCAAGGGTAGAATGTGTGTGGACTACCGGGATTTGAATAGGGCCAGCCCCAAAGATGATTTTCCGCTACCGCACATTGACATTTTAATCGACAACACAGCTCACCACAAAGTGTTTTCCTTCATGGATGGATTCTCGGGCTACAACCAGATTAAAATGGCCCCCGAGGACATGAAGAAAACAACCTTTGTTACACAATGGGGTACCTTCTGCTACAAGGTGATGTCGTTCGGACTGAAGAACGCAGGGGCAACTTATCAACGCGCCATGGTAGCTTTATTTCATGATATGATACATCATGAGATCGAAGTTTACGTAGACGACATGATAGCTCGATCACAAACAGAGGAGGAACACCTTGAACACCAGGAAAAGCTGTTTGCCAGGTTGAAAGAGTACAAACTCAGGCTGAATCCAAGTAAGTGTACTTTTGGAGTTAGGTCCGGTAAACTCCTAGGGTTTATTGTCAGCAATAAAGGCATTGAGGTCGATCCAGCAAAAGTGAAAGCAATACAAGAGACGCCTGCTCCCCGTACTGAAAAGGAGGTTAAAGGGTTCTTGGGGCGCTTGAACTATATTTCCAGATTCATCTCTCATCTGACTTCTACCTGTGAGCCAATTTTCAAACTATTAAAGAAAGATCAGGTAGTCGAATGGAACGACGATTGCCAAGCTGCTTTTGATAAGATCAAGGAGTACTTGCTAGAACCTCCTATTCTGATGCCACCCATCAAAGGAAGACCATTGATCATGTATCTGACCGTGTTGGGTAACTCAATGGGGTGCGTATTGGGCCAGCATGACGAGTCTGGTCGAAAAGAGCATGCCATTTATTACCTTAGCAAAAAGTTTACCGACTGTGAAACTCGCTACTCACTGCTCGAGAAAACTTGCCGCGCTTTGGTATGGGCTGCTCGCCGACTAAGGCAGTATATGTTGACTCATACCACTCTGTTGATTTCCAAAATGGATCCTATCAAGTATATCTTCGAGAAGCCTGCTCTATCTGGAAGAATCGCTAGATGGCAAATGATCCTAACTGAATATGACATCCAGTAAACCACTCAAAAAGCTATAAAAGGGAGTGTACTAGCCGATCATCTAGCTCATCAAGCTATCGAAGATTATCAGCCCATGAGATTTGACTTCTCAGACGAGGACATCATGAACTTAGACAACGTTGAAAGTAACGGACCGTATGAAGGACCTGAAAAGGGATCCTGATGGACCCTGTACTTTGATGGTGCTTCAAATGCACTTGGAAACGGTATCGGTGCGGTACTCATTTCCCCGGAAGGTTGCCACACGCCTTTCACGGCTCGACTTTGCTTCAGCTGCACAAACAACATGGTTGAATATGAAGCTTGCATCTTTGGTCTCAAGGCTGCTATAGACTTGGGGATCAAATCTTTATTTGTATTTGGGGACTCGGCTTTGGTTATCAGTCAAATCAAAGGAGAGTGGGATACCAAGCATCCTAGTCTTATCCCATACAAAGAACATGTCCTAACGTTGTTGCCTCATTTCGAGCAAATTACCTTCGAGCATTTCCCGCGAGAAGAGAATCAGCTAGCAGATGCTCTGGCAACAATGTCTTCCATGTTTAAACTCAACTGGGATAATGAGGCTCCCCAAATCACCATCGAGCGAATGGATGAACCTGCGCATTGTCATGAGATTAATACCGAAGAAGTAGTGGAACAACCCTGGTTTCACGGAATCAAAAGGTATCTCCAGACTAGAGAATATCCCGAAGGAGCTTCCATAAATGACAAGAAGTTCCTAAGGAAATTTGCTGCCAAGTTCTTCCTGAGCAATGGCATCCTCTATAAACGAAGCCATGATTGTGTTTTACTCCGATGTGTAGACAAAGCTAAAGCAGAGTTAATCATGACCGAGATGCACGGCAGTACATTTGGCACCCACCTGAGTGGACATACAATGGCTAAGAAGATTCTAAGGGCGGACTATTACTAGTCTACTATGGAAGCTGATTGCCATCAACATGCTCGTACTTGCCACAAATGTCAAGTCTGCACCGACAAGATTCATATTCCTCCGGTTCCTCTCAACGTGCTGACAGCTCCTTGGCCATTTGCAATGTGGGGCATTGACATGATTGGAGAGATCAAGCCCACGACATCCAACGGACATCGTTTCATCCTGGTTGCCATTGACTACTTCACCAAATGGGTCGAAGCAGCTTCCTTCGCCTCTGTTACTAAAAATGTGGTTGCCCGCTTCATCAAGAAAAACCTCATATGCCGGTATGGTGTTCCGGACAGGATCATCACAGACAATAGTACAAATCTGAATAATACTATGATCACCGCATTGTGCGAACAGTTCAAGATTTATCATCACAATTCATCTCCCTATCGGCCAAAGATGAACGGTGCTGTTGAAGCTGCGAACAAAAACATTAAGAAGATCATTCAGAAAATGACAGTCACTTACAAGGACTGGCATGAGATGTTACCATTTGCTCTGCATGGATACTGTACCACGGCACGTACTTCAATCGGGGCAACCCCATTTTCTTTGGTATATGGCATGGAAGCTGTCCTGCCCATGGAAGTTCAGATTCCTTCTCTAAGGATTATGAAGGACGCAGGTTTGAATGAAGATGATTGGATTCAGACCCGACTTGATTAACTCTATTTGATCAACGAGAAGCGACTCGCTGCTGTCTTCCATGGTCAAACGTATCAAAAACGGATGATCAAGGCTTTCAACAAGAAAGTCAGACGTCAAGTATACCAAGTCGGAGATCTCGTAATCAAGCGGATTATCTTGCCGCAAAGTGATCCCAGAGGCAAGTGGACTCCTACCTACGAAGGACCATTTGTGATCAAGAGTATTTTTTCTGGTGGAGCAATAATTCTGACCTCCATGGACGACGACGATTGCCGCACCCTGCGAACGCAGACATAGTCAAAAGATACTACGCATAAATAACCCGACAAGTCGAAAACCCGAAAGGGCGGCTTGGGAAAAAATGGGCATCCCGGTGGACCGAAAACCCGAAAGGGCGGTTCAGGCAAAAATTAGGGATAAAACAAAAAAAATCTGTACACCCGGCAAGTTGAAAACCCGAAAGGGCGGCTTGGGCAAAAAGGGGTTTCCCGGTGGATCGAAAACCCGAAAGGGCGATTCAGGCAAAAGTTAGGGAATTAAAGCGTATGACTATGTCTCGTCAGATCACTTTAAGGACAATCTCTTCATCAACCAGCTCCAAGCTTCTGATCAATCCAGTCATCAACGGACAAAGCATTAATGGACAGATATTCAGAGTTGTGAAGGCTATAGCAGAATGGAATCCCATGGAATTGTTTCACATAGCCATCTTTCTTTTGTATAAATTTTTCAATATTTACGACGACATCCTCTTACTAGGATGACTGTCTCCATTGTACAAATATACTCATAGAAAGTTAATACAAATACTTTTCCAAATACAGAAATTTGCTTTGTTTTCTTTTGCTTTTCTACATTTATGCTTTATTTTGAGAAACGTCCAATGTTTTGTTAAATAGGCATATGCATTTGAACATAATAATTTTCCTTACAAATCAAGAAGGATGATTACTGATAGGCCGAAGGTACAGGTAGATCTCTCAATGCCTTTTCAGAAGAAATCGCCAGCAGATCTAAAACTCCAAATTCCTCGATCCAAAACTTAATTCCCCAAACAAAGTTAAACTTCAGGATCTTCAGCAGAGAAAGCTTTCCCAACACTGTTTTCCCCAGACGGAGAGCCTTCTAGAACTCAATTCCCCTCAGAATTAAAATTCAGAATCCCCAGTGGAGCTTTAAAAATCTGAAAATTCAATCCCCAGCGGAGCTAAAACTTCCAACTATGAATCCCCAGCTGAACCAGGCTAGTGAACCTTTTCCCCACAGAGATACTTCCCACCAAGCTAAAGATTCTCAGTCATACCTCTCCAGCATGAGTCTACCAGATTCTGAACTCCCCAGTAGAGATCTTCAGAAATTCTCATTCCCCGCAAGTCACCAAGGAATGCCAACTCCCCAGCAGTGGTCCTAAAATCCCTCAACAAGTGAAGATCTTGCATTTCCCCAAGCAGAGTGAAGGCTCATTCTCAGTTCCTCACAGGATAATCAGATGTTCTCCAGTGAAGATCTCCTCAAGACAAGAATCCCCAGAAGATTGGTATACAACCCAAGCTCCTAATTCTCCAGCAGTAGTCAACAAGGGTGTCTCATCCTCAGCAATCAAAATTCTTGTCCTCCCCGCATCAATCAAGGGTTCACTTTCCCTGGCAGCAATCAAGATTCTTTTATCTCCAGCCATCCAGGATTCGTCTATCCTCAACAAGACAGCTCTTCAGCTTACATGCACATTCATTTACATTCATATCATAAACATTGATATAACATATATTGCATCATACATATCATGCAACATAACTTTGTGTTTTAGCTAACATTTCACCCTTTTCAGGATAAGATTAAAAGGCTATCATTAATAATTATTCAGATACAGTATAGATACACCCCAGACACGACGGTCATTCTATTACTCATTCAGAATTTCAAGTCAGATACAGTACAGATACACCCCAGACACGGCGGTCATTCTACTACTCATTCAGACTACAGCAATCAGATACATACTAGATACGCTCCAGACACGGCAACCATTCTATCTCTCGTTCATATTCACTTACCCACCTCATGGTTCAATGCATTCCAAACACGGACACCATTCTGACCCTTACAACAGCAGTTTGATTCTCCCCAATGCATTCTCCACGGAAGTCATTCTGTCATTTATTTAGATCCCAGTTACAGTTTCAGATACACTTCAAACACAGAAGTCATTTTATTACTCATACGGATCTTAATCCCAGTTACAGTTTCAGATACACTCCAGACACGGAAGTCATTCTGCTACTCATACGACTTTCAACTTCAGATACAGTCCAGATACGCTCCAGACACGGTTGCCATTCTGTCACTCATTCATAATTTGTCCCCAGCACGCAGTTGCTCCATAACAGATGTTCCTCTGTTACCCAGATACAATACAGATACACTCCAGACACGGCAGTCATTCTGATATTCATTCTTCAAGCACAGTTACAGCTCAGACACGCCCCAGACACGGAGGCCATTCTTCTGCTCATACAAACTCAGTCCTTAGATGCGGTTCAAATTCATTCCAGACACGGATACCATTTTGATCCTCCTTCTTCTGACCAGTCACATTGCAGTTCAACGAACATTCCAGGTGGCATCTTTAAGCCCATCCCCGACAAGATTCTGTCACCCCTCTAGATGGCATCTTTAAGCCCATCTCCAAATGGCATCTCTAAGCCCATTCCCGCATCCGTTTGTTCTGACGAGTGCAAATTTAAGGGCACTCTAATGTCCAATCTCCTTTTACCCTCGAGACGCGAAAGGCAAACTTGCCAATCTAACTCTTCAGGTGCAAGAAGATTGAACAGGGGCAACTGTTGTACCCCAAAATTTGCCCTCTCTTTCTTCAGGAAATCATCTTGGATTCTCAGAATCCCTCTGAAACAAATCCAAGTCCTGAATTGTCATTTTTGCCCAAGCAAACCATTTACAAGAGCAAAATGATCACACAAGCTCTAAAGACAACGCTTTTATCTTGAGAAAAATTAAATTCTAAGCACTTGGAATTTTTCTCTAAAAAATGAGTGTTTAAGAAGAAATCAACGCTTCAGAACTTCTGGACCAAACTCCAGATAGAAACGGTCAGAAGTTGCAAGCTTGGCTCAACGCAGTCAGAAGTTGGCTCTTCAGCAGCTACATCAGCTCAGTCAGAAGTTGCAAACGTGGTTCAACACGTAAGCCTCGGACAGAGCATGACTCTTTCAGCAGTTACGCGAGTTCAGCCAGAGTTTGCTAAAGGAATGCAAAAGAAACAAGAACATGCTGAAATCAGAAGATGAAAAGATCAGAAGAGTGGGTGTTACACTGATACAGAATCTCTAAGCCTAGGATTTCCAGAAGCAAATCCAAGGAACGTGTCAGAAAATCAGGAGAATCCCCAGAATTTGCTAAGACAACAGGAGGCCAAGACCAGAGCATGGTTTACGTTGTTCTTGGTAAAACAGAACTGCTGGTTCAAAGTTTGGTTTCTACTACCAGAATATTGGTATTGATAAGTCTTATCACTATTTAATGCTCATTAATGCTCCCCAACCACTCCTGAACATTCATCCAAGTAATCCCTTCACGTGTGGCTTGGAAAACGCCTTTATGCAGGTTCTGGCATGGGTCTACGCACCACCGTCCACCTAAGAGGTCACTTCTCTCCAATCCACGCCTGCTGTTCCAGCCTAGGCTGAAAGGCTATCTGTTATCACAACTTCCCAGGATTTTCTTTCAAAGAACAACTCAGCCTCTGTTGGCGCTTTAATGTTTAAGAAATCCACAAGAGCTTTGCCTATAAATAGAGAACCATTGTCCACTGAAAGAGGGCGTCAAAAGAAACAGAAAAATTGCTAGAAGAGAAACAGAAATCTCTAGCAAGAAAATGCTGTGAAACTCTGCCAAAATCTCCAGTGTTTCATAACTTTGAAGTTCTTACCTCCAAACTTCATCAAATACCCAGTTTTCTTTGTGAACTAAAGAACACCCTTTTCAACTTCTGACCCTATATACGCATACACCTTCACCTACCCTTTTTAAAAAAGAACCTGTCCAGAATACCATCAGAGCCAAAAGCTATCTCTCATCCACAAACTTTTCCAACAGCCAGGTAAGCACCTGCTGACCTTCATCACGCTGCTAAGCATCATCAGCTTTGCATGCTCAAATAGACATAATGTAAATATCATGTTGTTGTTGTTTGTGTTCTGAGGATCTTCATACCTCAAAACGTTTTTGAGTCAGCCTAGAACCTGCCTGTGACCTTGTTGGTTCTGTCCTCTGAAACACTTTGACATTTGCTGGAGCTGCTCCAAATATGTTTTCTATTTTGTGGAAAAATAACAAAATTGCAGATGTTCTGATTAGCACAGGGAGAAGCCAAGTGTTGACTTTGACGTTAGCACATCTGAAGCCCGTTTTGCTGTCAATAATATCAGAACTTCTGAGATTTATTGTCCTTCCAGCAGGATCAGAACTTCTGATTTCCCCACTAACAAACTTATGTCTTACAGCGCAGGGGGGTCAGAACTTCTGATCTTCCCACTAACAGGTTTCTATTTTGTAGGTGCTAGAGTCAGAAGTTCTGATTCATACAGTTTAAGCAAAAGGTTGATCATCTGGCAGCGGGTCTGAGTCAGAACTTCTGATGACCTCTCAGCAGCGCGCTGGCTCCCTCTCTCTTTCTCTCTATCTTGTTTTTTGCTATTTTCTTTTTTGTCTATTTTTCTCGTTGAACCCCCCATGTACAAATGTGTACCCCCACTCCCTAATTGTTGTAATAGCGTAGGATTTTATATTTCCGCTTCTTATTGCTAGTAATTAGGATGTGTATGGCAAGATAAAATCAATGAAATAGAAAATCCTAATTCGAAGATAAACTCTTGTATGCAATAAAAAACACTTGCACACTAACACCCCTAGGGTTACATCCACTTGTTTCCTTTAAAAAAAATAGGCCATGTTACGCATGCAAAGTATCTTGGTAAAATAAACAAAATCAAAAGATCATAGTCCCTCGATGACGCTTTCGAAAGTTGCCTTACAAAAATGATCTTAGTCCCTCAAAAGAAAAACTAAGATACTTTGCAACATTGCTATCATGGTCTATACGATGACCCGCGCCCGTCCTGTTTACATCCTAACACAAGGTTGTTCACCAAATGCAATGGTGAAACAACACTGTTAAAATGGTTAAAAAAACATAAGAAAGATCTTTGAGTAAAATAGGGTAGACAACTCTTAGTTACTTGATAAAAAATCTTGCAAAACATCCTTGCTATTTTTCAAAACACACTCCACAACACAATTTCAAAACAACTTTCAAAATATTGAAAACCTTTCAAAAGGACAAAACACCTTTGTATACATTCAAACAAGAATCATTACAAAGGTTTCCACAACGATGGCCTTTTTTTCAAAACACTTTTCAAAACCACACACGAAACACCATTTCAAACAAATGAAAATGTAAAGCAAGTGATCTAAGCAAGTAACTAAGAGCTCATGGATAACCATGGATAGAAAGGGTGCTAATACCTTCCCTTTCTATAATCTACTCCCCGAACCCAAGAAAACATCTCAAAGGTTTTTCCTGTGCTTTTTAAACCTTTCCTTAGGATAAAATAAAAAGTCGGTGGTGACTCTTGCTCAACCGAAACATTTGCGAATACAAAACGCAAAATCCCAAGTCAGTTCTCCCACCGTATCACAATATCATTCATCATATACATAAGCAGGTCTTCACACCAGGTTTCCTTATCTCTCTGCTATTTATTTCAGCAAGATGGATATAGAGCAGACAGTCAAAGACCTACAGGCGCATAATTCACAGTTCCAACAGCTACTCATGACCTTGGCAAAGGGTCAGGAGGAGCTCAAAGGTCTACTGGAAAAAGAAAAGGAGAACAAGAAAAAGAAAAGAGTTGGTGTGGCCACTATGGGAAGAAGATTTGAGAACCAAGATAGAAGAGTCCTAGATTTCCCCTCGACGTCTGATGAAGGGGTTGGCAAATGAAAGGGAGCTGTAGTACCCTCCGAGTCTGAGGCTGAAGAAGAAGAAGAAGAGGATGAAGATTACTCTAAGCAGCAGTATCCTCCTGCAAACGACAAGTATAAGAATCTGGAAGAGCATTTGGCAGCCATGGAGGTACATAGAGTGCCTGGGTTTGATTTCGAAGAGCTAGGGTTGGTGGCTGGGATTGTGATTCCCCCTAAATTCAAGGTGCCTACATTTTCTAAATACGATGGTTTGTCTTGTCTGAAGATGCATTTCGGTCTTACGTCAGAAAGATCCAACCTCATTCTTCTGATAAGGATCTGTGGGTCCACTTTTTTCAAGATAGTTTGTCGGGGACGCAATTGGATTGGTTCTACCAACTTGAAAGATCTGATGTACATAACTGGGAGGATTTGGCTGCTTCCTTCTACAGAGTATGGGTATGGTCTCTAATGAAGGCTTTAAGGAGTATGCCTAGAAGTGGCGGGACTTAGCTGGAAGGGTGCAGCCACCATTGTCTGAGAGAGAGATTGTGGATATGTTTTTAGGGACCCTGTCAGGTCCATTCTTTAATCACTTGATCGGGAGCTCATCTGCAGGGTTCACCGAGTTAATTCTGACGGGTGAAAGAGTTGAAGCTGGCATTAAGAGCGGTAAAATTCAGAAGGATGCATCTGCTTCCGCTTCTATCAAGAAGACCTTTCCATCCAAGAAAGAGGTCTCAGCTGTTTACTCCAAGAGAAATCAGGGAAGAATTGAGCGCCGACCAGCAGTGGGGGCTATGATGATTCAGAATTCCGCAGCCGATCAACCTCGAAGCAGTCAACCCAGAGCTAATCAGACAAGGGTGTAAAGGCCTGCACGACAATTCACCCGGATCAATATGACACCTGCTCAGGTTCTCCCTCATCTGTTGAAGTTAAACCTTACAAACTTGAAAGAAGCGCCGAATAATCCAAATACCTCTTCTCCCTACTATCATTCAAATGCAAAGTGTGCCTATCATTCGGACAGCGTGGGGCACGACACTAACAATTGTTGGGCCCTCAAAAATAAGATCCAGGATTTAATAGATGCCAAGGAGGTGGAGTTTGACGCACCTGAAAAACCTAATATGATATCCTCTCCAATGCCAAAACATGGTCACAATGTCCATGCTATTGTAGAAGAACTTTATGTTACTACTGTTGATGACTTAATGACTCTTTTGCCAATGATCAAAATGAATCTGTTGAAAGCTGGGATTTTCCCGGGCTGTGAAAAGGATTGTTACCTTCGTTCGACCTTGCAATCCGACTGTCCGCTATTAAAGTCAGGCATCCAACGCCTGATGGATAATCAAGAAATCCTCTTCAAGAAAACTCATGTTACTCCTATTACTCAAATCAACGATGTTGCTATAATCACCATTTCCGACAATCTTTCCAAGGTCTCCAAAAGACCTGTTAAGATTACACCCAATCCAAAGTTTGTACCTCTGAAGATAACAATGCTGGGGCCTATCCCATACAAGTCCAACAAGACAATACCATGGAATTATGGAGGAGAGATCTTCTACCACGGTGTTAAGTAGATCGAATCAGTTGAAGAAAGTTCCGATGAAGAGACTCTTGATGTAGGAAATATTGTGGGGACAAGTAAGATCACCCGCAACGGAAGAATCTTCTCTCCAGAGATTTCTCCTCCAAGGGCAATCTTCGTACCCTCAAGTGCTCCTAAGGCTACTCTGGTGCCCGTCAACACATCTGTATGAACTCCAGTAATTGAAAAAATCATAACTCCCGAAGTTATACCATCTGCTGTTATTGCTGATAAAGGTAAGGGGATCCAAGAAGCGCCCGTCAGGACGAGGGCTCAGCCTTTGGTCATCCCCGAGACCACTCAAAAGGAAATAGAGGAGATTTTAAAATAATTAAGAAAAGTGACTATGATGTCGTAGAACAACTGGGGAAAACCCCTTCAAAAATCTATATGCTGGCCCTATTGCTCTGTTCCGAAGCCCATGCCAAAGCCTTGATCAAATTCCTGAAGACGGCCCATGTGCCTCAAGAAACCTCTGCGGACCAATTCCAGGAGTGTGTATCCAGCCTAACCGCCGATAATGGTCTTGGATTCTCCGATGCCGATCTAACATCTAAGGGGATAAAGCATAATGACGCGCTGCATGTCTTAGTGGAATGCAGAGGGACTACTCTTGCTCACGTTCTGGTTGATACCGAGTCGTCTTTAAATGTCTTGCCTAAGAAAGCATTGGACAGATTGGATTGTGAAGGTTTGACCTTAAAGCCCAGAAATATCATTGTAAGAGCCTTTGATGGTTCTAAGAGGATGGTCCACGGGGAGGTGGACATCCCAATTAAAGTGGGTACTGAAACTTTCCACTCCATATTTTATGTCACGGATATCCGTCCCTCCTACTCTTGCTTGTTAGGAAGACTATGTATTCATCATGCTGGGGCCATTACGTCCACTCTGCATCAGAAGCTTAAGTACCCAGTCTAGGGGAAAATTGTGACAGTTCGTGGCGAGGAGGAGTATATGATAAGCCATCTGAATTCATTCCGCTATGTTGAATTAGATGGTGAATTCATCGAGACCCCCTTTTAGCACTTTGAAGAGGTTTCTCCTGAAGTTGCGGTAGCCAAGACAATGACTTATGTGCCCATCATTACCAAACCTGTGTCCCGGATGTCATCCCTTAAGGATGCGAAGGCTGTGATCGAGGAAGGAGGAAGCACGGTATGGGGTCAACTTCCATATTTTCCTTACAAGACAGATAAGTTTGGCTTGGGTTTCACTGTTGCTAGTCAGAAGGCTATGCGTCGCTCCCGGGCTGGAGGACCGCCATTGAAAATCACTCATCATGGAGTTCATGCTTTAGAGGGTGATGAAGAAGAAAGCAATTTTGAAGACTGGATTTTTCCAACTATTGAAGAAGGACTGAACAACTGGGAGGCGAAAGACTTTGTTCCCATTACTTTCATCAATCATTAATTTATCTTTTGAACATTTTCTGTTGGTCTGTAATAATTTTTAAACAATTCGTACACTTTTTGCCTTATGCCTTACCCGGGGCATATAGGTCCATTTGTAAGGGCTTGATTTTTCATCTTCATATGCCATTTTTAATGAATCATGGACGTTTTCATATATAAACTTTTGTGTTCATTTTCTTTCTTTTTAAATTTTATTTGTTTAAAGGTGGCTATCCCTTACACACACCCACACTCACAAAATGCAGGTACTCATCCACTCTGGATTCCATGGGTAACAATTCTGCTGTGGCCTTCAGTGACTCTGAAGATCTGGTCAATCATGCCGAATACGAAGGTGATGAAGACTGTGAAGTGCCTAGAGAGTTGGCCAGACTTTTGCAACAGGAATAAAGGGCTATTCTACCTCACGAGGAGTTGTTAGAGACTATCAACTTGGGAACAGAGGAAGCCAGAAAAGAGGTTAAAATGGGTGCCAACTTGGAGCCAAGTGTCAAAGAGCGCTTAGTTTAGCTGTTGAATGAATATGCTGAGATCTTCGCCTGGTCCTACGAAGACATGCCAGGGCTAGATACAGATATTGTGGTTCACTGTCTCCCTACGAGAGAAGACTTCCCACCAATTAAACAGAAAGTTCGCCGCATGAAGCCCGGCATGTCTGAAAAGATCAAAGCTGAAGTGATGAAGCAGTTCAATGCTGGCTTTCTTGCTATTACTTCCTATCCACAATGGGTTGCTAACATTGTGCCCGTGCCTAAGAAGGACGACAAAGTCAGAATGTGCGTGGATTACAGAGGCCTAAACAGGGCTAGCCCTAAAGATGACTTTCCACTACCGCACATTGACATCTTGGTTGACAATACAACTCACCACAAGGTATTTTCTTTCATGGATGGATTTTCAGGGTACAACCAGATCAAAATAGCCCCTGAAGACATGGAGAAAACTACTTTTGTTAAACAGTGGCGTACGTTCTTCTATAAAGTGATGCCATTCGGTCTGAAGAATGCCGGGGAAACCTATCGACGCGCCATGGTGGCTTTGTTTCATGATATGATACATCATGAGATAGAGGTTTACGTAGACGACATGATAGCCCGTTCACAAACTGAAGAAGAACACCTCGGCCATCTGCAAAAGCTGTTTGTCAGATTGAAGGAGTATAAGCTCAGACTAAACCCTAACAAGTGCACTTTCGGAGTCAGGTCCGGTAAACTTTTGGGTTTCATCGTCAGTAAAAAAGGCATCGAGGTTGATCCTGCCAAATTCAAAGCTATACAAGAAATGCCTTCCCCTCGCACTGAGAAGGAGGTTAGAGGTTTCTTGGGACGCCTAAACTGCATCGCAAGGTTCATCTCTCACATAAAATCAAAGAGTATTTGATGTAACCTCCTATATTGATGCCACCCATCGAAGGAAGGCCGCTAATCATGTATCTAACTGTCCTGGAGAATTCAATGGGGTGCGTACTAGGCCAACATGACGAGTTTGGCCGAAAAGAGCATGCCATTTATTACCTTAGCAAAAAGTTTACCGACTGTGAGACTCACTACTCAAGAAAACTTGCTGCACTTTGGTATGGGCTGCTCGCCGGCTAAGGCAGTATATGTTGACACATACCACTTTACTAATCTCTAAGATGGATCCGATCAAGTACATCTTCGAGAAGCCTGCTCTATCCGGAAGAATCGCTAGATGGCAGATGATTCTCACTGAATACCATATACAGTACACGACCCAAAAAGCTATAAAGGGGAGTGTGCTAGCCGATCATCTGGCCCATCAAGCTATCGAAGATTACCAAACCATGAGGTTCGACTTTCTCTACGAGGATATCATGACTTTGAGCAACATTGAAGAAAACAGATCGTATGACGGACCTGAACAAGGATCCTGATGGACTTTGTACTTTGATGGTGCCTCCAACGCACTTGGAAACGGTATCGGCGCGGTACTTATCTCTCCAGAAGATTGCCATACACCTTTCACCGCTAGACTCTACTTCAGTTGCACCAATAACATGGCCGAGTATGAAGCTTGTATCTTTGGTCTCAAGGCCGCTATTGACTTGGGAATCAAATCTTTTATTGTATTTGGGGACTCAGCTTTGGTTATCAGTCAAATCAAAGGAGATTGGGATACTAAACATCCAAACCTCATCCCTTACAAAGAACATGTCCTGACAATGTTGCCACACTTCGAGCAGATTACCTTCGAGCACTTCCCGCGAGAAGAGAATCAGCTAGCAGATGTGCTAGCTACAATGTCATCCATGTTTAAACTTAACTGGGATAATGAGGCACCTCAAATCACCATTGAACGAATGGACGAACCTGCACATTGTCACGAGATTAATACCGAAGAAGTGGTGGACCGACCGTGGTTTCATGACATCAAAAGGTATCTCGAAGCACAAGAATACCCAAAAGGAGCTTCAGTCAACGACAAAAAGTTCTTAAGGAGGTTCGCTGCTGTGATCGGTGGGAATAGAACTGTCTGTTTTTGAATGCAGGTTCGCATTTGCGTTTGTTTTTGCAAAATGTCGCGGTAAGCAAGAGTCGCCACCGTCTTTTATTTTATCCAACAAGGAAAGGACAAAAGCACATAAAAATTCCTTTTTGAGATGTTTCTCGGGTTCGGGAGGTAGATTATAGAAAGGGAAGGTGTTAGCACCCTTTCTATCCATGGTTATCCACGGGCTCTTAGGTACTTGCTCACTATGTTTTCAAAAGTTTGCTTTTCTTTGTGTTTGTGGGTTTTGAAAAGAGTTTTGTTTTTGAAGAGAGTGTAAGTGCGAAAAGTTTGTTTTTGTTTTAAAAGAGCAAGTACTTAAGAACATCTACCTACTCAAAAAGGAATTAAACTGTGCAAATGTCCTTTAGGCAATGCTATCCCACTATTGAGGAGTAGGTAGCACCGTCGTTGAAGTTTTCGGGTCAATTCGATTTTAGGGATGTGTGGTCACTAAAGCAACGTTAGGACGCCTTAGCGGTAACCCTAATGTCTTAGATCATTTTATCTGAGGCAACCGTTTCAAGGAAACTTTTGATCTTTGGACAAGAGGACGACCTCTAAAACATCCTATACTTACTGACCACGTTCGAGGAAACCAAGTGAGGCGTACCCTAGGAGTGGCATGTGCAAGTGTGTCAATTTTCGTTTACATTATCTTTACATGTCATGGTGAGCTACTGTTGATTTTAAGTTAAAGGTTAATCTTGTCATGCATAGCCTATTATTCATACATCTAGCAGTTAATGGTTGCGGAAAATAAATTGCGGAAAACAAAACTAAGTTATTACAAGGCATCGGGTATTTACATCGCCAAAAACAAACCCTTAAAATTAAATGCGAAAAAGTAAATAAAAGCGATAAATAAAAAGTCCTAAGTTAAAGCTATTACATCCTCGGAGCAATTACAATTATATGGATCAAAAATAATATGCGCGCGAGAAAATTGAATCGGAACGTCCTAGGGTTTTGACCCTTTTTTCATTAAATAAAGCATTTTTTTGTCATTTTTTGAATTAAGAATTAAGTCTAAATTAATAATGGAATTAAAGAAAATATTTTTGAGTTTTATTTTAAATGAGGAAATAAAATCAGAAATATTAAAAAAAACCTAATTCTAAGTCAATTTTAATTTATTGCAAAATATGTTGGTATTAAACCTAATTAAAAAAATAAATTAATTGGTTAATGGTTTATTTACAAAAATAAAATAGTGAAGTTAATAAATATTATTTTTTGTGTTTTCTGATTTTTATGAGAAAAATTAAGGGTTGATTAATTAACAATAAAAATAATGAAAACAAATTAAATAAAGAAAGAAAATAGAAAAGAAGTAAACCAAAGGGGGGGGTTGGGCCCCAAATCAGGAGGTTTGGTCAGCATTTTCTTGGCCCAAACATATTCCAGCCTGCTTTGACTTTCAGATTGCATGTGCGCTTGTTGACCAGGGTTCATGGTGAACCTCCATCCTGGACTATTGGATCTGAATCTGGAACCACCTGGCCTTTGAGATCTGGAGGTATATGGTGCTCCCTGCCTGAAACGCTGCATGTGAACGCCTGAAACAAAATGATAACAAAGTTTGGGGGACCTGGAATTCGAATCCAGGTCCCAAGGGGTCTTGCACTAACACGTTCACCAACCAGCTAGTTTGTTCAATTGTCATTGGAATAAGAAATAAATAATATATGGGAAAATCAATGAATATGCTGGAAAATAAGAAAAAACGTGCTAATATTTCAAACAAGCCAATTCTGGCCATGCCACGTTATCGTCCTTGTCATGGGGACTGTGGCTAAAAATCCTTTGGCCTATACCAACAGACGATTATCCGTAGTTATACATCATACTGCCTCAAAATCTGCCACAAGCCACTAAAATGCAAACTAAAGGCATGGTTCTGCTCGCCTCTCCGCCCTGGTTCCAACCATGGTCCTTTTGTTGACCAATTTGCCCTGTAATGAAAAATCCCTGAAAGAACCCTAAAACAATCTACCATGGCGTTTTGTGATATAGGGCATAATAATGAAATTGAATAATACAGAAACTTTTCAAATGATGTTAGGAGTTCAAATATGCAATTATTTTAAAGAATGAATGCAAGATTGAAGCTTTACGATTCCATGAATATGGCGGTTCAGAGCAATACTTACATGGTTTTTTTGGGCAGGAGAGCACACGATAATGATTGGTACTGCTTCAGTGAGGTCCAAGGAAGCGATTGGAACCTTTGTTTGATCCTGAAAAGGTCTCTAAGCGCAACTTCAGATCCAAGGTTCTCAAGCTTTTTTCTCAAAGTTGTGTGGCTGTTTCTGCAGAGTTTTTAGAATTTTTTTTATTAATAACCATGTATTAAAAAAATATTTCGCAAATAACCGGGTTTCGGAAAAAATTACGCAAATAACCATGTTTCAGATGGCTCCACAAAGGAGGAGCCATCTCATTTGGCGCATGCACCTAGGGTTTTTCCCTAGGCTCCATCTCACTTGGCGCCTCCCTTGGCATTTAGCCAAGTGAGATGGCGCATGCTCCTTAAAAAGAAGAGGAGGCGCCATCTCACTTGGCGCCTAGGGCAAAACTAGGGTTTTTTGCTGTTTTATAAATAATTCGTCCGTTTCTTTGAAATTTCTCACACTTTCTCGCACTGTATTTTTATTTTGTACTCCCTTATTTACGTAATGACGTCGCCTATGATTTTTAGAAGAGATGGTTACGTTATATTCTCCGCCACGAAACCTGCGATGAAAATGAAATTCTGGCACATTCACTCCATGGAGCGTCTGAAGCGGGAGTTGATGCGGTGGCTAGATGGAGACATCGCCGAGGGGGAAAAAATTCGAAGGATCCAGCGAAAACGAACAACAACCTCGCATGCGACAGGAAGACCTAATGTGTGGTTGGAGGAAGTCAAAACAGACAGTGATGTAATGCTGATGATGCATGGGTCAGATGAAATTGTGTTAACAGTTGTAATTTCCTAGATTGAATATCGTTAATCATTGTTGTACGCGAAAACCCTAATGTAATTTCCTATATTGAATTTCTTAAATTGTGTGAACAGTTTTATTAACGGAAAACCCATAATGTTTACAACACAAATATTGAAAAGATTTAATGTATTACAAAATTTATGTGGTCGAGCCAGACGCCCGATTCGGACAGTTTTTGCGATTGTGTCCGACCTGACGACATAAACCACACTTTCTTTCCAACCTGTCAAGATCGTCCATTTCTGTTGTTATGTGCCTGCTTTTGGGACGACCCTTCTTGTTCCTTCGCATTTGGTCATTGTGCCAAACTATATCACCGTTGTATTCAGGCCAATAGTCCGGTTTTGCCACCAAAGGAAAGTTGTTGTTGTAAACAGTGAGCAACGTTTCAAATTTATAAACGTTTGAGAGCAGTTGAAGCGCGTCTTGATGGGTATGCGCACAAGCGGAAATGACATGAGAGCAAGGCATACGAAAAGCTTGAAACCTGCCACAATCGCACCATTGAGAAGGTAAAATGACCCTGTATTCTTGTCTTGCCAGGCCTTCATTGTGGTCAATTGTCTCTTTCACAATGAAGTTGTGGCTATGGCGGTCAAACCGTGTAACCATGTGAGTGTTGGCTTTAGCACTTTCAGCCTTAATGTATTTCATACAGCTTTCACTCCATAGTTGTCCTGATTGCAAGACCGCATACCACATTTCACCTCTTTTGGCAAATAACGCAGCCATCCTAAAATACGTGGATTTCACCAAGGCAGTGATGGGGAGGTTTCGTATGCCCTTGAATACCCCATTCATTGATTCAATAAGATTTGTTGTCATATGCCCCCATCTTTGGCCATTGTCGTATGACCTAGTCCACTTTTCGACCGGTATATTGTCGATCCACGTACCGGCTTCTGGGTTAGACAAACGGATCTCGTTGCGGTAATATTTGAATGTGGGCTGTGTCAGTGCGTATCCCGCATTCATCACCGCTTTCCTCAATGTTTTGTCCTTGACCTCCCTCGAGAAATTCTGGACGATATGCCTGACGCAATAGACATGCGTAGAAGGAGGGTCATGCCAACCATTTGCCGGATTATTATAGGCACTTTCAATGGAGGCATGTCTGTCCGAGATCAAACAGAGATCTGGTTGAGGAGCCACGTGTGTACGAAGATTTTTCAGGAAAAAGCTCCAAGCACCACCGGTCTCCCCCTCGACAAGGGCAAACGCAACGGGGAAAATGTTATTGTTGCCATCTTGTGCAACTGCCATCAAAAGCGTTCCTTTGTACTTCCCATACAACCAAGTCCCGTCTATTTGTAGAATTGGTTTGCATGAAGCAAACCCTGTGATGCATGGTTGAAATGCCCAAAAGACGCGACTGAATATTCCGTTGCCATGTAGTAGACTACCATCTTGGGCGTACGTTGGCAATGTTTCCAGAACATAAACACTACCTGGAGAATATGTCTTGAGTGCATTTAGGTAGCGTGGAAGTTCTCGGTATGACTCCTCCCAGTTCCCGTACACCCTTTCAATCGCCTTAGTCTTTGCTAACCACGCCTTACGGTAAGACGGAGTGTAGTTAAAAACCGTGGTGATGTGGGAGATGATTGTTTTCACCTTCAAAGAAGGGTCGTTGCTGACCAGGGGTAGGATTTCTTGACAGATTAGATCATGGTTGAGTTTTCGGTGGTCTTGTGATTGAGTGGAACTTACACAAGTATGGGTAGTCATGGAACCTATGACCCAGCAGTCACCCCTTAGTCTGTATGAAGCGGTCAGCTTGAACATACAGTCAGGGTGGACACACTTGATCTTGTACCTTTCCGGGTTTACACGATCCACCTTATAATCAACCGAGTTGAGCATGTGAAATTTTTTGATGGCCCTTATGCATTCCTCTCTATTACGAAACTTGTCCTTCTCTTTTAAATTTTCATCCGATTGCATATACGGTTGGAAAAACAAGTCCGTAGAAGGTTCATCTTCGCCCATGTTGAAGTTTGTCATGTGCGTAGGTGGTGTGTAGATTTTGTCGGTAGGAATACTTGGGATGCCATCATCGTCAGAATCGTCGTTCACCATTTCATCAAACTCTAACTCGTTATCTTCTTCTTCATCATCAACTGCATCCACCTCATCTTGCTCATTCTCCAAAGGATCAACCTCCTGTGTCACCGGAGGCTCTACCTCCTGTGTCACCGGAGGCTCTTGAAACAGAACGTACAACTCAATAGAGTCGTTTCCAGAATAGACATGGCTTGAAATCATGTTCTGGAAATCCTCGTCATCTTGAATTGCAACCTTATAAAGAATAACTTGGTTGTTTCCAAAAAAGACTGGACTCTGATAAAATATCTGGGATACCGGGCCTCGTTCAAGTTTGGCCTCCAATCTTTTCTTAAAGTACGAGAAATTTGCTTTCCCGTTTAAGAGAAATCGGACATTGTCGGTGTTTCTAAACAAAAACCCAACTGTGGGACACATGTATGTCTCACCGTTGAAATGTGCTTTGACAACAAATTGTGGTGAAGAGGCCATTGTGTAGAATTGTTTTAGGTATGAAGGTGGGAATGTTTTGGGTTTATTGATTGTATGAAGGTATGAATGCTGGAATGTTTGAAGGTTAGATGACTGATTCGAAGGTTGGAAAATTTTACAGTTTATGTGAATGAATGTTATGTTCAACGTAAGGCAAAAAATTTCAATTAAGTAAGTGATGCAACCCCCCAAGGCTGCCAATAATATTACATGCATGGGCTTATGCAGCCACCTAGCCTGCCACCCATCAACTCCAATGGCCTTGCATGCAACAAAGAAAGGAATCCCAAAGGCTGTCACGTAGCCTGAGCCAATGCTGTAAAACGTGACACCTCTTATTCGCCAAATGGGGTGGCGACACCATTCATTTTTGTACTATTTCGCCAAGTGAGATGGCGCCTCCCTTACTGTCCAATCGTGATACATGCATGGGCTTATGCTGCCACCTAGCCTGGCCCTATTCTGCACACATAAATGTTTTGTGTAAGACTCCACCCATCAACTCCAATGGCCTTGCATGCAACAAAGAAAGGAATCCCAAAGGCTGTCACGTAGCCTGAGCCAATGCTGTAAAACGTGATACCTCTTATTCGCCAAATGGGGTGGCGACACCATTCATTTTTGTACTATTTCGCCAAGTGAGATGGCGCCTCCCTTACTGTCCAATCGTGATACATGCATGGGCTTATGCTGCCACCTAGCCTGGCCCTATTCTGCACACATAAATGTTTTGTGTAAGACTCCACCCATCAACTCCAATGGCCTTGCATGCAACAAAGAAAGGAATCCCAAAGGCTGTCACGTAGCCTGAGCCAATGCTGTAAAACGTGACACCTCTTATTCGCCAAATGGGGTGGCGACACCATTCATTTTTGTACTATTTCGCCAAGTGAGATGGCGCCTCCCTTACTGTCCAATCGTGATACATGCATGGGCTTATGCTGCCACCTAGCCTGGCCCTATTCTGCACACATAAATGTTTTGTGTAAGACTCCACCCATCAACTCCAATGGCCTTGCATGCAACAAAGAAAGGAATCCCAAGGGCTGTCACATAGCCTGAGCCAATGCTGTAAAACGTGACACCTCTTATTCGCCAAATGGGATGGCGACACCATTCATTTTTGTACTATTTCGCCAAGTGAGATGGCGCCTCCCTTACTGTCCAATCGTGATACATGCATGGGCTGCCACCTAGCCTGCAAGAGTGACACCTTACATGTTTTGTAAATGCATGCATGCATATGTGTAACACCCTAAGCATGCAAATGTGACACATCGCAGGCATGCAACCACTACATCAAACTTATTTGACTATAAATACATACCTTATGAAACATCTCTCACACCCACACAACTCTCTCACTCTCTACTACGAAATATTTCTTAAGTCTATCATACTCTCTATTTCTTCCTAAGTCTTTCATTCTCTCAAGCATTCTGAACAATGGCCCTTCTAATAATGGGAGATACTCACAGAGGCACAAGGGAAAACATTGCTGCATTTGTAAGTCTCTTCTTTGGTTATACATTTTTCATACTTCAAATAACGTGTTGTTCATCTTAATTAATCTTACTCTTGTTTAATTATGATCTCAGGATACACAAAGATTCAGAATCCGTTCGCACAAATACCTTGCTCCCGACCCATTTATCGTCTCTTATCTGGAATATGCAGGTTTCAGACACGTGATAAAGATCTCCAACTGCACCATTGACTCCAAATTCATTCTTGCAATGTTGGAGAGGTGGAGACCGGAGACCCATACATTTCACCTACCAATAGGTGAATGTACCATCACTCTCGAAGATGTTTACATGCTACTGGGCCTCCCTATTGACGGTAAGGCGGTGAACGGGTCGGTTCAACAACCGAACTCACAGTGTGAAGAACTGTTGGGTAGGGACATGGTAGAAGGTGGTGGAGCAAGAGGGCAGGGAATACTACTCACTGACCTGAAACGGCATTATGCAAGTATGGAATTAAATGAAAATTCCTCAGAGAATGACCGAGTAGTAAAAGCCCGAACGTATATTATGATACTTTTTGGTACATTTTTATTTCCCGAAAGTACGGGAAATAGTGTAAATTTCATGTACTTACATTTACTAACAAATTTTGATAAAACTAGAAAATTTAGTTGGGGTTCTGCAGTATTAGCCCACCTGTACAGTTCCTTGTGCAAAAACGCAGTCAAGGAAAAATGTACATTTTATGGGTGCGCATTTTTACTACAAGCCTGGGGTTGGTGGAGGATGGAGTCCTTAAACCCCATCAACAACAACACTTTTGGTTTCCCTTACGCAACAAAGTAAGTCATTAAGTTATAGCATTTATAACTATTCTTCTCTTTCCAAAATATATGCTAAAAATAACATGTTTCTCATTTCCTTTAGGTACTGCGTGAGGGGTATGGATTACGGCAAGAATCCCAGATTCAATGTCGCACTCTACCGGAATCTGTTGGATCACTTAGGCCCAGATGACGTACGTCGTAGCTTTTAACTTTTGTTCATTTTAATTATTTATACATTACTTTTGCGCTTACCTGATTTAAATTTTATCGCAGTTCGTCTGGAGACCATATTTGGGTTTGGACCATTCTCCAAATCCAGAGGATGCAGCAACTTGGACTGCAAAGACTGCACTCATTCGGTTCAACATTGTGGAGATGCACCACAGCGACCGTGTGAAGATGCAGTTCGGAATGATCCAAGAGATACCAAGTGATCCAACAGATTTGTCCCCCTGGCATCTAAAAAGGGTCGACGCCCAGTGGAATCTTACCAACTGGAAAGACTTTGCTCCAGAATGGTGTAAAATGTGGCAAAGGCGTCACCGCTACATCTTGCAATCCCCGGTTTTCCTTACTCAAGGTAACATGCGACACACCGATCAATATATGTCGTGGTACAGGTCGGTTAGTAACCCAGATATGCACGTGTCTCATCCGAGGTACTTGGTTGACCCACGCACACAATGGGCACAACCCTCGATTCCCCACCAACAAACCCAAAATCCATCAACCTCAAACCAACCCCCAAGAAGAAACAGACCAACAAACACACAACCACATTCCCCACCACAACACAACTACAACCAAATGCCGTACTACCAACCACAATCACCGCAAAACTACCAATACCCGGAAATGCCTCAAACCCAACCACAATACCAACCCCAATACCAGCAAACCCACATACCCCATACACAATTTCAGTCTTCCACATATCCCAATATGGCGCCCTCAACATCCAGCCTTAGCCCTGATATGGGAATGTCAGAAGATTATGACCAACCCGACCAAACCTACCATCAACCACCATATCACCAAACAACCCAACATCCACAATACCAAACACCCCAAGATCCATTTCCTTTCTACCCACCATACTCAGACGACCAATGCTACCGACCAACCATGGAACCCCACCCACCGCCAACACGACCAAACTTCGAGGGTATGGGTAACCGACTGTACCAGAGCGGATCTTCAAGATATGGAGATCTTACTGATTTTATGGATTCGGATCGCATTGACTTCGCTGGGCCATCGACCTTGCCGCAGCAGGAAACGAGACGGAACCCAGCAAGAGAAAGGCGGGGACGGGGATGCGGAACTGGGGGTCATTACCGGGTTCCTGGGGATCACTGATGTATCTTTTTTTTCCCAATATTTTTTTGTATCTATTTTTTTACTGTTCTTTAAATGTAAAACAGTTGAATGTAATTATTTTTTTTAAATAAAAAATCCATTTTGTTTATCTCTGTCTAATAAGCAACGCGCAGGAAAGAAAAAAAAATTTTTTTTTTGACCTAATTTTGTACATAGGCGCCATCTCACTTGGCTTAGGGCTTTCCCTTTTCCCTTAGGCGCCAAGTGAGATGGCGCCTCCCTTAAAAAAAGAGGAGCATGCGCCAAATGAGATGGCTCCTCCTTTGTGGAGCCATCTCAAACATGGTTATTTGCGTAATTTTTTCCGAAACCCGGTTATTTGCGATTTTTTTTTTAATACATGGTTATTAATAAAAAAAATTCGAGTTTTTATGCGTTTTTTGTTGTGTAGAGTTTTGTCTGTGTTCTTCCCGTGCCTTTTTTGTTTGTGAGCATGAGGTTTATATAGACAAGGAATTTAGGTCAACATTTGTGTATCAAATCTTGGTCCATTATGATGGAGATATTTGATTTTATTTCTTCATAAAGACTTGCTATATTTGATCCAATCACGTGCCAATTTATATTCATGCGTTACTGCCAGCCTGTTATGAGCTGTTTGGGCCTCCAACATGATGAAAATCGAAAACTGACTTACAGATCCACTTCCCTTCGATTGACACTCCCCCTGCTTCGATTGCTTCAAAGTCCCAATTCGAACTACTCCAGTTTCGATGTCACAGCCCCTTCGATTGAGACTCCCCATGCTTCGATTGCATATTTGCAAGGGACACATGCTATTGTGAACTTTGGGTGAACCTGGACAGGTTAGGATATGTGTTTTTGCTTAGTCATTCCAGCCTACTTTATTCCTTCGAATCTGCCTTCTTTGCCAGCTTCAAAGTCCAATTCGAATATATTTAGAACATTCCCTATTAGACAACTTGGACCAGCCCTTGGCCTTGTGGTGAGTCTAAGTTATGATTCGAAGTTTTTAGAACTTCCTTCATCAGAGCATCTTAGATTAAGAGAAACTCTGCACTGAAATGCCATTTGAAGTTCATTTCGTTCTGATGTTCTGATTGAGGTAAAGTATGAAGTTCCAGTCGAAGGACCCTCTGAAGTACTAGTCAAAGCATTGTGAAATTGACTTGATCAAAGGGTTTCAGCGCTCAATCGAAGACTTGCACACCAAAGCTTGATCGAAGGAGGTCCAGCGCTCAGTCGAATACTTGCAGACCAAAGCTTGATCGAAGGAGGTCCAGCGCTCAATCGAAGACTTGCAGACCAAAGCTTGATCGAAGGGTTCCAAACACCTAATCGAAGCTTACTAATCAAAGCCTGATCGAAGAGTGCCAAATGCCCAATCGAAGACTGGTGAGTCAAGCCTGTATCGAAGGATTTTGGATACCCAATCAAAGACTTTTCCCAGATGCCAATCGAAAGACACTTTGTTCATCTTCAAAAAAACTTTATTTTTCTTAGGCAAGGGTTTGTGACCCACCATGTAAGGGGAGACCTTTGAAAACATGAGAGGGCAAATTTTGGGGTACAACAGTTGCCCCTGTTCAATTTTCTTAAACCTGAGGATATAGATTGGCTTTCGAGCCTTTCGTGATCCGAAGGTGGAAGATAATTGAACACTAGAGTACCCAGAAATTTGCACTCACATGGTATAATATCAGCATTGTGACGTCGGGAATGGGCTTACAGATGCCATTTGGAGATTGTTGGTAGGAGGATAGGCTTATAGATGCCATCTGCAGGAGTGTCGATCGTATAATAGATTCCTTAGCGAGAACTTGCATACCTGTTGTTTGTAGAAGATTCCGCTGGGGAAGTCTAACTTTGTTGAGATTTAGGAACTGACTCGTGCTCACCGGGAGTATACCGTTGAGGTTATAGAACTTGTCTTGTCTGGTTCCAAGTATTAATCGCTGACCTGAGAAAGAGAAATAGTTTTCCTGGCTTGTTACAAGTATTAATCTTCAATCTCTTCGCGTAGATGATTTTCCTGGATGGTTTCAGGTATTAACCTACAATCAGTCGTCCACAAATATTTTTCCTTGCTTGCTACAGGTATTAAAACTGGGACTTGAAAGGGTTGGTCGAGGAGATATTTGTCCTGGCTGGTTTCAGGTATTAATCTCTGACCTGAGAAAGAAAGTCTTCCTGGCTTGTTACAGGTATTAATCTTCAATCTCTTCATGTAGATAATTTTCCTGGCTGGTTTCAGGTATTAATCTCTGACCTGAGAAAGAAAGGTCTTCCTGGCTTGTTACAGGTATTAATCTTCAATCTCTTCATGTAGATAATTTTCCTGGCTGGTTTCGGGTATTAACCTACAATCAGTCGTCCACAGATATTTTTCCTGGTTTGCTACAGGTATTAAACTGGGACTTAAAAAGGTTGATGGGTTGTCTCTTCTGACGGGGTGTCTCCTTTGACGAGTTGTCTCCATTAAATGTTATCTCTATTGACAGGTTGGGCCACAGAAAAATCTTTAGGAATCGATTTAACTGATTTTGTCTCCATTGACTGGCTTTGCCTCAGAAAAATCTTTAGGAATCGATTTAACTGATTTTGTCTCCATTGACTGGCTTCACCTCAGAAAAATCTTTAGGAATCGATTTAACTGATTTTGTCTCCATTGACTAGCTTCGCCTCAGAAAAATCTTGAGGAATCGATTTAACTGATTTTGTCTCCATTGACTGGCTTCACCTCAGAAAAATCTTTAGGAATCGACTTAACTGATTTTGTCTCCATTGACTGGCTTCACCTCAGAAAAATCTTTAGGAATCGATTTAACTTATTTTGTCTCCATTGACTGGCTTCGCCTCAGAAAAATCTTTAGGAATCGATTTAACTGATTTTGTCTCCATTGACTGGCTTTGCCTCAGGAAAATCTTTAGGAATCGATTTAATTGATTTTGTCTCCATTGACTTAATTGAGAATTTAACTGCATCTGTCCTGAAAGGTAAAGGTCAGTCATATGCAATGCATGATATGGATGAAGCAATGATGTTCTCAACATAAATGAGATTGTATGGTATGATGCGTATATGCATGTATCATGATGTACGGAAATGTAATGTTTTAGCTGGGGAAAATAAATCCCGGATAGCTTGCTGGAGGATAGAGTTGAATTCTTCGTTTCTACTGGGGATGATGAACGAAGATGATTGCAAGAATAAACCTGCAGGAGAGGATGACTCCATTGGGGAATAAACTGGTGAAGAGATTACTCTGCGGGGAACTACTCTGTGGGGAAGAGATACTTTGCTGAGATTTTAATGATAAACTCCGCCGGGGATTCCGTTGATAAGCTCTGTTGGGGATTTTGATGATGAACTCCACTGGGGATAGAAAGAACTTTGCTGGGGATGATCTTTCAGTTGCAACTTGCTGAGGATAACCCGGTTAGACTCTTGTGAAGATAACCTCTGAATTTGGCAGAGGAGACTTATTTGTGCTTCGCATGGGATAAGCTTTCAGAGTCTACTGGGGAAGATGATTCAACTCCATTGGGGAAACTTTTTTAGACTGCGCTGGGGAAATGGCTCCACTGAGGGTATCTTGCATTCTGCCGGGGAACATTCTTATATTCCGTTGAGGAATATTAAGACTGTCAGGGATACTCTTATGCTTGCTGGGGAATATCCTTATACTCCGCTGGGGAATATTAAGACCTTCTGAGGATACCCAACCTTTTTAGGGTTGATGGTAGACTAACTCTGCTTGGGGAGAGTATTGTTGATTCGTTCATATTTGCAAGTCTCAGCTGGGGAGATCTACCATTACTGTTTTACTCTGCAGGGAGTGAAAGTATCTTAGCCATATTCTTCAGCTGAATATATACCTTGGTACCTGGTGGACAGAGCAACTTGTACAGTTCGGACAATTCTTATTTGCCCCTATTTTTGTGGGAGAAGGTGCCTGCGGAGGCCCTGTGGATCGAGTATTATCCCCACCTATGAGGTGCTAGGTATCGTTCGGTCAAAATGACAAGTCTTCTTCTGGTAGGCCAGTGACGAGCTGACGAGACATAGTCGTACGCTTTGGTCCCTAATTTTTCCCTGGACCGCCCTTTCGGGTTTTCAGTCCATCGGGATACCCTTTTTTGCCCAAGCCTCCTTTTCAGGTTTTGGACTTGCCGGGTGTACAGATTTTTCATTTTCATCCCTTATTTTTTTGCCCGAACCCTTTTGGTTCGCCGGGAAGCCCTTATTTTTACCTAGGCCAGTCAACCTAGCGGGTCTTTGATTATGCGTAGTACTTTTTGACTATGTCCACGCTCTCAGAGTGTAGGGAGTTGTCACTATCAGTAGTGTTGTGTTGCCATACTACCAGAAGATGTTTGATCATGTAAGATTCGTTGCTGGAATTCATGTCCAATGCCCCAAGTGATTCAGACGGAGATCTGCCCCTGGCTATTTGGCATCTTTGAGAGACTCCTTGAATCTTGACTTGACTGTCCCAGATGATAGACAATTCTCATGCCGTGCCCCTTGGTTGGAAGTGTTTTTTCCACCTGAGGTGACTCTTTTTATTGAAAAGGTTTTTGTTCACTAGATA
The DNA here is from genome assembly GCA_948472305.1 of Vicia faba. Taxonomy (NCBI): domain Eukaryota; kingdom Viridiplantae; phylum Streptophyta; class Magnoliopsida; order Fabales; family Fabaceae; genus Vicia; species Vicia faba. The sequence goes on along the minus strand of OX451737.1, from coordinate 264,485,450 downwards.
TTCGTCGTGTAAATTTCTCTGTTTGTTTGAACAAATAGTCATATGCAAACAATGTTATTTTAAGAATGCAAAGCTTATGTCTGTCTTGAAGTTTTTGAAAATGCAGTTTTCAATAAAACAAGTGAATGTTTGTAAAATGTGATGTCAACTCAGGATTTTACAGCAAGCCCTACAGGAGTCAGGATATCTTTTGTAACAGTATGCTTTCGAACTAACCCATGCTTCAGCTAGGACTTTTTAAGGTTTATAACGTGGCATGGTTCACGGTTTAAGAAACAAAGGATAAAGGCTCAAATTTTATTTGTACCCACCCATTCTTCGTGATGTTCTTCGATCCTAAACGCAACTAATCGTGCATTAGATCTTGTTTGAATCTTTGCTCTGATATACCAGTGATGGTTTGGATACTGACAGTTTATTTTGAATAGGCAGTCATTTTTTTTGTTGAGAGTTTGCAGGATCTCTTTCTTTCTGATTTTATTATCCCTGTCTTTTGCCTGAACTATTTCTTTTGTGATTACAGTCAGTGGGATGCCCCAGTTTTGTAAGTCTCCTTCATAGGTTTTGACTTATTGGGCTTTTATTTTAAGAGATAATGACTGTCTGTCCTTACGATTATACAGAACCATCACCGTATTTTGTTTCGGAAGGACTTCTTTGATGCCATTCATTCTGCACCTGGATCAACTGAGAGAACTACCCTGACCTAGGTTATAATTAAGGGTTTTAATTCATGAAAAGAAAAACTCTAATTTCTTTGGCTCAAAGGGGTTGACTAGGGATTATCTTCCTTATAACTCCACTGTTTAGGATTTGAAATAATGCATGTACCTCATCAGCGGGGACTATTCAAAAGCATACTGTGAAGATCGTGGTATCGTTTTCGTCATCCTCCCTCAAAAGGCTTAGAATTTTTTCAATTGAGAGTTGATCATCACAAAAAATGAAAGCAATTTGAATATAGTGAATACAAATGGATTGATTCAAAACAGACATATGCAATGCATTGATAAAGTAACAAAGTTTGACATGAATAAATGTTCGAACAATCAAAAGAAAATTACAACTTGAAAATTCTAATGAGCAAAAAGTCTTCTCGTCTCAGTACTTGTCACTTCAAATGGTGAACCTTTGAGGGATGGTAGAAGAACTCAGCCTGACCATCTTGTGTGAATTCTAATGCTCCTTCATCAATCAGGTTTTGAATTTTGTACTTCAACTTCCAATAGTCATCAGTATCGTGCCCCGGGCTGTTGGAGTGATATGCACACCTTGCATCAGGATTGTAGTTGGATGAAGAAGTCTTAGGATTCGGATGAGGTCCTACCAACGTCAACAGATTCAATCTCAACAGGTGTTGCAAAGCTTGGGATAACGGCATGTTGAGCTTGGTAAATGGCCTCTGATTAACCCGTTGTTTATGGAAAGGTTGTTGTTGGACCCGTGAGGTAGTAGCAACTTGGAGAGGTCCATTCTTCACCATACCAAACTCTTGTCTTCTTGGAGGCTGATTAATGATTTGATCCCCATCCTTGACCGTTTGCTTCATATTGTTGTATCCGTCTTGATGAAACTGGTTGATGATAATTCTCAGCTCTTCTTGTTCCCGAGCTAAGCCTTGGATAAGAGCCATCTGCCCCAGCATCTGGGTTTTCATGGCACTGAACTCAGCTTATAGTTGTTCCATTCGTTCGTCCTTATTGTCTTCAGGACTTTTCTTGACCAAATTCCCCATGAGGAGTGTTCTCAACTCTTCCTGCCCCTTGGATAGGTTTAGGAAGATTTCCCTGAACTGAGTCTCTTGAGCATGAAGATCTTGGTTGTCTTGTTGGAGAGCCATTGCTGAAATAAACAGTGAGAACATGAGAGACCTGTACTGGAAGACCTGTTATGCAATGATCTGTATGATATATGTATGCAATGTTTTCAAGGATCTCGCGGGGTAAGCAAGAAACTGTTAGAATTTGAATCTGGTAGCTTGATTGAAGGAACTTCATGTTGCTGAGAGTCCTTCTTCAAGAGTCAAGCTCACCATATTGAGTGGGTCATAGCCCCTGACTCAAGTTATCGTGTTTTGATTTCTAAACAACCGTGGCTAGAGGAAAATAAATCCCCTTTGCCCCTTGCTGGACATTTGATTTACCATAACCTGCATCACAGACCCTTGAGATCCTTGAAATGGTTAAGGAAATGTTGAGGCATGATGTTATGATGTGTATGCTATGCGTTTAAGCACAAGTGTGAGGTGATGTAAGTAAGCCCTGCAATAAATCCAAATTATCGGATAAGGACTGTAAACAAAACCTGCAAGGAACTCATGTTGTCAGATAACAAGAATGTGCAAGTAGTTCAAGTTTGAAGGCACACAAGTCACACATATAGCCTTAAGTTTAGGCTGGCATGGAGTTTAGGCATTAACCTCTTTCAGTTTAGTTGGTTTAAACCTGTCCTAAAAATAGTAACCGGGTTCTAGAGGATCTCAATATCACTGACTACCCTCAATCGGTCATAATTCAAGTTTAGCAACCTTTTCTTGCGGCCAGAATCATCGCGAGAGTTTAGTCTCAATGAGTGTAGCATACTGGTACTGTTCTATGGCCAAGTTGGTCAATTTAAGGTTCTAAGGTCAGTTGGTGCTTAATGACTCCTTAGAAGACCCATATTCTCCTCGTTTCAACACAAGGGATATCGGTACAGACTAAGGTGCCACACCAACGTAGCTACTACTTCATCTGTGTCGGTCTACACCGGACAGATCCCTCACAGTTTATTGCTACTTACCTAAAAAGGGTACCCCAGATCCGGGTTAGGATCTATAGATCTCCAATACAAGCCCACAAAATTTAAAGCATACAAAGCATACAATTGAAAACACAAGTGATCTAATCCTAAGGTACACCTCACTTATAATGTCCCCAGTAGAGTCGCCAGTTCTGTGATCGGTGGGAATAGAACTGACTGTTTTTGAATGCTGGTTCGCGTTTGCGTTTGTTTTCGCAAAATTTCACGTTAAGAAAGAGTCGCCATCGTCTTTGATTTTATCCAACAAGGAAAGGACAAAAGCACAAAAAAAATTCCTTTTTGAGATGTTTCTCGGGTTCGGGAGGTAGATTATAGAAAGGGAAGGTGTTAGCACCCTTTCTATCCGTGGTTATCCACAGGCTCTTAGGTACTTGCTCACTATGTTTTCAAAAGTTTGCTTTTCTTTGTGTTTGTGGGTTTTGAAAAGAGTTTTGTTTTTGAAGAGAGTGTAAGTGCGAAAAGTATGTTTTTGTTTTAAAAGAGCAAGTACTTAAGAACATCTACCTACTCAAAAAGGAATTAAACTGTGCAAATGTCCTTTAGGCAATGCTATCCCACTATTGAGGAGTAGGTAGCACCGTCGTTGAATTTTTCGGGTCAATTTGGTTTTAGGGATGTATGGTCACTAAAGCAACATTAGGACGCCTTAGCGGTAACCCTAATGTCTTAGATCATTTTATCTGAGGCAACCGTTTCGAGGCAACTTATGATCTTTGGACAAGAGGAGGACCTCTAAAACATCCTATACTTAATGACCACGTTCGAGGCAACCAAGTGAGGCGTACCCTAGGAGTGGCATGTGCAAGTGTGTCAATTTTCAGTTTACATTATCTTTACATGTCATGGTGAGCTACTGTTGATTTTAAGTTAAAGGTTAATCTTGTCATGCATAGCCTATTATTCATACATCTAGCAGTTAATGGTTGCGGAAAATAAATTGCGGAAAACAAAACTAAGCTATTACAAGGCGTCGGGTATTTACATCGCCAAAAATAAACCCTTAAAATTAAATGCGAAAAAGTAAATAAAAGCGATAAATGAAAAGTCCTAAGTTAAAGCTATTACATCCTCGGAGCAATTACAATTATATGGATCAAAAATAATATGCACGCGAGAAAATTGAATCGGAACGTCCTAGGGTTTTGACCCTTTTTTCATTAAATAAAGCATATTTTTTGTCATTTTTTGATTTAAGAATTAATTCTAAATTAATAATGGAATTAAAGAAAATATTTTTGAGTTTTATTTTAATTGAGGAAATAAAATCAAAAATATTAAAAAAAACCTAATTCTAAGTCAATTTTAATTTATTGCAAAATATGTTGGTATTAAACCTAATTAAAAAACTAAATTAATTGGTTAATGGTTTATTTACAAAAATAAAATAGTGAAGTTAATAAATATTATTTTTTGTGTTTTCTGATTTTTATGAGAAAAATTAAGGGTTGATTAATTAACAATAAAAATAATGAAAACAAATTAAATAAAGACAGAAAATAGAAAAGAAGTAAACCAAAGGGGGGGTTGGGCCGCAAATCAGGAGGTTAGGTCAGCATTTTCTTGGCCCAAACATATTCCAGCCTGCTTTGACTTTCAGATTGCATGTGCGCTTGTTGACCAGGGTTCATGGTGAACCTCCATCCTGGACTATTGGATCTGAATCTGGAACCACCTGGCCTTTGAGATCTGGAGGTATATGGTGCTCCCTGCCTGAAATGCTGCATGTGAACGCCTGAAACAAAATGATAACAAAGTTTGGGGGACCTGGGATTCGAATCCAGGTCCCAAGGGGTCTTGCACTAATACGTTCACCAACCAGCTAGTTTGTTCAATTGTCATTGGAATAAGAAATAAATAATATATGGGAAAATCAATGAATATGCTGGAAAATAAGAAAAAACGCGCTAATATTTCAAACAGGCCAATTCTGGCCATGCCACGTTATCGTCCCTGTCATGGGGACTGTGGCTAAAAATCTTTTGGCCTATACCAACAGGCGATTGTCCGTAGTTATACATCATGCTGCCTCAAAATCTGCCACAAGCCACTAAAATGCAAACTAAAGGCATGGTTCTGCTCGCCTCTCTGCCCTGGTTCCAACCATGGTCCTTTTGTTGACCAATTTGCCCTGTAATGAAAAATCCCTGAAAGAACCCTAAAACAATCTACCATGGCGTTTTGTGATATAGGGCATAATAATGAAATTGAATAATACAGAAACTTTGCAAATGATGTCAGGAGTTCAAATATGCAATTATTTAAAAGAATGAAGGCAAGATTGAAGTTTTACGATTCCATGAATATGGCGGTTCAGAGTGATACTTACAGGGCTTTTTGGGGCAGGAGAGCACACGATAATGATTGGTACTGCTTCAGTGAGATCCAAGGAAGCGATTGGAACCTTTGTTTGATCCTGGAAAGGTCTCTAAGCGCAACTTCAGATCCAAGGTTCTCAAGCTTTTTTCTCAAATTTGTGTGGCCGTTTCTGCAAAGTTTTTGTGCGTTTTTTGTTGTGTAGAGTTTTGTCTGTGTTCTTCCCGTGCCTTTTTTGTTTGTGAGCATGAGGTTTATATAGACAAGGAATTTAGGTCAACATTTGTGTATCAAATCTTGGTCCATTATGATGGAGAGATTTGATTTGATTTCTTCATAAAGACTTGCTATATTTGATCCAATCACGTGCCAATCTATTTTCATGCGTTACTGCCAGCCTGTTATGAGCTATTTGGGCCTCCAACATGATGAAAATCAAAAGCTAACTTATAGATCCACTTCCCTTTGATTGACACTCCCCCTGCTTCGATTGCTTCAAAGTCCCAATTCGAACTACTCCAGTTTCGATGTCACAACCCCTTCGATTGAGACTCCCCATGCTTCGATTGCATATTTGCAAGGGACACATGCTATTGTGAACTTTGGGTGAACCTGGACAGGTTAGGATATGTGCTTTTGCTTAGTCATGCCAGCCTACTTTATTCCTTCGAATCTACCTTCTTTGCCAGCTTCAAAGTCCAATTCGAATATATTTAGAACATTCCCTATTAGACAACTTCGACCAACCCTTGGCCTTGTGTTGAGTCTAAGTTCTGATTCGAAGTGTTTAGAACTTCCTTCATCAGAGCATCTTAGATTAAGAGAAACTCTGCACTGAAATGCCATTCGAAGGTCATTTCGTTCTGATGTTTTGATTGAGGTAAAGTATGAAGTTCCATTCGAAGGACCCTCTGAAGTACTAGTCGAAGCATTGTGAAATTGACTTGATCGAAGGGTTCCAACGCTCAATCGAAGACTTGGACACCAAAGCTTGATCGAAGGAGGTCCAGCACTCAATCGAAGACTTGCAGACCAAAGCTTGATCGAAGGAGGTCCAGCGCTCAATCGAAGACTTGCAAACCAAAGCTTGATCGAAGGGTTCCAAACACCTAATCGAAGCTTACTAATCAAAGCCTGATCGAAGAGTGCCAAATGCCCAATCGAAGACTGGTGAGTCAAGCCTGTATCGAAGGATTTTTCATACCCAATCGAAGACTGGCTTGTTGGGAGGTATGAAACTTGTTTGCAATGTTTGTGTAAGTTGGTTTTAACAGATGTGAAAGATGGCTTGTGATTTGCAACTTTTCTTCTTTTTCAAGCAAGAGTGTGTATCTTCTCAATGCAAGCCTGTACAAGCCCTATATAATGCTGCATCTTTTGCTCTTGGTTCTTGGAATTGGTAGACTTGATCTTGCCTTAGAGATATGGCCCCATGCCTCAAGGATCTTGTTTTGACATAAAGTGCAACTTTACAAAAATGGCATTATACCTTTTACCATTTAGGGCTTAATTTTGTATGCAATGACCAAGATAATACCTTAGCTCAATGGTTATGCATTAAATTATGGAGTACAAACTGGTTTTGAGGCCTGCAAGCTAGTACCAAACATGCTGATTTGAAAATGCAAGTTTGTATGAACATTTATTGGCCATGGATCAAAGTGAGTTTTTGCCAACTTCAAGCATTCGATTCTCTCTAACCACAAGGGTGTTTGAGGAGTTCTTAGACAATTTGGAAATATTGAAACATGTACTATAATCCATCTTTGAAATGCAACTTGAAACTCCAAGTGGAACTATGTGAAAAATGGCCAAGAAGATGGGTCAAAATCCTGCCTAAACTAGGCCTAAAAGTTGTAGGTACCCTTATTCCAAAAATCATAACTTGAGATACAAGCTTCATTTGAGAAAACTTTGTGAATCAACATTGTATACATTGTGATGTACTACAACATTCATGTTTCAAGTTTTGTTTTAATCCATGTGCATCTTGGTGAAAAAATGGGACAAAGTTAGGAAAAAATAAGAAAATTTTATAACTTAGAAAATTTCTAAGTTATGAAAATTTTCCATTCTAAACCCTAATTTGCATTTTTGGGTTTCTTGATGAACAAGTTTCATAATTTGACATGTATTGATGAAAAATAACTCTTGGCACTTGATTTTGACCAAAAAGTCAAAGTTTGACTTTTTAGTGTATAGTCAAATTTTGATCAGTTGACTGAAAAATTCATCTGTCAATCCTATGCATTTGAGATCTTTTGAACTTGTTGAATGGTTCAATACAATTTCATTGAATCCTAGAGTCCATGTGTGAGCTTAATTTTCCATTATCTAGGTCAAACAATTAAAAATTGCCTTTGTGCTGTCAAAACCCTAAAAATGACCATTTTGCCCTTTTGGTGATCTGACCAAATTTCTTGTGGAATTGTGATCCAAAATTGATCAAATGGTTCATATGAGTTCATAATGTTGATTTGGGTCAAATTTCATGAAGTTTGACTGTCAATTGGCCACAGTTGACTTTTTCCCCAATATAGTTGATTTCTAGGTCAACTGTCCAATTGACTGGGCAAAAATTTGAATCAAGGCTTGAAACTTGGTATGGACAAACTTGTGAGTCCAACATGAAGTATGAAAGTCACTTTGGGCATTGTAGGTCAAAACATCCCTGTGCAAACTCAAACCCTAATTTAGGTCAACAGTGCAAGGAGGTGTCTTGAGTAGAGCAAACCCTAGCTTGATCTTGAGTTCCAAGAGTCTTGTGATGAGGAGTGTTGATGAAATGAGAGGGAAAATTTTGGGGTACAACAGTTGCCCCTGTTCAATCTTCTTGAACCTGAAGAGTTAGATTGGTGATTTTGCCTTTCGCGACTCGAAGGTAAAAGAGGATTGGACACTAGAGTGCCCGTAAATTTGCACTCGTAAAAACATAGATGCGGGAATGTGCTTAAAAATTCCATTTGGAGATGGTAGAATCTTGCTGGAGATGGGCATAAAGATGCCATCCAAGAATCTTTGTTGAATTGCAATGCTGTAGGTTAGAAGAATGAGCATCAAAATGGTATTCGTGTTTGGAATGCCATTGAACTGTATCTGGAGACTGAGTTTGTATGAGAAAAAGAATGGCGTCCGTGTCTAGCGTGTATCTGAGCTGTAATTGTATTTGAATTTTGAATGAATATCAGAATGACTGCCGTGTTTGGAGTGTATATGTATTGTATCTAGGTAATAGAGAAACATCTGCGTATGGAGCAACTGTGTGCTAGGGATAAACTATGAATGAGTGACATAATGGCAACCGTGTATGGAGCATATCTGGATTGTATCTGAAGTTGAGATCTGTATGAGTAGTAGAATGGCCGCTGTGTCTGGGGTGTATCCGTACTGTAACCGGGATCTGAATAAGTGACAAAATGACTTTCGTGGCGACTGCACTGGGGAGAATCAAACTTCTGGTGTAAGGGCCAGAATGGCATCCGTGTCTGGAGCATATCTGAACTTTGAGGTTGATAGTTGAATCTAAATGAGGGATAGAATGGTCGCCGTGTCTGGAGCGTATCTAGCCTGTATCGGATTGCTGAAGTCTGAATGAGTAGTAGAATGATCGTCGTGTCTGAGGTGTATCTGTACTGTATTTTGACTTGAAATTATGAATGAGTAATAGAATGACCGCCGTGTCTGGGGTGTATCCATACTGTATCAGGAAAGTTGTTGATAATAGCCTTTTAATCTTATCCTGAAAAGGGTAAAATGTTAGCTAAAAACACAAAGTCATGTTGCATGATATGTATGATGCAATGAATTGTGTTTCATCAATGTTTATGATATATGAATGTAATGGATGTGCATGTAAGCTGAGTAACTGTCTTGCTGAGGAAAATATATCCTTGATAACTGGAGATAATGAAATCTTTGATTGTTGTCGGGGAAAGTAAATCCTTGATCAAAGTTGGGGATTCCAAAAAATCTTTGGTTACTGAGGATGAGAAATCCTTGCTGACTGCTGACTGCTTGGGGAATAAGGAAAACTCTGAAAATCTCCACTGGGGAGTTAAAACCTGGGAGATTTCTGCTGGAGAAATGAGACTGAGAATTTTCAATCTGCTGGGAAATAACTCTGTAGGGAGAATGTTCACTATTCTGGCTCCGCTGGGGATAGGATTTTTCAGGGTTTTCGGGCTCCACTGGGGATCTCGAAGCTTTAACTCTGATGGGAATTTTGAAACTTTACTCAGCTGGGGAATCAAGTTTTAGACTGCACTGGCTCCGCTGCGGATCTTGAAGCTTAACTTTGCTGGGGAAATATACTCCAAATTTAGCCTTGTTGAGGATCTGAATGATGTATCGTAAGGGATTTCTTCTGGAATGGCATAAATATTTCTTCCTACTCCTTCAATCCTATCAGTAATTATCCTTTTTCAATTTCGTTTTATCTGTAAGCAGTGATTATATTCAAATGCATATGCCTATTTAACAAAACATTGGACGTTTTCAAATAAAACCTAAGTGTAAAAAGAAAAGAAAGGCAAGCAAATTTCTGCACTTTGAAGTATTTTTGTATTAACTTTTGTGAATATCTTTGTACAAAGGAGACAGACATCCTAGTAAGAGAATGTCGTCATAAAAATTGAAAAAATTTATACAGAAGAAAGATGGCTATGTGTAATAATTCCATGGGATTCCCATTCTTCTATAGCCTTCACAACTATGAATATTTAGTCCATTCGCTGCTTCGCCCGCTGATGACTGGATTGATCAGAAGCTTGGAGCTTGTTGGTGAAGAGATTGTTCTTAAAGTGATCCGACGAGACATAGTCATACGCTTTAATTCCCTAACTTTTGTCTGGACCTCCCTTTCGGGTTTTCGATCCACCGGGAAACCCCTTTTTGCCCAAGTCGCCCTTTCGGGTTTTCAACTTGCCGGGTGTACAGATTTTTGTTTTATCCCTAATTTTTGCCTGAACCGCCCTTTCGGGTTTTCGATTCACCGGGATGCCCATTTTTGCCCAAGTCTCCCTTTCGGGTTTTCAACTTGTCGGGTCATTTTATGCGTAGTATCTTTTGACTATGTCTGCGTTCGTAGGGTGAGGCAAGTCGTTGCCGTCCATGGTGGTCAGAATCATTGCCCCACCAGAAAAGATGCTCTTGATCACAAATGGTCCTTCGTAAGTAGGAGTCCACTTTCCCCTGGGATCACTTTGCGTCAAGATGATCCGCTTGATTACAAGATCTCTGACTTGATATACCTGACGTCTGACTTTCTTGTTGAAAGCCTTGATCATGCGTTTTTGATATGTCTAACCATGACAAACAGCAGTAAGTCGCTTCTTGTCGATCAAATTAAGTTGATCAAACCGGGTCTGAATCAATCGTCTTCGCTCAAACCAGCTTCCTTCATAATCCTTAAGGAAGGAATCTGAACTTCCATGGGTAGCACAGCTTCCATGCCATATACTAAAGAAAATGGGGTTGCCCATGTTGAAGTACGTTCCGTGGTACGGTATCCATGTAGAGCAAACGGTAACATCTCATGCCAGTCCTTGTAGGTGACTGTCATCTTTTGAATGATCTTCTTGATATTTTTGTTCGCGGCTTCAACAACACCGTTCATCTTCGTCCGATAGGGAGATGAATTGTGATGATAAATCTTGAACTGTTCGCATAGAGCGGTGATCATAGTATTGTTCAAATTCGTATCATTGTCTGTGATGATCCTTTCGGGGATACCGTACCGGCATATGAGGTTCTGCTTGATGAAGCAGGCTACCACATTCTTTGTAACTGAGGCATAGGAAGCTGCCTCGACCCATTTGGTGAAGTAATCAATAGCCACCAGGATGAAGCGATGTCCATTGGATGCTGTAGGCTTGATCTCTCCAATCATGTCAATGCCCCACATTGCGAATGGCCAAGGAGCTGCCAGAACGTTGAGAGGAACAGGAGGAATATGTACCTTGTCGGCGTATATTTGGCACTTGTGGCAAGTACGGGAATGTTGGTGACAATCAGCTTCCATGGTAGACCAGTAGTAGCCTGCCCTTAGAATCTTTTTAGCCATCGTATGTCCGCTTAAATGGGTGCCAAATGTGCCACTATGTATATCGGTCATGATCAACTCTGCTTCAACCTTGTTCACACAACAAAGTAGAACACAATCATGGTTGCACTTATAAAGGATGCCATTGCTGAGGAAGAACTTGGCAGCAAATCTCCTTAAGAAATTTTTGTCATTGACGGAAGCTCCTTCAGGGTATTCTCTAGTCTGGAGATGCCTTTTGATTTCATGAAACCAGGGTTGTTCCACTACTTCTTCGGTATTAATCTCATGACAGTGCGCAGGTTCTTCCATTCGCTCGATGGTAATTCGGGGAGCCTCGTTATCCCAGTTGAGTTTAAACATGGAAGACATTGTAGCCAGAGCATCTGCTAGCTGATTTTCTTCTCGCCGGAAGTGCTCGAAAGTAATCTGCTCGAAATGAGGCAACAACGTCAGGACATGTTCTTTGTATGGGATAAGATTAGGATGTTTAGTGTCCCACTCTCCTTTGACTTGACTGATAACCAAAGCCGAGTCCCCAAATACGACCAAAGATTTGATTCCCAAGTCTATAGCAGCCTTGAGAGCAAAGATGCAAGCTTCATATTCGGCCATGTTGTTGGTACAGCTGAAACAAAGTCGGGCAATGAAGGGTGTATGGAAACCTTCCGGAGAAATGAGTACCACACTGATACCGTTGCCAAGTGCATTTGAAGCACCATCAAAGTACAGGGTCCATCGGGATCCTTGTTCAGGTCCGTCATACGGTCCGTTACCTTCAATGTTGTCCAATGTCATGATGTCCTTGTCAGGGAAGTCGAATCTCATAGATTGGTAATCTTCGACGGCTTGATGAGCTAGATGGTTAGCTAGTACACTCCCCTTTATAGCTTTTTGGGTAGTATACTGGATATCATACTCAGTCAGGATCATTTTCCATCTAGCGATTCTTCCAGATAAAGCAGGCTTCTCGAAGATATACTTGATCGGATCCATCTTAGAAATCAGCAGAGTGGTATGAGTCAACATATACTGCCTTAGTCGGCGAGCAGCCCATACCAAAGCGCAGCAAGTTTTCTCGAGCAGTGAGTAGCGAGTCTCACAGTCGGTAAACTTTTTGCTAAGGTAATAAATGGCATGCTCTTTTCGGCCAGACTCGTCATGTTGGCCCAGTACGCACCCCATTGAATTATCTAAAATAGTCAGATACATGATTAATGGCCTTCCTTCGACGGGTGGGATCAGAATAGGAGGTTCTAGTAAATAATCCTTGATTTTATCAAAAGAAACTTGACAATCACTGTTCCATTCAACTACCTAATCTTTCTTCAACAGTTTGAAAATTGGCTCACAGGTAGATGTCAGGTGAGAGATGAACCTCGCAATATAGTTCAAGCGTCCCAAGAATCCTCTAACCTCCTTTTCAGTACGGGGGGCAGGCATTTCTTGTATAGCCTTCACTTTAGCTGGATCAACCTCAATGCCTTTGTTGCTGACAATAAATCCCAAAAGTTTACCAGACCTAACTCCAAAAGTGCACTTGCTTGGGTTCAGTCTGAGCTTATACTCCTACAACCTGGAAAATAGCTTTTGCAAATGACCAAGGTGTTCTTCTTTTGTCTGTGATCGAGCTATCATGTCGTCTATGTAAACTTCGATCTCATGATGGATCATATCATGAAATAAAGCTACCATGGCGCGTTGATAGGTTGCCCCTGCGTTCTTCAGTCCAAACGGCATCACTTTGTAGCAGAAGGTACCCCATTGCGTGAAAAAGGTAGTTTCTCCATGTCCTCGGGGGCCATTTTAATCTGGTTGTAGCCCGAGAATCCATCCATGAAGGAAAAAACCTTGTGTTGAGCTGTGTTGTCAACCAAGATGTCGATATGCGGTAGTGGAAAATCGTCTTTAGGGCTAGCCCTGTTCAAATCCCGATAGTCCACGCACATTCTGACTTTGCCGTCCTTCTTAGGTACGGACACGATGTTAGCAACCCATTGTGGATAGGAGGTAACAGCCAGAAAGCCAGCGTTGAATTGCTTCATTACTTCAGCCTTCATTTTCTCAGACATGTCATGCCTCATTCGGCGCACCTTTTGCTTGATCGGTGGACAGTTTTCTCTTGTAGGGAGATGGTGAACCACGCTATTTGTGTCTAACCCTGACATGACTTCATAAGACCAGGCGAAGATTTCAACATATTCTTTCAACAATTGTACTAAACGCTCCTTGACATTTGATTCCAGGTTGGCACCCACTTTTACTTCCTTCCTGTCTTCCTCTGTCCCCAAGTTGATGGTTTCTAGCAACTCTTCATGAGGCAGGATAGCCCGCTCTTCTTGTTGCAAAAGTCTGGCTAACTCTCCCGGCACTTCACAATATTCATCAACTTCGTACTCAGCATGATTGACCAAATCCTCAGAGTTATCGAAGGTTGAAACAGAACAGTTGCCCATGGAATCCGGAATGGATGGGTACCTGCATTTGTGGGTGTGGGTGTGTGTAAGAGATAGCCATCCTTAAACAAACAAAAATTCAAAAGGAAAGAAAATGAACACAACTGTTTATAGATGAAAAACGTCCAATGATTCATTAAAACATGGCATATGATTATGAAGAAAATCAAGCCCTTACAAATGGACCTACATACCCCGGGCAAGGCATGAGGTGAAAATAGTGTGTGAATTGTTTTAGTTATTACAGACCATAAAAATGGGAAATTGTTCAAAGATAAAATTACTGGTTGACAAAGGTGATGGGAACAAAATCCTTTGCTTCCAGTTGCTCAAACCCCCTCCGACGGTCGGAAAGATCCAATCTTCAAAGTGGCTTTCCTCATCTTCATCTTCTACAACATTGATTCCATGGTGTGAGATCTTGGAGGGTGATCCTCCAACCTTGGAGCGAAGCATAGCCATTTGTCCTGCAGCAGTAAACCCTAACCCAAACTTGTTTGTCTTATGGGGAAAGTCAGGCAACTGTCCCCATACTGTACTCTTCCCTTCTTTGATCACCGCTTATGCGTCCTTGAGAGATGCCATCCTAGATACATGCTTTGGAACGATAGGCACCTCAACCATTGTCGTCGCAACTGCTACCTCAGGAGACACTTCCTCGAAATGCTGGAAAGGCGTTTCGATGAACTCGCCATCCAACTCCACATAGAGAAAGGAATTGAGATGACTTATCATGTATTCTTCCTCGCCGTGCACTGTTATAATCTTACCCTTAACAAGATATTTCAGCATTTGGTGCAAAGAGGAGGTAACTGCCCCGACATAATGGATCCACGGTCTTCCTAACAAACATGAATATGACGGACGGATGTCCATCACGTAGAAGGTGGACTTGAAAACTTTTGTGCCTACTTTGATAGGAATATCAACCTCTCCATGAACCATTCTTTTGGAACCATCAAAAGCCCTAACAACGATGTTGCTAGGTTTGAGAATCAGCCCTTCGCAGTTCAAACGGTCTAAGGCTTTCTTCGGCAACACATTCAAGGAAGAACCAGTATCAACTAAAACATGGGAGAGGGTGGTTCCCCTGCATTCAACTGAGACATGTAGTGAATCGTTTTGTTTTCTTCCTTTGGGAGTTAAGTCAGCATCAGAAAAGCCAAGGCCATTATCAGCAGTAAGACTGGCCACACATTCTTGGAACTGGTCAGCCGAAGTCTCTTGGGGAACATGTGTCGCCTTCAAGAATTTGATTAGGGCCTTAGCATGGGCCTCAGAACAGAGCAGAAGAGCCAACATTGAAATTTTAGAAGGGGTATGCCCTAACTGTTCCACAACGTCGTAGTCACTTTTTCTGATTATTTTCAAGATTTCATCCATTTCTTTCTGAGTGGTTTCGGGGATAACCACAACATGGGCCTTCGTCCTGACAGGCAATTCTAGTATCCCCTTACCCTTGTCGGTAGTATCAGCAGATGGTCTTATTTAAGGAGTATCTAATTCTTCAATCACTGGGCCTTGCACAGATGGTCCAATAGGTACAGAAGCTTTCAAGGGTCCGAAAACTACTCGAGGGGGAGCAATCTCCGGAGAAAAGATCCGGCCACTGTGGGTTATCTTGCTTGTACCCGCAATGTTCCCTACATCAGGGTTTTCTTCTTCAGAAATCTCTTGGACTGTCTCGATTTGTTTGATACCATGGTAGAAGATTTCTCCCCCATAGTTCCATGGTATCGTTTTGCTGGATTGGTACGGGACGGGTCCCGGCATGGTGATCTTTAATGGTACAAATTCAGAGTTGGGTGTAATCCTGACATGCCTTTTGCAAGCCTTGGGAGGATTGTCAGAAATGGTTATAATCACAATATCGTGTGTTCAAGTAGCAAAAGTATCAGGAGTAACATGATTGAAGGTATCAACAGGGGTTTTCTGGAAAAGTATCTCTTGGGTATCCATCAGGCGTTGGACACCTGACTTCAACATTGGACAATCACCTCGTATGTTCAAACAAAAATAGCAGTCTTTACCACAACCAGGAAAGATCCCGACTCTCAACAAATTTTCTTTAATCACATTGTGATCGGTGGATCTGGAACTGACTGTTTAACGCTGGTTCGCGAAATGTCGCGGAAGCAAGAGTCGCCACCGTCTTTTATTTTCTCCAAATGGAAAGGACAAAAGCACAGAAAAATTCCTTAAAGAGATTGCTCTCGGTTCGGGAGGTAGGTTATAGAAAGGGTAGGTGTTAGCACCCTTTCTATCCATGGTTATTCATGGGCTCTTAGATACTTGCTCAATGTGTTTTCAAAATTGTTTGTTTGCTTTTCAATGTGGGTTTTAAAAAGTTTCTTTGAAAAATTTCAGTTCGACTCATACGTCAGAGTGTTTGAAAAATTTGCTTTGAAAGCTTTTGAAAAGTGTCGGTGTGAAAAGTATTTTGATTTGTTTGAAATTAGAGCAAGTATCCTTGAGAACCTACCTACCCTAAGGAATTCGTCTGTGTAGATATCCTTTAAAGTAATGCCATCCCACCATTTGAGAGGTAGGTAGCACCACCGTTGGAGGTGTTCGGGTCAATTCGAGTTTGTAGGGACATGGTGATCACCAGAGCAATAGGAAGACACCTTAGAAGCTACCCTCATGCCAGGTTCCCGGATCATGAGGACTTACTAAGACATCCTCTACTCCACGATCACCTTTCGAGGCAAGGCAACAGTGAGGCGTACCCTAGGGGTGGTGTGTGCGCATTGTGTGTCATGTTTCAGTTATTTGTCTTGTCATGTTTAAAGTGTTCTACGCTTGATTTTAATTAAGACATTCATTCTTGCATGCTTTTTAACAGTTATAAAGTTTGCGGGAAAATAAATCTAAACTATTACAAATGGCGCGGGTCCACATCGCCAAAATTAAACCGGACCCGATTTGACGGAAAATAGATAAAGCAATAAAAGTGCGAGAAGGATAAATTGTTACAACGCTTTGGGAGAATTACATAATTATAATAAACGACATAAAATAAATGCGCGAAATTAAATGATTAAAACAATGGGCGTTGAACCCTTTTGCAAAATTAAAATTAATAGGAATTAAAATAAAATAAAAAAATGAAAATGTTTTTGGTATTTTTTAAGATTTAATGGAAAAAAGAGAATTAATTATAATGAAAATAAAATGCCAAATCCTAATTCTAATTATTTTTAAGTTATTATGAAAGTATTAAGTTTTAACCTAATTTAAATCTAAGTTAATTTACATGCAAAATTTAATTATAGAAAATAAATAAAATAAATATTATTATTGAAAAAGGAAATTAAAAGGAATAAAATTAACAATTAAACCTAAATTCTATATTTTTGGATTTTTAGTTATTAAAAGAATTAAAGTTAAACCTATTCTACTAAATTGATCTACATGTTAATTATTTACAAGAAAATATGGACATTAAATATTTTATCATGTTTTTATCTTTTTTCTGATTTTTTTGTGATGTTTTTATATTTTGTAGAAAAATAATTAATTAATTAAAACAATAAAAATAAATAACATAACAATTAAAAAAATAAAATATGAAAAGAAAAGCAAACCAGGGGGGGGGGGTTCAGGCCCCAAAGTGAGGTGTGACTTGGAATAGTCTGGCCCAATTCTGAAGCCTCCTTTGACTTTTTTGCATAGCGCGTGGATGTGTTGACCTGAGAGTAGCGTGTTCCTCCATCCTCAGCCTTGTGATTGTGGACGTTGGGCACGTGTATGGCTTGATGGTGAGGGAATATGGTGTTTTTCACTGTGAGCGCTGCATGGAATGAGGTATAGAAAAATAACATGAGAAATTGTACAGACCTGGGACTTGAACCCAGGTCTTTAACGTTGCCAGCACAACCATCTTGCCACTGAACCATCGCTTATGCATTTAACATATAATAACATATAAACATAATAAATAAAACATGACGTTAGTGGGTTAAAAACGCGCGAGATTCAAAAGAACCACTGGCCGTTGGACACGAGGTCATCTTCTTCAATTTTCCTGAAAAACACAAATATGAGGCAACAGTTTTTGTAGCGTTTCGTTAGGTGGGCTATAAGAAAATAGCGAATAGCTCAATTCTAAACATAAATTAGGCGCGATAGTTGGGATTTCTTCGTCTAAACGCGCTGAGTCCAATGGTCATAGTCTAAAGCTTTGATTTTTCCTCTTTGCAAAAGCCCTAAAATCACAACCTGAAAACCCTAAATTTCATTCATGGCATCATCGTGTATGGTCAACAAAAATACAATTAAACACAATGGTTAGCTTGGAAACTTCATAGTGAACAAGAATTCATAAATAAAAATGCAAAAAGATGTATGAATTATGATATACGATTTCAAAAGTTTTGTGACACAGTTCGAGTTCTATCTACCAATTCTTGGAGCTTTGGTTGTGGTTTGTGATTGGCACACGTTCAGAGAACCACAATAAAGCTATATGGATCAAGATTAGGGCTTGAATCGTCTTGTAACCTTGAAATCAGATTTGAGTTTTTTGGACAATTTTTCAAGTTTGTATGGTATTCTTGAGCGCAGCCTTTTGTCTCTAAAGATTAGGTTTAGGTTTAGGCATATGTAGTGAAGCTTTTTGGTTGAGAAAATTGCATAAAATCTCTTGCCATAATGATTTTTGATAATTGATTTTCCAAGATCTTTTTGAATCTTTTTCACATGGTTTTTGTGCAAATTATGATCAATTCTAACCAAAACTTGCCTAATTAGGATGTGCACGTGATATTGAGTCTAAAACATGCATGAAAAGATTTTTTAGGTCAAGTTTGATATTTTTCACATATTTAAATAATTTAATTGAATTAATATTAATAGAAATTCAAATAAATAAATAAAAAATGAGAAAATACTTCCCTTTGGGCCAAGTGGTCGTGCATAGGCTTGGAATGATGAATCATGGAAGAAAAATGGGCCCATTAGCAATTTTGAATCATTTGAATCAATGTTGACTTTTCAAAATTTCCAAAAACTTCCCAACTTCCACAAGGCATAACTTGCTCAATTTTTAAGCTTTTCACATGTTCTTGGACATTTTGGAAAGGTCTTTGAGTCCTCTAACCAATGCCTTTGGTCCCATGTCATTTTGATTTACCAATCTCAAGTTATGGCCTTTGACTTAAAGTCCCTTTTTGTTGACTTTTGAAAATGACCTATAATGTTGAAATTGATAACTTTTTGTGAGAGCATTTCTTGGACTTGGAATATGAAGATGAATTGTAGGAAATGTCTTTCTCTTCAAAATGAGCTTTGGATGGAATTTTTCTGATGATCCATGTGAAAGTTATGCCCTAGTCAATTTCAGTTGACTTTTTCAGCTGTCCAAATATAGTAACTTTTGCATCTTTGATGATTTCTGAGCCAAATTTTGAGAATCATGATCAAGCATTGATCAAATGATGTTTGTGGCTTCAAAATGATATGTTGACCAAAAATTTGAACTTTTGACTGCCAAATGACCATTTTGCCCCTACAGTTGACTGTAGTGCAATTTAGGGTTTTGACTGTGCAATTTTGAGCTGAATGCCTTGAAACTTGATATGAAGATGCTTGGCCACATTTATAGGCATATGAGACTTGATTGGGCCTTTGAAAACTTCCTTTTCTTGATCAGAACCCAAACCCTAGTTTTGACTGTATAGGAGACAGTTGAACTGCATAACCCTTGGGGAATTTTGTGACTTAGCTGGGCAATTTCTTGAAGAATATGGGAGGGCAAATTTTGGGGTACAACAGTTGCCCCTGTTCAATCTTCTTAGACATGAGGATGCAGATTGGCAGACGTGCCTTTCGTAATCCGAGGGTAAAAGATGATTGGACACTAGAGTACCCAGAAATTTGCGCTCACATAATAGTAGTGATGGTGGAATGGGCTTATAGATGCCATTTGGAGATTGCTTGGATAGGATGATGGGCTTCTAGATGCCATCTGGATGTTGATTGCGTAAGAGATTCCTTAGCGAGAACCTGCATACCTGCAAAAGAAAAATGAGTACCTGACACGTTGCAGGAGCTGATTTTAAATGCTTGGTATAGACGTGTCCTGACTGGTTACAGGAGCTGAGTCTGGAGCTTCAAGCAGAGATGAATGAACCAGGTATGATTACTGCCTTAGCATGAATGGTGAGAGAACCCTGGATGATTTTAACTTCAACAACGCTCGTTGAGAAAAATCTTGGCGGGAATTACCATCTTTGCAATATCGGGAAGAGAACCATAGAAAATTTATAATCTGAAAGAGGATCACCTCACTCGCCGTCGGAGAGGGAATCATAGGAAAAGGAACTGTCACCTCACACACCGTCGGAGAGGGAAACATAAGAGACTATTACCTCACACTCATCGTCGGAGAGGGAAACACCTGAAAAGGACTTACCACCTCACACACCGTTGGAGAGGGAACCATAAGAGAATATCACCTCACACTCATCGTCAGAGAGGGAAACATCTGAAAAAGGAATTACCACCTCACGCACTTGCCGGAGAGGGGACCATAAGAGATTATCACCTCACACTCATCGTCGGAGAGGGAAACATCTGAAGAAGGAATTACCACCTCACGCACTTGCCGGAGAGGGGACCATAAGAGATTATCACCTCACACTCATCGTCGGAGAGGGAAACATCTGAAGAAGGAATTACCACCTCACGCACTTGCCGGAGAGGGGACCATAGGAGACTATCACCTCACACTCACCGTCGGAGAGGGGAACATCTGAAGAAGGAATTACCACCTCACGCACTTGCCGGAGAGGGGACCATCTTAAAAGGACTTACCACCTCACACACCGTCGGAGAGGGAACCATAGGAGACTATCACCTCACACTCATCGTCGGAGAGGGAAACATCTTAAAAGGACTTACCACCTCACACACCGTCGGAGAGGGAACCATAAGAGACTATCACCTCACACTCATCGTCGGAGAGGGAAACATCTTGAAAAGGAAATCTGGAAGCAGCATCAGAACGTCACCATATCTGGATCATATCCGAAACTATATCTAGAAGGAAATCTGGAAGCAGCATCAGAACGTCACCATATCTGGATCATATCCGAAACTATATCGAGAAGGAATTCTGGAAGCAGTATCAGAACGTCACCATATCTGGTTTACATCTGAAACTATATCTAGAAGGAAATCTGGAAGCAGTATCAGAACGTCACCATATCTGGTTTACATCTGAAACTATATCTAGACGGAATCTGGAAGCAGTATCAGAACGTCACCATCTCTGGGTCATATCTGAGACTATATCTAGAAGGAAATCTGGAAGCAGTATCAGAACGCCGCCATATCTGGGTCATATCTGAAACTATATCTAGAAGGATATCTGGAAGCAGCATCAGAACGTCACCATCTCTGGGTCATATCTGAAACTATATCTAGACGGAATTCTGGAAGCAGTATCAGAACGTCGCCATATCTGGTTTACATCTGAAACTATATCGAGAAAGAATTCTGGAAGCAGCATCAGAACGTCACCATATCTGGATCATATCTGAAACTATATCGAGAAGGAATTTGCGATAGTTTGATAGTAGTCTTTTTTGTATTGATCTTTTTCCTGAAAAGGCAAAACATAATTGTATGCAAAATCATGATGCATGAACTGTATGTCTTCAAAATCAATGAGATTCGTGTAGTATGATACATATACATGCTATAATGATGTATGTGACGTTTTATGAATGTATGTTTGTCTAAGAAAATAAATCCTTGACGGGTGCCGGGAAGTCGTATCCTGGGCTGATGTTGAAGAATAGTTGCAAGAATTCCAATAGACGAAGATAACTTCGTTGGGGAATAAACTTGGCGAATGGAGGATTCTGCGGGGAGAAAAAGATATTCTAGCGACCATGCTGGGAAGAAATACTCTGTGGGGAGATGCTTTTGCTGAATTGTTGAGGATGACTCGCTGAGGATACCTTGTTGTATTGGAAGTATGAATGGACTTCGCTGGGGATAAGAAGATTCTGTCGACGACGCTCTTTCCGTGGCTTTTGGCTGAGGATAACCCAGTTATATCCTGTTAAGGAAATAACTCTTTAAATCCAGCCGGACGACGCGTTCGTGCCCTGCTAGGGGCTAAGCTTCCAGAATCTACTGGGGGTATGCTTAACTGCTTGGGGATATGGATTCCACTTTCCTGGGAACTAGATTGGACTCTCCTGGGGAAGTATCGAACTGTATTGGTTAGGTCTTTCAATGGATCCTACCTTGATACCTTGGAGGATAGAACAATCAGACTGCTCAGACCAACCTTTATTGCCCCTGTTTCTTGTTGGGTGCTGATAGTTGTTGGCGGACAAACCTTCTTCTGGTAGACAGATGGCAGGACATAGTCGTACGCTTTAATCCCTAACTTTTGCCTGGACCGCCCTTTCGGGTTTTCAGTCCACCGGGATACCCATTTTTGCCCAAGCCGCCTTTTTAGGTTTTCGACTTGCCGGGTGTACAGATTTTTCATGTCATCCCTTCATTTTGCCCGAACCCTTTTGGGTTCGCCGGGAAGCCCTTATTTTTGCCTAGGTGTGTCAACCTAGCGGGTCTTTGATTTTGCGTAGTATTTTTCGACTATGTCCACGCTCTTAGAATGCAGGTAGGTGCCCCTGTTTAGAAGTGTTTTGTCACCAGAAGATGTTTGATCAGGTCAGATTTGTTGCTGGAGTGCCCCAAGTGACTCAGGCAGAGATTTGCCCCAGGCTTTTTGGCCTTTGAGAGATTCTCCGAATCTTGACTTAACCGCCCCAGATGATGGGCAATAGTCATGCCATGCCCCTTGATTGGAGATACTCTTGTTCATTAGACTTTTATTGTGCGAATTTTCCTGCTGTTCAAACAAAAAGTCATATGCAAACAAAGTTATGTTAAAAATGCAAAGCTTATGTCTGTCTTGAAGATTTTGAAGATGCATTCTTTTTCATAAAACAAGTAAATGTTTGTAAAACGTGATGTCAACTCCGTATTTACCGTAGGCCTTCAGGAGTCAGGATACCTTTCGTAACAGTATGCTTTCGAATTAACCCGTGCTTCAGCTAGGACTTTTACGGGTTATAACGTGGCCTGGTTCACGGTTTAAGAAACAAAGGCTAAAGGCTCAAATTTTATTTGTACCCACCCGCTCTTCGTGATGTTCTCCAAACCTAAACTCAGTTGATCGTGCGTTAGACCTTGCTTGAGTATTTGCTCTGATGTTCCAATGATGGTTCAGATGTTGATGATTTCTTTTGAATAGGCAGTCATTTTTTTGCGTTGGTTGAGGGTTTGTGAGACCTCTTTCTTGATTTTTGTTATCCCTTTCTTTTTTTGCCTGAACTGTTTCTTTTTTTGGAATTACAGTCAGCGGGATGCCCCAGTTTCATAAGTCCCTTTTTATAGGTTTTGACTTCTTGGGCTTTTCGTTTATGATTTTTTTTGATAATGACTGCCTGTCCTTTTGACTGTTCTGAACCATCACTGTCTTTCTTTTTTCGTAAGGATCTCTTTGGTGCCATTCGTTATGCACTTGGATCCACTGAGAGACTACCCTGCCCCAGGTTATGATTAAGGGTTTTAATTTTCGAAAATGAAAACTCCTACTTCTTTGGCTCAGAGGGGTTAACGAGGGATTATCTTCCTTATTACTCCAGTGTTTAGGAATTGAAACAATGCCTGTACCTCATCAGCGGGGTCTGTTCAAAAGCATACTGTAAAGATCGTGGTATCGTTTTCGTCATCCTCCCTCAAGAGGCTCAGAATTATTAACCAAGAGTTGATCATTAGAAAAAATATGAAAAGAAATTTGAATATAATGAAAACAATTGTATTAGTTCTCAAAACAGACGTATGCGATGCATTGATAACATAAAAGAGTTTGCTATGACATTAATCGTTTGTATAAGCAATGAAAAATACAACTCAAAAATTCAAATAGACAAAAGGCTTCAATGATTGGGCAACGGAGCAGTGATTATGTTCGGAGTCTCTGGCACTTCAAACTGAATCTCTCCGGCGTCAATCATATCTTGGATCTTGTTCTTGAGAGGCCAGCAATTGTCTGTAGTATGCCCCGGGCTATCTGAATGATATGCGCACCTATCGTTGGGATGATAGTTGGGAGCAGAAGTGTTCGGATTCCGGAGAGGAGCCCTTAAGGTGATCAGTCCTGCTTTCAACATTTGTTGCAGTGCTTGATCCAGCGACATGTTGAGTTTGGTATACTGTCGCTTCTCCTTGCGCTGCTGCCCCTGTCCTTGTTGAGCAGGTCCGGGATTGGAAATCTGGATTGCCCCTGCCTCATGACGGCTCTTTTTACCGTGCACAGCATTGGATTCTTTCTTTCCATGATGAGGCTTTTTATCAGAAGGTGCAGCCTCTTGAATTTTCCCAGACTGGATGTCAGCTTCTATTCGCTCTCCAGTCAAGATAAGATCTGTGAATCCAGCAGACGAATTCCCAATTAGGTGGTTGTAGAACGGACCAGACAGAGTCCCCAAGAACATATCGACAAGTTCCCGATCAGTCAGAGGTGGTTGTACCCTTCCAGCAAGATCCCTCCATTTCTGCGCATATTCTTTAAAACCTTCACTTGATCCTAACGACATACCCTGGAGTTGGGTACGCGTAGGGGCAAGGTCGGCATTATATTGATACTGCTTGTAGAAAGCAGTAGCCAACTCCTCCCAGTTACGAACTTTGGTCCCATCTAGCTGATAGTACCATTCGAGATGAGTCCCTGAAAGACTCTCCTGGAAGAAGTGGATCCACAAATTCTTGTCCGCAGAGTACGGCTGAATTTTCCGAACATAGGACCTTAAGTGCAGCTTGGGACAAGACGCCCCGTCATATTTAGAGAAGGATGGTGCTTTGAACTTATGCGGGATAATCACACCGGTTGACAAACCCAGATCTCCGAAATCCAGCCCAGGTACCTGTTGAACCTCCATAGCTTTCAATCTATCCTCCAGTTGCTTATATCTGTCATCAGCAGGAGGGTACTGCTCTTCATCGAAATCTGTCTCGTTGTCGGAGACCACTGGACTGGGAACCTCTCTCTCATGGTGACTGCTTTCCCTCACAGATGGGGTTGTCCTCTCAGTTTCAGTCTGCGGTGTATTCCCAGATCTGCGTCTAGGGCTGAACAAGACAATCCTCTTCTTCTTCTTGTCCTTCTTCAAGAGCAGAGCCTTCAGACCTTGTTGCCCCTGGGTCAAATTCATGATCAGCTCTTGGAACTGGGCGTTCTGAGCCTGGAGGTCCTTGATAGTCTGCTCGGCTGATGATTCAGGATTCATGACGATCGGCTGAAATAAACAGCGGAGAAGGGTAAGCAACCTGTCAAAGGGATACCTGCAATGCAATGAGATGTATGACATGCATGTAATGTTTTCAAGGACCTCGCGGGGTAAACAGAGAAACTTTATTAGCATTTGGATCCGGTAGCTTGATTGAAAGAACTTCATATTGTTGAGAGTCCTTCGTCAAGGGTCAAAGGCTCACCATATCCAGTGGGTCATAGCCCCTGACAACCTTGGCTAGAGGAAAATAAATCCTCCTTGCCCCTTGCTTGGATAATTGATTCACCATGACCTGCATCACAAGCCCTTGAGATCCTTGAAATGGGTTAGGATGTATGCAATGGTATGCAATGGTATGATGTCATGCTATGCATGGGGTAATGTGAGTAACCCTGTTATGAGTCCCAATTAAGGACTATAAACAGACCCTGCAAGAAATTCAGTATACTTTGTTATGAGTCCCAATTAAGGGCTATAAAGAAAACCTGCAAGAGATCTAGTAAACCCTGTTATGAGTCCCCATTAAGGACTATAAACAAAACCTGCAAGACTTAGTAACCCTATTATGAGTCCCCAATTAAGGACTATAAACAAAACCTGCAAGACTTAGTAACCCTGTTATGAGTCCCCAATTAAGGACTATAAACAGAACCTGCAAGTGGTTAGTACACCCTGTTATAAGTCCCAATTAAGGACTATGAACAAAACCTGCAAGACATCAAGGGTCAGATAACAAGCATGCAAGTAGTCAAGTACGAAGGCACACAAGTCACACAAGAGAAGCCCTTAGGGTTTAGGCCAGCATGGGGTCTAGGTATTACCCTCTTGAGGTTGGTGGGTTCAACCTGTCCTAATCAAAGTAACCGGGTTCTAAGGTTCCCAATATCACGGGATTGCTTTCATTGTTCATCGTTTCGATTTAGCCACTGAACTGGCGACCGAAATAATCCAGGAAAGCAACCCTCAATTGGGTGTAGTATCGAGTATCAACCAACCTCGGACTGCACCAAAGTCAGTTATCTCACTACCCTAAAGAGGCCAAGATAGTTCAATTAAGGTTCCTAAGGTCTGTTGATGCTTCATGACACCACGCGGAGGCCCCGTACTTTCCTTGACTGAACTCAAGGGTTACCGGTACACACCAAAGTGCCACATCAACGTAGCAGACTGTTTCAACCATGTCGGTATACCCCGCACAGTTCCCTCACAGCCTTGTTGCTACTTTCTAAGAAAGGTATCCCCAGATCCGGGTTAGGATCTATAGAACTCCCAAGCAACCCACAATTTAAAGCAAGCAAAGAAAACAATTGAAGACACAGTGATCTTAATCCTAAGGTACACCTCACTTTAAGTTTAAGTCCCCAGCAGAGTCGCCAGTTCTGTGATCGGTGGATCTGGAACTGACTGTTTAACGCTGGTTCGCGAAATGTCGCGGAAGCAAGAGTCGCCACCGTCTTTTATTTTCTCCAAATGGAAAGGACAAAAGCACAGAAAAATTCCTTAAAGAGATTGCTCTCGGTTCGGGAGGTAGGTTATAGAAAGGGAAGGTGTTAGCACCCTTTCTATCCATGGTTATCTATGGGCTCTTAGATACTTGCTCAATGTGTTTTCAAAATTGTTTGTTTGCTTTTCAATGTGGGTTTTAAAAAGTTTCTTTGAAAAATTTCAGTTCGACTCATACGTCAGAGTGTTTGAAAAATTTGCTTTGAAAGCTTTTGAAAAGTGTCGGTGTGAAAAGTATTTTGATTTGTTTGAAATTAGAGCAAGTATCCTTGAGAACCTACCTACCCTAAGGAATTCGTCTGTGTAGATGTCCTTTAAAGTAATGCCATCCCACCATTTGAGAGGTAGGTAGCACCACCGTTGGAGGTGTTCGGGTCAATTCGAGTTTGTAGGGACATGGTGATCACCAGAGCAATAGGAAGACACCTTAGAAGCTACCCTCATGCCAGGTTCCCGGATCATGAGGACTTACTAAGACATCCTCTACTCGACGATCACCTTTCGAGGCAAGGCAACAGTGAGGCGTACCCTAGGGGTGGTGTGTGCGCATTGTGTGTCATGTTTCAGTTATTTGTCTTGTCATGTTTAAAGTGTTCTACGCTTGATTTTAATTAAGACATTCATTCTTGCATGCTTTTTAACAGTTATAAAGTTTGCGGGAAAATAAATCTAAACTATTACAAATGGCGCGGGTCCACATCACCAAAATTAAACCGGACCCGATTTGACGGAAAATAGATAAAGCAATAAAAGTGCGAGAAGGATAAATTGTTACAACGCTTTGTGAGAATTACATAATTATAATAAACGACATAAAATAAATGCGCGAAATTAAATGATTAAAACAATGGGCGTTGAACCCTTTTGCAAAATTAAAATTAATAGGAATTAAAATAAAATAAAAAAATGAAAATGTTTTTGGTATTTTTTAAGATTTAATGGAAAAAAGAGAATTAATTATAATGAAAATAAAATGCCAAATCCTAATTCTAATTATTTTTAAGTTATTATGAAAGTATTAAGTTTTAACCTAATTTAAATCTAAGTTAATTTACATGCAAAATTTAATTATAGAAAATAAATAAAATAAATATTATTATTGAAAAAGGAAATTAAAAGGAATAAAATTAACAATTAAACCTAAATTCTATATTTTTGGATTTTTAGTTATTAAAAGAATTAAAGTTAAACCTATTCTACTAAATTGATCTACATGTTAATTATTTACAAGAAAATATGGACATTAAATATTTTATCATGTTTTTATCTTTTTTCTGATTTTTTTGTGATGTTTTTATATTTTGTAGAAAAATAATTAATTAATTAAAACAATAAAAATAAATAACATAACAATTAAAAAAATAAAATATGAAAAGAAAAGCAAACCAGGGGGGGTTCAGGCCCCAAAGTGAGGTGTGACTTGGAATAGTCTGGCCCAATTCTGAAGCCTCCTTTGACTTTTTTGCATAGCGCGTGGATGTGTTGACCTGAGAGTAGCGTGTTCCTCCATCCTCAGCCTTGTGATTGTGGACGTTGGGCACGTGTATGGCTTGATGGTGAGGGAATATGGTGTTTTTCACTGTGAGCGCTGCATGGAATGAGGTATAGAAAAATAACATGAGAAATTGTACAGACCTGGGACTTGAACCCAGGTCTTTAACGTTGCCAGCACAACCATCTTGCCACTGAACCATCGCTTATGCATTTAACATATAATAACATATAAACATAATAAATAAAACATGACGTTAGTGGGTTAAAAACGCGCGAGATTCAAAAGAACCACTGGCCGTTGGACACGAGGTCATCTTCTTCAATTTTCCTGAAAAACACAAATATGAGGCAACGGTTTTTGTAGCGTTTCGTTAGGTGGGCTATAAGAAAATAGAGAATAGCTCAATTCTAAACATAAATTAGGCGCGATAGTTGGGATTTCTTCGTCTAAACGCGCTGAGTCCAATGGTCATAGTCTAAAGCTTTGATTTTTCCTCTTTGCAAAAGCCCTAAAATCACAACCTGAAAACCCTAAATTTCATTCATGGCATCATCGTGTATGGTCAACAAAAATACAATTAAACACAATGGTTAGCTTGGAAACTTCATACTGAACAAGAATTCATAAATAAAAATGCAAAAAAATGTATGAATTATGATATACGATTTCAAAAGTTTTGTGACACAGTTCGAGTTCTATCTACCAATTCTTGGAGCTTTGGTTGTGGTTTGTGATTGGCACACGTTCAGAGAACCACAATAAAGCTATATGGATCAAGATTAGGGCTTGAATCGTCTTGTAACCTTGAAATCAGATTTGAGTTTTTTGGACAATTTTTCAAGTTTGTATGGTATTCTTGAGCGCAGCCTTTTGTCTCTAAAGATTAGGTTTAGGTTTAGGCATATGTAGTGAAGCTTTTTGGTTGAGAAAATTGCATAAAATCTCTTGCCATAATGATTTTTGATAATTGATTTTCCAAGATCTTTTTGAATCTTTTTCACATGGTTTTTGTGCAAATTATGATCAATTCTAACCAAAACTTGCCTAATTAGGATGTGCACGTGATATTGAGTCTAAAACATGCATGAAAAGATTTCTTAGGTCAAGTTTGATATTTTTCACATATTTAAATAATTTAATTGAATTAATATTAATAGAAATTCAAATAAATAAATAAAAAATGAGAAAATACTTCCCTTTGGGCCAAGTGGTCGTGCATAGGCTTGGAATGATGAATCATGGAAGAAAAATGGGCCCATTAGCAATTTTGAATCATTTGAATCAATGTTGACTTTTCAAAATTTCCAAAACTTTCCCAACTTCCACAAGGCATAACTTGCTCAATTTTTAAGATTTTCACATGTTCTTGGACATTTTGGAAATGTCTTTGAGTCCTCTAACCAATGCCTTTGGTCCCATGTCATTTTGATTTACCAATCTCAAGTTATGGCCTTTGACTTAAAGTCCCTTTTTGTTGACTTTTGAAAATGACCTATAATGTTGAAATTGATAACTTTTTGTGAGAGCATTTCTTGGACTTGGAATATGAATATGAATTGTAGGAAATGTCTTTCTCTTCAAAATGAGCTTTGGATGGAATTTTTCTGATGATCCATGTGAAAGTTATGCCCTGGTCAATTTCAGTTGACTTTTTCAGCTGTCCAAATATAGTAACTTTTGCATCTTTGATGATTTCTGAGCCAAATTTTGAGAATCATGATCAAGCATTGATCAAATGATGTTTGTGGCTTCAAAATGATATGTTGACCAAAAATTTGAACTTTTGACTGCCAAATGACCATTTTGCCCCTACAGTTGACTGTAGTGCAATTTAGGGTTTTGACTGTGCAATTTTGAGCTGAATGCCTTGAAACTTGATATGAAGATGCTTGGCCACATTTATAGGCATATGAGACTTGATTGGGCCTTTGAAAACTTCCTTTTCTTGATCAGAACCCAAACCCTAGTTTTGACTGTATAGGAGACAGTTGAACTGCATAACCCTTGGGGAATTTTGTGACTTAGCTGGGCAATTTCTTGAAGAATATGGGAGGGCAAATTTTGGGGTACAACACACACGTAACGGTGTCAACAGATTAACAACATCAGTAACATGAGTGTCCTCCATAACAGCATGAATATTGTGGCCGTGCTTGGGCATCGGAGCAGATATAACATTGGGCTTCTTAGGAGCATCAAATTCTACTTCCTTAGCATCAATCAGATCCTGGATTTTGTTCTTAAGCGCCCAACAATTATTGGTATCGTGCCCAGCACTGTCGGAATGGTAAGCACACTTGGCATTGGAGTGGTAGTATGGAGAGGAGGTGTTAGGGTTCTTTGGCGCTTCCTTCAAACTGGTCAGATTCAGCTTCAACAAATGAGGAAGTACCTGAGCGGGCGTCATGTTGATACGGGTGAACTGCCGTTGTGGCCTTTCCACCCGTTGTTGATTAGGTATCGACTGATTGTTACGACGTTGATCATTTGATGAGTTTTGAATCATCACAACCCCTACAGTCGGTCGGCGCTCAGTTCTTCCCTGTCCCTTCTGAGAATACACAGCAGATACTTCCTTCTTGGCTGGGAAGGGTTTCTTAACAGCCGTGGATGCGGAAGCATCCTTTTGAATCTTTCCACTCTTAATACCGGCCTTAACCCTTTCGCCAGTCAAAATTAATTCAGTAAATCCCGCGGAAGAACTCTCGATTAGATGGTTGAAGAAAGGGCTAGACAGGATCCCCAGAAACATGTCAACTAACTCCCTATCTGACAGAGGTGGCTGCACCCTTCCCGCCAGATCACGCCACTTCTAGGCGTACTCTTTAAACCCTTCATTGGAAGCCATCCCCATACTTTGTAACTGAGTACGAGTGGGCGCCAAATCAGCATTGTATTGATACTGACGATAAAAAGCAGCTGCCAAGTCTTCCCAATTATGAACCTCTGATCTCTCGAGTTGATAAAACCAGTCTAACTGCGTGCCAGACAAGCTGTCTTGGAAAAAGTGTACCCAAAGGTCTTTATCGGACGAGTGGGGTTGTATTTTTCTGACATACGACCTCAGGTGCATCTTTGGGCATGACAGACCGTCATACTTGGCAAATGTTGGCACCTTGAACTTGGGAGGGATAACAATCCCAGCTACCAGCCCTAGTTCTTCAAAATCCAATTCGGGCACCCTCTGCAACTCCATAGCTGCCAGTCTATCTTCAAGGTTCTTATATTTATCATCCGCTGGTGGATACTGTTTTTCGGAGTAGTCTTCGTCTTCTTCCTCTTCCTCCTCTTCAACCTTGGATTCAGAAGGCACAATAGTCCCTTTCCCTTTACTGGTCCCTTCGTCAGACGTTGAGGGGAACTCAAGAACCTTCCTAGCATTGCTCTCAAACCTTCTTCCAAAATTTTCCACCCCAGGTCTCTTTTTCTTTTTCTCTTTATTCTTCTCCAACAAAACTTTGAGGTCCTCTTGACCCTTTGCCAAGGTCATGAGTAGTTGCTGGAACTGTGAATTTTGTGCCTGCAGATCCTTTACTGTTTGCTCCAAATCCATCTTGCTGAAATAAATAGCAGAAAGATAAGGAAACCTGGCGTAAAGACCTGTTTATGCATATGATGAATGGTATGTTATTCATGCAATGCATTCAAGGGTTCAAAAATTCAAATTTGTTGCAAACAAAAAGAACGCATGTCATATTAAGAAGAAATTTGTTAGTACATAAGTGCCCCATGGGCGAAATATTACAAAATTCTTAATGTAAAAAGAAATTGCGCATCCTCTTTGGCGCGATGTAAGTGTTGAGAGTTTCCTCCTCGTGAAGTCGGCGAGTAAGCTCCAAAACCTTCTTCTCACTGGCATAGAAGTTGGCTTCAAAAGTATCCCGTTCTTCCTTGAGTTGGATCCAACTCTTTTACATTTCTTCCCATGATGTTGGCATGTCAGGATGTAGGATGGTGTATGGAACCTCTCCTTCCGTAACAAGCTCTTTGATCAAAGTGAGAATGTGAGTGTATGGCATCATAAGATTCTGGGAGCGGGTTCGTACCCACTTGAGGTAAGGCTCAAGGGGGATGGAATTTGTGTGCCCCAGTGTCTTACTATCCACTTTGTTGGGCATCCTCCAAGCTCTGATGAACCTTCATTGAAGTCCTTGCGCATCATTGTCGAAGTCAAAAACTAGGTCCAAAAATAACATGTCATGAGGGCCATCCCTCCGAGCATATCTAAATTGTCTTAAAGCTAGACAAGGATTGTAGGTGATGCCTCCCCTAATGCCAAGTAGTGGTACATTAGGGAATTCCCCACAACGATCAATGATGATGACATTTTCTCTGGACCGAGAACACCAATGTACATCAGAATGTGTGAGGGTCATCAACCGTTGTGACCACCTTAAACCCTGTTCATTCTTCAGAACTGATTTTGGAAGGTGAGAAATAAACCACCTTGCTAGGAGAGGAGTACAGCACATGAGAACACCTTTTTTCCTCATTGTTCGTGTGTAAAATGAGTGTAGGATGTCCCCAAGCAATGTAGGTATAGGATTCCTAGATATGAAAATCTTGACAGCATTCACATCTATAAGCTGATCAGGGTTCAGGAACAAGACCAACCCATAGATGAGGAGTGCCACAATCTCTTCAAAGGCTTGTAGATCAAGAGAATTCCAGCAGTCTTGTGCCTTCTCTAACAGAAACTTTGCCAAGAAGCCCTTGACACCACTTCTGATTTCCCAATGCCCCTTGATATCAGATGGTTGCAAGTGTAATGCTTGAGCAACATCTTCAGGCTTTGGTTCTTTTTCCGTACCGTTGTAGGGTAGTTGATTAAGAATAGGAATTCTCAAGAGTTGAGAAAATTTCTCCAAAGTAGGTACCAACTGGTAATCAGGGAATGTGAAACAGTGGTGTAGGGGGTCAAAGAACTGGAAGAGAACTTTCACCATGTCTTATTCAATGTTGGTGTTGACCAAGTTGAGGAGTCTATCATGTCTTTCACTGAAGAGAGAATTCTCGGGAATCCTGGATGTAAGCTCCTTGAGTTGAGGAGGGATTCTCACAAGGTTGACTTGAATTGTTTTCCTGCGAAGAGATTCCATGATCTACAAAACAAGAACAAAGATGAAGATCCAAACCCTTGAAATGGTTAGTGGATGCATATGATGCTTTATGATGTTTATGATGTATGCTCAAGCACATGTACAAGCAAATCACACAAAACCCTAGTTTCAGG
This sequence comes from Vicia faba, assembly GCA_948472305.1. Taxonomy (NCBI): domain Eukaryota; kingdom Viridiplantae; phylum Streptophyta; class Magnoliopsida; order Fabales; family Fabaceae; genus Vicia; species Vicia faba. Next base: position 264,452,290 of record OX451737.1, on the reverse strand, counting down.
CTTGCATGAGGTTTCATAGGTAAGTACCCTCTTGAGTTTAGTTGGCTCAAACCTGTCCTATAAATAGTAACCGGGTTCTAAGGAGCTCAATATCACTGGATTGTTTTCTATGTTCATTGTATTGGTTTATCCACTTAACTAGCGACCAAAATATTCCAAGAAAACAACCCTCAATGAGTGTAGTATCGAGTATCTACCAAGTTCGGACTGCACCAAAGCCGGTCATCTCACTACCCCTAATAAAAAGGCCAAGATGGTCAAGTAAGGTTCTAAGAGTTCATTAGTGCTTTATGACATCACTCAGCGGCCTTGTATTCTCTTTGATTGACTCAAAGGCTACCGGTACTCACAAATATGTCGCATTAATATAGCTATTGCTTCAACCATGTCGGTATACCCCGCACAGTTTCCACAACGTATTTCTATTTACCTATGAATGTTTCCCAAATCCGGGTAGAGGATTTCAAGCCCAAACAAGAGAACCAAATGTAAAGCAATCAAAGCAAACAATATAATCATGCAAAGGGTGATCTAATCCCTAAGGTTACTCCACTTTTAGAGTTTTCCCCAGCAGAGTCGCCGGTTCTGTGATACGGTGGGAGAACTGACTTGGGATTTTGCGTTTGTGTTCGCAAATGTTTCGGTTTAGCAAGAGTCGCCACCGACTTTTTTTTTTTATCTTAAGGAAAGGTCAAAAAGCACAGGAAAGACCTTTGAGATGTTTTCTTGGGTTCGGGGAGTAGATTATAGAAAGGGAAGGTATTAGCACCATTTCTATCCATGGTTATCCATGGGCTCTTAGTTACTTGCTTAGATCACTTGCTTTGCTTTTCAATTGTTTGAAATGGTGCTTTTCAATTGTTTGAAATGGTGCTTTGTGTGTGATTTTGAAATATGTTTTGAAAAGAGGCCATCGTTATGGCAACCTTTGTAATGATTCTTGTTTGAATGTATACAAAGGTGTTTTTGTCTTTTGAAAAGTTTTCAATGTTTGAAAGTAGGGTTTTGAAATTGTGTTGTGAAGTGTGTTTTGAAGATAGCAAGGATGTTTTTGCAAGTTTTGATCAAGTAACCAAGAGTTATCTACCCTATTTTACTCAAAGATCTTTCTTATGTTTTTAACCCTTTTAACAGTGTTGTTTCACCATTTTATTTGGTGAACAACCTTGTGTTAGGATGTTAAACGGGACAGGCATAAACCATGATAGCAATTGTGTCAAGTATTTTGGCAATTTTCTTTAAGGGACTTGATCATTTTGTTTAGGAAACTCAGATAGCGTCATCAAGGGACTATGATATTTCTTTTTTGTTTTTGTTTTGCCAAAGTACTCAACATGCAACCATGGCCCATTTTTGAAGGCAACAAGTGGATTGGAACCCTAGGGGTGCAAGTGTGCATTGTGTTTGTTTTTCATGCATGTTTATCTTGGATTAGGTCAAGCTAGTTGTTGATTTTATTTGCATACAATCCCTAGGTCTAACCATGGCATAATTGAAAGCATTTAAAGGTGCAAGAATTTAAAGTCTACACTATTACAACATGATATAGGGAGGGGGGTACAAATTTGAATTGGGGGCATTTGACAAGAAATTAAAACCCTGAATTATTATTACAACCAAATTGAATGTACAAGATACAATATTTAAATGTGCAATAATTAAATAAAATACAACAAATAAATGTTAAATAAAATGTATTATGCAAAAAGTTTTTTATGTATGTAAAAAGTATTTTTTTTAATGTGAAATGTAAATAATAATAAAAAAAAAGGTCAATTTTAATTATTTTGTTATTTAGGACAAAAACCCTAATTTTTAAATAAATAGTATTATTTATTAATTATATACAATAATATATTAATTTATACAAAAAAATAAAAGTATATTGTAAAAAAGGTATTTTTAGTGTAAAATTTTAATAAAAGTGAAAATGTAATATTTTTGTATTTTTGTCTTAATTATTTAATAAAATAAAGTATATAAGTATATATATAAATAAGCATATTAAATATATAAAAAATAAAAATTAATTATTTACAAAAAATGTGTATATTCAAGAAAATGTTTTTAAGTGTGTATAAAAATAATAAATAAAAATAAGCATATTTTTTACATTATTCTTTGAGTCTTAATAAAAAAAGAAAATAAATTATTTACATATTTATACTAATAATAATGAAAATAAATATCAAATAAATATGAAAAAATATAAAAATAAATTTTAATTATCTTTTATGTTAGAAAATAAAAAATCAAAATCAGAAATGAAACAAAAATATAAAAATGACAAATGTACAAGAAATGGGCCAGGGGGTGTAAATAGAAAAGTGGGGTGTCAAAAGCAAAGGAAACCAGGCCCAACCCAGAATCCACTTCTTCTTCTTCCTTTGAACAGGCCTGCACGCGCTTTGTACAGAAAATGCTATCTCCTGATTCCTTGATTTTTTGACAAAACTCATAACATGAAACTTGTAGAGCATCAAACAACGAATCCAACCATGTAAAAAACTTAAGCTAACTCTCAAAGACCAGAGAGAATTTCTCTGGCCCTAATTTCTAACCTAATTTTTTTCAGAAAGTTCATGGATGAAATTCTCCTATCCCGATTAATGTAAATGAAAACTAAGCATATGTATGGCTTCAGGGCTATGAGTACAACATATTTCATTCACAAACCTAAGCCTAACTATTCCTAAATAGAGATATAGAAGTTCATGAAATACCTGTTTCAGTTGACTTCGAGCTGGCCAATGCAGCAACTTCCAAGAGTGTTTGAGTTTCTTTTGAGCTTGCCTGAGGTCCAAGGAAGCTTTTCCAATGCCTAGCTTGTTTTGAAACAGCTTGAATCGTGCTACAGAACTCAACCTGCAAAGCTTTGAAACAAAAATGGCAACGTGTGTTAATGGTGTTTCAGCAACTTGTGGATGATTAGGATAGCTTAGGTAGGTTGGTTGGAAGCTGTTTGAAGTATCTTTGGGCAAAACGCACGATGGAATATGGAGATGGAGATGGTTCTACAGGGCTTGCCCTGGTTTTGCAGAAAAACAGTGATTTTGTATACAAGGAGGTTTGAGAGGCAAAGGGGTCGTGTTTCTGGCTTTTTGGGAGGTATGAAACTTGTTTGCAATGTTTGTGTAAGTTGGTTTTAACAGATGTGAGAGATGGCTTGTGATTTGCAACTTTTCTTCTTTTTCAAGCAAGAGTGTGTATATTCTCAATGCAAGCCTGTACAAGCCCTATATCATGCTGCATCTTTTGCTCTTGGTTCTTGGAATTGGTAGACTTGATCTTGCCTCAGAGATATGTCCCCATACCTCAAGGATCTTGTTTTGTCATAAAGTGCAACTTTACAAAAATGGCATTATACCTTTTACCATTTAAGGCTTAATTTTGTATGCAATGTCCAAATGACCAAGATAATACCTTAGCTCAATGGTTATGTATTAATTTATGGAGTACAAACTGGTTTTGAGGCCTGCAAGCTAGTATCAAACATGCTGATTTGAAAATGCAAGTTTGTATGAACATGTATTGGCCATGGATCAAAGTGAGTTTTTGCCAACTTCAAGCATTCGATTCTCTCTAACCACAACGGTGTTTGAGGAGTTCTTGGACAATTTGGAAAGCTTGCAAGATGTACTATAATCCATATTTGAAATGCAACTTGAAACTCCAAGTGGAACTATCTGCAAAGTGGCCAAGAAGATGGGTCAAAATCCTGCCTAAACTAGGGCAAAATTTCTCTAAGTTAAAAGTTTTAGGTACCCTTGTTCCAAAAGTAATAACTTGAGATACAAGTTTCTTTTGAGAAAACTTTGTGAATAAAAGTTGTATACTTTGTGACGGACTACAACTTTCATGTTTCAAGTTTTGTTTGAATCCATTTGCATCTTGGTGAAAAAATGGGACAAAGTTAGGAAAAAATAAGAAAATTTCATAACTTAGAAAATTTCTAAGTTATGAAATTTTTCCATTTTTAACCCTAATTTGCATTTTTGGGTTTCTTGATGAACAAGTTTAATAATTTGACATGTCTTGATGAAAAATAACTCTTGGCACTTGATTTTGACCAAAAAGTCAAAGTTTGACTTTTCAGTGTACAGTCAAATTTTGTTCAGTTGACTGAAAAATTCATTTGTCAATCCTATGCATTTGAGATATTTTGAACTTGTTGAATGGGTCAAGACAATTTCGTTGAGTCCTTGAGTCCATGTGTGAACTTAATTTTCCATTGGCTAGGTCAAACAGTCAAAAATTGCCTTTGTGCAGTCAAAACCCTAAAAATGACCATTTTGCCCTTTTGGTGATCTGACCAAATTTCTCGTGGAATTGTGATCCAAACTTGATCAAATGGTTCATATGAGTTCATAATGTTGATGTGAGTCAAATTTCATGAGGTTTGACTGTCAATTGGCCACAGTTGACTTTTTTCCAAATACAGCTGATTTCTAGGCCAACTGTCCAATTGACTAGGCAAAAATTTGAATCAAGGCTTGAAACTTGGTATGGACAAACTTGTGAGTCCAACATGAAGTATGAAAGTCACTTTGCGCATTGTAGGTCAAAACATCCCTGTGCAAACTCAAACCCTAATTTAGGTCAACAGTGCAAGGAGGTGTCTTGAGCAGAGCAAACCCAAGCTTGATCTTGAGTTCCAAGAGTCTTGTGATGAGGAGTGTTGATGAAATGAGAGGGAAAATTTTGGGGTACAACACTTGGTAATAGAGCTGGTTAAAAGTGATTCAACGGGACATATTCCTATGCTTTAATCCCTAACTTTTGCCTGGACCTCCCTTTCGAGTTTTGAATCCACCAGGATGCACTTTTTGGCCGAAGTCGCCCTTTCAGGTTTTCGACTTTCCGGGTGTACAATCTTTTGTATATATCCCTTATTTTTTCCCGAACCCTTTTGGTTCGCCAGGATGCCCTTATTTTTGCCTAGTTATTTTAACCTATCATTCTTATGCGTAGTATTTTTTACTATGTCCGCGTTCACAGGGTGCGGGAAATCTTTACCGTCTATAGTAGTTAACATCATGGCACCGCCCGAGAATACTTTCTTGACAACAAATGGCCCTTTGTAGGTGGGATTCCATTTGCCCCTTAGATCACCTTGTGGTAGAATGATGTGTTTTATTACCAAGTCACCAACCAGGTATACTCGATGTTTGATCTTCTTGTTGAACGCCTTAATCATACGTTTTTGATACATTTGACCATGACAGACAGCAGCTAGTCTCTTTTCATCAATCAAATTAAACTGATCCAATCGAGTCTGAATTCCTTCGTCTTTGCCTAAGTATTCTTCTCTCATAATCCTTAAAGAAGTAATTTGAACTTCGACAGGCAGAAAAACTTCCTTGCCATAGAATAAAGAGAATGGGGTTGCACCAGTTGATGTTTGTGCCGAGGTACGGTAGCCATGAAGAGAAAAAGGTAACATCTCATGCCAATCTTTATAGGTCACAACCATCTTTTGCATAATCTTCTTTATGTTCTTTTTGGCAGCTTCCATTGCGCCATTCATCTTAGGTCTGTATCGAGAAGAGTTGTGATGTTTGATCTTGAAATGCATGCAGAGTTCAGTGATCATGGCATTGTTAAAGTTGGTACCATTATCAGTGATGATCCTTTAAGGGATGCCGTATCGACAAATGAGGTTATGCTTGATAAATAGAGCTACAACATTCTTGGTAACTGAGGAAAATGAAGCTGCTTTGACCCATTTGGTGAAGTAGTCAATGGCAACGAGGATGAAACAATGTCCATTAGATGCAGTGGGCTTGATTTCTTCGATCATGTCAATGCCTCACACTGCAAATAGCCATGGAGCAGTCATGACATTTAAAGGTATCATAGGCACGTGAACCTTGTCAGCATAAATTTGGCACCTTTGGCAAGTCCTCGAGTGGTGGTGACAATCAGTTTTCATAGTCGACCAATAGTAACTAGCCCTTAGAATCTTCTTGGCCATAGTGTGTCCACTGGAATGAGTTTCGAAGATACCTTCATGCATGTCCTCCATGATCTTCCCTTCTTCTTTCTTATCCATACAACGGAGCAGAGTAGAATCATGGTTGCGCTTGTACCAAATCCCATTGCTTAGGAAGAACTTGGATGAGAACCTCTGCAGGAATTTCTTATCGTTGATTAAAGATCCCTCGGGATATTATTTTGCTTCAAGATACCTTTTCACTTCATGGTACCAAGGCTTCTCCTCATCAGTGTTAATCTCACAAGTGTGTTGGTTCGTCGAATTTTTCAATAGTAATTCTGGGAGTTTCATTGTTCCAATTGACCTTGAACATAGATGACATAGTCGCTAAGGCATCTGCCAACTGATTTTCTTCCCTTGTTATATCTTCAAAGATGACCTCCTCAAAGTAAGGGATCAAGGTGAGCACCAGTTCTTTGTAGGGGATCAGATTTGGATGTTTGGTATCCCATTCTCCTTTAACTTGATTGATTACCAGAGCGGAATCTCCATATACGTTTACGAATTTAATTCTTAAGTCAATGGCAGCGTTTAGACCCAAGATGCATGCTTCATATTCAGCCATGTTGTTGGTACATTTAATGCAGAGTCTAGCAGTGAAAGGTGAACGACAACCTTCGGGAGAAATGATCACGACACCAATTCCGTTACCAAGAGCGTTGGAAGCTCCATCAAAAACCATAGTCCATTGGGATCCTTGTTTAGGTCCTTCATACGGTCCAGGATTTTCACGGTCGATTATTAGCATGATATTCTCGTCCGAGAATTAGAATTTCATGGATTAGTAGTCATCAACAACTTGATGGACCAAATGATTCACTAGTACACTTCCTTTGATTGCTTTTTGTGTAGTGTACTGGATGTCATATTCAGCCATTTTGTTGGTACATTTAAAGCAGAGTCTAGCAGTGAAAGGTGAATGGCAACCTTCGGGAGAAATGATAACGACACCAATTCCGTTACCAAGAGCATTGGAAGCTCCATCAAAAACCATAGTCCATCGGGATCCTTGTCCAGGTCCTTCATACGGTCCGGGCTTTGCACGGTCAATTATTAGAATGATATTCTCGTCCGAGAATTCGAAGTTCATGGATTAGTAGTCATCAACAGCTTGATGGACCAAATGATCCGCTAGCTCACTTCCTTTGATTAATTTTTGTGTAGTGTGTTGGATGTCATATTCATTCAAGATTATTTGCCATCTGGATATTCGTCCGGAGAGGGCTGACTTCTCGAAGATATACTTGATGGGATCTATTTTAGAAATCAATAAAGTGGTATGAGTCAAGATATACTGTCTTATTCGGCGAGCATCCCATGCCAAAGCGCAACAAGTTTTCTTGAGTAGTGAATATCTTGTTTCACAGTCGGTAAAGTTTTTTCTAAGGTAGTATATTGCATGCTCTTTTTGAATAGACTCGTCATATTGGCTCAACACACACCCCATTGAATTCTCTAATACAATTAAGTACATGATCAAAGGTCTTCCTTCAACTAGAGGCATTAGGATTGGAGGTTGTTGTAAATACTCCTTGATTTTGTCAAAAGCTATTTAGCAGTCGACATTCAATCTGACTACTTGATCTTTCTTCAACAGTTTGAAGATTGGTTCATAAGTAGCAGTTAAGTGGGAGATGAATCACGCAATGTAGTTGAGTCGACCTAAGAAGCCTCTGACCTCCTTCTCAGTACAGGGAGCTGGCATTTCTTGTATGGATTTGACTTTTGCAAGATCGACCTTAATACCTTTTTCACTGACGACAAAGCCTAGGATTTTTCCAGACCTCACCCCGAAACTGCGTTTATTGGGATTCAGCCTCAGCTTGTACTTCTTCAACCTTTCAAATAGCTTGTTCAAGTGATCAAGGTGTTCTTCCTCAGTTTGTTATCTTGCAATCATGTCATCAACATAGACTTCTATTTCATGATGAATCATATCATGAAATAGAGCTACCATAACCCGTTGATAAGTTGCGCCTGCATTCTTCAAACCAAAAGGCATGACCTTATAATTGAAGGTGCCCCACTGTGTAACAAAAGTGATTTTCTCCATGTCTTCAGGCGCCATTTTGATTTGGTTATACCTGGAGAAGCCATTCGTGAAGGAAAACACCTTATGCTGAGCAGTGTTGTCAACTAATACATTGATATATGATAGAGGAAAGTCATCTTTGGGGCTTTCCCTATTTAAATCCCTATAGTCTACACACATACAAACCATTCCATATTTCTTCGACACTGGAACAACATTTGCAACCCATTGGGGATATAATGTTATTGCTAGGAAACTTGCATTGAATTGTTTCATTACCTCAGCTTTGATCTTCACAGACATATCTGGCCGCTTGTGACAAACCTTTTGTTTGGTCGAAGGATAACCCTCTTTCATCGGCAGATGCTGAACTACAATATCAGTATCAAGCCCCAACATATCTTCATATGACCAAGCAAACACCTCCACATAGTCGTGCAACATCTGGACCAATCTTCTCTTGACATTGTCTCCCAGGTTAGCTCCAATCTTAACTTCTTACTTATCTGCCTCAGTACCCAGGTTTATTACCTCAATTGGTTCTTTGTGCGGTTGAATGGCCTTTTCCTCTTGTATCAAGAGTCTGGCGAGTTCCCCAAGTATTTCACAATCTTCTTCACCTTCTTATTTTGCTTGATAGATTGGATTTTCAAAGTCATAGATGGTAATAGCAGAATTGTTGTCAATGAGATCCGGAGTGGATGTGGATCTGTAAACGTGTGTGTGTGTGTGTGTGTGTGTGTGTGTGTGTGTGTGTGTGTGTGTGTGTGTGTGTGTGTGTGTGTGTGTGTGTGTGTGCATGTAAGGTCACATGGCTATTTGAAAATGCAGTAAAACAAAATAGAGAAAAAGAGTGCAAAATTTGAATGCAAAATAGTCCAATGTTTTTTCATTAAAATGAGCATATGGCATATGTAAATGACAAACCCATAACAAGTGGACCATTTTGCCCCGTGTAAGGCACATGGTTTAAAGTCATTGTTTTAATGGAAATTACAGACAAATTTCTCAAAATAAAAACAGGAAATGGCATTTACTCCTGGCTGAAGGAGATTGGGATGAAGTCCTTGGTCTACCAGTTGTTGAGTCCTCTATCAGCAGTTGGGTAGATCCAGTCGTCCCAGTCACTGTCACTGTCAGAGTCTTCAAGAGCATTAACTTCATAGTTACTAATGTAGATAGGTGGTTTCCCTATATGAGCACGTCGAACCTCTTTTTGAGCTTTGGATGTGAAGCCCAACCCAAATTTGTCGGACTTGTATGGGATATCAGGAAGTTATCCCCAAATGGTGCAAACTCCATCTTCAACAACAACACGAACATCTTTGAGAGAAACCATCCTTGGTATATATTTAGCAGCTTTTGGAGTGTCAGGAGTTGCTTTGGCAACAACAACCATTGAAGAGACCACTTCAAATGCTTGACAAGGGGTCTCGATGAACTTGCCATCCATTTCAACATAATTGAATGAATTCAGATGACTGATCATAAACTCTTCCTCCCCACAGACGGTGACAATTTTCCCTTTAACCGGGTACTTCATCTTTTGGTGTAATGTAGAGGTAATTGAACCTGCCCCATGTATCCATGGGCGTCTAAGAAGGCAAGAATAAGCCAGACATATATCCATCACATAGAATTTTTAGTTGAAGACCTGATATCCAACCTTGATAGGGAGATCAACCTCTCCATGGACCATTCACTTTGATATGTCAAAAGCTCTCACCACAACGTCACTAGGTTTCAACACTAAACCTTCAGGTCCCAACATATCCAGAGAACCTTTTGGTAAGACATTCATGGAGGACCCAATATCCACTAATGCATGTGCTAAAGTGGTTCCTTCACACTCGATGGTAACATGCAGAGCTTTGTTGTGATTCTTCCCAGTTGGGGTCAAATCTGCATCCAAAAATCCCAAACCGTTGTCAACAGTCAGGCTTGCTACACAGTTTTCAAATTGTTCGACCATAGTTTCTTGTGGGACATGTGCATTTTTTAGGAATTTTAACAATGCTTGGGCATGCGACTTGGAGCATAGAAACAAAGACAACATGAAAATCTTCGAGGGTGTTTGCCCCAACTATTCCACTATCTTATAATCACTTTTTCTAATAATTTTTAGAATCTCCTCCATCTCTTGGGTAGATGGGTCCTCAATGGTAATATCTTTTGTGGGTGCCTCTGTCCTGGAAGGCTCAGTCAATTTTTTCTTTCCTCGAGTATCAGTAATAGGTTTAACAGCGGTAATACGAATAGGTGTAGTAGTGATTATCGGAGGTGAAATTTCTGGTGAGAAGATCCTCCCCGTCCTAGTAACTTTACTTGATCCAGCAATGTTTGTAATGTCAGTAGTTTCATCTTCGACAATTGGTGAATCTTGTTTGATACCATGGTAATACACTTCCGCCCTATAATTCAAGGGCACAACCTTATTAGAAGAGTAGGGGACTGACCCCAGTGTAGTGATAATTAAAGGAGCTATTTTTGGTTCAGCAAGAATCCTAATAAGACCTTTGGAGGTGATCCTAATAGGAGTGTTTGAGATAGTAATGATGGACACGTCTTCAAACTCTTAAGATACACTTTGGGTCAATCTTTTCACAGGTGGAGTTTTTTCATATAGAATTTCATGGCTATCCATCAGGTGTTGGACACCTTTCTGCAACCACTCACAACCATTAATTTGTGCAACACAATGGTAGAAGTCTTTAAAACAATCTGGAAATACACCGACTTTCAACAATTTCTTTTTAACAGTCTTCAAAGGAGTGGTCAAATCTTTGATGGATAAAACAAAATAGGCATCTTCAATGGCGTTGACACCCTTACCATAATTGGGCATGTGGGCGGTGATCACGTTGGGAATTGGCGGAGGATCAAATTCAATAGTCTTGTTATCAATCAGGTCTTGGATTTTGTTCTTCAGAGACCAATAATCATTGGTATCATGTCCGAGATTGTTTGAATGATAAGCATATTTTACATTGGGATTGTATTTAGGAGAGGAGGTATCAGGGTTTTAGGGAGGATCCCTTAATGTAACCAGCTCCGCTTTTAGTAAGTACTACAATACTTGAGACAATTACATATTGATCTTAGTATACTGCCTTTCTTAAAACTTTTTCCTACGCCTATTCCCTTGTTGTTGTTGAATTGATGTAGGATTGTAAATTAACTGCCCCTACCGAATGATGATGACTCTTCTTAGCATGGCTCCTTTTCCCATATATAGCATTAGTTTCCTTTTTTCCAGAAAATGGTTTTTTCACAGCATTTGAGGTGGAGGCCATGGGTATCTTCCCGCTTTCGACCCTTTCACTGGTCAAGATTAATTTAGTAAATCCAGATGATGAACTTCCAATCAGCAAGTTGAAAAATGGACCAGTCAGTGATCCCATAAACATGTCTACAAATTCTCTATCAATTAAAGGTGGCTGTATCCTTCCAGCCAAGTCTCTCCATTTTTGGGCATACTCTTTGAAGCCCTAATTTGAACCCATGGTCATGCCTTGCAATTGCACTCGGGTTGGTGCCAAATCAGCATTATATTGGTATTTACGGTAAAAGGCAGTAGCCAGATCCTCCTAGGTATGGATATTGGTACCTTCCAATTAGTAAAACCACTCCAATTGTGTTCCAGATAGACTCTCCTGGAATAAGTGCACCCATAGTTTCTTATCGGCGGTATGTGGTTGTATTTTATGGACGCATGATCTAAGATGAAGCTTCGAACATGAGACACCGTCATACTTGGCAAAGATAAGGATCTTGAATTTGTGGGGAATGACTAGCCCAAATACAAAATCCAAGTCTCCAAAGTCCAAGCCAGACACAACTTGGATCTCTACAACCTTTAGTATGTCTTCTAGCTGCTTGTATTTGTTGTCATCCGGTGGGTATTGCTCATCAAAATAATCCTCGACTTCAAAGATTTAATTGTTTCCACCTCCAGCATGGGTGCTTATAGCATCTTCATTTTGATTATCATCCTCCTCGAAAGAGTCCTCTTCAATTTGAACTTGTCGAATGGGGCCTTTGAACCTCTTCTCCATGTTGATTACAGGTTTATTCTTGGTCTTCTTCTTCATGACAAGAAGCGCCATCAGTTCTTGCTGCCCTTTTGCTAAGTTGAGCAGAGTCGCTTGAAATTGAGAGTGTTAAGTCTTCAAGTTCTTGACGGTTTTCTCGAGATCCATCTTATACTGAAATAAACAGTAGAAAGATGAGGAAACTTGTGTCGGAAAACCTGCTTATGATATGATGCATGTAATGCAGGTGCAATGTTTTCAAGGACTGTAAGGAATTTAAATTTTCTTAGCCAGAAAGGAAACAAACATAACAATTACATTAATAAGTTTGAAAATTACAACTGCCCCTTGGGCTTACAATGAAAAAGAAGAAAAAAGGTCTCAAAGAGACAACAAAATTAAATCCTAAAACAAAAGACTCAGGTCTCATATGGATGCATCCTCTTTGGTGCAATGTAGGCATTCAAGCTTCGCTCCTCGTGAGGTCGCCTTGTGAGCTCTAACACTTTCTTCTCGCTTTCATAAAATTGAGTTTCAAAGGTGTCTCATTCCCCCTTGAGTTGAATACATGATCTCTACAATTCCTCAAAGTCAGTAGGAATATCAGGATGGAGAATGGTATAAGGAACATCCCCTTTGGCAACTGGTTCCATAATCATAGGTAGAATGGATGGATACGACATCATGAGATTTTGAGAACGAGTTCGTACCTATTTGAGGTAAGGCTCAAGAGGGATGGAATTTTTATGCCCCAAAGTCTTGCTATTAACCTTGTTTACCATGCTCCAAGCTCGTACAAACCTTTGACGATAACTTTGGACATCGCTTTTGTAGTCGAATACGAAACCCTGGATAAGCGCATCATAGGGACCATCTCTTCGGGCATACCCAAACTATCATAATGCAAGAGAAGGGTTATAAGTGATACCTCCCCTAATGCCAAGGAGTGGGACATTAGGGAATTCCCCACAGTGGTCAATGATGGTAATATCCTCCAAAGATCGAGAACACCAATGAATATCCGAATATGAGAGTGACATCATCCTTTGAGACCAACCTAAGCCTTGTTCATTCTTCAATATTGATCGAGGTAGATGCGAAATAAACCACCTAGACAACAATGGAATGCAACACAAAAGAGTCCCTCTCTTTTTCATGGTGCGGGTGTGAAAACAATGTAGTATGTCTACGATCAGAGTAGACACGGGATTACGAGAAAGAAAAATCTTGACGGCACTCACATCTATGGGTTGGTCCATATTGGGGAATAGAACCAAGCCATCGATTAGAAGGGCCAAGACATCTTCAAAAGCTTGAAAATCCAAATCTTCCCATAACAGTCGAGCCCTCTCTAACAGAAACTTGGCTAGAAGACCCTTGACTCCACTCCTTGTTTCCCAATTTGCTACAATGTCAGATCTCTTCAAATGCAAGGCTTTATTAATATATTTAGGCTTTGGAGTTTCCTCTAAACCGGTGAATGGTATTTAATCAAGCACAATCACTCCTAGTAGTTGAGAGAATTCTTCCAATGTAGGCACCAATTGATATCGGGAAAGGTAAAGCAATGATGCATAGGATCAAAGAATTGAAAGAGCACACACATCATTTCTTCTTGAAAGCTTAAGGTAGCCAAACCGAGAAGTCGGCCGTATCTTTTGGTGAAGGGAGAGTCTTTAGGAACCCTTAATAATAACTCTTGGAGTTGAGGAGGCACCTTTATAAATCTGATTCTGATGGTATTTCTGCGAGTGGAATCCATATCCTACAAAGCAGAACAAAGATAAATCTCTAGGTCCTTGAAATGGTTAGTGAAAATGCTATGGAATGATGTCATGCTGTTATGTACAAATAATCATATACAAGCAAAGCAAACAAGTCCTTAGGTTTAGAATTGCATGAGGTTTATAGGTAAGTACCCTCTTGAAGTTTTAGTTCGTTCAACATGTCCTTAAAAGTAATCAGGTTCTATGGAATCTCAATATCATTGATCTTTCTTCACCGGGAATTGTCTTAGCACAATCAATCTTTTCTTATGGCCGAAATATCTCGAAAGTCCGATCTCAATGAGTGTAGTATCGAGTATCAACCAATAGTTTTCCACCAAAGCCGGCTATCTAACTTCTTCCTAATGGCCATGTTATTCAACTAAAGGTTCTACGGTCAGTTAGTGCTTCATGACACCACACAGCGGTTCTGTATTCTCTTTGATTAAACACAAAGGATACTGGTACCAGAAAATGTGTCACACTAATGTAGTCATCGCTTTAACCATACCAGTCTACACCGTACAGTCTCCATGATCTATTGCTACTTACCTAATATTCCCCCAAATCCGGGTATAGGATTCTTACAAGTAACAAACCCAAGCATAACCCACAAATGTAAAGTAAACAAGTCAAGCAAGTAAAGCAAAAAAAGGTGATCTAGATCCTAAGGTAACCTCAATTTTAAGTAATTCCCCAGCAGAGTCGCCAGTTTTGTGATACGGTGGGAGAACTGACTTGGGTGTTTTGCATTTTATCGCCATTGTTACGGATAGCAAGAGTCACCACCGACTCTTCTTTTATCCAATAAAGGAAAGGGTGAAAAGAATAGGAAAGACCTTTTGAGAATTTTTCTTGAGCTCGGGGGGGTAGGTTATGAAAAGGGAAGGTGTTAGCACCCTTTTCATCTGTAGTTATCTACGGGCTCTTAGTTGCTAGCTCACTTTGAAAATGCTTTGTAAATGTGCTTGTGTTTGTATAAGAGTATTTTTGAAAAGTGCCTTTGTTTAGGAAAACTTTGTAATGTTTTTCGTTTCAACGAAAACGTATACAAAGTATTGACTTTTGAAAATATTTCATTGAAAGTGTTGGTGTATGAAAGATGTTTGTTTTGAAGTATTTTTGAAAAGTTCCTTTATTTAGGCGAACTTTGTAATGTTTTTCATTTGGACGAAAATGTATACAAAGCATTGACTTTTGAAAATATTTCATTGAACGTTTGTTCTGAAATGTTTGTGAGCAAGCAACTACGAATGTTCTACCTACTCAAAAGAAATTATTTGTTCTTTTCCTCCTCCTTTAAATACTTTTATTTTACCATTAGTTAGTAAGAAACCTTATCATTGGATGTGAAGGGACAGACGTGGGTCATCGTACAATCATAGAAGGAAACATTGTAGGATACCTTAGTAATTTGTTGTAAGGGTCTAAGATCATTTACCGAAGGCAACATTCGAAGGGTCGTCGAGGGACTATGATCTTGTAATCGAGGGTCTTTGCTAAAGTATCCCACATTCGAGGGACATGACTCTTTTATCCGAGGCAACAAATGTGGGTTACCCTAGAAGTGCATGTGTGCAAAGTATATTGTTTTCATGCATTTTATCTTGAATTAGGGTTGTCTATTCGTTTTTTTAAGATCTTGCCATACAAACCCTAATTACTAGCAATAATATGGAAATAGATAAATTACAGAATTTAAAAGTCCTACGATATTACATAACTTTGACAATTATATAAATCGTAATGCAAAAATAGTAAAATGCACAAGAAAATGTAAAGTGAAAAGAAGTTTTTTTTTAGGTTTTTTTTATAGAAAAAGTTTTGTAGTTTCAATTATTTTAGAAAATAACTTGAATGTTTTTCTATAAAAAGTTTTTGGATAGTGTTAGGCCATCTCCAAGAAATGCGATATGTCAAAGTTAATTTAAAAATCTCAAAATTCGGAATTTCACTGCATGAGCTGACACGGGCCGTGTCAGTGGACACGGGCACCCATGTTAGTGGACACGGGCACCCGTGTCAGTGGACACTGGCACCCGTGTCAGGACCTGTTCAAGCTTCTCTGCGCATGTTTTTTTGTCCAGCTAAAATGACACGGGCCGTGTCATGTGACACGAGCACCTGTGTCAAAACATGCCCTTCCTGCTCTGTATGTTTATGACTGACACGGGTCGTGTTGTGTGACACTGGCACCCGTGTCAGCCCCTGCCCGACATTTTTGTTAAGTTTTCGAACCCAGCTGAGCTGACACGGGTTGTTTCATATGACACAGGCTGTGTCATGTGACACGTGAACTTGTGTCAGCCCCTGGCCTGGTTTTTTTGCTAAGTTATGGCTTTGATTTGTCCTGTTGTATCCTTTTGAAAAAGAAAATAAATGATGTATGGATAAAGATATTACTGTTTAAGAAAGTTTACCTCTTGAAGTGAAAGCTTTAGAATACATACGGACGTTTCCGGGAGAGAAGCAGTGATTGATCGAGCTCTTTTGGACCTTCATGAAGTTGTTCTGATCCTCACTTTATGCTGAAAGTTGTTGAATCCCTCCAACCAAGTCAAGTTGCAAAGTACCATTTTTGAGTTTGGAAGATGGTGATAATGATGTGACAAAAGTTGTTCTTGTGTTTGAATAACTTCTATATGATGTATGTGAAGTATTTGGATGGTTTGTTTGGGCAAAACTTGCAAGGTGTGAGAGGTTCAAAGATTTGGACTTCAAAGCTAAAAAATGGAGGTTTTATGGACAGTTCTGGTTTTTTGAGAGTATATGAGTTTTGAGGGTTTGTTCATCTCCTTTTATCTTGCAAATGGTCTCTCTATTTATAGGCAAGATATTTTAAGACAGGGGTTGATCAAATTTTCAAGATCACATGTTGTGGCTAGATTGGAATGTACATGAAACAAGCTTGAAGATCATAGTTTCAATGTTTTGTGCTTTTATTCATAGAGTTATTGGACACTTTAAGCACGCTTGTCTGATTTCATGTGTTGAGTGGGTGTAGAAGAAACAAGTTAGAGGCTCAAGAAGAGCCGACTTTGTGATTAAAGCTACTTTGCAAGAATGACAATGTTAACTTTGTGTCAAAAATGGAAAGATCACTTGGACAATGCTTAAATCAAATGGACCATAGCTCAAACGTTTATGTAAACATTAAATTATGGTGAGATTTACAAGTTAGAAGGCCTGTAACACAAGATTATGCAGCATAGCATGTAGATTGGATTATGTGTTCTTCACCAAAATGACTTGTAATTCAAGAATGGATTCCCAACTTCATGCCTTTGAATCTCATAGCTCAACTATGATAAATTCATGCTCTTAGACATTTTGGAAAGCTTGAAACATTGTCTATAACTTTCATGTTGATCACTTTGGCTATATCAAATTGGAAAATGATGAAATTGGTCAAGAAGTTTGGACCAAAACCTGTTGAAAATTTCTCTAAGTATTAGATAAAAATGTTATAACTTCATGGGCTTATATCTTCAAATCTAAGCATTTTTTGGACATCAACCCTCTAATACAAAGTTGTATAATTCATCAAGATCTACAACTTTCATGTTGAAAGTTTTCTTTGAATCATCTTGCATGTTGGTGAAAAATTGTCATGAAGTAATGAAATTATCAAGGTTAAAAACACTTAGAAATTTTCTAAGTATAAAGAATTTTGACTTTTTTGTTGACTTTCTTGATTCTTGTTGACCAACTGATATTTTTGAATGTCTTGACGAATTTTGATCTTTGAAACTCTATGTTGACCAAAAAGTCAAAGTTTGACTTTTTTGTGTATCGGTTGAGTTTTCGTCAGTTGATTCAAATTTTAACTATCAAATCTTTGATCCTGAGGAATGATTCGAGCTATGAAATTAGGCCAACATGTTGCGTTTGAGTCCTTGAGATTATGTTTCAAGTAATTAGGTCATGTATTAGGTCAAAAGTCGGTGATCAGTCATTCTTAGTTAAAACCCTGATTTGGAGGCTTAGGGCTTTAGAGGTAAGCTTGTCTGATCAAACCCTTAAGAACCCTTGAGCATTGAAGATCTTTGGTGAGAAATGTATTGAGAAAAATGGAGGGAAAATTTTAGGGTACAACACCGAGTTTTGTTGGTTATTACAGGAGATTTATTGAAGGTTTCTCAATAGTATTACCTTGGTCTCAATTGACTTGAAAGGGCCAAGCTTACGTTTGGGATGTGAAGTATGAGGAAAGTTTCCAAGAACTTGAGAAGAAGTTGACAACTTCTGCAATGTTAATTTTTCCGAATCAAAGTGAGTCCTTTGGGGTATACTATGATTCGTCAAAGATGGGTTTAGGTGGTGTGTTGTTACATAATGGTCAGGTTGTGGCTTATGCTTCTCGACAGTTAAATGTTCATGAGAGGAATTATCTTGCGGATGATCCAGAGTTAGGAGATGTGGTTTTTGTATCGAATATTTGGAGACACTATTTTTTGGTTCCAGATTTGAGGTTGTGATATGGTGGCAGAACCGACTGTTTTTACTAGTTTGCGTTTTGCGTTTTTTTATTCGCAAAATGTGGCGGTTAGCAAGAGTCACCTCCGAATTTTATTTCATCCAACCGGAAAGGAAAAAAATACAGAAAAAATCCTTTTTCGAGATTTTGAGTACGGGGGAAAGATTATAGAAATGGAAGGTGTTAGCACCCTTTCTATCCATGCTTTTCCATGGGCTCTTAGGTACTTACTCATTTTTAAATTGCTTGTGTTTGTGTGCTTGTTTTTGAAAAATGTTTTACTTCGTGATAACCCTTGTATCAGTCCTCAAGGGTGTGATAAAGTTGTTTTGAACATTTGTTTGAAAAGTGTAAGTGTGAAAAGTTTTGATTTGAGCAAGTACCTACTAGCATCTACCCACTCGAAAAAAGATCGTTTCTATTCTTGTTTCCTTTAGACAGCACTATCCTACTATTGAGAAATAGGTAGCACCGTTGTTGGAATTTGAAAGGGTCAATTCGAAAGGGACGTATGGTCACTAAAGCAATATTAGGACACCTTAGTAGCAACCCTAGAGTCTTAAGATCTTTTCGAGGCAACATTTGAACGGGACAATTTGATCTCTTTAGACGGGAGGGCAACCACTAAGACACCCTATGCTTAATGATCGTTTACCGAAGGCAACCGAAGTGAGAGTATACCCTAAGAGTGAATATGTGCGAGTGATTTGTTTTCAGTTTATTATCTTTGCACATTAAGGTTTTCTAACCATTTTAATTTTGTCATGCATTCTTGCCATACAATCCTAAACATACATCTAACAGTTAAGAGTTTTGCGGAAAGTAAAAACGGAAAAAATAACCTACGCTTATTACATGGCTTTGAAAGTTACATAATTGTCGTTGACAGTAAATAAAGTTACGGAAATTTAAAAACCCTAATTAAAACTATTACATCCTCAAAACAGTTACAAAAATAATAAAAGAATTAAATGCGAGCGGTAAGTTAAATGCGAGACGATTAGGGTTTTGACCCTTTGACTAATCCTACTTCCGATTGATTAAAGAAAAAAATGTTTTTTGTCATGTTTTGTTATTTGAGAAAATCATGGGGAATTAAATTAAAAGAAAATCCTCAGTCCTAATTTATATTAATTTTTGAAAATAAATTAATTAATTCTAAACAACCTATTTTTGTATTTTTGTTTTATTTGAGAAAAAAGAGAAAAATTAAATCAAGAGTTAACCTAATTTTCTAATTTAATTTTAATTGTGAAAAACAAATTAAAGTTACCCTAATTTAAATATTAATCTAATTAATTAACAAAATTAAATTTAATAAGAAAACAACTAAATCTAATTTTTTTGACTTTTTTTTATTTTTATGATTTAATTAAAACTGATTTTAAAAATAAAATAATTAAACAAATTAAAAGATAAAATAAAAATAAAAAGAAGTTGAGAATTGGGCCTGTGTTGTTGGCTGGATAGGGGGTATGAATCTGAATTCCTTGTCCCAAATGCTCCAAGCCCAGTCAATGCGTTGGATCAAGTGTGGGTGTTGACTTGAGGAGCATTGTGGTCTCTTTCTATCTGGGCGTTGGATTTGATCATCCTTCCATCCAATGGTCACAAGTTGCTAGCGCATGGTGGTCAACAAGAGGAACGATACGCTGCATCAATGAATAGAAAAGAAACTAAAGGAAATTGTCTGGACCTGGGATCGAACCCAGGTCCTTGTACTCTTTGCCAATGTTACACTGCCAGCTGCGCTACACAAGTTATTTGTTAATATAATACACACAAAATGTAATGTAGGAAACAAAGATGGTCAGACCAAAAACGCACGAATTTCAAATAGCCCAGTGATAGCTGGACACGTTGTCTTCTCCTTCCTCTGCCGTCGTTTTAGAAAAAGGGACTTTTACCTACAGACATTCACTATAGGTATAACCCTGCATATTTCAAAAATGTTGTACACGCAAGATAAATGAAAGGAAATGGTACCAATCAACTCGTCTCATCCTCACGAGCATCATGGTACCTGATTCAAGGCCTAATTGTTCCTGTACAAAAAGACCCTAAAAATAACACAAAAACCCTAGTAATGGAAACATCGTGTACAGGCTTCAAAAACGCAATTAAATGACATGGTTAGATTGCAAACATGATGAAGATTACAAATATATGAGTTAAAGATGCTAATGATGCAGGAATTAGTGTAATCGTTTTCAAAGAATGATGCAAACCTTGGGAGTCCTTGCATGCATTTCTGGGTGTTTGAGCACCTGCAAGTGATTGGGATAGGTTCTGGGAAGGTCCAGGAGTCGTTTGGTAATGCTAGAATGGCTTGACTTGGCCTCTATAATGGAATTGAATCACCACTTTTTCTTGGAATTTTGAAGTTTATTCATGCATTTTGCACGCCTCCACCCTTGTATTTTTGATCCAGAATTGTTCACTATATAACCTAGAGTGAATTAGGTTAACAAACTTGGACTATATCTTTGCATTTATCAAAGATTTGATTTGATTTGCAAGCTATATGATATGTTGCTATTTTGAGCCAAATCATGCCTTTCTTGTAACAATTGACCTTGATTCAATTTGATCTTGTTAACTCAGCATATCTTGATTGCCAATCTGTCAAAAAACAAATCAAATCATATCTTTGTTAATTTTGATCATTTATTTGATTTAATTCACTTTTTAATTCATGAAAAATAAAAATAAATTGAAAAATGAAGCACATAATGGGTGAGTGGACATTTGAGTCGTGGACCACATTATAATTGAGGTGCAAGCATAAAAATTTGGGCCCATTTAGCAAAAAACGCAAATTTGATCACATTTGACTTTTGGCAATTTTGCAAAAATGGTCAACTTGGCCAATGCATAACTCTCTCAATTTTGACCCTAGAGAGGTGTTATTGGACTTTTTAGAAATCTTAGGATGTCCTCTAAACAACTATTTTGGTCTCATCTCAATTGAGTCTTCCATGTTTATGTATGAAGCTTTGACCCAAAAGGTGTTTTTGTTGACTTTTCAAAAGGACCTATAGTGTCAAAATTCATATCTTTTTGTGAGTGCATATTCTGGACTTGGGAGCTGAAGATGAATTGTATGGAAATCCATCCTCTTCAAAATGAGCTTTGGATGAGTCATTTCTAATAAATTATGAGAAAGTTATGTTGGTCAAAGTTGAGTTGACTTTTCCTGTAAAACCCTAATTTAGCAACTTTTGGGTTTTGATGAATTGTGAGCAATCCTTGAGGAATCATGATCAACCCTTGATCAAATGATGGATAATACTTCAAAATAAGGATGTTGATCAAAAATCATGAAGTTTGACTGTATGTGGGACACAATTGACTTTTGACCTAGTATACTTGATTTTCAGGCATTTGAGCAATTGACTGAGCAAACTTCTTCTGCAACGCTTGAAACTTGACATGGATGATCTTGAGACCATATTAGGATAATGGTGAGCATTTGATTCCTTTGTGGTTCACACATATTGATGAAGATGGAAAATCTAAATTGAGATATACTGCCTTAGGAGAGAGTTTGTCTGGTCAATTCTTGAACTTTCTTGAGCAATTTGGGGACCTCACTTGCTATGTGTTGAGAAAAATAGGAGTGAAAATTTTGGGGTACAACAGCTTCCCCTGTTCAATCTTCTTAAACCTGAAGATGTAGATTGGCTCGTCTGCCTTTCGTGATCTGAAGGTGGAAGATGATTGAACACTAGAGTGCCCAGAAATTTGCACTCGCATGAAGTGGTACTGATGGGAGCTATCAGGAATGGGCTTACAGACGCCATTTGGAAGCTGAGTATTGAAGATTGTCGGGAATGGGCTTAAAGATTCCATCCGAAGAGGTGTCGATCGCATAAGAGATTCCTTTGCGAGAACCCGTATACATGTTGTTGAGGAGGACTTAGTTGGGGAATGCTGGTCTTTGTCTTGGGAGAAATAGAGTTTTAGGAGCTTCAGTTGTTCGTTACTCTACTGGGGAATAACTCTAGTTTGGGGAAGCGGAATTGAACTTCGTATCTGGTCGGGGTATATGTTGCACCACGAGTTACTGGAGAGATGCGAAACCAATCATGTTTGATCGGGTCCCGGTCTTACAGTGTTGTGGACTGCTGTCTGGGGATAAGAGAGGAAGAACTCGAATAGTAAGGTTATGAGAAAGAATCTGGATAGTAGGGTTAATTCGAGATGAAATCCTGGATAGTAGGGCTTGAGAAGGAACCTAGATAGTAGGGTTACTTCGACATGAAAGCCTGGATAGTAGGGCTGTGAGAAGGAACCTGGATAGTAGGGTTACTTCGAGATGAAAGCCTAGATAGTAGGGCTACTTCGAGATGAAAGCCTTGATAGTAAGGTTGAGAGAAGGAACCTGGGTCGTAGGGTTACCTTGAGATGAAAAGCCTGGATAGTAGGGTTGTGATAAGGAACCTGGATAGTAGGGTTACTTTGAGATGAAAGCCTGGATAGTAGGGCTACTTCGAGATGAAAGCCTGGATAGTAGGGCTTGAGAAGGAACCTGGATAGTAGAGTTACTTCGACATGAAAGCCTGGATAGTAGGGCTTGTGTTGTGCTAGGTTTATGTAGAACTTCTATGAGGAACCTGCCTAAGGTTGCATTTGTCGCACCGATGATTACTCTGTTTAGCTTCGAGTGTTGATCATGGACCTGTTGGAAATTGTTGATAATAATTGTCTTTCTTGAAAGAAATACAGGGTTAGTTATGTACGATGCATGAGATGCATTGTGATGAGGTTCTCAAAATAACTAAGGTTATGTTATATGTAATGTATGCACATGTCATGATGTATGAACATGAAATACTGATGTAATAATCTGAGTATGGGAAAATAAATCCCTGACTTCTATTTGGAGAGTATGAGAAATGGTATTCTTGACTGCTATAAAAAACCATAGTTACTCTACTTCTGTTGGGAATGGTGAACAAAGATGACTAGCTAGGGATTCACATCCATTCGGCTGGTGAATATTCTGCCGGAAGAGACCCTGTCTAAGGATAACTCTGCAGGGAATAACTCTGTTAGAGTGGAGATACTCTGTGGATAGATCTGCTGATTTGGAGAAATAAACTCAGTTGGGGATGAATTTATGTTGCTGGTGATAATGAATCTTGTTGGAGGTTGAATTTCTGCTTGTGAGAGAAATAAACTCAGCTTGGGGAAATATTTACTGACTCACTCGCGATTGTGAACCACATCTGGGGAGAGTTATGTCCTGTTCGAGAAAGCTAACATCAATGTATTTGGATACTTTTTACTCTGTGGGGAGTGTATGTACCACTACTCATGTTCTCAAGCTGGCTCTATCCCGGTTCCTGATGGGCAGAGTAACTGTAAGGTTTGGGCACTTCTTGTTTTCCCTATTTTTGGCATTACGAGTAATCGTCTTTTGTTTCTTGTGTAAATGTTTATGAGCAACCATTATTTTCAAATGCATATATTAAAAATGAATCATCAGACGTTCTTGCAAAACAAAACTGAAAAAGAAAAACAAATTTAAATTTCTTATGAAAATGAATTGTATTGATTTTTGCAATTGGCCCGTAATAGGCATTTTTGTACGAAGAGGTTGACGTCCTAGTAAGAGAACACCGCCAAAAGAAATTACACTTTATAAAAGAAGAAATAAAAAAAACTGTTATGTGAAACAATCCCATCGGGTTCCAACTCTGCTATTGCCTTTATATCTTCAAGTGTCTCATCAACTTGCTACTTGGCCGAAGGTTGATCAGATTGATTAGCGTTGTCCGAGCTTGATAGTTGATACCTAAGTCTGGTTGCGAGATGATCCAATGAAACATAGTGTTACGCTTCGATCCCTAATTTTTTCTTGGGCCTCCCTTTCGGGTTTTCAGTCCACCGGGATACCCTTTTATGCCCAAGTAGCCTTTTCAGGTTTTCGACTTGCCGGGTGTACAGTTTTTCATTTTCATCCCTTACTTTTGCCAGAACCCTTTTGGTTCGCCGGGAAGCCCTTATTTTTGCCTAGGCCAGTCAACCTAGCGGGTCTTTGATTATGCATAGTATCTTTTCACTATGTCTGCATTGACGGGGTGAGGAAGGTCGTCACCATCCATGGTGGTTAGAATCATAGCTCCTCCCGAGAAAATGTTCTTAACCACAAATGGCCCTTCGTATGTGGGGGTCCATTTGCCCCTGGGATCACCTTGCGGTAGTATGATGCGTTTGATCACTAGATCCCTAACTTGATATTCTTGACGTCTGACTTTCTTGTTAAAAGCCTTAATCATTCGCTTTTGATACGTCTGACCATGACAGATAGCAGTAAGTCTCTTTTCATTGATTAGATTCAGCTGATCAAGTCGGGTTTGGATCCAGTCGTCTTTGTTCAAACCCGCATCCTTCATAATCCTGAGAGATGGTATCTGGACTTCGATGGGTAGGACTACCTCCATGCCATACACCAAAGAGTAGGGTGTTGACCTTGTCGACGTCCGCGCTGAGGTACGGTACCTATGAAGAGCAAATGGTAACATCTCGTGCCAGTCTTTGTATGTCACCGTCATCTTCTGCACAATTTTTTTGATGTTCTTGTTAGCTGCTTCAAGAGCCCCATTCATCTTCGGCCGGTAGGGATAAGAGTTATGACGATGAATCTTGAACTATTTGCAAAGGTCGGTGATCATTGTGTTATTGAGATTTGTACCATTGTCAGTAATAATTCTCTCTGGGACACCATATCGACAGATCATATTATGTCGGATGAACCACGCCACGATGTTCTTGGTTACTGTAGCAAAGGAAGTTGCCTCAACCCACTTTGTAAAGTAATCAATGGCTACCAGAATGAAGCGATGCCCATTAGACGCAGTAGGTCTGATTTCGCCAATCATATCAACACCCCACATTGCAAAAGGCCAGGGAGCCTTCAAAACATTCAGGGGAACCGGAGGTACATGCACCTTATCAGCATTGACTTGGCACTTATGACAGGTTCGAGAGTGCTGATAACAATCGGCTTCCATAGTGGACCAGTAATATCTTTCCCGTAGGATTTTCCTCGCCATGGTATATCCACTGGAATGAGTTCCGAAGGTACCTTCATGTAACTCTGCCATGATCCTTTCTGCCTCGCTCTTGGCTACACACCGCAGTAAGGTTGAATCATGGTTACGCTTATAGAGGATTCCATTACTGATGAAGAACTTCGCAACGAACCTTCTCAAAAACTTCTTATCATTAACAGATGCCCCTTCGGGGTATTCTTGAGCCTTAAGATACCTCTTTACCTCGTGAAACCAGGGTTTATCTGATACCTCTTCAGTCTCAATGTCACAGCAATGTGCGGGTTTGTCCAACCTCTCGATAGTGATCCGGGGAGCTTCATTGTCCCACCTGACTTTGAACATAGAAGACATAGTATCTAGCGCGTCGTCTAACTGATTCTCCTCTCTTGGGAAATGTTCAAAGGTTACCTCCTCAAAGTGTGGGAGCAATGTCAGTACATACTCTTTGTAAGGAATAAGATTCGGGTGCTTCGTATCCCACTCTCCTTTGATCTAACTTACTACTAGAGCGGAATCTCGGAATACACTCAAGAACTTAATCCTCAGGTCAATAGCAGCTCGAAGACCCATGATACACACTTCATACTCCGCCATATTGTTAGTGTAGTTAAAACATAATCGGGCGGTGAACGGAGTATGACAGCCCTCAGGAGATATAATTACAGCTCCAATGCCATTACCCAATGCGTTCGAGGCTCCATCAAAATACATATACCATCGGGATCCCTCCTCGGGTCCTTCATCTGGTCTAGGTTCTTCGTAGTCGGTTACCAACATGATATTCTCATCTGGGAACTCGCGAAATTCATGGATTGGTAGTCATCCACGACCTGATGCTCTAAATGATCCGCCAATACACTCCCCTTGATTGCTTTTTGGGTTGTGTATTGGATGTCGTACTCGGTTAAGATCATCTTCCATCTTGTTATTCTTCCGGATAAGGCGGGCTTCTCGAAAATATATTTGATTGGATCCATCTTTGATATCAACAAGGTAGTGTGAGTCAGCATATATTGTCTTAGTCGGCGAGTAGCCCATGCCAAAGCGCAGCAAGTTTTCTCGGTCAATGAGTATCAGGTATCACAGTCGGTAAACGTTTTGCTAAGGTAGTAAATTTCATGCTCTTTTCGACCAGACTCGTCATGCTGCCCCGACACACACCTCATTGAACTGTCTAGCACTGTCAGGTATAATATCAAAGGTCTTCCTTCAACTGGAGGCATCATAATTGGTGGTTCTTGAAGGTATTATTTGATTCTTTCAAAAGCAGTATGGCATTCATCATTCCATTTTAACACTTGATCTTTCTTCAGCAGCTTCAAGATTGGCTCACAAGTAGCAGTCAGATGTGAAATGAACATGGAGATGTAATTCAGGCGTCCCAAGAAACCTCTAACTTATTTTTCTGTGCGGGGATCCGAAATCTCTTGTATGGCTTTTACCTTTGCAGGGTCTACCTGAATACCTTTGTCACTGACAACAAAACCCAGAAGCTTAACAAACCTTACCCCGAAGGTACACTTGTTCGGATTCAACCTCAGCTTGTATGTCTTCAACCTGTCAAACAATTTCTGGAGATGATCAAGGTGCTCTTCCTCAGTCTGGGACCTGGCTATCATGTCATCAACATAAACCTCGATCTCGTGGTGAATCATATCGTGGAACAAAGCGACTGTGGCGCGTTGATAAGTTTCCCCAGCATTCTTCAACCCAAAAGGCATTACCTTGTAACAGAAGGTTCCCCACTGTGTAATGAAGGTTGTCTTCTCCGTTTCCTCAGGAGCCATCTTGATCTGGTTGTAGCCAGAAAAACCATCCATGAAGGAGAAGATCTTGTGATGCGCGGTGTTGTCGACTAGAACATCAATGTGAGGAAGTGGGAAGTCATCCTTGGGGCTTGCCCTGTTCATATCTTTGTAGTCCACACACATCCGTACCTTACCGTCCTTCTTAGGTACCAGAATTACGTTGGCAACCCACTGCGGATAAGAAGTGACAACTAAGAATCCTGCGTCGAACTGTTTCATGACCTCTGCTTGATTTTCTCTGACATTTCAGGGTGCATACAGCAGACCTTCTGCTTTACCGGAGGGCAGTCTTCTTTAGTCGGCAGGCGATGTACCATAATATCAGTTTCCAAACCAGGCATGTCTTTAAAGGACCAGACGAAGTTCTCAACATAGTCGTGTAGCATCTGTATTAACCGTTGTTTTACACTAGGCTCCATATTCTCACATATTTTAACCTCTTTCCTGTCTTCCTCTGTACCCAAATTCACTGACTCAACTGGCTCTTCATGATGCTTTATAGCCTTTTCTTCCTGTTGTAATAGTCTAGCAAGTTCTCCAGGCACCTCACAATCATCCTCACCTTCGTCCTCGACTTGGTTGATCGGATTTTTGAAGTCATAACTGGCAGTAGCAGAGCTATTATCAATGGGATCCAGAGTGGATATGGATCTGCAGTATGATACATGAGTGTGTGTAAGATAATAGCTATTTTGATAAAGTGAGAGACAGAAAAGAAAAAAAAGGAGCACAAAATTTGTATACAAGAAACGTCCAATGCTTTATTAATGATATATGAAATGACAAGTAATAGCCCTCACAAGAAAATCCAAGGTGCCTCGGGCAAGGCAGCGGGCCGTAAATTTTCAAATTATTTATTACAAATCTTAAAAGAAATGAGTCAATTACCGCAGAATAAAAGAAACAAGTATGAAGTCCTTAGCCTTCCAGTTATTCGGTCCACCATTGGTTGTTGGGTAGATCCAGTTGTCGATGTTTGAATCCTCTTCAATGTCTTCAATTGCATTAATTCCCCGATTGCTGATGTGTAGAGGAGGTCTTCTAGCCCGAGCGCGCCTAACAGCCCTTTGAGCCCCTGTAGTAAAGCCCAAACCAAATTTGTCAGTTTTGTGAGTGAAATCAGGGAGCTGACCCCAATTGGTACACCCACCTTCTTCAACCACAGCCCTGGCATCCTTGAGAGAAGTCATCTTCAACGGAGGTTTGTTGGTAGTAACTTTAGTTGATGCCAAGATCTGAGGGACCTCTTCGAAATTCTGACAAGGAGTTTCTATGAATTCCCCGTCCATCTCTACGTAGCGGAAGGAATTGAGGTGACTCACCATATATTCTTCTTCATCTCGCACTGTGACAATATTTCCCTTCGCTGGATACTTTAGCATTTGATGGAGTGTGGAAGTAACTGCCCAAGCCTCATGGATCCAAGGATGACCCAACAAGCAAGAATACAACGGCTTGATATCCATTACGTAGAAGGTGGACCCAAAAATCTGAGAACCCACTTTGACAGGGATGTCCACCTCCCCGTGCACCATTCTCTTCGATCCGTCAAAATCCCTTACCATAATGTTACTAGGCTTTAGAGTAAAACCCTCACAATCCAAATGGTCGAACGCTTTCTTCGGCAGAACATTCAGTGAAGACCCGGTATCTACCAACACATGAGCCATAGTGGTGCCCCTGCACTCAATCGAGACATGCAGAACATCATTATGCTTCCTTCCTTTCGGTGTCCGATCCGCATCTAAAAAACCCAGCCCATTGTCAACAGTCATGCTGGCCACACAATCTTTGAACTGATCTACAGAAGTTTCCTACGGCACATGCGCAGTCTTGAGAAATGCAATCAAAGCCTTCGCATGGGCTTTAGAACACAACAACAAAGACAACATGGATATCTTTGATGGGGTCTGCCCCAGCTGCTCGACCATATTGTTGTCGCTCTTCTTAACGATTTTTAGTATTTCCTCTATTTCTTGTTTAGAGGCTTCCACAACAATTTTCTTAGGTGCCTCCGTCCAGGCAAGCTCACCTATAATTTCCTTGCCCCGAGTCCCAGATGGCTCAGTAGCAGGGGTAATAACTGGAGTAGGAACATGAGAAATGTCAGGAGTGTTGGTTGGAGCAGCAGTTCGAATAACAGTAGGCTTGATGGTCTTTGGAGCAATCTCATCCGAGAAAAACCCTTCCACTTCGGGTAACATTACTAGTACCGAAAATATTACTGACATCAGTATCAGCTTCTTCATTCTTCAGATCTTTCTTAATGCCATGATAGTACACATCAGCACCATAATGCCATTGGACAGCCTTGTCTGAGGTGTACAGGATGGGACCAGGAACAGTGATTATCAGCGGAGCAATTCTTTGAACAGGTGTAATCCTAACAGGTCTTCTCGAGGAAACCTTGGAAGGATTGGCGGAAATGGTTATAATAGTGACGTCTTCAACGGGAACAACAGGGATCATAGTGTTCTCGAACAAAATCTCTTTATTATACATCAGGCGCTGAACACCTGACTTCAACAAACGGCAACCAGAAGGTAGAATCGAACACATGTGGCAACCTTCAACAAAACTCGGAAATAAACCGGCCAACAGCAAATTCTTTGTAACAGTCATAAGAGGAGTACAAATTTCTTCAACAGAGGTCACAAACAAATCAGTGTCAACAATATTAACTCCACGACCATGTTTGGGCATGGGAGCAGTTAAAACATTCGGATTTTCTGGAGCATCGAAATCTATCTCTTTGGCTTCAAGCAAGTCTTGTACTTTGTTTCTCAGAGCCCAGCAATCATTTGTATCGTGGCCAGGACTCTCAGAATGGTAGGCGCACCGCGCATTGGGATTGTATCTGGGAGAGGTAGTGTTTGGATTCTTGAGAGCCTATTTCAAGGTTGCCAAGTTAGATTTTAATAAATGAGGTAGAACTTCAGCCAAAGTCATGTTGATGCGGGTCAACTTCCGTTGTGGTCTTTCCACTCTTTGTTGATTGTTGCATTGTGGAGCAACTGCGGGTCTTGGTATCACTACAACATTTACCATTTAACGGTGTTCAGATCTGCTTTGGCCCCTCGGGCTATAGACCGCACTGGCTTCCTTCTTACCAGTGAAAGGCTTCTTTGTTGAACTCGAGGAGGCATCCTTATATATTTTACCACTCTGAATTCCATCTTCTACTCTTTCTCCAATTAAAATTAGCTCGGTGAAACCAGATGACGAGCTGCCAATTAAGTGATTGAAAAATGGACCTGATAGCGTTCCTAGAAACATATCAACCAACTCCCTATCAGACAAAGGGGGTTGAACTCTCCCAACCAAGTCTCTCCATTTTTGAGCATAATATTTAAAACCTTCACCTGCAACCATGGACATACTTTGGAGTTGAGTACGAGTGGGAGCAAGGTCGGCATTATACTGATACTGCTTGTAGAAAGAAGCAACAAGATCTTCCCAGTTTCGGACACTGGCTCCCTCCAACTGGTAGAACCATTCAAGCTGAGTCCCTGACAGACTATCTTGAAAGAAGTGCACCCACAAATTTCTATCAGCGGTGTGGGGTTTGATTTTTCTGACATAAGAGCGGAGATGGAGCTTTAGGTAGGAAACTCCATCATTCTTGGCAAAAACCAAGGCTTTAAACTTCTGAGGGATGACCACTCACGATACTAGTCTCAATTCTCCGAAATCTAAACCAGGTATCTTATGAACTTCCATGGCATTCAGAACATCGTCCAACTGTTTGTATTTATCCTCAGCAGGAGGGTATTGCTCATCATTGTAATTTGTATCATTGTCAGAAACTGCAGGACTAGGGTCCTTCTCTTCTTCCTGATTCTCTCCTTCTTTGAACGAGGCTGTCAGATCAGATGCCCGCTTCAACGGACCCCTAATCCTTCTACCAATATTCAGAATACCAATCTTCTTCTTCTTTTCTTTCAGAATGAGGGCCTTCAGATCCTTCTGCCCCTTTTCCAAACTTATGAACATCTGTTGGAACTGGGCGTTCTGTGCCTGAAGATCTTTAATGGCTTTATCGGAAGACATTTCTGCTGAAATAAATAGCGAAGAAGATGAGAAACCTGTAGTAGTACCTGTAATGATGTGTATAATAATGGGATGCGCATGTAATGATTTCAAAAACTTAGGGAAATTTAAATTTGCAAACCAAAATAAACAAAAACTTTATTAGCTTAAATTTGAAGGTTCAAAATGCCTTTAAGGCGTTACAAATAAGTAAATAAAACAAATCTAAAACTAGAAAATAAAAATCAAAAGTCCCATGGACGCTTTCTCTTTGTGCTGATATAATCATTTAGCACTCTTTCTTCCTGGAGCTTCCTGGTGAGCTTTAAAACTTTCCTCTCTTGATCATGGAACTGTTCCCTGTAAGTATCCCGCTCATTATTCAGGTTAATCCAAGACCTCTGTAACTCTCCAAGATCAGTGGGAATGTAAGGATAAAGAACCGTGTAAGGAATGCCTTCTTCAGTAGTGGGATCCATAATCACTATTAATACGGCCACATAAGGCATCATAAGCTTCTGGGAATGAGCTCGTACCCATTGGAGGTAAGGCTCCATAGGAATGGAAGTCTTTGGTCCCAAATCTTTGGTGTCAGATCTGTTTACCATACCCCAATCTCGTATGAACCTCTGGCGATACTCATTAACATCATCCTCATAGTTGAATACAATGCCCTCAATAAGTAACTCATGGGGACCATCCCTTCGAGCATGACCAAATTGGCGCAAAGCTAGACAAGGATTGTAAGTTATACCCCCTCTGATACCAAGTAATGGGACATTAGGGTACTCCCCACAGCGGTCAATAATAGCAATGTCTTCCATAGCTCGGGAACACCAAAGAATATCAGTATGATCGAGTGACATTATCTTTTGTGACCAACCCAAACCTTCTTCATTCTTCGGTACAGACTTAGGGAGGTGAGAAATAAACCACCTCTACAGCAACGACATGCAGCACATAAGAGTCCCTCTTCTCTTCATGGTACGAGTATGGAGAGTGTGCAAAATATCTCCAAGCAAGGTAGGCACATGGTTGCGAGAAAGGAAAATCTTGATAGCATTCACATCTACAAAGGAGTCCGGATTAGGGAAGAGAACTAAACCATAGATAAAAAGAGCCAAGACCTCCTCAAAAGCCTGAAAATCCATATCATCCCAAAATAGCTGAGCCTTGTCTATCAGAAATTTGGCTAGAAAACCCTCGACTCCGCTTCGAGTTTCCCAATTTCATACCACATCGACCCGTTTCAAATGCAAAGCTGGGGCAATGACTTCTGGCTTAGGAACTTCTTCTATACCTGTGAAGGGTACCTGTTCAAGAATGGGTATGCCCAATAGCTGAGAGAATTCTTCCAAGGTGGGTACCAACTGATAATATGGAAAGGTGAAGCAGTGATGATTGGGATCGAAGAACTGAGAAAGTACGCTCATCATTTGTTCATCAAAGTTTGAAGTAACCAGGCTGAGAAGTTGACCGTGTCTCTTAATGAAAATAGAAGTTTCAGAAACTCTTGATACTAGCTCTTTTAGTTGGGAATGTATCTTCACAAACTGATTCAGATAGTATTTCTATGCACGGAAACCATGATCTGCAAAACAGAACAAAGATAAATTCCCTTGGTCTTTGAAATGGTTAGTGTAATGAAGCATGAATTCCATGTTATGATGCATGATGTCATGATAAACCACAGGTATAGAAAACACAGGTATTGCAAACACAGTCAAATCACACAAAGCCCTTAGGTTTAAGGCTTCCATGAGGTCAAAGGTAATACCCTCTTAAAGTTAAGTTGGTTTCAAACTTGTCCTAGAAAAGTAACTGGGTTCTAGAGGATCTCAATATCACTGACCATCCTTTATCGGTCATGGTTTCAGCTCACGCAATCTTTTCTTGCAGCCGAAATATTCTGAAAGTATGATCTCAATGAGTGTAACATCGAGTATCAACAAATCCTCAGCTCTACACCGAGGCCGGCTATCTCACTAATTCCTAATGGTCAAGTTGTTCAACTAAGGTTCTAAGGTTCGTTATTACTTCACGACACCATGCAGCGGCCCCGTATTCTCCTCGTTTCACCACAAGGGATACCGGTACCAACCAAAGTGCCACACCAACGTAGCTACTACTTCAACCGTATCGGTCTACACTGTACAGTTCCCTCACAGTCTATTGCTACTTACCTAATGAGTGCCCCCAGATCCTGGTATAGGATCTATAGTAACCCCAAACAAAACCCTCAAAAATAAAGCAAACAAAGCAATCAAGAGAAGCAATTTTAATGACCTAGATCCTGAGGTATGCCCACTTATAATTCCCCAGCAGAGTCGCCAGTTCTGTGATACAGTGGCAGAACCGACTGTTTTTACTGGTTTGCGTTTTGTGTTTTTTTATTCGTAAAATGTCGCGGTAAGTAAGAGTCGCCATCGACTTTGATTTCATCCAACCGGAAAGGAAAAAAGTACAGAAAAAATCCTTTTTCAAGATTTTGAGTACGGGGGTATATTATAGAAAGGGAAGGTGTTAGCACCCTTTCTATAAATGGTTTTCCATGGGCTCTTAGGTGCTTGCTCATTTTTAAATTGCTTGTGTTTGTGTGCTTGTTTTTGAAAAATGTTTTACTTCGTGATAACCCTTGTATCAATCCTCAAGGGTTTGATGAAGTTGTTTTGAACATTTGTTTGAAAAGTGTAAGTGTGAAAAGTTTTGATTTGAGCAAGTACCTACTAGCATCTACTCACTCAAAAAAAGATCGTTTCTATTCTTGTTTCCTTTAGACAGCGTTATCCTACTATTGAGAAATAGGTAGCACCGTCATTGGAATTTGTAAGGGTCAATTCGAAAGGGACGTACGCTCACTAAAGCAATATTAGGACACCTTAGTAGCAACCCTAGAGTCTTAAGATCTTTTCGAGGCAACATTTTCGAGGCAACATTTGAACGGGACAATTTGATCTCCTTAGACGGGAGGGCAACCACTAAGACACCCTATGCTTAATGATCGTTTACCGAAGGAAACCGAAGTGAGAGTATACCTTAAGGGTGAATATGTGAGAGTGATTTATTTTCAGTTTCTTATCTTTGCACATTAGGGTTTTCTAACCATTTTAATTTTGTCATGCATTCTTGCCATACAATCCCAAACATACATCTAACAGTTAAGAGTTTTGCGGAAAGTAAAAGCGGAAAAAATAACCTACGCTTATTACATGGCTTTGACAGTTACATAATTGTCGTTGATAGTAAATAAAGTTGCGGAAATTTAAAAACCCTAATTAAAACTATTACATCCTCAAAACAGTTACAAAAATAATAAAAGAATTAAATGTGCACGGTAAGTTAAATGCAAGGCGATTAGGGTTTTGACCCTTTGACTAATCCTACTTGCGATTGATTAAAGAAAAAAAAATGTTTTTTGTCATGTTTTGTTATTTGAAAAAATAATGGGGAATTAAATAAAAAGAAAATCTTCAGTCCTAATTTATATTAATTTTTGAAAATAAATTAATTAATTCTAAACAACCTATTTTTGTATTTTTTTTTTATTTGAGAAAAAAGAGAAAAATTAAATCAAGAGTTAACCTAATTTTCTAATTTAATTTTAATTGTGAAAAACAAATTAAAGTTACCCTAATTAAATATTAATCTAATTAATTAACAAAATTAAATTTAATAAGAAAACAACTAAATCTATTTTTTTGACATTTTTTGATTTTTATGATTTAATTAAAACTGATTTTAAAAATAAAATAATTAAACAAATTAAAAGATAAAATAAAAATAAAAAGAAGTTGAGAATTGGGCCTGTGTTGTTGGCTAGAGAGGGGGGTATGAATCTGAATTCCTTGGCCCAAATTCTCCAAGCCCAGACAATACGTTGGATCTGGTGTGGGCGTTGACTTGAGGAGCATTGTGGTCTCTTGCTATCTGGGCGTTGGATTGATCATCCTTCCATCCAATGGTCACAAGTTGATAGCGCATGGTGGTCAATAAGAGGAATGTTGCGCTGAATCAATGAATAGAAAAGAAAATAAAGGAAATTGTCTGGACCTGGGATCGAACCCAGGTCCTTGTACTCTTTGCCAATGTTACACTGCCAGTTGTGCTACACAAGTTATTTGTTAATATAATACACACAAAACGTAATGTAGGAAACAAGGATGGTCATACCAAAAACACGCAAATTTCAAATAGCCCAGTGATAGCTGGACACGTTGTCTTCTCCTTCCTCTGTCGTCGTTTTAGAAAAAGGGACTTTTACCTACAAACATCCACTGTAGGTATAACCCTGCATATTTCAAAAATGTTGTACACGCAAGACAAATTAAAGGCAATGGTACCAATCAACTCGTCTCATCCTCACGAGCATCATGGTACCTGATTCAAGGCCCAATTGTTCTTGTACAAAAAGACCCTAAAAATAACACAAAAACCCTAGCAATGCAAACATCGTGTACAGGCTTCAAAAACGCAATTAAATGACATGGTTAGCTTGCAAACACGGTGAAGATTACAAATATATGAGTTAAAGATGCTAATGATGTAGGAATTAGTGTAATTGTTTTCAAAGAATGGTGCAAACCGTGGGAGTCCTTGCGTGCGTTTTTGGGTGTTTGAGCACCTGCAAGTGATTGGGATAGGTTTTGGGAAGGTCCATGAGTCGTTTGGTAATGCTAGAATGGCTTGACTTGGCCTTTAGAATGGAATTGAATCACCACTTTTTCTTGGAACTTTCAAGTTTTTTCTTTCAGTTTGCACGCCTCCACCCTTGTATTTTTGATCTGGAATTGTTCACTATATAACCTAGAGTGAATTAGGTTAACAAACTTGGACTAAATCTTTGCATTTATCCAAGATTTGATTTGATTTGCAAGCTATATGATATGTTGCTATTTTGATCCAAATCATGCCTTTCTTGTACCAATTGACCTTGATTCGATTTTATCTTGTTAACTCGGCATATCTTGATTTCCAATCTGTCAAAAAAACAAATCAAATCATATCTTTGTTAATTTTCATCATTTATTTGATTTAACTCACTTTTTAATTAATGAAAAATCAAAATAAATTGAAAAATGAAGCACATAATGGGTGAGTGGACATTTGAGTCGTGGACCACATTATAGTTGAGGTGCAAGCTTAAAAAGTTGGGCCCATTTAGCAAAAAAATGCAAATTTGAGCACATTTGACTTTTGACAATTTTGTAAAAATGGTCAATTTGGACAATGCATAACTCTCTCAATTTTGACCCTAGAGAGGTGTTCGTTGACTTTTTAGAAATATTAGGATGTCCTCTAAATAACCCTTTTGGTATCATCTCAATTGAGACTTCCATGTTCATGTATGAAGCTTTGACCCAAAAGGTGTTTTTGTTGACTTTTCAAAAGGACCTATAATGTCAAAATTCATATCTTTTTGTGAGTACATATTATGTTCTTGGGATCTGAAGATTAATTGTAGGGAATTGCATCCTCTTCAAAATGAGATTTGGATGGTTCATTTCTGATAAAGTATGAGAAAGTGATGCTTGGTCAAAGTTGAGTTGACTTTTCCTATAAAACCCTAATTTAGCAACTTTTGGGTTTTGATCAATTGTGAGCAATCCTTGAGGAATCATGATCAACCCTTGATCAAATGATGGATATTACTTCAAAATGAGGGTTTTGACAAAAAATCTTGAAGTTTGACTGTATGTGGGCCACAGTTGACTTTTGACCTAGTATAGTTGGTTTTCAGGCATTTGAGCAATTGACTGAGCAAACTTCTTCTGCAAAGCTTGAAACTTGACATGAATGATCTTGAGAACATATTAGGACAATGGTGAGAATTTGTGTCCTTTGTGGTTCACACATCTTGATGAAGATGGAAACCCTAATTTGAGGCATACTGCCTTAGGAGAGAGTTTGTCTGGTCAATTCTTGAACTTCCTTGAGCAATTTGGGGACCTCACTTGCCATGTGTTAAGAAATATGGGAGGGAAAATTTTGGGGTACAACAGAGGTGTTTAGTGATCACAAAAGCTTAAAATATCTATTCAATCAGAAGGAATTGAACATGAGGCAAATAAGTTGGCTGGAATTCCTGAAGGATTGTGATTTTAACATAAGTTACCATCCTAGTAAGGCTTATGTCGTAGTTAATGTGTTGAGCATGAAGTCTTTTCACATGTTGATGCTTATGGTTCGAGAGTTATAATTTATTGAGCAATACAAGGATATGAGTTTTTTATGTAAAGAGACTCATATCAGTGTGAAGCTAGGTATGTTGAAACTAACAAGTGTTATGCTTGATGAGAATAGGTAAGGACAAAAGATCGACTAGGGATTGATTGATTGGTTAGTGTTAATCAATTGAGGTGAAGGCAATGACTTCAAAATTGATGGAGATTGTGTGATGAGATTCAGAGACAGAGTTTGTGTTCCATATGTGACTAAACTTAAGAAAAGTATCATTAAGGAAAGACATCATGGTAAGCTAAGTATCCAACCAGGTGATACCAAAATGTATCGAGGCTTGAAGAAAATGATTTGGTGGCCATGGTTAAAGAGAGAGGTTGCTGAATTTGTATATTATTGTTTGACTTACCAAAATTCAAAGATTGAACATCATAAGTCGTTGGGTCTGATGCGACCATTGAATATTCTATAGTGGAAATGGGATAGAATTTTCATTGATTTTGTAACATGCTTTCAAAAGACTTCGAAGGATGCAATTAAATTTGGGTGATTGTGGATAGGTTGACAAAATGAAGTCATTTTATATCGATAAGGATCAATTATTCTTTTTAGAAGCTAGATGAATTGTATATTGATAAGATTTTGAAACTACATGGTATTCCTTCAAGTATTGTGTCAGATAGGGATATGAGATTTACATCGAGGTTCTGGGAAAGTATGCCATCTTCTTAAGGTACTAAGTAGAAGTTGATTTTTCCTTATCATTCACAGATATAAGGTCAGACAGAGAGCATCATCAAGTCTTTGGAATATTTTCTTAGGGCTTAAATGTTAGAATAAGAAGGAGCTAGGGATAACTACTTGTTGTTGATTGAGTTTACCTATGGCAATATTTTCATTCTAGTATTGGGATAAATCCATACGAGGAGTTGTATGGTACAAGGTTTAGGACTCCTTTGTGTTGGTATGATTCAGGAGAGATTGTTGTACTCAGACCTGAAATAGTTTAGCACATGACTGAGAAGATCAAAGTGATCCAAGAGAAGATGAAATCTTCCCAAAGTCTCCAAAAATGTTATCATGAAAAGAGATGGAAAGCCCTTGAGTTTCAGGGGGGAGATCATGTGTTTTTGAAATTTACACTGATAAATAGTGTTGACCAAGTTTTGAAGTCTCGAAAGCTCACGCTGCATTTTGTTGGTCCATACCAGATCTTAGGAAGGATAGGAGAAGTAGCCTATTAGATTGCATTTCCACCACCGCTTGTGAATCTTCATGATGTATTTCATGTGTCTCAGTGGAAGAGGTACATTTCAGATTCGTCTCTTGTGATCCAATTGGATGATGTGCATTTGAGAGATAACCTGACTGTGGAGGCATCATCCATACGGATAGAGGATCGAGAGGTGAAACAATTGAGTGGTAAAGAGATTTCCTTGGTGAAGGTAGTTTGGGGAGGACTAGCTGGTGAGAGAATGACTTGGGAGCACATGGAGAAGATGAGGGAGCAGTGTCCAATTATATTTTCCTCAGGAAAATTTTTAGGGGAAAAATTTCTTAAGTGGGGTAGAGTTGTAACACCCTATTTTCAATTAGTTTATTTAAATCAATTTATCAATGAATTAGTTGTGATTTTGTGTATTTTATTTTATTAATCGGTTGTGGTAGTTAAATAATCACATGGAGTAGAAGTTAGTTGGAATAAATTAGAGTTATTTAGAGTTATTTTGATAATTAGATAATATGAGTTTATTTATTTTAATTAAGTAAATATATTAGAATAATAAAATAATAGGGAAATAAGACGTGTAGAGAAATTGAGGTCAAGGTTGGAATTAAGATAGATATAGAGGATAAGAAGGGAATATCCTAACTAGGGAATAAGGTTTTTCTTTTATTAAGAAGGAGAATGTATAATAAGAATTAGCAGTACACAGAAAAAATGAAAAGGGGAAAAGAGGCAAAGAGGCAAGATAGACAATGTTGGCTAGAGGTAGGAGAAGAAGAACTTTAAGGGAAGGATTTGCTTGCTAAGAAAAACAAGGTAAGGGAGATGTACTTTTCTAATGGGTGTTAAAATATGAGGGGTAGATGGAGGTGTTGTACCATAATTTTTTACCTAAGGTCCCACCTTCTTTTGCATTATTTAGAAATCATATCATTCATCTATACATCACTAACCTCATAAAAATACAAAGGTTTGTCTTGTTGTGTTTGTTTCTTGTACAAGATAGGTGCGTTGGATTACGAGGTCTTCAATTGTGTATCACTCAAGGCTCTATCATATAATCATCTTATGGATTTCAAGGAGATCTTAACATGTTGAGGGTCGCATCATGATTACAAGATTCCATTGAAATTGGAAGATTTGAATTCATCGGGAAAAAGTCAACTACCTAAAGTCAAACTTTGAATTTTGTGATTTATGTCGAATATGGGATCTTTGAGTTAAATTTCATGAAAGTGTGATTGGTATGTGAATTTGATCAACAGAAATCAAGAGATTTGAAATTACTTTCAAAAAGGGCAAAGATTGAAGAAGTTGGAAATTTCAGTAAGTGTCAAAAAATTCATGTCCAAGTGCACTTTGCAAGCTTGTAAGGTTTTCATCGAGCAACCACTTTTCTTGCTCCAATAATCAAAATGAAGATGAAATTTCATACTATAACTTTGTCAATGAGGGTTTATCTCCAAAAAAATTCATGGATAAGAACATATGAGCTCATAAAGTCATGACTTTATTACCCAACACTTAGAGAAAATTTTCCAACATCCTGACCTTGTCAAGTAGCTGACTTTATGTCCATTTTTCTCTATGATCCCAATTGGTCCAGTTCAAGGGTTCAACATGAAATTTTTAGAAGATGTTTCAAGATTTCCAAAATATCCACGAGCATTAAAATATGATGTTTGAGCAAGAAGTTTAGAAGGGATGAAGTTGACATCCAAAGCTAAATTTAGAGGTCCATTTTGTGACAAGTTCATATGCAATCTCTAACCAAATCCCACATGTTCTTGTTTTGAAGGTCCCTTTACCTCTAAATCTCTCCATAATCATAAATTTACACAAACCTTTGATGCATTACACAAGAGATTGAAGCATTACTCAATTCACATACCATTTTTGGAGCATTTTGCAAAAGCTACATTTCCATTTTTAACAAAGCAAGATTTTTGCCAACAACTCTTCATTCAAGCATTAACTTTGCTTTTAATCATCTCACAATAAATCTCATGTCCAAGAAGAAACCTCGTAAGCTAAGGAAAAGCATGACAAACTCCTTGATTCACTCCAGCTTTTCATCATGACTAAACATGCATTTTTGTGCAAAATGAAACCAAGTGATCAAACTAACATTCCATGTGAACTAAATAACAACTTCTACAAGTTATAGACATACCATTTGAAACCTCTATAAATAGAGAACCAAGTCTCAAAGCAACACACACCAAGTTTGCACACAAAAAACCCCATTGTTGCATCCTTCAACCTCAAACACCAAATCCTCAACCCTTGCAAGTTCTTTGCAAACAAACCATCCAAACACCTTTCATATATCATATAGAAGATGTTCTAACCTTAATATTGCTTAGGTAACCACCCAAATCATGCCTTCATTTCTCACTTTATGAGTTTTCACATTAAGTTGGTTAGAGAGTTTGAGCTCAATTCAAATCAAAGTAAGGACATCGCTAGCTCTAAGGAGGCTCAGAAAGCTAGTAGGATCACCACTTTACTGTTGGAACATCGTTTAAAGGGGCTACCGACTCACTCTATTTGGTAAAAATCATAAACTCTTAACTCATAGTTTAAACTATCATTTGCACTCATTTTTAATACATTTATGTCCATATGATTGGTGTGATCTGAACCCCTGAAAAATAGGCATTGGTTGTTGTTGTTTGACACTTAATTGAATTTTGAAGTTTTAGCTTTTTTCCGGTTTTATAAAAAATTCTTGAGCTATAGTCCATATTTATTTCAGATGTTTGCATATTTGAAATCCTTGTAAAATTCTAAGCAACTTTTATCTTTACACTTTTGCATTTGGTTGAGAAATGAGAAAGGTACCATTTTTTGAAAACTTCAAGTGGAAGTTGATGAAAAACCAGAAAAAATGATTTTTGTGCAGGAAATCGATTTCTTGAAACAAGGGAATCAATTTCCTGAGTTAAATTTTGAAAAAAATCTTTATTTATCACTTATTTTTGCTATTTTCTTCCAACAACTTTTTCTTCAACTTTCCACTTAATTTTGTGTGAGCAAATCAACTCCTTTTGCCTTGATATATTTGGATACTACTTGATTTATGTGTGTACTTGGATAATATTTAAAAAATATTAAAAAAATTATGTTTTATTTTGTTTATCTTGTTAAAAATCTAAAAACATATCTTTATACTTTCTTTAATACTTTCTTGTTGATTTCTTGATTATTCC
Source organism: Vicia faba (assembly GCA_948472305.1). Taxonomy (NCBI): domain Eukaryota; kingdom Viridiplantae; phylum Streptophyta; class Magnoliopsida; order Fabales; family Fabaceae; genus Vicia; species Vicia faba. The sequence continues at coordinate 264,410,474 of OX451737.1, read as the reverse complement.
CAATTTAAATTTGTCTAACATGCCATGTTTTGAATATTGCTTAATAACACGATGCTTGTGTATGTTCATTACCTCTTATGATTAGTATTTATGTCAAAATACAAGTAAAGGATAGTATTGTTGACTTTTTGAGTCATATGCATATGCGTTTCCCTTGGTATAAAAAAAACTCTTGTGAATATTTACCCTGTGTATCCTCATGTACTTTAAAACATTGTAACCCTAACAACTCATTTTCAAACTTTCACCACTTTCATATTAAAATCTTGACTTTGTGTCATTGATTTTTCAAACTTTCCTTATTTAAGAAATGCTTCAATATGCTTAAATTTATCAAAACCATTTCAAAAGACTAAAAGTGATTTAACCTCACTCAAATCTTTTTTTCCTCTTGGCTTTTCAATTTAAAACCTATTCTCAAAGAGATTAGATATAAATCTTCTTCATAGTTGAAATATGCTTCTCCTATCCCTATAGTAATAGTTGAAGTAAATGTGATTCTTTCCACACGAAGATGTTAAATGGAAACTTGTTGATCTTTATATCCAAGTTAGTATCTCTTCCTTCATGATAATGCAAGATCCATCTTCTCATACTTGTGGTGGTATTAGTTGAGCATTCTCCTTAAGATTATGAAATATCTCTTCTCCTAAAATCAACCATAATAAACCGTTTTTTATTTTTACCACGAACTATAAGGTTTTAATCCTTAATTGGTACGTAGGTATAAGACTATGTTTTTCCAAACAAAAATATAATAAAAATATTTCTTTTCCCGTCTCCACACTCATTTAAAAAACAAGCAATTTTAAACCAAAAACATATATTAAAAGTGATTCTTATAGAGTACTATAGATACATAGGATGCTAATACATTTTCTTTGTATAACCAACCTCCGTACCTTGGGTCTCATTCTTATGCTTTGCTTTTAGTCTTTACTTCTTGCATTTCATGTTAAAAAATATGGTTTTAATCTTTTCTCATTTCCTTGGAAACAATAAATTTCGGTGGTGACTTTTTAAAGTCTTTGTGAGTCAAGTTTCTCTATAGCTTGGTCTCCTCGATTTTTCACCATGACAGAAATGGCGACATCACTAGGGAAGATGTATCCTCAAGAGGGTTAAACCTAGCTTATTTTATTTGTTTGTTATTATTATTGTTTTGTGGTGCGTTGGGGGGTATTTGATGATTTTTTCAAACACAAGTCCAACACCCGGACTAAGTAACACTTAAGAAATTAGGATGGAGGTATAACCAAAAGTTATATTACTGGAGTATTCCTGACATAAGTAGTATATGATATTTGTCATAACCAGAAAAAAATAAGAGAGTCGCCACCACTAATTTTTGTCCTAAGGATGAGAAAGGAACAAAAAAACCCTAATTTGTTTAGAGATTATTGGATTAGTGAGTTGATTAGATAAAGAGAAGGTGTTACGAACCTTTTATCTCCCTTGTACTCAAGGTGGTCCTTTTTAGCTTTAGGACTTATGGGGAGTATTTCTTTATTCATTCATATTATAATAAAACAAGGAAAAATTAAGTTTTTTTAGTTAGTGGACTCGCCTTGGTTTTTGAATCGTGTGCCTACGTATCTTCTTAAGAAGAAATCAGAGTCCTTCGTAGTTCAAATGTGTTTGGTTAGTGTCTTTTATATGATTGTGTAAAGTTGATTTTGAGTGATTTTTGAACCTTTCCTGGGTTTCAAAATTGAGTAATGCTAGACGCAGTTTTGAATTCAATTTGAAAGCAATTTTGACAATCCTTTATTGAAAAAGTCTTGAGTTTTTAATTATGTTAGTAAAAAAAATTGATTTGAATTGGTTAGTTATTTTAAGTTTGATTTGATTTTGAAAAATTAGAAGTAAAACAAATAAGTAAATGAATATATAAATAAATGAATAAATAAATATTAGGGTTAGTAAAAATATTTTAATTAGTAAAAAATATTTTTATTTGTCAAAATGATCAACTAATAAGGTTCAAATTCAAAATTAGGGTTTAAAAACATTATTGTTAGAAAAATTGTTTTTTATTTATAAAAATTGTTAATTAGCAAAGTTACTAACTAAAATTAAGGTTAAGAAAAAGATTGGTCGAAAATTAAGGTTAAAAGATTGATATTTAAAAAAAGTATGGTTAGTATAAAAAATAAGTTATTTAATATTTTAGAAAAGGAATTTTTGTTGCTATGATTTATAAAAAAGATATAGGTCTTATAATATAATTATATAGAAAAATATTTGTAATAGAAAAATTATGTTAATATTGTTATTTAGAAAAATTATATTTGTTATATATAAAAAAAAAAGAAAAAAAAATTACAAACGAAAATAAATTAAAATAATAAGGTAAAAAATGAAAATAAGACCAGGGGTTGCTTTTTAGTTACCCTAAGTAAATTAGGAGTAGTTGTAAAAAAGAGTCAATCTTTTCACATGCTCAAATTTATTGGTGTGTTTTTGTATTGGACTGTTCTGGGAAATATGACCCCATGTTGATGACGGTAAAGGTGTGTTGTAAGGAAAGAAACAAAAAAAAATCTCAAAGGGCAAGGACAATACAAGATCAAAAGGAGAAAGACCAAACTTTATAATTAATTAGTATACAAAGAAAATAACAATTAAATCTAAAAAGATTGAATTAGTTATTACAAAAGTCACGATTTATAATAAAAAGGTTTGGTTGATAACATGGTTTAACTATGTAAAAAGATGATTATTAAACACAATAGGTACACAAGGTGATAAAATCAAACCTGGAGTATTGTGACCCAATTAAGTTGCTTCTTTCCTTTTCTTTTTAATCCTGTTAAATTCCTTCATTTTCGATGCACGAGTTTTCTTGGATTGATGGAGGCTCTTAGGGTTTAAGTGTTGTTGTTCGTGAAGAGAAATAACTTTTATTGTTGTTCGTGAAGAGGAACAAATTTTTAGGAGAGAAGGTTTGTAAACTATAGATGTTGCTGATGATTGTTGATGAATCAAATTATGAACACTGAAGGTTATTTATAGGGTAATTCTAGGTCAAAAATTAAGCTCGATTGATCTACTTTTGGTAATATTTATACTGATTGAGACTTGATTGAAATTTGGAGGACAAGACTATGATCCTAGACACTTTTGTGATTTTACTCAATATTATGATTGATTTGTGATTGACACTGATTTGATTTTGACATATTTTATTTATTTTTCTTAATTTTAACTATTAAGTGCATAAAATCAATGATGTAGAAAAATAAACAATTAATTTTAAAAGACCCCTAAAATAGAAAACAAAAATAATAATTAAATAATAAAAAATTGACCTTTTTGTCCTTTTTTAATGAAAAACACAAAAAAGAGAATAAATACATAAAGTAGTCCAATAAAACTCAAACTCTTGACCTTATACTTAAACCCCTTAAACATATATCATTACCAACTAAGCTATATTATTGATTTGAAATTAAATGAAATTTGAAAGTATACGAAGATGGTGCGTTTTTATTAAAAAAATACAAAAACTCTAAAAGAAACTATTACATGAGTAAAAATAAAATAAACCTATTTTGACCTAAACAAATAATTTAAAAATAGGCTAGTTAGTTTTTTCTAAATAAACTAAAAATAAATTAATATTTAAGTTAGATGTTAGTAAACAAATATAAAAAACCCAATTTTTTGAAAATAATTTTATTACTCTTCGATTGAAAGGTGCGAGAATACAAAGTTCTCACGCATTCGGATCAGAGAGTTATTAAATAATGGAAGGCCCCATAATTTTACTCTTCAATGCCTGAAGCATGGATTAACATATTTATCTTTGCCAAAGGACTAAACCAATAGATACGAGAAAGGACGCCATTGCAGATTTTGTATTCCTAACACAACCTAGGGGGTAGATAATGCGGGTATCAACTCTATTTATGCCAAGGAACTAAATTAATAGATTCGAAAAAGGTCTGAAGATAACTTGCTAATGCTTCGGGACTAACATAATAAGTTGTATCGCAAATTTTGCATATTTTTCACAACCTAAGGGATAAATAATGCGGTATAAATCTTATCTTTTCCAAGGGACTAAACCAATAAGATCGAAAATTTTGGAAAAATAACTTATCAATTCTCAGGAACCCATATGAACAGTTATATATGATTTACACATCGACCACAACCTAGGAGGTAGATAATGCAAGTATCAACTTTATTTATGCCAAGAGTAAGTTGATAACACTTTGGGACTATAATAGTAAGTTGTATCGCAGATTTTTCATATTTATCACAACCTAGGGGATAAATAATGTGGATTTGAAAATTTGGAATTTGATGTTGGAATTCAAATTTGATAATTGAAGTTTGATAATTGAAATTCAATAACTGAAACTTGACAATTAAAACTTGGTAAGTGAAACTTGATAATTGGAACTTGATAATTGAACATGATAAGTGAAAATTGATAATTGAAACTTGAATAACTACGCTATGGATATAAATCATAGATATACTGCCTAGTGTAAATTTGATTATGGTGCCTCTAATGGTTGTGTTCGTTCTTAACCGAGGTATAGTGTAAAAATGAGTAGTGCTAAGATTTGAATTTTTTTATTTCTGCAGGTAGCTTAGCTGGATAATAGGCCTGAGATTTTTCGAATTATTTATGGGCATTGAAAATTCTGGCTACAGATACTCAATGTCACGTCCAATGTTATGACACCGTATCTGACTTACTATATGACAGTAAATACAAAAGCAGTAAATAACACAGTCGATTGTTTACCCAGTTCAGTGTGCAACAACACCTACTCTGGGGGCTACCAAGCCAGGGAGAGAATCCACTATAAGAGATGTTAATTCAGGAATAAACCAACCAGTTTATCTCCTTCACTTAAGACCTACCCAATGCAATTCTAATCTAAGTACAACTTAAACCTGAGTTCCTACTCACTCCCCCTCAATCACAGCAGTGATACATAAACAAATTTGACTTGAGAATTGTTGAAGACACTCTTCAAAAACACACACTTGATTAAGCTTCACAACTTTTTAATCAAGTAACACAATCACTCGTGCTTCACAGCTTTGAGTGATGTACACAACTAACTTGACTCTGCTTCACAGCTTTAGTCAAGTAACATTCAAACACTCTTGCTTCAAAACTTTGAGTGCTACACAACCCTTACAATTAAAACCTATTCCAAGACACTTATCACAATGATAATTGCTTGGAGTACAATAAACAAATCTATACAGATTACAAACTTGATCTTCTAATCAATCAGCAGGGATTTCTTCAAAAACCGCAGCTCTGTTGAATATATAGCAGCTGCAACTTCAGTTAGGGTTTCCAAAAACCTAGGGTTGATTCCGTTTGACCTTAAGACCAGGTCACAGTACTTCATTGATCAGGTTAGGATTGAGCTAGGTTACTCCTCAGAAAACACAGGATTCTGTTTAGGAAGGACTGAGTTATTTCCTGAAAAAACTCAGACTTATCCAATCCTGTAATCCTGCTAGTTCAGAACAGGATGTCATAACATCTGTTATGACATCTGAGAAAACCTGTCTACTGATTAGCAAAGTGTGATCATTTTGCAAACATGCTCAGATACACACTTATAAACATCAGTATTTGAGTTACAATATTTTTCTGCATATGTACCTAAAGAGTTAGTACAACCTGAACTAGAATGTTATGACATCAGTCATGACATTCACACATACACTTGGAATTTACCAAAAATGCAAGCCAATACCTAAACACCTACAAACTCCCCCTTTGGCAGATTTTTGGCTAAAGTCCCTAAACAATCAGAGATAGATAGATAGCAGCAGAAATAAGTGACAGCAGAAAAATATAGTGTTAAGTACTAATTAAGCAGTACCAAAAATATTCTCCCCCACTTTAGCCACAAATGGGCCAAAGATTACATGTTTATAAAGTAATACAGTTATCCAAGACAAAATAATGAGATCAGCAGCAGACAACAGCAGAACATACTTCCAAACTCCACCAGCAACACCACCAAGCAGCAATCATCCTTCAAGTACTGTCATCAGACTCAGAGGAGCCACTTTCTTCAATGTTGAGCTGTCCTTCATCTTCTTCCCTTATGCTTGCTTCAGCTTCTTCCTTTTCTAGCTTGGCAATTAGTGCTTCTAGGGTCCTTTTTCTAGCATCCAGATCTTTGCAAGTTTCTTTTAAGACAGCTATGACATCTGATGTTTTGGACTGGCTCTTTGCAGCCGATGTCTCAGCTGATGTTATGACAATGTCTGGAGCATGGGATCCCTGAAACAGTTTGTAGTGCAGGCCAAGGGCAGGGGCTCTTTTACAGACTGTATCTCTTGCTACAAGTATGTCAGGATATTGTGCAAGGATGATTCCACAAATGAGGGAGGGAAAGGCAATTGGTCCTTTGACAGCATAACTGCCAGCATGCTTCAAGGTTTGTTCAAAAATGTACCTTCCATAGTCAAAGGCAGTCTTGGTTCCTACAGCATAGATGAATCTCCCCAATCCTGTGGAGATGGTTGATTTGTGATTTGTAGGCACCCAGTTTGCTGCTCCTATTTTATGCAAGATGGCAAATTTCATGCTGAGTTTACTAGCATTCAACTTCCCTTTCAATGGCCAGCACTTTACTTGCCTGGCAGTGATGGTCAAGCATACTTCATTGTCAGTTGCCTCTAGATCAGGACAGTCCTTATTTGTTCTTCCAAGAAACTTGTTGATTTCTGATGGAGAGAACTTGACCCTTCTTCCTCTAACAAACACACTCTCAAAGTCAGCTGACCTCCCATCAGCACAATCATTGGATAAGTTCACTACAAACTCTTTAACCAGATTTTCATAACATTTGCCAAACTTCATCACAGTCTTTATTAGCCCAGCATTCCTGATCAGCTCCATGATGTCTTTGCACTCCAAAGCATCATTGTTGAGTTCTCTCTCCAAGGCTATTCTCTTCAAGCAAACATACTTCCACCTGTTTGCATTATCAGGATGATGAAAGGAGATGTTGTCTGTTGGCACTTCAGGCACTCTAGCAATCTTGCTGGAGGGGAGCTTCCTTCTGATGGGAGTATTGTCAATGTCAACCTCAAATTCTGATTCAGAATCAGAAGTTTCAGGTTGTCTAGCAGTCTGCACCTGTGCCTTCTTCCCTTTAGTCTGAATTTTCTCAGCCAACCCTTCCGCCTTGGATTTCTTAGCATCAGGCTTAACAGTCTCACTACTCTTTCTTTTCATCAATCTCCTAGCAATGCTAGGGTTCACATTTGCAATCAGTTCATTATCTGAGTAGTCTTCATCCACATCAATGATAGGTGGATCAGCAGCCTTTTGAATGTTGTCTTTTGGTGTCACAACATCCTTAGTGACATCTATATTTTCAGAACCTTCCACATTTGGACTTTCTGATTGATTCAAAGGGATAGAAATCCCCGGTACAGATTGGTTGCCACTCAGAATGCTAGAAACCAGTCTAGCAATAGCTTGGTGTACTTGAACTGATCCTTCTTTATTAGGTGTAGTAGACGAAGGAAGAGAAGAGTTACCAGAGATTGTAGCTTGAGCTCTTCCTGCATGTCTGGTCCGGAGCTTTTTGACTCTGGTTGGGTCAGTTGCCATCTCCCTGAGAGGAGTGACCTCAAGAACTTCAGATTCTAAGCATGTAGTGATTGCCCTAGAATCTTGATCAGATGATGATGATGATGAGTGAGACGAAGCCGCCATGGTGGAAGATGATGTCTGAGACATTGTGTTTAACGTTGAGTAGCAGTAGCAGTTTGAGAAAACTCTTTGATTGGGAGGAGAAAACAGGTTGCAAGGATGAGAGAGATCGGGAGTACAAGGGAGTCTTTTCAACTTCTGAAGGCTTTTGAAGGAATTGTGAGTGAATATGATTAACCCACTAAATATAGACTTAATAGAATTAATCCCTTCAACCCTTGTTTTCAGCAAAACTAATTGCTATAATTTCTCATGTTGGTGAATGCCCAATCTGCCCCTCAAATTTTCAAGTTGATTTCCAACAAGCACCTTGGTAGAAGAATCAGTTAGCTGAAGCTCAGAGAAACTATGTTTCAGTTTAAATGATTTCTTCTCTCCAAAGTCAATAGGGTTTAAGGAAATGTTGAATGTTTTCAGATTATCACACCACAATGTCACAACATCTTGTGTAACATTGTCTTCAGGTAGCATCTGTGTTGACCAGAATTTTTGAGAACAGAATTTATGAGACTTGTTCTTTGCCACATCACATATATTATCAGCCTGTAGTTTAGGAGTTCTTCTGACATCTTCCATAGGAATAGCTCTTTTCATTCCTTCAAGTTTATGCTGCCACTGTTTCATATCTTTTTCTTCTTTGATGATTTGACTCAAAGTGGGGATATCAGTGTTCTCAGGCTGCCACATATAACAATTATTTTTGGATTTTATTCCTCTCATTACAATATCTAGTTTTTCATTAAACACTAGACATTCAGATCTTGAGAAGTTGACCATGAATCCTAGATCACATAATTGACTGATGCTGATGAGATTAGTAGTCAACCCTTTTACCAGCAGTACCTTATTCAGACTTGGAACTCCAGGGTAGTCCAAATTACCAACTCCTTTGATTTCTCCTTTAGCACCATCTCCAAAGGTCACAAAACTGGTGGTGTGAGGCATAACATTATTGAGGAGATTTTTGAATCCAGTCATGTGTCTGGAACATCCACTGTCAAAGTACCAATCTTCCTTTGCTGAGATCTTCAGGGAAGTGTGTGCTATCAGTGCAGTAGCCTTTTTCTTCCATTGAGGAGCGTGTGGTACCTTTGTAGACTTAGGTTTGACATCTGATTTCTGATTAGGATATCCATGTAGTCTGTAGCAGAAGGGCTTTATGTGACCATATTTCCCACAATGATGACATCTCCATCTTTGGTACCTCTTCTTCATGTGTCTCTGTCCCTGATGTTGAGAGTAATGTTGAGACATCTGGTTTGACATTTGCTTCCTGGTAACAAATTTCTTTGTTTCCACAAATCCTAGGCCAGATTTATTTCCCATATTTTGTCCAGCCTGAAGAATCTCTTCCAATTTGTCTGTTCCATTTGTCAACATCTTGACTGATTTGGTCATTTGATTCAGTTGTGAGTTCAGCAGTTGAACTTCTCCTTCTAAATGACTTATAGTTTCAAGATTTGCTCTCTTTTCAGCCTCCAGCTTTACAATGAGTTTTGATTGTTTCTCATTTTGCACACAGACTTCACCACTTCTGATACACAATTTCTTGTAGGTATCAGCCAGTTCTTCAAATGTTACTTCTTCATCACTGGTGTCACTTTCAGAAGTACAAACACTAGTTAGTGCAGTAACTAGTTTGACAGATTCTTCCTCAGAATTGCTTTCTGAATCATAGTCAGACCAAGTAACAGTCATTCCTTTCTTTTGCTTCTTAAGAAAGGTAGGACATTCAGCTCGAATATGTCCATATCCTTCACATCCATGGCATTGAATTCCTCTGTCTTGGTTTTCCTTATCTTCTGATCTTGGTCTTCTGCTGGACCTGTCAATGTCAGAAGGAATGTTATGAACATTTGACCTTGACTTTGGGTCCATTCTTTTGATGAGCCTGTTGAACTGTCTTCCAAGCATGGCAATGGCTTCTGATATGTTTTCTTCTTCATCCTCCTTGTGTTCAACATCAGTGTTGGTTACAAGTGCTATGCTTTTGTTCTTCTTGTCACCATTATCAGTGATCCCCATCTCAAAAGTCTGAAGAGACCCAATAAGTTCATCCACTTTTAACTTGCTAATGTCCTGGGCTTCCTCTATGGCAGTTACCTTCATTGCAAATCTTTTAGGCAAGGATCTGAGAATCTTCCTCACCAGTTTTTCTTCTGACATTTTTTCTCCCAGTGCTCCTGAGGTGTTGGCAATCTCCAAGATGTTCATGTGAAATTCATGGATGGTTTCATCTTCCATCATTTTTAGATTCTCAAACTTAGTGGTCAACATCTGAAGCCTTGACATCTTTACTTTGGAAGTGCCCTCATGAGTAGTTTTGAGGGTGTCCCAAACTTCTTTGGCCAGTTCATATTGATGTACTAATCTGAAGATGTTTCTATCAATTCCATTGAACAAGGCATTTAAGGCTTTTGAATTTCCCAGAGCTAACTCATCTTCTTCTTTACTCCAATCTTCCTCAGGCTTCAGACTGATTGTCCCATCTCTTTCAGTTATGGTGGGATGAATCCATCCTTTGTCAGCAGCTCTCCAAGCCTTTTTGTCCAGATATTTTAGGAAGGCAATCATACGAGGTTTCCAGTAGTCATAATTAGTTCCATCCAGAATGGGTGGTCTGTTTCCAAAAACTCCTTCTTTGTCCATAGTGCCAGAAAGTGATATCCCTAGATCTCACCCAGTAATACAGGCAGGGTGCCTGCTCTGATGCCAATTGAAAATTCTGGCTACAGATACTCAATGTCACGTCCAATGTTATGACACCGTATCTGACTTACTATATGACAGTAAATACAAAAGCAGTAAATAACACAGTCGATTGTTTACCCAGTTCAGTGTGCAACAACACCTACTCTGGGGGCTACCAAGCCAGGGAGAGAATCCACTATAAGAGATGTTAATTCAGGAATAAACCAACCAGTTTATCTCCTTCACTTAAGACCTACCCAATGCAATTCTAATCTAAGTACAACTTAAACCTGAGTTCCTACTCACTCCCCCTCAATCACAGCAGTGATACATAAACAAATTTGACTTGAGAATTGTTGAAGACACTCTTCAAAAACACACACTTGATTAAGCTTCACATCTTTTTAATCAAGTAACACAATCACTCGTGCTTCACAGCTTTGAGTGATGTACACAACTAACTTGACTCTGCTTCACAGCTTTAGTCAAGTAACATTCAAACACTCTTGCTTCAAAACTTTGAGTGCTACACAACCCTTACAATTAAAACCTATTCCAAGACACTTATCACAATGATAATTGCTTGGAGTACAATAAACAAATCTATACAGATTACAAACTTGATCTTCTAATCAATCAGCAGGGATTTCTTCAAAAACCGCAGCTCTGTTGAATATATAGCAGCTGCAACTTCAGTTAGGGTTTCCAAAAACCTAGGGTTGATTCCGTTTGACCTTAAGACCAGGTCACAGTACTTCATTGATCATGTTAGGATTGAGCTAGGTTACTCCTCAGAAAACGCAGGATTCTGTTTAGGAAGGACTGAGTTATTTCCTGAAAAAACTCAGACTTATCCAATCCTGTAATCCTGCTAGTTCAGAACAGGATGTCATAACATCTGTTATGACATCTGAGAAAACCTGTCTACTGATTAGCAAAGTGTGATCATTTTGCAAACATGCTCAGATACACACTTATAAACATCAGTATTTGAGTTACAATATTTTTCTGCATATGTACCTAAAGAGTTAGTACAACCTGAACTAGAATGTTATGACATCAGTCATGACATTCACACATACACTTGGAATTTACCAAAAATGCAAGCCAATACCTAAACACCTACAGGCATGTATGATTTGGATGTAAATATTTCATGTTTGATATGTTTATGTACAATATTTAATGATAATGCTTATTGATATGATTTTCGTATGTCAGATGCACCAAATGTTATGAATGATCTTAATACTTTGATATGGTTATGCTTGATGTATGTGTTAATGCATGGTATGATTTTGTAATGTATGCTTGATGATAATGATAATGTTATGAGTGAAATGACATGATTAATGAATGGCGATGACTTATATGATGATTGATAAATATCATGCACATGTTATATGAAGTTGAACTACTAACTTGATGGTAGGATACAAGACGGGAATGGAATTTGAAATGATTTCTCAGACGGAAACTGGGTTTGACTCGGGCTACGAGAAGGTGAACAACTTGATGATAGTCATCAGTAAGGTTACCAGGAGATGATAATCAGGTGATTAGAAAATGAACAATCAATAAGGTTATTGGCATCGTTAAGGTTATCGGGAAACATCAATCAGGTGATTAGAAAATGAACAATCAGTAAGGTTACTGGCATCGGTAAGGTTACTAGGAAACATCATTCAGGTGATTAGAAAATGAACAATCAATAAGATTACTAGCATCAGTAAGGTTGCCAAGAAACATCAATCAGTTGATTGGAAAATGAACAACCAGTAAGGTTTCTGGCATCGGTAAGGTTACTGGGAAACATTTATCAGGTAATTGGAAAATGAACAATCAGTAAGGTTACTGGCATCGGTAAGGTTACTGGGAAACATCAATCAGGTTAATGGGTTCTAAGCAAGGTTGAGCTATGTAAAAATTGGATTATGTTGTGTGAATGCCAAGTGAGATTGGGATTTTTGTGGTAAATGTCAAGTGAGATTTGGCTTTTAAGGACTGTTCATGCTTAGATTGCAAGGTCTCTTGATGATGTAGGATTCATATGATGAGAATATGAATAAGCTTGATAATAGAGTGAAGCAACCTAATGAATGCATGAAAATGATTTATTATAACTTGGATGTTTTTGGCTGGTTCCCCTATGGTGGGCCAAGGATGGTTAAGGCATAGAGAAGTTGCTTATGTAACAAGGATTCTTGTCACACGATGATTGTAACACCCCATTTAAATACTTAGTTATTGTTTGTTGTTTTTGAATTTGCTTTGGCACTTCGTGGTGAAACTTAGTTTTGAGTGATAATACTATTATTATTAATAGTATAGTTATTATTAAAAAATTTAATATTGTTATTAATATTTTTATTAATATTAATAATAATAATAATAATAATAATAATAATAATAATAATAATATTAGTAGTAGTAGAGTGTTAGTAATAATAAAATACAATATAAGAGGGTTAGACCATTTGGGAGAAAAACTATTGTCACGTAGAAACATAGAAGAGAAGAGAAGAGAAGAGAGAACTAGGGCAAAGGAAATTCTCCATTGTTGAAGCATCAAAGTTGCAAATTAAGGTAAGAGTGTGAATGGATTCTATAATTGGTGATTTTACATAAGAGGGTAGTTAGGGTTCCTTTCCCTCTTAGGTTGTTTTTGAATGTTTGATGTACGATCTGCTTTTGTTTAATTTGATTGACGTTGATGTATGATTTACATGAAATTGTGATGTTATAATTGTGATTGTTGTTGGTGATTTTTGTTGCTATGACGATGGTACCACAAAACCCCAATCTAAAACCTATTAGTAATGGAAATTAGGATTAGTGGATTTGATGATGCAATATGACCCATAACAGATGTATGAATAGTGATGCATTGTGATGGATTGATAGGTGAAAAAACCATGTGTTTAGACAGCATATTAGGACCTATAATATGACAAAATTGCAGGAAATTGGTCTAATACAGTGCAAAATTGCAAATAGGAAAACCTTGTTCGTAGAGAATCGTCGGGCGATAAAGGGAGTGTCGCCGGGCGACGCTGCTTCTCCAGGCGAAGGTGGAGGCAAAGAGGAAGAAGATTTTTGGACGAGCTACTGGAGTGTGTCGCACCTAGCATCGCCGAGGGAAAAGTGATGCGAAGGTAACATCGTCGGGCGAGGGATGACAGTAATTGATGGTTATTTTGGACTTCCTTGAATCGACCATAACTTTAGTTTTAGGAACTTGATTGATGTGTTGTTTGAAGTAGTAGTTAAATAATGCTATGAACCTTAATTTGAGGGAGGAAAATGAATGATAAGGATTATATTCCTAGTACCTAAGTTAGGATAGTAATAATTTCCCCTTGTTACACCAAAATGGTGAGTTGTTCATTGTGATGTTGCTTTGCTTACGATGTTGTTATAAGGTGATGTTGATGACTATTATGATAATGATATTGATGGCCTAAATTAGAACTATGTTGAAGGCTTATGCCTTGTGGTTGTATACTCATGTTGTTGCATATGATGTCGCATGTTGCATAGTGATGAGAGCTTATGCCATGTTGTTGGCCTGTAATGGCATTTTTTATGAGGGCTTATGCCCTGTTGTTTGCCTGATGGTACCACATGCATTGAGTTGATGCCGGTCTCATTACATTGCATTGATTCGATTTGATGTTGCATTACGTGAACAATGTGTTATATTGTAAAGTACTGTGTGATGTGTGGATTGTGTGTTTACTACTCCTTAGCATGTGATATTAACCGTATATTTATTGAATGAAATTCTCACCTATTTTGTGTTGTTATGTTTATGCTCCCCTGGGAGTACAGATAATTAGGTACCTGAGTAGTGCTTAGAGTGAGTGTTACTTGATCGAGTCCTAGGAGTCTCTATGATACGTAACACAGGAATTAGGAATCTTTGTTATTTTTTGCTTTATTTAATTTTTTACGTATCTTTCATTTGACTTATGTTGGACCACGCATTTGTGGAGTTTTATTTATTGTTGAAGTTGTAATGACATGGAATTGAACTAATTTTATTATTCCGCTGCTGAATTTATTATGTTTGAATAAAATAAGTAATAAAGTGACTTTAAACTTTATGAATATTTGAAGTATGTGGCATCCTGCTTATGTAATATGATATATGTTAATGTAATTGCTATTGTGGGAAAGTGGGGTGTTACAATTAGTATCAGAGTAGGTCGGTCCGTTCGGCTAGGTTGTTGAGTCATTAGTGTAGTGTGACAGTGGAATAATGTCGATGTTTTTCTATCTAACCATTGTTTGATATTGTAATGTGAAGCAGAGTAATGGCTGAAAGAGGAAATGGTGCACTTTCTAATGCATTGCAGGCTTTGGCTCAGGCAATACAGAATCATCCTAATGCTGGTGGGAATGATGGAACTCGTGCTTTGGAAACTTTCCAAAGGAACCATCCACATATGTTAAAAGGGAAGCATGATCCTGAAAGAGCACGGGAGTGGATCAAGGATATTGAAAGGATCTTTCGAGTCATGGATTACTCTGATGCATAGAATGTGCGTCTTGGTACGCATATGTTGGCAAGAGAGGCTGATGACTGGTGGATTTCTACTCGCCTGAGACTGGAAGGCACATGTGAGGATATTACTTGGGCTTTGTTTCATAGGGAATTCATGGTGAAGTATTACCCAAAGGATGCCCGTGGGAAGAAGGATATTGAATATATTGAACTAAAATAAGGGGATTTAACGGTAACTGAGTATGCTGCCAAATTCATGGAGTTGGCAAACTTTTATCCTCACTACACGGAGGAGACATCTGAATTTTCTAAGTGCATCAAGTTTGAGAATGGCTTACATTATGAGACCAAGAAATCAATTGGGTATCAGCGAGTCCGTAAATTTTCAGATTTGGTGAAGAGGACAGTAAGGCTCACTACAAAGATGTAACTGAGAAAAGAGGTAGGCAACAACATAATCGTGGGAAGCTTACAATGCTCCAAATGACAAAGGAAGACATAGGGTTTCTGATGGAAAAAGAACCAGTGGGGGAGGTGCTCCTACTGACGTTGCGTGTTACAGATGTGGGAAACCAGGTCACCGAAGTAATGCACGTACTGGAGAAGTGAAGAAGTGTTTTCGTTGTGGTAAGGTTGGGCATGAGGTAACTGACTATAGACACAAGGCGGTAATATGTTTCAACTATGCTGAGGAAGGACACATTAGTACTCAGTGTCAAAAACCGAATAAATCTCATAATGGTGGGAAATTTTTTACTTTAGCTGGAACTCAGACATCCAGTGGAGACCGTTAGATTAAAGTTATTTGCTTCATTAATAATACTCCTTTAATTACTATTATTGATATTGGTGATACGCATTGTTTTATTGATGTTGATTATGTTAAAAAGTTGGGTCTCGAGTTATCCTCTATGAATGGAGAAATGGCTATCGAAACTCCAGCTAAGGGATCGGTGACTACTTCTCCAGTATGCTTGAAATTTCCTTTGTTCATCTATGACAATGACTTCTTTGTTAATCTAGTTTGCTTACCGTTGAGTGGTCTGGATGTAATTTTAGGTATGAACTGGTTGGAATATAATTATGTTCATATTATTTGTTACAACAATCATGTGCGGTTTTCTACTCCTGATGAGGAAAAGGAAGCAAGATTCTTATCTGCTAGACAGTTGAAGGAATTGATGCAAGATGAAGCTCTAGTATTTTCATTAATGGAATCCTTGTCCATTGAGAATCAGGCTGCTTTAGATAAGTTGCAATTTGTGCGTGAATTTCCGGATGTTTTCCCAAATGACATTACAAATGTGCCGCCAGAAAGGGAAGTAAAATTTTTTATTGATCCAGTTCAGGGTACCAAACCTGTTTCTATGGCACCCTATTGAATGTCAGCATTTGAATTAGTAGAATTGAAGAAACAACTGGAAGAATTGATTGAAAAGAAATTTATTATACCAAGTGTATCACCTTGGGGAGCTCCGGTGTTACTGGGGAAAAAGAAGGATGGTAGTATGAGACTCTGTGTGCACTACCGGCAATTGAACAAAGTGACGATCAAAAACAAGTATCCACTTTCGAGAATAGATGATTTGATGGATCAATTGGTAGATACATGTGTGCTTAGAAAGATTAACTTGAGGTCGGGATATCACCAAATTCGAGTAAAGGGTGAGGATATTCAGAAGACAACTTTCCAAACTCGATATGGACACTATGAATATTCAGTGATGCCTTTTGGTGTCACTAACGCACCAGGTGTGTTTATGGAGTATATGAACCGTATTTTTCATACTTATTTGGATCGGTTTATGGTAGTATTCATCAATGATATCTTAATATATTCCAAATCAGAAGAAGAACATGTTGATCATTTGTGAATTATGTTGCAAGTGTTAAAGGAAAAGAAGTTATATGCAAAGTTATCTAAGTGTGAGTTTTTGTTAATGAAAGTCAGCTTCCTTGGGCATGTTATTTCAGGTGGTGGAATCATGGTAGACCCGTCCAAGGTAGACGCAGTATTACAGTGGGAGACTCCAAAGTCAGTTATAGAGATCATAAGCTTTTTGGTATTGGTTGGCTATTATAGGAGGTTTATCGAAGGTTTTTCTAAGTTAGCACTTCCGCTAACTCAGTTGACTTGTAAAGGCAAGGAATTTATATGGGACATCCAATACGAAGAAAGTTTTGTTGAGTTGAAGAAGAGATTGACGACAGCTCTGATTTTGATATTACCTAATTCTGAAGAATCATTTGTTGTACATTTTGATGCTTCTAAATTGGATTTAGGTGGTGTACTCTTGCAGAATAATAAAGTAGTGGCATACGTGTTAAGACAGTTGAGGATTCATGAAAGGAATTATCCTACTCACGATCTTGAATTATCTACAGTAGTATTTGTACTAAATATTTGGAGGCATTACTTTTATGGTTCTCGATTTGAAGTGTTTAGTGATCATAAAAGCTTAAAATATTTTTTTGATCAAAAGGAATTGAATATGAGACAACGCAGGTGGTTAGAAATGTTGAAAGATTACGGAAGAAGTGAAGTTAATCCAAGAAAAGATAAAAGCTTCGCAGAGTAGACAAAAGAGTTACCATGACAAGGGAAGGAAGGACCTTGAATTTCATAAAGGAGATCATGTCTTTTTGAGAGTAAACTCAGTGACCGTTGTTGGGCGAGCATTGAAATCGAAGAAGCTTACTCCTCGATTTATTGGTATGTATCAAATATCGGATAGAGTGGGACTGTTGCGTATAGGGTGGCCTTACCACCTAATCTTTCGAATTTTCATGATGTGTTCCATGTGTCGCAACTTCAGAAGTATATTGTGGACCCATCTCATGTAATCCCGATGGATGATATACAAGTAAGGGATAATCTTACGATAGAGACTTTACCAGAGAGGATCGAAGACCGTGAAATGAAGTAGCTGAGAGGCAAGGAAATCCCTCTAGTGAAAGTAGTTTGGGGAGGAGCAGCTGGAGAAAGTATGACGTGGGAGTTAGAGAGAAAGATGCGGGAGTGTTATCTAGAATTGTTCACATAAGGTAATTTTTTAGGACGAAAATATTCTAAATGGAGGAGTGTTGTAACTCCCCATTTAAATACTTAGTCATCTTTTGTTGATTTTGAATTTGCTTTGACATTTTATGGTGAAACTTAGTTTTGAGGGATAATACTATTATTATTAATATTATAGTTATTATTAAGATTTTTAATATTGTTATTAATATTGTTATTAATATTATTATTATTATTATTATTATTATTATTATAAGTGGAGTTTTAGTAATAATAAAATACAATAGAAGAGGGTTAGACCATTTTGGAGAAAAACTATTGTCACGTAGAAACAAAGAAGAGAAGAGAAGAGAAGAGAGAACTAGGGAAAAGGAAATTCTCCATTGTTGAAGCATCAAAGCTGTAAATTAAGGTAGGGGGTGAATTGATTCTATAATTGGTGATTTTAAAAGAGAGGGTAGTGAGGGTTCCTTTCCCTCTTAGGTTGTTTTTGAATGATTGTTGTATGATCTACTTTTGTTTGATTTGATTGATGTTGTTGTATGTGATACTAAATGAAATTGTGATGTTATGATTGTGATTGTTGTTGGTGATTTTTGTTGTTGTGACGATGGTACCACAAAACCCCAATCTAAAACCTATTAGTAATGGAAATTAGGATTAGAGGATTTGATGATGGAATGTGACCCATAACTGATGTATGAATAATGATGCATTGTGATGGATTGATAGGTGATAAAACCATGTGTTTAGACAGTATATTAGGACCTATAATATGAAAAAATTGTAGGAATTCCGTCTTATATAGTGAAAAATTGCAAATAGGAAAACCCTATTCGCAAATAATCGCCGGGAAATAAAAGGAGTGTCGCCGGGCGACAGTACTTTGCTAGGCGAAGAGGATGTAGATTTTTTGATGAGCTACTGGAGTGCGTCGTGCCTAGAATCATCGGGAGAAGAGTGATGCGAAGGTAGTGTGTCCAGGCGACGTAGGGCTTCGTTGGGCGAGGGATGACATTAATTGATGGTTATTTTGGACTTCCTTGAATCGACCATAACTTTAATTTTAGGAACCCGATCAATGTGCCATTCGAAGCAGTAGTTAGATAATGCTATGAACCTTAATTTGAAGGAGGAAACTGAATTATAAGGATTATATTACTAGTACCTAATTTAGGATAGGAATAGTTTCCCCTTGTTACACAAAAATGGTGAGTTGTTTATTGTGATGTTGCTTTGCTTACGATGTTGTTATAAGGTGATGTTGATGACTATTATGATAATGATATTGACGGTTTAAATTAGCACTATGTTAAAGGCTTATGCCTTGTGGTTGTATATTCATGTTGTTGCATATGATGTCGCATGTTGCATAGTGATGAGGGCTTATGCCCTATTGTTGGCCTGTAATGGCATTGTGATGAGGGCTTATGCCCTGATGGTACCATATGCATTGAGTTGATGCAGTTCTCATTGCATTGAATTGATTCAGGTTAATGTTACATTATATGAACGATGTGTTATGTTGTGAAGTTTTGTGTGATGTGTGGATTGTGTGATTACTACTCCTTAGTGTGTGATATTCACCGTATATTTATTGGATGAAATTCTCACCCCTTTTGTGTTGTTGTGTTTGTGCTCCCCTGGGAGTACAGATAATCAGGTACCCGAGTAGTGCTTGGAGTGGGTGTTACCTGATCGAGTCTTAAGAGTCGCTCTGATACGTAACACGGGAATTGGGAATCTTTGTTATGTTTTTCTTTATTTCATTTGTTACGTATCTTTCATTTGACTTATCTTGGACCACACATTTGTGGAATTTTATCTGTTGTAGAAGTTGTAATGACATGGAATTGAACTAATTTTATCATTCCGCTGCCGAATTGAGTATATTTGAATAAAATAAGTGATAAAGTGACTTTAAACTTTATGAATATTTAAAGTATGTGACATCCTGCTTATGTACTCTGATATATGTTAATGTAATTGCTATTGTGGGAAAGTGGGGTGTTACAATGGTAGGGTGTTATTCCAATATGATTTATTGATACTCATTTTGAACTCGAAGATTGTCGATGTAGGAGAGAGTTTCACTGGGGATTGTGAAAGTAGGAGGAGACCTTGTCCCTTTGTGGCGTATCTTACCCCTGTCTGTTGGTAGGATCTTTGAAAGAATTGCCTGAGCAGGATCTTGGATACCAGCATGTAGTGACATGATCTTGATGAGGATTTCCCCAAAATCTAGATCTTCAAAAGGTATGCCCCTGATTAACTAGTGCTTGGAAAAGTTTCTTGAGAAGGAACTTGGATCTCTCTATGATGTGATACGAACTTGATAAGTACTTCCCCAGCATTCCAGTCTTGAAAAGTATGCCCTTGATTATTTGGTGCTTAGTTGACCAAGTCTTAAAATGATTGCCTCTAGTCAATAGGATCTTCATATGATATGCCCCTGTGATCATTAGGATTTGGCCCTGATTAGGAGAACCTCTTAGGTGCTCTGCCCCTATTTCCTTGATTCTAAGTATAGATTTGTAAGAAACTTGTACCTTTTGAAAAGTAATTTTTAGTGATGAACATGTAAGTTTTGAAATCAAAATTTATTATGGAATGTAAATGGATGATTAGAGATGAATATTTGAAAAGTAGTATGGTTAGAAATAAATTAAAAAACATTCAAAGTGAGTTTAACATAAATTTTGTTGAGCATGCTTTCATAGTGAACCTAGCTCCAATTAGAACTTTTGAGGGTTGTAACATGGCCTGGTTTACGGTTTAACAAACAAAGATATAAGGCTCACATTATATTTAACCTCCCCAATTTCCTTGATATTCTCCATTCCTAAATTCAATTAACTCAACGGAGGCATTCAGTCTACAAGAGAATTTTTGTAGTCGCAATGATGATGAGAAACATTGATAAGGTTTAAGCACCGCTGAGAAGCACTGATGATTTTTTTTGGAGTTGCAGACACAAGCTTATTTTCCAATTTTCTTTCAATCCCTTATTTTTTGCATGGGACGATTGTTTTGAATTTTTGGTCCATTGGGATGCCATAACTTTTTCCTAAGTCAAAATATTTTATATTTTTTCCTTTTTGACTTAGTGGGATTTTTTTTGGAAACAAATCATGTGAAATTTTGATTTTGATTCAGAATAGTTATGACTTCCATGTTGAATTTTGTAAGCTTTATCTTTTTTTCTTCCTCAATCTTGGATGATGTACGTGAGGAAGAAAATATGGTGAGCTTTATCTTTGTCATTTCCTCAATCTTTGATGATGTGCACGAGGAAGATGATATGGTTAAACTTTCTTTCTTAGATTGACCGATTCTGTTGAGATTAGAATGCATCATTGAATTAATTGAAAGACTACCCTGTCACTGGTTAAAATTAAGGTTTTAAGAAAATAGAAACAACTCCAACTTCTAGATCTAAGGGGTTGACTACGGATTAACTCCTTATTTCTCCAGCGTTTAAGAAGTGAAACAATGCCTTACATTGTTAGATAAGTCATTACATGGTGGTATCCAAGATGTCGCAAAAACTTATAAGGATGTTAAACCCCCTTGGCCAATTGACAACCCCTTATCCAAGGTTTATTATTATTTTAAGATCCCACCAACATATATAAAAACAATATGATAATAAATATATAGCACTAAATGAGGAACACATTAATAAAACAAAAAAAAAGGAAATAATAATTTATAATAAATAGAAAAACCCCAAAAATCCTAAACCTAAAGGTAGGGTAAACTTTAATTTAAGAGTTGTGTTCCCCGGCAGAGTCGCTAGTTGTCATAACCGGAAAAAAAATAAGAGAATCACCACCACTATTTTGCGTCCTTAGGATGGGAAAGGGACGGAAAAACCCTAATTTATTCAGAGATTACTGGATTAGTGAGTTGATTAGATAAAGGAAAGTAATTAGGAACCCTTTATCTCCTTTGTACTCAAGGGGATCCTTTTTAGCTCTAGGACTTATGGGGAGTATTTCTTTATTCATTCATATAATAATAAAACAAGGGAATCTTGAGTTAGTGCGGTAAAGAAGTATAATTATGCATACATAAATTTCTATCTACTCGTTATTATGCATTCTTTTATATTGTTATGATATCTCACCCCTTTTGTTTGAATCTTGCCTCTACGTGGGTAACATGCAAATAGTAAGGAGTAGTTCGTTACTGTGAAGTTCAAAGAGATTTCTCTTCATTTCTATTTTAGAGTCAGCGTTATGCTCTGATACGTAACACCGGGTTTGGGAATAAACACTTATTTTGTTTTGAATTGTTTTGGTGATTGTTGTGGAGTATTTTAAACTCATGGATAATTGATTTAAGATTATTTTTGAATTGAAGTTGTTTTGGATGATGAATTTGAATTATTTTCCACTGTGTAATGAAGTTAATTTTTAAGACTATTGTACTTGTTGTTTATCCGAAAGGTGTTATGTATCCCTTTTATTACTTTGAGCAAAAATATGATTGTTTTGAGAAAGTATAGCATCCTAAATGTATTTTGAAGAAAAAGAAAAAGTACTTTGATTTTTATATTATTAATCGTCGGGGAATTTAGGGTGTTACATTGACCATAACTAAACCCACCAATCTAAGATGTGTTTTCCGGATAAAAAATATTAGAAACACGACACATATATCTCCTCTTCCAAATCAGGAGTAGGTTCCAAACATATGTGATCACCACACATTTTTCTGGCACCCAGAGCATCTGATATGCAACAGGAATCTGCATGCCTGCTGACGAAATGTCCCAACATCTTGAAGGACATTAGTTCCCTTCTTGTGGAACTCCCAAAACAAAGCTTGGTTCTGAAGCATAACACTTCTTCCAGAAAGAAAATAACCCTTGATCACCTTCAAGGTCCACAAAAATATTCCAAACTTCAGCAAGACTCAAAGTCACTTTCCTAATTAGGTCAAGTATTAAAAAGACTCTGCATGAAGCCAAAATAAATGGCTCTGATCTTTCTTTAACAAACTCATCAAAAGTGCCTTATGAGTGGACTTGAGAGATAAAACTCAAGTATCGTTGGAAACTTCACAGAATCAGTTGAGATTGTTCTGCACACACTACAACATCACATACCAAACCCGCTGAGGAGACCAGACCCTAATGCCCTTCCTTTACTTGCGACACAAGGAATAACCAGGGTTACAATAGATACCATGCAGCGGCATACACAATAACACAAAACTCCTCAACAGTCTTCAAGCACATCATATTATACACAATCATCATAGTCCAAGTGCAAGCAAAACAACCTTAGGTTTGAAAATAATATAAACCAAAAAAATAGCAGTGAAGGAACAGCCGGAAAATAACCGAGAGTGAATCAATGAAGTTGCCATCGAGTATTTATTTATCCCGCAGGAAGGGAAAGGAAAATCAACAAAGAAAAATTGAGAAGGGAGAAGTCACGGTCTTACGACCGAGAGATCAGGTACATGAGTCGATTATGTAAGGGAAATGTATTAGCACCCCTCACGTTCATGGTACTCCACGGGATCCACTCTTGTTGTTCTAATCTAAAGGACGTGTTCTATATAAACTCTAATCAAGCTAAAGGGAAAATAAAGAGGGAATGTATGCAAAAGAAAACACGGGAAAAAGAAAGAAATATTTACAAAGTTTCGCTCAGCTGAGCCCCGCAACCAGATGCTTACGTATCCTTTTTAAGGAATAAGAGCATCGTATTTCAGCTCAATAGTTTCCGTTTGTTGTATGATTTTTAACTTGCAAAATGGTTCTAAAATAAAAATCTAAACGGCCAAAATGAAGTTTTAATTGGTTTGTATTTTTTAGCTTGAAAAAAGATTGGAAAATTGTTAGATGTTTTATGAATTTTCCAAGAAAAAGGAAGTTTTGTTTTAAGGATGCAAAAGAAAGAAAAAAACATCTTAGAGAGACTATCCTAAATCTAATCCCTAATGCTATCATACAATGATGGTCCTAAGGTTGAGTTCGAAAGAGAAATCTCTACCTATGTTAAAATGCATGGATAATAATATAATGTCTAACTTGTATCGGAAATGACACAAGTGAATCATAAAGGAGCACAAAATGGTTTAAAACCTAAGGGAACATTGTATATAGAAGGATTAAAACCAAACAAGCAATCAACAAGCTCAAGAGAGCACACACATGTCATGAGTAACGTACACTAACTCAAGTCAAAAGGCCTAACCAAGATATTGAGTCATCGACGTAGGTAAAAAGGGGCATGTTCCAGACCATAGATATCTCATCTAGAAAATATGAGGTCTTGAAGGCTACTATTAACCAAGGTATCATTTCACCGAGGCAAGAAGTATAGAGTGGGAGAAGTGAATGCCCAAAGCGTCTACGCACCTAACCAAGATATCGAGAATCGAGGTAGGAGATAGAAGACAATATGAATAAACATTAAGCATCAACGTCGCTCGACGTGAGATCAAGACAAAGTGTGGGGTATTGGTTATAGATCCTTTTTCCATCTGACCAACTCAATAACGAGAGCAGCACACTCCAAACCATCGGCATACAACGCGAGCTAAGGATGACACAGACTGAAATTGCGAGGGTTGATTGTGAACCCTACTCCGCTGGCCTTATTTTGAGGACTTAACAATGGGGAATGGGAATGGGATGCCTCTTTGAGTTATTTGGGCACAAATGTAAACACACATCAGAATGCCTACTTCGAGGTAGGTCTTTAAATAATCAACAAACACAATTACAAACAAGTGTGAAATGCCTTCTAAAGGACTTTAAACAGCAACTTCGAGTGCACAATCTTTATTATCCTACTTCTCATGATATATAGAAAGCGATAAAATATGGAAAGATAAACTAAGACGTGAAGTAATACCCAACGGATAAAATGTCTATTATACAGCAAGTAAGCAAAGCAAAAATACTCCAAAAAACTTTGAGCGAGTTAGCATCAACAAAGTGAAACAGTCAAACATCGTGTGCTCAGCATAAACATCAAAGTATACGCAATATGAAAATAAATCACATATAACGCGTGCATCAGACACATTCGTATCACAAACACTACACCTTCATAAAAAATCACAACCAGACAAAAATGCAAGCAGTGTATATTTTCTCATAAAATGAGAATCAATAATATTATGCATCGGAAGTTGCCACAAATCCAATGCCTTTCAAAAAAACCAATACTTTAATTATATGATTGAAGGCTCTCATAAAGTACCTTGCACAAGTCAACAAACATGTCAAAAATAACAAGGAAATCAAAGTTATAGTTATACACTTCAATCACAATTGAATTTACCAATTAAGCATGAAGAAAGCGAAAACAGAAAAGCATCAGGAAGTGAAAAGTTATTTGAAATCATCAATCGGATTAGAATTTTGATGTCAGAATAATAAACTCAAACATTAATCATTAAAATCCATTTGGAAATAAAATTAGTGATGCTTTCCAAAAAAATCACAGAAACTTTGAATTGGATTCTGACATAGAAACCAATCGTAATTAACAATTGCAAAAGCACTTAACAGTTAATCAACCAATTCCAGTTTTCATCGTTAACCATAAACTGTATTAAATCAAGATCTCAAGGTTTAGTATCAAATTGATATCAAACACAGTTTCACAACGTGACTCTGTAACTTCAAAATTCAATTCAAAATTCACTTCGTGAACAATTCACAATTCAAAAATAATACGATGTACAAATCTCAAACTCAATGCATTTCAAGAATCAACACAATTATTATTATAGAACTAACCTATTCCACAAGCTTATATCATCAAATTTCAAGAAAATAGGATTCGCATATTCAATTTAATTCACATTCGTTTATGTATTTCTTAATTAAGAATTTATTCAAGCAAAATCACTTGACAAAAACAATTAATCAAGTGAAATTAGAAATTACCAGATTGAAGCTTTGATAGGCGAAGTTGAATCGGAGTGAGGAGTGGAAGAATTAACTGAAATCACGAGCGGAACAGACGGAATTTATGAATGTGGCGATCACTTGATGAAGCGTGGTGGTCGCTTGAAGAGAGTGTGGCGGGCGCTAGAATCAAAGGTGGCAGATGCCTTGAAGTGAGTGGCAGGTGCCACTTGAAGAGGTGGTAGGTGCCATAGGCATGTGTGACTGGTACCACTGAATTCTGAGTGGAGTGTACTACCAAAGAAGGTGGTGAGTGCCACTGAGTAAGGGAATAGAGTAATAGTGTGCAGGGAGAAAGAGAAAAATGATCTAAATTCTCTGAATTTTTTGAGAGCAAACTTTGAAAAATGAATTTTCTCCCTCGATTTGTGAAGAGAATATTGATATATAGTTCCCCCAATTGGGCCCTGGATTTGGATTTAGGTTGGGCCTTGTTTTGATGGTGTCATAAAATTTAATACCCAATGCGAGTACAAAATGCCACATCATTATTGGTGCGAAATCTATAGTCAAGCTCAACATCAAAATCGAAGCTTGCAAAATTTGTGATGCGATTCCAAAAGAACATACTCAATCGGTTAAATGATGAGAAAGTTATGAATTTTTGAAGATGCACTGACAGAGAGCAGAGTTAGATAATTTATATTTTCTCAGTTAATTTCATCATTCAGTTTGGAAAGAATGCTTCAAACGAAAATCCTCCAATCAAAATTTGAACTCGGAGTCTGAAGAAAATTTGTAGCTGACATCATTTATAAAATTATGCTAAAAGAATCATCTTGATATGATAAAAATCGAAGAAGTTATGAATTTTTGAACATCGAAAAATAGTGGAACAAAAATATGTTTTAGTTTGTAAATTCCTCTGGTAATTCACACTTTTGGGAACCTTCCTCAAAGAATTAGCTCTTGGCCCGAACATACGATTCGAAGATAAAGTCAAGATAAATTTGTAACCCTCAAAGAATTGCTCATAAACAATGATCCAGGAGAAAGTTATGAATTTTTTAACATCCACAAAATAATGGTTCAGCACAGTATTTTCAACTATCTATTCACTGCCTAGCTTCAAAGTTCTCGCACATTCAGAGATCTTCCTCAAAGAATCGGCTTTCGATCCAAACATGAAAATAGGAGTAAATAATAATATTATTAAAATGATCCAAGAAGCACTCAAAGATGATACTCCAGTCATAAGTTATGAATTTGTAAGCGTCCAAAAACCAGAGAAATGGTAAAGCCACTATATATTGCAATTCAAATATCTTGCGCTTTAGAAAACCTTCCTTACAAAATTAGCCTTCGACATAAAAATATAAGATAAAGAAGATGTAAATATGGTTCTAATGACTGAAGAATCATCCCCAAACCATGTTTTGAACTCGAGTTGTGAATTTCTGAGCTTGAAACGCACCGTGTTGAATTTCTGTCTACACTGTCTCAAATTAACTGAAAATACTCGACTTTCTACAGAATTTAGAGCATGCTGAAACACATAAGAGTTTGACATGTTGATGACTTGCTAATTCACTAATCTAGAAGCTCATAAAAATAATGTGGAGTGTACTTGACTCTCGAAAACCCTGAGCTTTTGCTTTGCTGCATTGCTTGACAGAGCACTTGTTTTTGTAACTTGCTGCAGATAAATGCTTTGATCCTGTAACTATGGAATCGGTGATATATTGTGCATGATCTTGATGCATTAAGACATAGGATATTAGGGGGAAATTTTGGGGTATAATAAGCAGCTCACCACCAAAGCTATAGGCCTGATAACAACACAGACAGGTCCAATACACACCCTGCCACGAATAGTCCATGCTCCACTTCAAGGACCATTCAAACAACAATATGAACTATCCAAGTTCAAAATAATTTTTAGTAATAACCTATTCCTTGCCCATGACCAAAGAGTATCATCCAAGGATCTCACCCAGAAACAGAACAGGATTCCTGATCTAATACCAATTGAAATTCTGGTATATCAAACTTCAGATGTCCTATAGGATGTCGAGACATCTGATCTGAACATAAAACACATAGGCAAGGTATAACCAATAAAAACAGTACTGAAAAGCATAAGTAACACACATAATTGTTAACCCAATTTGGTGCAAACCAACGCCTACTTTGGGGGCTACCAAGTCAAGAAGGAAATCCACTATCAGTAGTACTAATTCAAAGCTAAACTCCCCAATTTAAAACTTATCACTTAATCCCTACCCAATGCAACTTCTACCAAGGAACTCCTAGACATGAGTATACCCACTCACTTCCAATCACCGTAATCATGTCTAATAGTCTCAGTCCCAATTACTATATCGACGACCTTTCACTTAAATTAAGATCACACTTCAAATACAAAATAGGAAGATACACTTCCATGACAATAAAATTAGAATACACACTTCCATGACAATACTCATCAAGACACTTGACAAGAACACAACTTGGAGTTACTTAAAATATTCCTCCAAGGACAATACTCAATCTTGCTTCACAACTTCGAGGAGAACACAGTGACCATCTCACAACCCGAGTGGTTCACATACACCAACTCTCCTAGAATATGGCTAACATACTCAGCCCTAATGATTACATCTTTACAATTATCAGCCGGTGCAAAACTAGGTTACAAACACTTCTATTTATAACATTTCCCAACTGGATTTAAGCCTTCAGTCACAGCTCGTCAGCTGTTATAGTTCTGCAAAAGATTCTACAAAATAATAGGTCTTCAATCAAATCTTACTGATTTATCTCCATAATTAGAAAGTGAATATTCTTCAATATTCTTCTTGGTTCTTCTTGACCTATAAAACAACGCCACATAGGATACTATAATACCTTTAAAATATATTATGTTTTTGTAACTTAACAGAATATAACAGTCAGTTCAGGTGCGATGTTGTATGCTCCTTCATAGGACATCTGATCCGACGTGTCGCTCCAGATGATGAGAACTTCTCATCTCAATATGTCTCAACATAAGATAGGACTTCTTGCTTCCTATTAGCAATATAATATATCATATCTAACATATTGCTTCTATATTAGTTTTACCAAACATTATGTCAATCACATAATTCAGAGAATTAACAGGTAATATGGTTAGCAATAAATTAACAAACATTCAGAGTGAGTTTAACATAAATTTTGCTGAGCATGCTTTCATAGTGAACCTAGCTTGTATTAGGAATTTTGAGAGTTGTAACATGGCCTGTTTTAAGGTTTAAGAAACAAAGATATAAGGATCAAATTTTATTTAACCCACCCCATTCTCCTTGATATTCTCCATTCCTAAATTCAATTAACTCAACGAATGCGTTCAGTCTGCAAGAGAATTTTCGTAGTTGCGATGATGATGATAAGCATTGATAAGGTTCAAGCACCATTGAGAAGCATTGATAATTTTTTTAGAGTGGCAATCACAAGCTTATTTTCCATTTTTCTTTCAGTCCTTTAATTTTGCATGGGCTGATTATTTTGAATTTTCGGTCCATCGGGATGCCCTAACTATTCCCTAAGTCAAATTTTTTTGGATTTTTTCTTTTTTGACTGCGGGCTTTTTTTAGAAATAAATCAGGTAAAATTTTACTTTTGATTTAGAAACATTTGTGACTTCTATGTTGACTTTTGTAAGATTTATCTTCTTTGCTTCCTCGATCTTGGATGATGTAAGTGAGGAAGAAGATGTGGTGAGATTTATCTTTGTTATTTTCTCAATCCTTTATGATGTACATGAGGAAGATGATGTGGTTAAACCTTCTTGCTTAGATTGATTGATTCTCTTGAGATTATAATGCATCATTGAATTAATTGAAAGAATACCTAACCCCTAGTTAAAATTAAGGTTTTTTAGAAAATAGAAACAACTCCAACTTCTGGATCGAGGGGGTTAACTATGGATTACCTCCTTATTTCTCCATTGTTTAGGGAGTGAAACAATACCTTACATCGTCAGCTACGTCTTACTATTAAAAAGCATACATCAACATAATTTAGTTATTTTTATTAACATCGTTCTCCCTCAAATTTTGTTAATAGTGAAAAAAGAAATGAAAAAAAATGATATTTACGGATATGGAAAGTTGATAAGTGAAATGGAAATGTATTGATTTTTTGTATGGCAAGCAAAGGCATAATAATGAATACGAATGGACTGATTCCAAAAGCATGCATGTTTATTTCATTTGAATTACTAATTAAAAAGATACATAGTTTACAACAGATAATACTTAGCAAAAAGGAAATTACAATTTTGAAATGATAAAGACCTAATGATCCTAGGGATGAGCTTCTTTGTTGATCCATTGACTAGGTGCTTTTTGACATTTTCACTTGATAAAGCAAGGGGTGACCTTTGTCTGTTCTTCTATTGGGAACACATGTTTTATTGATAGGGAAAATGCTCTGGATACTCTTGCCTTTGATGTAGGGGAGTCACCCATAGTTGTAGTATATGAGGAACTGTGTAGGCCTATGGCTTGTATAGTGAAGGGTTGCCTTCTCTCCTTTTATTTCTTGAGTTTCTTCTCAAGACTTTCTTTGAGTTCTTTTATGAGTCTCGGGAAATCAGCTAGCATGGATAATAGTTGGATAAGGGCGAAGGTGGAAATGATATGAACTGTATGTATGAGATGTATGAAAATGCATGGGTATGTAAAAAGATTTTTCATTTTTAGGGTATGCTAAAAAATTTCATGGAGATATAATACAATGCTGGATAAAGATAAATATAGACCTAAGGGAAAAAACCCTAATGGGTGATAGTTAAAAGGAAACCCCTGCAGGCAAGGGATTGTGATAAACAAAAGGAAATTTCCTACAGGATAGAGATTATCACATGGAAAATGAAATCCCTACAGGCTAGGGATTACGACATACAAAAGGAAATCCTACCGGCTAAGGATTATGACATACAAAAAGAAATCCTACTGACTAGGGATTATAATAAATACAAGCAAACTCTTACGGGTTTAAGGATGGTGATAGGAAAGAGGAAACCCTTGTGGGTTTAGAGATTGTAAAAGAATGTCCCTTGCGGGAAGGCTCCCTATGAAGGACATGATATAACTATAAGATCCTATAGGAGGGCTCCTATAGAAGGTTCTAAGGTTTTCTACCTAACCCCATAAAGGTGGTTTCCTTAAAGTATCATGGATAACACAAAAGGGAAAAGGCACAAGGGCCTCCTTTAAGTAAAACCTCTTTGTAGACCAAGACTTTCATCTTGTAGGTCGTACAAGTTCTCATCATGAGATTTTATTTTTGGAGTTATTCATAGAATCATTGATCAAATCCAAAATCGTATGTCTAAGAGAGGCTAGCCCTCTAAAAATATTCCTCGGAATTCTACCCACTCTAAGTGAAGTTGTCGCAAAAACTCATTGGGATGTTAAAACCGCTTGGCCTATTGACAACCCCTTATCTAAGGTTTATTATTATTTTAAGATCCCACAAACATATATAAAAACAATATGATGACAAATATATAGAACTAAATAAGTAACAAATTAATAAAACAAAAACAAATAAGGAAATAACAATATATAATAAATAGAAAAACCCCAAAAATCCTAAACCTAAAGGTCAGGTAAACTCTAATTTAAGGGTTGGTTAGCTATTTTGAGTTTGATTTGATTTTGAAAAATTAGAAGTAAAACAAATAAGAAAATGAATATGCGAATAAATGAATAAATAAATAAATAAATAAATATTAGGGTTAGTAAAAATATTTAGTTAGTAAAAAATATTTTTATTTGTCAAAATGATTAACTAATAAGGTTAATATTCAAAATTAGTGTTTAAAAACAATTTGGTTAGAAAAAATGTTTTTTATTTGTAAAAATTGTTAATTAGAAAAGTTACTATCTAAAATTAAGGTTAGAAAAAAGATTGATATTTAGAAAAAGTCTGGTTAGTATAAAAAATAGGT
This sequence comes from Vicia faba, assembly GCA_948472305.1. NCBI lineage: Eukaryota > Viridiplantae > Streptophyta > Magnoliopsida > Fabales > Fabaceae > Vicia > Vicia faba. The sequence continues at coordinate 264,378,663 of OX451737.1, read as the reverse complement.
TATTTAATATTGTAGAAAAGGAATTTTTGTTGTTATAATTTATAAAAAAAATATAGGTCTTATAATATAATTATACAGAAAAATATTTATAATAAATAAAATTATGTTAATATTGTAATTCAGAAAATTATATTTTTATATAAAAAAATATTTACAAAGCAAAATAAATTAAAATAGTAAGGTAAAAAATGAAAATAAGATCAGAGGGTTTGTTTTAGTTAACCTAAGTAAATTAGGGGTAGCTGTAAAAAAGAGTCAATCTTTTCACTTGCTCAAATTCATTGGTGTATTTTTGTGTTTGAGTTTTCTGGGATATATGACCCCATGTTGATGACGGTAAAGGTGTGTTGTTAGGAAGAAAATTTCAAAAAAAACTCTCAAAGGGAAAGGACAATACGAGATCAAAAGGGGAAAGACCAAACCTTATAACTAATTATTATACAAAGAAAATAACAATTGAAATCTAAAAAGGTTAAATTGGTTATTAAAAAAGTCACAATTTATAATAAAAAGGTTGGGTTGATAACATGGTTTAACTCTGTAAAGAGATGATTATTAAACACAATAGGTACACAAGGCGATAAAATCAAACTTGGAGTGTTTCTGAAGCGGTAAAGCAGCAAGAAAAAAGTAAAGTATTATTTTATCGAGTGATATTTAGGTTATCTTGTATCATGTTCACAGAGATTGGTTATCGAGTCGTCATTTAACAAATCATTCATTAATGAGTTTGGGGATTTGAATGGGGTAAAAGTTATAAATAAAAATTAAATGTATAAAAAGAAAAAAGGAATAACTTATCAAGCATGCATATAATCTACTCCTCACAGACTTAAACCTATCAACCTGTTATACTCAACCTACAATACTCCTCAATGTCACCACGTATCACTCAGAACCTAAGTCATTTCTAACCCAAATTGAGAGGCCGGTTGTATTACCTTGGTAGCAATCTCTCAACCATCTCAATAGTACAAAAGTCAACCGTGCTAATTGCATCGACGATCTCTCAGAGCGACACAACCAACACAAAAGCATTAATCACAGACACCCAAGTGAATGTCATCTCTAAATCTATCTCTAGAATCCATAAACTAACAGACTATCATCCTAGATAAGAATTTAAGTAGTATATGTCTATAACAACCCAAATCCCGAGCATAGAGCAAAAATCGAGGACAACAATTGACAAAGATTTGTAAAGAAAGTTTTATATAACGCCAAGGGAGAAAAATATACATGAGTTCAAAGTAAATACATATAAAAACCCAACCAAAAGCTATCCACCTCAGATCATCTGTATACAAGCTCCATATTTGTTATCTAAGCCAATCCTAACAAAATTGGAGGTTGATGGAGTTGGGAGAAAAAACTTCCCCCAAACCATAACCTAAAAATGAACTAAAATGAAGTTTATAAAACAAAATTTCACATACCGTATTAAGCGTTAGCCGCGCTAAGAGGGCTTCACTTAAATTCACTAAACCACCTTAGAGCAAGCTAAGTGGGCCTAGATCGCGCTTAGCGCGCTCGCCTCTGCCAAATTTTCCTCTTCAGCTCCCAGGACACGCTAAGCGCCCCCAGATCGCGCTTAACCCCATTTGCAACACTTATTTTCTTTATTTCTTCCAAAAATGATTATCCAGAGTCGTGCCTTCGACACCTTATTCCTCGATAATCCAAATACGCGAAAATACCTACAAAATGACATTAAAACTATCAAATGATACATAAATGAATCATAAATATAATTATACACTAAGCGTAAATGTCGGGTTTATTCAACTGAAATTAACAACAAAGAGTCGATAAATGCAAAAAAAAAGTATATACAAAAATAGCTACAAATTGCACTTATCAAGTGTCGTGACCCAATTAAGCTGCTTCCTTCCTTTTATTTTCGATCCTGTTGAATTCCTTCCTTTTCGATGTGCGAGTTTTCTTGGATTGATGGAGGCTCTTAGGGTTTCAGTGTTGTTGTTCATAGAGAGCAACAACTTTTATTGTTGTCCGTGAAGAGAAACAACTTTTTAGGAGAGATGGATTGTAAACTGTGGATGTTGCTGATGATTGTTGATGAATCAAATTATGAATACTGAAGGCTATTTATACGGTAATTCTAGGTCAAAAACTAAGTCCGATTGATCTACTTTTGGTAAGATTTATACTGATTGGGACTTGATTGAAACTTGGAGGACAAGACTATGAACCTAGACACTTTTGTGATTTTTCTCAATATTGTGATTGATTTGTAATCGACGCTGATTAGATTCTGACATATTTTATTTATTTTCTTAATTTTAACTATTAAGTGCATAAAATCATGATGTAGAAAAATAAAAAAAATTAATTTTAAAAGACCCCTAAAATAGAAAACGAAAATAATAATTAAATAATCGAAAAATGACTTTTTTATTCTTTTTAATGAAAAACACAAAAAAAGAAAAGAATAAATATATAAAGTAGTGCAATGAAAAACACAAAAAAAGAGAATAAATACATAAAGTAGTGCAATTAAAGTAGTGCAATGAAAAACACAAAAAAAAAGAGAATAAATACATAAAGTAGTGCAATTAAAGTAGTGCAATGAAAAATACAAAAAAGAGAATAAATACATAAAATAATGCAATAAGACTTGAACTCACGACCTTATACTTAAATCCCTTATATATGACTCCTTACCATCTATGTTATATTATTTATTTATACTTAAATGGAATTAGAAAGTATACGAAGGTGGTGCATTTTTATTTTAAAAAATACAAAAACATAAAACAAACTATTACATGAGTAAAAATAAAAACCTATTTTGACCTAAACAAATAATTTAAAAATAGGCTAGTTATTTTTTTAAATAAACTAAAAATAAATTAATATTAAAGTTAGATGTTAGTAAAAAAATAAAAACCCAATTTTTTGAAAATAATTTGACAGTTCAAAATGGGGTGGGTGAATTTGGAGTATGACAATAACTTCATTCAGTGGAGACCTCTTTGAGGGTGGTAATGCTAAATAAGTCAGTTGTTAAAGCATTATTACTTTCAACCTGAGAGCCCGAAAAACTGAGAAACGTAAAACCCCTTTACCCATCTTGGCCTTTAGGATGTAGTGCGGTGACAATTCAAAAGTAGTTTTGAATTAGTCATTACGCGATACTACACTCAGACGAGTTTTTCTTGAGAATATTATTGGCACTCACAAGTAGCTATATGAAATAGTAATATTCGAAAGAAGAATCACGACTCTGAGAACTTTTAGAACCTCGTTTTACAGGTACAAATAAAGCCATAATACATACCTTGTGGGGTGGCTCTTACCTATGCCTTCATGCTCGTGATGTTAAACCTTTGAACCATGGCTATTATATAACCATGCATTCATGCATTCATAAAAATCTTTTTTTTTCACCTGATTTTCAAGGAACTTATAAATTATCTTTGCAAATATAAATAGGATTTGAGATCATGGATATCAGAAAGAGGAACACTAAGAAGTACGATTTCAAAAGTCCTGAGCTACCAGAGTTAAGAAAACTAGGGTTTTGGTAGCTAATCATGAAGATTTCAAAAAATATTATGGAAGGCTTTTAAGTATTCTCCAAGTTAAAGTACTAGATGGAATTCTCGAAACCCTTGTTCAGTTCTATGATCCCCTTTACCATTGCTTCACATTCCCCGATTATTAGTTGGTTCCTACATTAGAAGAGTACTCTTTTTAGATTGATTTTTCGGTAATGAATGATTTACCTTTCAGTGGTTTTGAAGAGGTCCCCGAGCCCCCAGTTATTGCTAAAGTCCTTCACTTATAGGAGTTTGAGGTAAAACCAAATCTCACTTCCAGAAAAGTTTTTCTAGGTTTGACTTTCAAGTTATTGATGGAAAAGGCTATTGTATTAAGCAAAGTAAATAGTAGGGATGCTTTTGAGGCAATTCTTTCTTTACTCATTTATGTTCTTGTTCTCTTCCCAAATATTGACCATTTTATTGATATTAATACTATTCGGATATTTTTGATCGGTAACCCAATGTCTACTTTGCTTGGAGATTCCTACCACTCTATTCAGAATAGAACTCAAAAAGGATATGGAACCATCACCTATTTTGCACCTATGTTATACAAGTTGTTTAATTCGCGCTTTCCAGAGTCCAATCTCTTCAAAGACAATCTGAAAAAAACTTAGGTGGTCCCAAAGGCTTATGTCCATTACTCAAGAAAATTTAACTTGGTATATCCCATCTTATGACAAGAGAGTGATTATTGATAGTTGTGGTAGTTTTCCTAATGCACCTCTTCTTGGTATAAAAGGAGGAATCAGCTACGACCCTATTCTTGCTAGGTGCCAATTTGGATACCCTATGAAGGACAAACCCGATAATATTTTGTTATCATGTTTCTTTAATGAGGAGGATAATCTAGATTTGAAGGAGGAGATTGTGGATGCTTGGCGGAAGATTCATAGGAAAAGTAAAGATCATTTGGGAAAGAAAAACTACACTGCTTTTAATCCTTTTACTCAATGGGTTCATGATAGGTCTTGCAAGCTAAAAACGCCTTATTCCCTTAAAAATCCTTTTCGATCGGCAGTCACACCTTCGTCTTCCATCATTCCCATTGAAAAAATGGAGGAGTATCAAGAAATTTTGGCTAGGATGAGATTAGAAAGAGACACTCTGGAAGGAAAGTATCACATCTCTGAGTATGAAAAAAGGGATTTAAATAGACAGCTGAAGGACAGAGAGTATGTACTTTTTCTTCAAGAAGGTTGGCTTATGGAAAAAGATGTGAAGCTTTGCCGAAAGAACACTTTGCTCAAATAGTATGCTAAGGATAAGAAGAGGAAACAAGAAGATTTGATAGATGTTGGTCCTGCTCCTGATGCTTGAAAGAAAGTCATTGATTTATTGTTCAAAGAGAATACTGAGATGGAAGATTTTTTCAAGTAGAAGATCAAGAGGCTCGAGTTGCAAGGAGGATTTAGTTCTTCATATGAGACTCCTTAGGACCCAAAGACCTAGTTGTTTTCCTCTTGTACTTTTAGGATCTTTTGAAAGTATACTTCAAATGTAATCCTTATGTGGTTAATGAAATGAGGTTTTTTTCGGCTATTTTAAAAATTATTGTTTCCTTTATAATTTTTGCAAATTTATAAATAAAGTTCCTTGAAAACTATCAAAAAATAATAAATCATTTTTGTCTCACATATCATGTATAACTCATCATCTTGTCTTTGCATTCTAGAGTCTCACTCGTGCCTTTTCCTTCCAATTAAGTCAAAATACACTCAGGATAATCACTGAGAAGATGGATATCACAATAGAGAAAGAGAACTACGAGCTTCGTGAAGAGGTGACTACCCTTCAGGCTGAAATGGAAAGATGACAACTATGGTGGAAAATTTGGTGATTGTTCAGAATCAGTCATTGACTCCCTCATCTCCTTGTTCAACTCAAGCACAAATCTAGACCACAATGATCTTTGAAGTTGTTAATGCTCTTGTTCCTGCAACTCCAATCAGTGTTCCACGATATTAGATGCCACATGGATATCCTTGGGGCATGCCACTCTAGTTTATGCTTGAAGGATACCAACCAGCTGTTGAAGTTCATATAATGAAACATGTAATGTATACTCCCCCTCATGGGATGGATATTCCTCTCCCTATAATGTTTATCCTGCCTTCAATGGTGCATATTGTCCCCTTTGGAAATGAACAAGTCTACCATACTGAACCGTCTGAATGTTTGGGTGTTGAGTAAAGGATAGATGATTTCCAAAACCAGTTTCAAGATATGCAGAAAGAGCTAAAAGCCCTTCATGGGAAGGACCTATTTGGAAAGAATGCTCATGACTTATGACTGGTTCCAAATTTGAAGATACCAGCAAAGTTTAAAGTACCTGACTTTGAAAAGTACATAGGGAATTCTTTTCGAGAAAATCACTTGGTCATGTATGGCAGAAAGATGTCAACCCAAACTGATAATAACTAGCTATTTATCCACTACTTTCAATATAGTTTATTTGGTGCTGCTCTCAGATGGTACATGAGTTTGAATAATACACATATTTGTACTTTCAGAGACCTTGGTGAAGCCTTTACTCGTCAGTATAAATATAATGTTGACATGGCTCAAGACAAAGATCAAATTCGAGCTATGTCCCCAAAATACAAGGAAAGCTTTAAAGAATATGCACAAAGACGGCGTGAGGTTACCGCCAAGGTCTGTCCTCCCCTAGAAGAAAAAGAAATGACAAAACAATTTCTGAATACCATGGGACAGTTATACTATGAAAGAATGATTGTGAGTATGCCGAATGATTTCAATCAAATGGTGAATATGGGAATGTGAATCGAGGAAGGTATGCATGCAGGACAGTTGACCAGAGAAATTGGTTCATCAAGCGGGATCAGAAAATTTGGAAGTAGTTTCATAAAGAAGAAAGAATAAGATGTCAATGTAGTATTATCTAGAAGACCAAGAAGAAGTTATCCACAGTAACATGTTGCATCTATCACTCTCATCATTAATCTAACGCCTACGAGGCCAGCTTACCAGCCACATTTCCCTCAACAACAAAGAATTCAGTAGCCTTAGAAATAAGCTTACAACAATCAACAATCAACATACAACAATCAGTAAAACAAAATAAGAAGTGTGGTGCATTTTGACCTGATCCCAATCACTTGTGAAGAATTGCTACCTCGTTTACTGCAAAAGAATATGGTTCAAACAAGAGCATTATCTGATATCCAAAGAGACATTTCGTATTGGTATAAGGAATATGCTCACTGTGTCTTTCACTAAGGAGATCCAGGTCACAGTACTGAGAATTGTTTCCCATTGAAGATTGAAGTCCAAAAATTTGTCAGAAGTGGTATCTTATCATTTAGATATGTTGGTCCGACTGTGAAAGCTAATCCACTACCTAATCATGGTGAGCATGTTATGAATATGGTATATGGATCTCCTGGCAGCTACCTTATCTTTTATGTACGTTTTATGAGAGGAGATCTGACAAAGATGTATACCACTTTTGTAGACTTGGCCATTAGAGACCATCAGTCTATGCTGATTGCAGAATCTGCTCCAAAAACCATTGTGGTTGCTCAATTGTACAAATAGGTATTTAAAGCATGTTGGATAGGGATCTTATTATCTCTACTAGAAACAAGTATGACTGAGTGAATATGATTGAAATCTATTCTGATAAACCTATAATTGAAGATCTCAACACAGTAACTCTCGTAGAGATACATGAAAAATGGGTTCAAAAGGGGTTGTTTGATGTTACTCATGATATTTGTCCAAACTGTGAAGGAAAACTTCATAGGTGTGTTGTTGCAAGAGCATATTTCCAGATATTGAAAAACTTAGGCCTGTTTAAAGATGAAGCAATAGCTATCATTACTGATAGAAGAAGAAAAGAAAAAGAGTCAGTTAAACCTATGATGTTAGTTGAGGACTCTCTTGATACAGATGTGGAGGTCATTATTTATAAAGGGAAATATGAGGATGCTGAAGTGAATGCCACAGTCCCCCATTTAAACATACATGAGTCTTTGGAAGTAACATATAACAGTCTAAGAACTCCTGTTTCTCCTAGCGTTGATTCTGATAAAGTTATGTCATACAAATACAATGCTACTATGATTGAAAACAGAAAGGAGGTTCACATTCCTTCACCTTCTTCTATTGTTAACATTGTTGATGTTAGTGGTTTGACCCACAACGATCATGTGTTCTATATTGTACCTCCAAGGAAAGTTAGGAGTGTCCCGATTAAAGCTCCGGTTGTGACTCCTAATCTTGGGATAGAGAATAGACAATCTAGCAAAACCAATTTGAATGATGATACTGATGAAGTCCTAAAGTTGATTAAGAAAAGTGAATAAAAGGTGATAGATCAGTTGTTATAGACACCTTCTGAAATCTCTATACTCTCTCTATTGATGAATTATGACACCCATAGAGAAGCGCTTATGAAAGTGCTTTACCAAGCATTTGTTAACCAGGATGTAACGATTGACCGATTCAGCGGGATAGTGGGAAATATCACTGCATGTAACAACTTGAGCTTTAGTGATGAAGACCTCCTGGAGGAAGGAAATAATCACAATTTCACACGGCACGTATCAATGAGTTATCTATCATATGGTTTTTCCAATGTGTTAGTAGACACTGGTTCTTCCCTAAATGTCATGCCTAAATCTACACTATCTAGGATCTCATACCAAGGCACTCCTATGAGAAGTAGTGGAGTTATTGTTAAAGCATTTGATGGCTTAAGGAAGACGGTAATTTGGAAAATAGACTTACCAATGAAGATTGGTCCTCACTCATTCTAGATAAAATTCCAAGTAATGGATATCCAGGCTGCTTACAGTTGTTTATTGGGACGACCATGGATTCATACTATGGGAGTTGTCACTTCAACGCTCCACCAAAAGCTGAAATTTGTAAACAATGGAAAGTTGGTTGTGGTAGGTGGAGAACAAGATTTGATTGTGATTCATGTCTCACCACTCTCTTACATTGACGCTAGTGAAGAGGTTGTCACTCAGTTTCAAGTACTTTTTATCACTGATGAAAGTACTAATAAGAATGGGGCATCCATTTCTTCGTACAAATATGCGCAATGAGTGGTGTAAAGTGGTAATAAAACTGGTTGGGGTGTTGTGTTGGACTTACCTGAAAACAAGTTTGGAGAAGGCTTAGGTTTTTCTCCTACAACCTCCAAAGATGATAAAAGAGATACTGACATTCGTATTATTCAAGAGATGTTCTGTAGTGCAAGCTTTATTAGCCCAACAATGCCCGAAGTCAACAACATTCTTGAAGATGATCCAAAGGAGGATTCACCAAGCTTCGTGACACATGGAAATATTATCCAAAACAATATCATCCTTGATGTCCCCTATTCCATTCACATTTCAAAGTAATGATCTTGTTGTTGTTTTTAAAACCTTTCACTCTGCCCAAGGCGAAAGATTAGTGTTATACCCAAATTTTTCTCCTAAGACCATCCATCATTTGATATCATCACAATACACCAAGATCACAAACTTGGGTGGTCACCTCTTCTACTCTCTCCTTTCTTTAAGGTTTCCCTTGGGGGATCACTAAACCCTTTGATTTGTGTATTGTGTATTGTATATGTGTATTTTATGTTTACTAACCCTTAACCAAAATCCAAAAAGATGTATGCATTTCCTCTTATGCTTTATACATTGTAGTTATAGTTCCAGGCGCATCTATCTCACCTCCTAAGCTAGGGTTTTGAAGATTAATCCTCAGTCAACTGGCTATTCATTAGACTTTAAAAGCTTGAACTTCAAAGCTATGTTTATGGCATCGAAGTGCTATGGTTTGATAACTCTCTCAATTTCATTTGGTCAAGTTTGTCTCAAATTTAGTGGTTGAATTCATCAAGAAACTTCATAGGTTCATTTGTTTATTTCCATGCCTTCTTCAGCAAGTTTCATCAAGAAATGAGTCCTCACATCAAGTGTGCTTCAAGACAACATGATTTAAAGGTCTAATGTGATTCATCATGCCTTAATTTGCATGAAAGGTTCAAAAGATTCAAAGTTGATTCAAGATTGTTGACCTAATTAAGGCAAGCCCTTAATTCTATGGTCACAAGTGCATAACCCTCTCAATATTCAATATTTTAAAGTGCTTCATTTTGCTATGGACTCTTCTGATCATTTACAATAACTTCTCTTCACATGGCAAGATTCAAGTGTGCAAAAAGGATTATCAAAACTTTGAAAAGATTACAAGTCCTTTGAGAAAACCATTGAAATCTTTGACTTGACTTTAAAAGATCATAACTTGGTAAGTTTTCATCTCCTTGAGATCATTCTTTTTTCACAACGATCTTGAGGATGTCTACTACAACTTTGATTAAAATTTCAAGATCTAAAAATGTTGGGAAAGTTATGGAATTGATGAAAACATTATAGGTCATCAATGGATTTCTCAAGAAAGTTTCATCAAATTCCAAGAACCATAAATCTCTCATTTTGTATGATCTTTGAATGATATCAATTACATAGTTCAATTTTAAGAGTCTACTTCATTTAATATTCAAGGATCAAGAACTAATTTTGAGTGGAAGGTCTTGTAAGTTTGCAAAACATTATAGGTCACATTGAGATTCTATACTTAGAAATTTTTCTAAGTATAAATTTCAGTGAGTTTTTTCTTGATTTCAAAGAGACATAACTTTGTGCTCAAATTTCCAAATGAAACCTTTCTTGGAAAATTGTAAAGCTTGTGATAAAATCTACACATCCCAAAAGGAATCAAGCCATAAATCCTTCTATATTGCTTGCACCATGGTTTTGAAGTTGGTGCTTTGAAATTGAATTTTCCACTTGCAGTCAGGTTCCAATTTGTTTAATGTGGATTCTAATGACCAAATTGATTCATGATTTCCACTTAGACATGTTTAACAAACTTTCCTGGACCGGTTTAAGCATTGAAATGCAGCATTAGAGTGAGTTTTGATACATATGGGGTTACCCTTTTTGCAAACATCAGGTTAGCTTGGTTTGCACAATTTTCTCACAAATTCTTCCAACTCTCATCACCATTCATTATCCTATAAATAAAATAACATATTCCATTCATTTCCTCAAGCTTGGATAGCCAAAATCATCCTGCCAAAGTCACACTCAAATCTTGAAATTTGAAAATCAATTTCATTATTTCAAGTCTTCTTTCTCAAAACTGTCTATTGATTCTTCATCCTTGATCATCATATAAAATTTTCACAACAAAATCCAAGCAATTTAAGCATAGAATCAAGCTACAGAAGTTCAGTTTCATAGGCTTATAAAGTGAACTTTGTTCAGGTAGATTACTGAACCAAATCATTTCAAATAAATTGTTAGGATGTAGACCCTTCTTCTCTGAATCTCATGCATCTCTTGGTTTCCATTTTCATGTTGATTTGAGCTTGTAATTTCAAAATTATTTGTACATTTTCTCTCTGGTATTTTCCAAATCGACTGAGTTGTGGTTTAAATAAATTTTTCATGAAGGCATGGTTGAGATCGTCTTGATGATACGCTTCCAATGATACTAGCCTCATGACCAATGGTTTCCGTTTTAAGAATCTGGTTATTTCCCTAGTTAAAGGCGTCTGGAGGCTGAAGATGACCAACGTGTCATCCTCAACCAATGAAATAATGCCAATTGTTTTAATTTCATTCACTTGACCTTTTTGGCTATGATGTGTGTGCAATGACTGATGTTTACCATGCATTTGTGTCTTTGATACATCCAGATTGCCATGTCAATTAATAAAGGGAGATCTAACGCCTCTCATATTTTCTAATTTTATCTCTTTTTCTATTTTTGTTTTTTAATTCATTTAACTTCAAAAATTCACATCTCTTTTATTTTTTATCCAAAAATTATGAAATCTTACACAAAAATACTTTGAATTATGTCTGACTTTGTGAATATTTTTTTATATTTTTATTTCAATATTTGCTATTGTTTATAATTTTTGGATTGACCTCATTTGATTTTTATTTTTGACTTTGCTATTTTTTGTGATTTTTTTTGTTTATTTTAATTAATTTTTGTATTTTAAAATCAGTTTCTGCCCATTTAAAATTCTGGAAAATTTGTCAACAGGTCTTGACTCATGTTTGACCTCTGGTAACTTTTTAGAGTTATTATTTGGTATTTTGATACACTTTGTGTATTTCATTAATTAATTCCATTTAATTAACAATTTTTAAAATTGTTTTTAATTGTTTTAAATGCATTTTATTTTCTTTTTTGTGATTGGCTCTGACTTGTGGGTAATTGATGACACTTTGGGTCAATTTCCTTAACCTCATTGGATCTTGGGTCTTGATAGGTTGAAAAACCAAATCCACCAAAATGGATGAATGATTTTGATGATAACTGAAACCCTCCTTTTAATGCATGTGAGGCTTTGGTTCCACTGTGACATTTCCCCTCGTCTCATCTCTTTCTTTTTTCCTTTAAGTGATCATTAGTGGCTCAAACTTTATATTTAAATGTTCAAGTATGATTGACTATTGAACTATGGTTCAAAACCTTTTAAGCTTATTTTAAGGAGGCTTTTCTTTTATCAATCCTCTAACAAGTTTTCATCAACTTTAACCTAAGTTCAATATTCAATCATCATTTATCATTTAATATGGATTATATCTCCTTCATCCTTCTGTTCTTCTTTTTCTTTAAATGATCATTTGTGGCACAAACTTTATGTTTGAATGTGTTGATTTATTATTTTGGATCCAATACCTTTGAAATTTGTTGTTAGTGTAATCTCAAGCCTCAACTCAACTTTAGTTTTGATGAAAGACAAACAAGCTAGTTTGATGAAAGACAAACAAACATTATGGAAAGAAGGAAAAGAAGTGGAAATCATCTTAAAGCATCATTCACTCAAAGCTTCAAGGAACTTGGCAAGCAATCAAGTATATCAATTCTCAATTAAACTACACTGATTAGAAATGCTCAAAAATGATATACACACTTGCCACATCACTTCAATTATATTTCAAAACAATTTTTAAGTTTTTCTCTGCTGTAAATCGATTAACATCTTGTGTAAATCGATTTACACATGCTTTTTCAAAAACTGTTTGCTCCTGCCAGCAATCGATTTACAGGTTGTGTAAATCGATTGATCACAGAACAAACTGATTTTTTAACACTTGTAAATCGATTGACACAACATGCTAATCGATTTACACTTCAAACTTTTTGAAATTCTGAACGTTACAAACACGTGCAATCGATTTGCATGTTATGTTAATCGATTTGCACATTGAAAACTTTGAAAAATCTGAACTGGTTTCAAGATATCCTTCATACCTTTTCTCCAATAGTTGCATGATCAAACATTGCATCTTGTCAAGTTTCACAAACAGAAAAGTGTCCTTTTGGAAAGGTATCTTGATTACTATATATTACAAAATATTTTCAAATCATAAAAAATCTCTTCTCTTGCAATAAAATCTGAACTTTGTAAAATATTCAAACTTCATATTTCTTAACTTTTAAGAACAAAGATTTTCTGCACTTTCACACATATAAAGAACAGAAATCTTTGAGCATTATCTAACCATTGTGTTACAGTTTGAATTGCTTACAAGAGAAGAAAGAAGAAACTTCAAAGAAGTCACTCTAAGTGATCAACATCTTTCAAGAAATCATACTTCATAAAAACATACAAAGTGTAACTTATTTCCAGGATTGTTGGAATTAAGTATTAGATTACTTTTGTTCCTTGTTGTCCATTATTGGAAACAAGAGGTATCTTTTGAGAGGATTGTTCTCATTAGACTTATTGGAAATCCAAGAGGGTGTTCTTGGTTATTTGTTAGGTTCTTTAGTGGATAAGACTAGGAAGAGTCTTGTAAAAGTTCTAACAATATAGTAAAATCTCTTGCGTGTTTGCAAGGGGACTGGACGTACTTCCGGGTTGTGGAAGGAACCAGGATAATTCTCCGTGTCTTTTTACTTTCTGCACTTTACAGTTTTCAAAGCACTAAATCAAAACCAGAAAGTATAAAATAAGTCAAAAATCGACCATCACCTAATTCACCCCCCCTCTTAGGCGCAATCTTAATCTTACAATTGGTATCAGAGCAGGTTATAGGTAACCTGCTCCTAGAGATCCAGTATGGCTTCCGCAAATCATCAACCAGTTTTCAGAGATGGTGGTAGTAACAACAAGCCTCCTCTATTTTGTGGTGAATATTTTGACTTTTGGAAAATACGCATGAAGGCGCATTTAGAAGCACAGGGAGAGGAAGTATGGGATGCTGTTGAAAATGGTCCATTTATCCCAATAACGGTAATCAATGGCGTTGGGTCTGCAAAGCCCAAAACTGTATGGGACGACGATGATAAAAAGAAAGTTCTCTATGACAAAAAGGCAATAAACCTTCTTCAAGGTGCTCTCAGTATGGATGAATTTTTTCGTGTCTCAAACTGCAAAACAGCAAAGGAAATTTGGGATACCTTGGTTCAAACTCATGAAGGAACGGCTGAAGTAAAAAGATCAAGGCTAAATACCTTGAGTCAAGAATATGAACTATTTCGAATGCAGCCCGGAGAATCCATTCTTGACTTACAAAAGAGATTTGTGCATTTGACAAATCACTTAATTGCTCTTGGTAAAACCCTGTCAAATGATGAACTCAACTTGAAAATCCTTAGATCATTGACTAGGGAATGGCAACCAAAGGTAACGGCAATCTCGGAAAAGAAGAGTCTCTCCGCAATGACTTCCGCTACATTATTCGGCAAACTTCAAGAATACGAAACGGAACTCGGTAGACTTGAAAAACATGAGAATCTAGAAAAGAAGTCCAAAAACATTGCCTTAAAAATTGATTCAAAAGAAGTGGTAAAAGAAGACAATCCGGAAGAAGATGAAAATTTCATGCTTCTAGTGAAAAGACTTGGGAAGTTTTTTGGCAGAAATGACAAAGGCGGATCTCATGCACATAAGAGAAAGCACTTCAAGAAAAGAGAAGCCTCCACATCAACTCAAGATGTCTCATGTTATGAATGTGGAAAGCAAGGACACATCAAGCCAAACTGTCCAAATCTCCCAAAGAAAAATGGATTCAAAGGAAAGGACTCAAAACAAAAGAAAGCCTACATAGCATGGGAAGATAATGATATGAGCAGTTCATCGGAATCGGAAAGCGACGAATGTGCAAACTTAGCCTTAATGGCATCGCATCACTCCGACAATGAAGAAGAGGTTAGTAATGAATTTAATCTTTTTGATGATGATGTTCAAGGTGCAATTGATGAACTCTTGAAAGAATGCAAAAGTTTATACAAAAAGGTGTCAAAACAAGAAAAAGAACTTCTAAGTTGTCTAGAAAAAATTGACACCATGACTAAAGATTTTGATCTTCAAAAACAAAATTTTATAAAAGAAAAGGAAAACTTTGCATGCTCCAAGTGTGAATCAAATGTCTTTCAAATTGTTCAATTGAAAAGAGTCATTGAACGATATGAAAAAGGACAAATAGGATTGGAAGGATTACTAAGCCAACAACGTTATCCTAATGATAAAAGAGGTCTTGGTTATGTGAATACTAAGAAACCAAGTAACAATCCCACTGTTTTTGTAAAGGCTAGTAATAGTTCCAATCCCAAGAAAGTAGAAAAGAAGCAAGTTGTTCATAATCATCAAAAGAAAAAGGCTAATGTATCTAAAAGAAAACAAATTCCTAGATACAAGAGCAAATTTGTTCCAAACTGTTTTTACTGTGGTATTATTGGACACACACCAAATGCATGCTATATTAGAAATTTCAGTATGGCTAGTGGACATTATGCATGGGTGAAAAAGGGAACTAACTATGAAGGACCCAAGGCAACTTGGGTACCTAACAAGAAATAATTTGTTTTTGTAGGTATGCTTGAAATCCACTTCAAATGTTTGGTATCTTGACAGTGGATGTTCAAAGCATATGACAGGAGATGTACACCAATTTTCATATCTAGTACATAAAGCCAAAGGGTATGTCACCTATGGAGACAACACCAAAGGAAAGATTCTTGGCGTTGGAATAGTTGGCACACCTCCATCCATTCAAATTGAGGATGTTCTCTATGTTGAAGGATTAAAGCACAACCTTCTTAGCATAAGTCAACTTTGCGATAGAGGGTTCAAGATCAAATTCAACAAAGAAGAATGCCTTATTATGGATGAGGCAACCAATGAGGTAAAACTCAAAGGTATAAGATCTAACAATATTTTTGTGATTACTCTAGATGATTTGTCTATGAAGGTACAATGTCTTATGGTAAACAACAATGACGCTTGGTTATGGCATAAGAGGATTGCTCACATTCACATGGAGCACTTGAACAAATTGGTTAAGCATGACTTAGTTATTGGTCTACCAAAGATGAAGTTCATCAAAGACAAATTATGTAGTGCATGCCAAAAGGGCAAACAGACCAAATCAACTTTCAAACCAAAGAATGTGGTTTCAACAACAAGACCACTTCAATTGTTGCACATGGATCTTTTTGGTCCATCTAGAACAAGAAGCTTCGGAGGTAACATTTATGCATTAGTTATTGTAGATGATTTTTCCCGTTTCACTTGGACTTTGTTTTTAGTACACAAGAATGAAGCATTCAAGGCATTCAAGAGATATGCAAAACAAGTTCAAAATGAGAAGTCATCAAAGATAACATCAATCCGAAGTGATCACGGTGGAGAGTTCCAAAACAGTCTATTTGAAGAATTTTGTGAAGAAAATGGGATCTTCCACAATTTTTCAGCACCAAGAACTCCACAACAAAATGGAGTAGTTGAAAGGAAAAATAGGTCTTTGGTGGAACTTGCTAGAACCATGCTAAGTGACTCAAGTTTGCCTAAATATTTTTGGGCGGATGCGGTAAGCACGGCATGTTATGTAAGCAATCGCGTGATCATAAGACCTATACTAAAGAAAACTCCATATGAGATCTACAAAGGAAGAAAACCAAATATCTCTCACTTTCATATTTTCGGGTGCAAATGTTTTGTCCTTAACAACGACAAAGACAATCTCGGTAAGTTCGATGAAAAATCGGATGAAGGTATCTTTCTTGGTTACTCCCTTTCTAGCAAAGCTTTTAGAATTTACAATAAAAGAACTTTAACTATAGAAGAATCAATGCATGTTTCTTTTGATGAATCTAACACCTCCAAGGAGGAAGTTGCTATTTGTGATGATGATGATTCTATAGATTTATCTCATGAGATTTCCTGCGGAGATGGCAAAATTGTCAATCCGGAACAAACACATGAACTTTCACATCAAAATGAAAATGATGATGATCTTCCTCAAGAATGGAGAACTCATCGTGATCATCCAATTGACAATATAATTGGAGATATTAGCAAAGGAGTATCTACTCGACTAAATCTTAAGGATGCATGCTTAAATATGGCGTTTGTATCTCAAGTTGAACCTACTAAAGTGGCTCAAGCACTAGAAGATGATCAATGGATCCTTGCCATGCAAGAAGAGTTAAACCAATTCGAGCGGAATGAAGTTTGGGAACTTGTTCCTAATCCAGGAAATAAACGTATCATTGGAACCAAATGGGTTTTCAAAAACAAGATGGATGAAAATGGAATAATCACTCGAAACAAGGCAAGACTAGTTGCTCAAGGATACAACCAAGAGGAAGGAATTGATTTTGAAGAAACTTTTGCTCCGGTAGCACGTTTGGAAGCAATAAGACTATTACTTGCATATGCATGCTCATTGGACTTTGAACTTTTTCAAATGGATGTAAAAAGCGCATTTCTCAACGGATTCATAAATGAAGAAGTCTATGTAAAGCAACCTCCCGGATTTGAAGACTTCAAACATCCTAATCATGTCTTCAAACTGAAGAAAGCTCTCTATGGGCTGAAGCAAGCACCAAGGGCTTGGTATGATAGACTAAGCGCATTCCTATGTGAAAAAGGGTTTGTAAAGGGTAAAGTTGATACCACTCTCTTCATAAAAAATGTTAATCATCATACCTTACTTGTACAAATCTATGTAGATGATATTGTTTTCGGTTCAACTAACCAAAATATGTGCAAGGAATTTTCGTCTATGATGCAAGGAGAGTTTGAGATGTCTATGATGGGAAGATTGAATTTCTTTCTTGGTCTTCAAATTAAGCAACTCAAACATGGTATCTTCGTAAACCAATCAAAATATTGCAAAGACCTTATAAAGAAGTTTGAGATGGAAAGTAGCAAAGAAAGTGCAATTCCTATGGGATCCGGCACCTATCTTGACCCAGATGAATCAGGAAATTCTATTGACATAACTAAGTATCGTGGAATGATTGGCTCACTCCTTTATTTAACAGCAAGTAGACCTGACATTATGTTCAGCGTTTGCCTATGTGCAAGATATCAAGCCAATCCTAAAGAGTCTCACCTTGCAGCAGTCAAGCGCATAATAAAATATCTCAAAGGAACAACCAACGTCGGATTATGGTATCCAAAAGGTAGTATGTGCAATCTAGTTGGTTATTCTGATGCTGACTATGCAGGTTGCAAAACTGATCGCAAAAGTACAAGTGGAACATGTCACATTCTTGGAAATGCCTTGGTTTCATGGTCATGCAAAAAGCAAGCAAGCGTAGCTCTCAGCACTGCCGAAGCAGAATACATTGCGGCTGGAAGTGGATGCGCTCAAATTCTTTGGCTAAAACAACAATTACTTGACTATGGAGTAAACCTTGGATGCATTCCTCTTCGATGTGATAACACAAGTGCGATCAATATTACGAAAAATCCAGTTATGCATTCCCGGACGAAACACATTGACATCAGACATCATTTCATCCGAGACCATGTACTCAAAGGAGATGTCGAGATCACATTTGTGGACACTCAAAATCAACTCGCGGACATCTTCACAAAACCACTTGCAAAGGATGCATTTTTCAAAATTCGTCGTGAACTTGGAATCCTCGATGAACAAGATATTTAAGGTGCACTCAATCCTTGACTATACCTTAATGTACATATATATGTGGTTAGACATTGTTTCAAATGTTAAAAATAATGATGTTTTAAATTTTCTCTTTAAGTAAATCGATTTACACCATATGTCAATCGATTTACTACTGAAGCAAATCATTTCTTTTAATAAAATCTTCTGTGTAAATCGATTTACACAATATGTCAATCGATTTACTACTGAAGCAAATCATTTTTTTTAATAAAATCTTGTGTGTAAATCGATTTACACAATATGTAAATCGATTTACCACTGAACGAAAATTACTTTTTATGAAAAATGTTCTGTGTAAATCGATTTAACCAAGGGGTAAATCGATTTACCACAGAATCTGAAGCATTTTTTTGTATTTTCTCTATGCAATTTATTTTGTTTTATCATGTGATACCTATATGAGCTTTTAATATATTGGTCAAACATTCATTGTCTCTCAACCTCCCACCTTTCTATTGCCCAATCAATAAAACCTTGACCAAATTATCAAATTAAGTCTCATAAAGACCTCACTTACCCTACTATACTATTTAATCTCACCAAAACTCCCTCACTATCTCATAACACCAACACACTCTCTCACATAACAACACAAAAGAACTCTATATCTCTCTTTTCAAAACCCTAACAAGATCCATGGCTCCCAAGAGAAAAGCCTCTGCCTCAGAGAAAGGAAAGAAGCCAGCTTCGTCAACATCTGAAAACTCTGTGCTCGAGTACCTCACGGATCCACAGCGGGACAGATTTCTCAAGCATTTTCAAAAGAAAATCATCTCTACTCCAAAGTTTGGTATGTTATCTACTTTTCCAGATGAATGCTTCTCATTTCAAAGAGATTTCATTGCTTATGGGTTAGAACCATTAATATCTTCACATGGTTTCTATTACCCGGATCTGGTTAAAATTTTCTACAGCAACATGTGCTATGACAACAACAAATGTTATACATATGTCCTTGGAAAAAGAATCCCTCTGTATTCCAAAACTCTTGGCAGAATCTTGAACATTCCATATTCTGGAAGTACCCTCTATGATCCAGAAGATGCTGCTTGGGAAAACTATCAGAAGCGAGAATTTTTCTATAGCATTGGAAGGTTATCAGAATCTGAATACCGT
Organism: Vicia faba; assembly: GCA_948472305.1. Classification (NCBI taxonomy): domain Eukaryota; kingdom Viridiplantae; phylum Streptophyta; class Magnoliopsida; order Fabales; family Fabaceae; genus Vicia; species Vicia faba. The sequence continues at coordinate 264,359,006 of OX451737.1, read as the reverse complement.
GCCAAGCGGATTCGCAGTCTTGGCGGGGTTACTCCAGCTAGGGACACATGGAGTGCTGGAAATTTCCATATTGATGATAGGTTGTTTCACTATTTTCTGGTGTATATTTTGTTTCCTAGAGCAGGGAATCATTGTACGGTGACCGACCTAGAACTTCAAATCATCTATGCAAGGAAAAATGGAATCCCGGTTAATTGGGCAAAATTGATTGTGATGCATATGCTAAAAGTTGCCGCAAGGGCCACCTTTCTACCATATGCATATTTCATTACAAGGATTATGGCAGCTTATGATATAGATTTCACTGGATTTGAGCGGATTGAAATGGATCCAATCACCACTAGGATCTCCATCAAAAATGTTGATTCAAGAATGGGTGTTCATTTCAATGCTGAAGCAAAAACCATAACTTACATTGGAGAAGATGTGGTCGGCGATGAAGGTCATAATGCAGATGAAGAAGACCATGAAGTTCCTCCTGCTGCTGCTTCTGGTCCCACAAATCAAGATGTTATGGATTTCATGACGCAACAGTTTGCTTCTCTCAATTCTAACATCAATGCTCGATGGACGGAGATAAATGACTCTACCTCATCTCGAATAGATGCTTTTCAGAATGATGTGAACCAACAATTTTCATATCTTTATTCACATCTTCATATCCCTCCATACGACCCAACCAATCCTGCACCTCCGCCTCCTCAATACACCGAACCACCTCTTCAACAATAATTTCCTTATCAAGGACCTTTCTAAAAATGTTCTTGATCAATGTTATTAAATTCTTAGTATTAGTATCATTATGGATTTTGTCTTGTTTTATTTTGTTCATTTTATGTAGTGTGTTCTTAAAACTTTGTTCGATAATTTTGAAAGTTTTGTGTTTTTCATTCATGTTCCTATACATTTCTTTCTGGTATACTTTCTTGTTGCATCTTTCCCTTCTTTTTGATAATGTCAAAGGGGGAGAAGGATGTAATAGCACTTTATGGTTGTTTGTTTTCATTGTCTTTACAGAGCAAACTTTCAAATCTTTTTCTCCATAGGGGGAGAAATCTTCTCAGGGGGAGAAAACACCTTTTGCTCAAATTCTGATCAACACATAAAGGAAAATGGTTTGTCATCATCAAAAAGGGGGAGAATGTAATCTCAAGCCTCAACTCAACTTTAGTTTTGATGAAAGACAAACAAGCTAGTTTGATGAAAGACAAACAAGCATTATGGAAAGAAGGAAAAGAAGTGGAAATCATCTTAAAGCATCATTCACTCAAAGCTTCAAGGAACTTGGCAAGCAATCAAGTATATCAATTCTCAATTAAACTACACTGATTAGAAATGCTCAAAAATGATATACACACTTGCCACATCACTTCAATTATATTTCAAAACAATTTTTAAGTTTTTCTCTGCTGTAAATCGATTAACATCTTGTGTAAATCGATTTACACATGCTTTTTCAAAAACTGTTTGCTCCTGCCAGCAATCGATTTACAGGTTGTGTAAATCGATTGATCACAGAACAAACTGATTTTTTAACACTTGTAAATCGATTGACACAACATGCTAATCGATTTACACTTCAAACTTTTTGAAATTCTGAACGTTACAAACACGTGCAATCGATTTGCATGTTATGTTAATCGATTTGCACATTGAAAACTTTGAAAAATCTGAACTGGTTTCAAGATATCCTTCATACCTTTTCTCCAATAGTTGCATGATCAAACATTGCATCTTGTCAAGTTTCACAAACAGAAAAGTGTCCTTTTGGAAAGGTATCTTGATTACTATATATTACAAAATATTTTCAAATCATAAAAAATCTCTTCTCTTGCAATAAAATCTGAACTTTGTAAAATATTCAAACTTCATATTTCTTAACTTTTAAGAACAAAGATTTTCTGCACTTTCACACATATAAAGAACAGAAATCTTTGAGCATTATCTAACCATTGTGTTACAGTTTGAATTGCTTACAAGAGAAGAAAGAAGAAACTTCAAAGAAGTCACTCTAAGTGATCAACATCTTTCAAGAAATCATACTTCATAAAAACATACAAAGTGTAACTTATTTCCAGGATTGTTGGAATTAAGTATTAGATTACTTTTGTTCCTTGTTGTCCATTATTGGAAACAAGAGGTATCTTTTGAGAGGATTGTTCTCATTAGACTTATTGGAAATCCAAGAGGGTGTTCTTGGTTATTTGTTAGGTTCTTTAGTGGATAAGACTAGGAAGAGTCTTGTAAAAGTTCTAACAATATAGTAAAATCTCTTGCGTGTTTGCAAGGGGACTGGACGTACTTCCGGGTTGTGGAAGGAACCAGGATAATTCTCCGTGTCTTTTTACTTTCTGCACTTTACAGTTTTCAAAGCACTAAATCAAAACCAGAAAGTATAAAATAAGTCAAAAATCGACCATCACCTAATTCACCCCCCCTCTTAGGCGCAATCTTAATCTTACAGTTAGGAGGATTTGATTTTATCAATCCTCTAATTAGTTTTCATTATTCTCGGTCCAAGATCATCATTCAATCATCATTGATTATGCCTTTAACCATTAACCATTAACCATTAACTTCTAACTCATTACAATTAACTTTACTTTATGCCTTTACTTTATGCATTTATTATACGTATTCACTTTTATGTACCTTTTATCTTTAGCATTTACATCTCATGCTATTTGCTTTTTGCTCACTTGAGCATTTATTTTTTGTGTCATTTCTTCTTTGCTCATTTGAGTTTTTTTTAAGACACTTAATAACCAACTTGAACAATAAAATACTTAAGGCTCTTTATAGACTATTGGTTACTATCCTTGGAATACTGGAGTTATAGATCTCTTGGACTTAGGATTAAAAGCTCTGATACTTGGAGACCCTGAGACCTTTAAACTTTGTTTACTTGTTGTTATTCTGCTTGCGTATTTGGAAATCGTTTGTGCGCAGGTACTATTATGTTGGCCTTAAGTGATCTATATGGCACATTAAAAAATATTGAAGACCTTGCTTTGGGTTTTAAAACCTTGGATTTCTTTGATACTTCATTGTTTGTGATTTATTTTCACATGATGATTGGTATGCTCTTGGCCTATTTGGTACTTGTGGATTTTAACCCAAAGGATGAGAATTCTACATTGACTTTATTATGTCAAGTGTTGGCTTCTTGGTTGGTTAGACCCTTCCTTACCTTAGCTTTTACTTTATGCTTTAGGATATCTCTTCATATCCTCCCATTCTTCTTTAATTTTCAAAATCTTCTCCCTTTTTCAAAGGATTCTTGTTTTCCAACTTGAACGACGTTCATAATAAACCTGTACTTAGGTCCATTCCTTTTTCAAAACTATTTTTTTAATCAACTCATCAATCAACCTTAACCAAGATATGACTTCTTTATTCAATAATTAAAAAATATAAAACAAATTCAAACCTCTCTGCCACTTTGGCTTTTCATCTTTAAAACATTTTCTTTAAAATTAACCAACACACCAATTTTGGTCTTTTTTACCCGAACTACATGGATTTTGACTTCAACATTGCACACTGTTGGTATGTAGGCCTAGAGCTCATTGGAAGCTTTATCAAATCAAAAATTGTAAAAAAACACTTCTTTTCTCATCCCCACAACCTTTTTTTTGTGTATATATATATATATATATATATATATATATATATATATATATATATATATATATATATATATATATATATATATATATATATATATATATATATATATATATATATATATATATATATATATTTCTTTTTTAGCCAAATACTCAGATTTCAAAGAGGTTCTTGCGGAGTACCGTAGATATTTAGGATGCTAATATCTTTCGTTGCATAATCAACCCCCTTACCTTGATCTCTATTTCATTTTGGGTTTTATTCGCTCTTTTCCCATTCTTTTGGATACAATAAAGTGTGGTAGGGATTTTTACTTTGTGAGTTAATTCAATTAATGGCTTAGGCTCCAAATTTTATCGCTACAGAAAAAATTGGCGACTCCACTGGGGAGAATCTCTAATTGGTTTGAGCATATCTTTGTTTATCTGTGTATGCTATATTTGTTATATATATATATATATATATATATATATATATATATATATATATATATATATATATATATATATATATATATATATATATATATATATATATATATATATATATATATATATATATATATATATATATATATATATATATATATATATATATATATATATATATATATATATATATATATATATATATATATATATATATATATATATATATATATATATATATATATATATATATATATATATATATATATATATATATATATATATATATATATATACATACCTGTTTGTCTGAATTTTGCTGGTTTTCAGGGTGTTTGGTGATCTTGTAAGTCTTATACCCAGACTTGGGCAAACATAAGTTTATGATGGGTGGTATAGTCATGTTAACTATGAAGGAGTAGTCCTGAAAAAATTGGCATGAGAATACCCCACTCAGAGGAGGCCCCCTTGATCGTAGAAACCTTAATCCATCTTGGCCTTTTAGGATGTAGTATGGAGACTAGAAGGAGTAATCCTAAAATAGTTATCACGCGATACTGCCCTGAGACGAGTTTCTCTTGAGAGTATTACTAATTACCGAGTAAATTGGGAAGTTGGTAATATCCAAAAGAGGAATGTAGAGTCAGGGAACTTTTAGAACCTTGTTCTACAGGTGGTTTAAACTCTTAGTCCTTACCTTATGGGCAGTACCTTTGACTTTATGCTCGTGACGTCTAACCTATGAACCCCCATGTTTGTGATCTTGTGTGTGATTATTGCATCATCATGCACCCATGAACCCATGATAATTCTTTAACCAAAGTTTTCAAGGAATTTAAAGACTTCTCTTTGCAAGTATCACAAGTATCCTTTTGACCGTGAATTTTGGAAGGAGAAACACTTAGAAGTACAATTTCAAGATTCCTAAGATAGAAGAGTTAAAGATTTTGGATTCTTTGATTGAGAGTCCCAAGGATTTCAGAAAGAAGTATGGAGTGCTTTTGTAACTTTTGAGTGTCAACATGAGGGATGGTATTCTCACTATGTTGGTCCAGTTCTACGATTTGTTGTACAGGTGCTTCACTTTTCCAGATTATCAGCTCATGCTTATGCTAGAGGAGCATTCTTATCTACTTGATCGACTGTAATATGGTGGGAGAACTGACTTGTTTAGAATTTTATCACAAATTTTGCAGATATCAAGAGTCTCCACCGACTTTTCTTTTATCCAATAAGGAAAGGGTGAAAAGAACAAGAAAGACCTTGATAGATTTTGATTTTGGGGGGGGGGGGGGGGGGTAAGTTATGAAAAGGGAAGGTGTTAGCACCCTTTTTCATCTATAGTTATCTACGGGCTCTTAATCGCTTAGCTCAATTTTGAAAACTTACTTTTGTGTGTGTGTTTTGAAAATATTTTTGAAAAGCCAAAGTACGGCTAACTTTGTAATAACTCTTGTATCAGTCCTCAAGAATGTATGCAAAGTGTTTGAAAATATTTTGTTTGAAAAGTGTGATGTGAGAAATGTTTTTTAGAAAAGTTTGGGAGCAAGCGATTAACAGTTTCTTACCCACTCAAGGTGGTTCTTATTATTTTCCTTCTCCTTTAGAGATAGTTCTATCTGTACCATTAGTTAGTAGGTAGCCATGTCTATTGGATGTGAAGGGACAGGCGAAGGGTCATCGTACGGTCATCGAAGGCAACACGTAAGGATGCTTTAGAAAATGTATCGGAGGGCCTAGATCATTTTCGCAGGCAACATCGAAGGGTCATCGAGGGACTATTATCTTTTATTTGAAGGTATTTTGCTAAAGCATCCCTACTTTCGAGGGACATGACTGTTATTCTGAAAGGCAACAAAGAGAGGTTACTCTAGAGGTGTAAGTGTGAAAGTGTGTTGGTTTCAGTTATTAATCTTGAAATTAGGGTTTTGATATAGGTTAGTTTTAATCTTTCCATACAAACCCTAATTACTAGAAATTGCATAAAAAATATAATAGCAGAATGTAAAGTGCATAATATAAACCTAAACTATTACAAGGTCTTGGGGCAGTTACATAAGTATAGATGCAGGAAAATAAACTCTAAGCTATTACATACTCGAAGCAGTTACATAATAAGAAAAACACGAGAAATTATAAGGTACGCTATTACATTCAAGGAAGCGTCCTATACAGTTGATCTAGGAATGTAAATAAATGAGAAAAGAAAAATAGAAAAACATAAAAGAAGAAGTTTAAATGTTTGTTAGGGTTTTTATGAAAAATGATTTACGCTGATAATTAATTAAATAAAACCTAAAAATCTAATTAATTTTAAAATAAAAAAAGGCTTAATTAATTAATTTAAAAAAAGGTTAATTAAAAAACCTAAACCTAAATAATTAGGATTTAAAAAAAAGGTTTTTGTTTAATGATTAATTAAGAGAATTAGGGTTAGGGGAATAAAAATCAAGGAAGACAAAGTTAGAAACCAAAATAAGAAAAAAATGCCAGGGGTGGGTGTTGAACTCACACTCTTTTCCTTCTACCTTGCACCATTTGCCACTGAACCATGCATTGGTTGGTGTCTGTAGACTAAGTGCTACACAAAATATAATAAACCTGTGAAAAATGGAAAATATAAAGTAAATATGGTGAATCGGTTCAAGAATGGCAATCCCTCATACTGGCATTATGGGATCCATGCGATGGCTTATACCTGTACTAATACACCTCTGAATCATGTTAGAAATGTTAGTTTCTATCAAAGCATAATAAAAATGAAAATATGAATTTCATGCAAACGTAGAAACTGGTGATGCATGGATGCGAGTTTCAGGCTTCTTGGATCATCAAGAGTGATTGATACTTACTCTATAATGTCCCTGGAGTTGATTTAGATAGTTTTTTAACCTCGAGGAAGGATGTAGATAAGGGTTTCGATTTGCCCTAGTTTGACAAAATTTTGAAGTTTTGGAAGGTGATTTCTTGCATAGTTTTTGTGTTCTCCTCTTGTTTGAATGATAAGAATATATATAGGAGAAAATTAGGTCAAGAAGAATGGGCTTAGACCTTGTATGAAAACTTTGATTTTTGTCTAAAAATAGAAATTGTAATAAGAAAAAACATGAGGATTTAATTCAAAAATAAACCCCACACGGTTTCTTCATGATCTTGGGCCTCCAACATGTTTGAATAAAAATCCTCTTAAGCATTGCACCTCCCTTTAATATTTATTTAATTTAATTTTGAATTTAAATGAATAAAATCAAAATAAATGAAATAAAAAATTAAAAGGGTGTATGAATAGATTTAGATGTTCATTATGAGATCTATAACATGTTTGGACCTTGAAATATAAGTCCATTAGCCAAAAAATTCAAGTTTGATCAATTCGGGTCTCATGCATTTTCTCAAAATTACCCAACTTGCACCAATCATAACTCTCTCAATTTTTATCATGTGAAGGTGATCTTGAACTTTTTGGAAATTCAAGATGTCCCCTACAATATATATGTTGATCATTTTTTCATTTGAAGACTTTATCTTGATGTGAATTGCTTTGACAAAAAGTGTCTTTTTGTTGACTTTTGAAATGACCTATAATATTTTGGCCCATATCTCTCAAATGAAGATTTTTTTTAGACTTGAGCTTAGAGAGACAAATTTGTAGAGAACTTAATTTCCTTCAAAATGAACTTTGGTTGAGAATTTGCTGATGAAGCATCTGAAAGTTATGCTTGGTCAAAGTGCATTTGACTTCTCCTTAAGAAAACCCTAATTTAGTAACTTTTGACTTTTGATGAATCTTGAGTTTTCTTGATGAATCATGATCAACCCTTGATCAAATGATGAATGTGACTTCAAAATATTGATGTCGACCAAAAATCTTGAAGTTTGACTGTATGTTGACCACAGTTGACTTTTTGTCCAATAGAGTTAATTTTCAATCATCTGAGCAATTGACTGAACAAACTTATGATGCAAGGCTTGAAATTTGGCATGAGAAATCTTAGAGACATACGAGAGACCATGGAATCCACTTTAGGCATTATAGGCTCAATTTTCCTTGAGAAAAGTGAAACCCTGGTTGTAGGTCAACTACTTAGGAGGAGGGTTTGTCTGGTCCAACCTTGAGTAGCCTTGAGCAATTGAAAACCCTAGGAGCATGGGGAGGTATCTTGAAGAAAATAGGAGGGAAAATTTTTAGGTATAACATTGACCTATTACTGATCATGTTCCCTTCTCTGTTTTAGAATAAGAGCCTAAGTCTCAAGATATAGCAGTAGTTACTCACCTGAAGAAGTCTGAAACTGAGGTTAATATGACTACTAAAGGAAGTATTAGGGGGTTTCCTGCTAAGTTCTTGTTGGAAAAAGCTCGTCACGTTTCTAGGATGAAGAGTATGGACGCTTTTGAGGCCATCTTTTCTCTACTCACCTATGGGTTATTCTTTTTCCCTAATGTCTACAATTTTGTTGATGTTAATTTTATAGGGATCTTCTTGACTGGGAATCCAGTCCCCACACTGCTTGGAGATGCTTATTACTCTATTCACCTCAGGAATTCTTACCAAGAGGGTATGTTTTTTTGTTGTGCGCCATTATTATATTAGTGGTTTATTTCTCACTTGCCCCGGTCTGCTGCCTTTTGGGATCTCAAGAATGAATTGTGTTGGTCGCAGAAGATTATGGCTCTTATTCATTCTGATATTGTATGGTATAATCAAGCTTATTATGGATTTATGATTATTGATAGTTGTGGTAGTTTTCCCAATGTACCTCTTCTTGGTACAAAGGAAGGTATTAACTACAACCCTGTTCTAGCATGTCGTCAACTTGGATATACAATTAGGGATAAACCAAGTAACATTAATGTGAGTGGTTTCTTTCTCAAGGTGGGAGAATACAACAAAGAATCTAAGGAAAGTATTGTTAAAGCCTGGCGCCATATCCATAGGAACGGAAGAGAAACCTTAGGACCAAGAGGTGTTGTTTCTTTGGATCCTCATCTTCAGTGGGTACAAGTAAGGGAAATTTAGTTGAAGATGCCTTATCCTCGTCAAGAACCCTTAGTTACCATTTTTATGTAGCCTAGTCCTCCTATTTTGGATGATGTTGAAGAGATTCAACTTGCTTTAGTCAGGATGCACAAGAGAAAGACTCTTGGAAGAATAAGTATCAGACCTTGGACTACTCAACACTTCAAGGGCAGTTGAAAGAGAAAGATGACTTGATTGAGATTCTTGAACAACATGCTGTGGAGAGGATGTAAGAACAAGAGGATTTATTTTCCTGTAGCATTAAACCATGTCCTAGTGATCAAGATTACTCTCACATGTATGCTACTTCTGGTGGATGGAAATGAGAAGTTAACAGGTTTGTGAAAGAGAATTAGAAGTTAAAGGATTAGATTATGAGGCTCAAAAGGAAGCGTTAACATGAAGAGGGATCTTCTTCAGCCATGACTCCTTAGGATTTTTATATTCTATTTTCTTCTCCTTGTATTTAGGATTATTTAAACTTGTACTAAAGTAATCCTTCCAAATTAATGAAATGAGGTTATTCAATATTTCAAAAATGTGTTATTCCTTCTGATATTTGCAAATCGTTTACAGCTCTTTAAATTCCTTGAAAGCTAAAAAAAATAAACAAAATAAATCATGTGCATTGCATATCATGCATCATTTAGCACATATTCTTTTGCATTCTTATATTTTCTCAGGTGTCTTATTTGTTTCTCTACTTCGTTCAGTCATCAATTTGTCGCACTTTTATAATACTCGGGCTAATTGTAAGAAGAAGATCGAAAATTTGGAACAAGAGAATCATGAACTCAGAGAAGAAGTTACTGCTTTGAGAACCAGGATGGCCAATTGGACTTCTTTGTGTCATACGCCAAATTTGCGGCCATCATTTTCAATGATCATTTTTTACTTATATTTTATTGTTTCCTTGATTATAAATTTCTTTTTCTTCAATTGGTTGACTTTTAGGTTTTATTCTAATGGGTTTTTATAGTGCATAAGAGGGGGTGTATTGTTTTAAAATGGGCCATCAAAATCTGATGGCCCATTTGGTTTGTTCTTATTAGAGAGAGGGGTGTATTTGTTTCCTTTGATCAAAGTTGCTGGCCCATTTCAGTTTTTATACAAGTCCATTAAATTTTATTTTGATTAAACAAGAGAGGGGTGTATTGGGCTTAGCTTGCTTCGCAGCTAAGCCCATTTAGGCTACGTCTTTGTATAAGTGCAAAAGGGGGTGCTTAGAAATGGCTGGCCCAATGGATTTTGAGGCCCACGTTAGTGATGAGAGGGGGGGGGGGGGAGTGTTTGGGAAACCCAATAAGCTCGATAAATAACAAGCCCGTTTATTTTTCACTATCAGTTTTACTGATTTTGTTATTTAATTATTGTCATAATCATCATTATCATATATTTTCCTGCTATATTATTATTAACTATTACTAATATTATTTCCATCATTATTTTATTATTATTTCACTGACCAAGTCAACAAGGATGTTTAAAACCCTAATTCTCAATGTACAGCCGCGGCGCCCTGTTCTCCATTCCTCTTCACTAAGTAAACCAAGAATGAAACAGATAACGTGCAAATCAAATCTTTAATTACGACAAAATAAAATATTTACAAACAGAATTATACAAATTAAAGATTGCAATACAAATCTTTATAGAAATCAGTCCAAATCTTATACGAATACAAAATCAATTACAATTGAGATTCAATCTTTCCAATTTTTTAATTTCTAACGAAAATCAAAAAAAGTAACAGCAATCAAATAAATTTCCTAATTTGTTCTAATCTAAAAACCTATAAATAAAAACCTTAATTCTAAATTTGGGAAAGGAGGAAAATTTCTAAAGATAACAGAAAAAAAGGAGAAGAAGTAGAAGTTGTGAGTCAACCTTCTTACTTTAGATCTGGGCTTCAATTTCTGAAACCATAGATATGTATTTCAATCTTGCACCGTCGCATCATCTCCGTCGCACCATTTACCTGTGAACCAAAGAAAAAAGAAGAGATTAAAAGGGAGAATCAGAAAACCAGAAGATGACTAATACAAGAAGGATCATTGCAGGGGAGGTAAGTCAATTCACTTAGCTTAGGGTTATTATTTTTGAATCTATGATTTGTGTTTAATTTTGAATTTCTGGATTTCTAAGGGTTAGGGTTCATTAGGGTTCTTATTTAGGGTTAAGGTTCATCAGGGTTAGGTTAGGGTTATAACGATTTTGGGTTTCTGGATTTTGGGTTAGGTTGTAACGCCCGTAATTTAATTAATTATTTAATTAAATTATTTTTGGAATATTTGTGAAGATGCGTTGTGATTAATTGGATTTAATTATTTTATTAAGTGGTGAAATAATATTATAAGTATAATATCATTTGACGTGGGCTTGTTTTTAAGGAATGGAAGTAGTAATAAGGGGGTGTATTAGTTTTAAGCCATTTAAGGAATAAAGAATAATAGGTTATTTTATTGTTGCTAGAAAGAATAGAAAACAGGAGGCAGTAGAAGAATAAGGATTGGGAAGAAGAACGTGAAGCTGCTGGAAAAAGAGGAAAAACGGCAGAACAAGGTTTCAACCGAAATATTATAGAGCAACCTTCAATCCAAGGTAAGGGTGGGGTTCTGACTCTATATTGGGTTCATGATAATTGGTATGTGGGGTTAGAGGTGATTGTTGTCTTGTTCATGAATTGAATGTATATGATGTTGTATGATGAAATTGATGAATTTTAGATGAATAATGATGTTCCGATGTTGTTTAATTGACGTAGAATTATAGGATAATTGTAAGTGATGATTATCTATGATTAGATTAAGTTTTTAGGGCTTAAAGTATAGAACCCATAGCGAAAACACAGAGAAAATCACAGAAATTATGCAGGACAGAGTAGTATGCGTCGACCCCAAACATGATGTGTCGATACAAGAAGGTTTAGAGACTCGGGATGAGTCGACACGAAGAGGTCTTGCGTCAATACATGAGGACTTTTAGACTCAGGATTAGTCGACACGTAGGAGCATATATCGATACATGCTGTGTGTTAGATTCAGGATGAGTCGATACAAGAGAGGATGCGTTGACTCATGTTGCAAGTTCAGTGCAGTACGCGTCGATCCAAGACGTTATGCGTTGATCCATGTTTCCTGGTTTTTGGCATAATCAGTTTGAGAATGCTGTAACTTGAGTTTTCGGACTCCGTTTGAGGTGTCGTTCGAAGCATTGAATAGCTAACGCGATGAGCTTTTATTCTTGAGGATTAAAAATGAAGAGTAGGAAGGATAACCCTAGTAATCCCAATTAGGACAAGAGTTAATTCCCTCATTAATTGTTACGTTGATTTTTGTGCAGAATGATGAGGATGAAATGTTTATAGGCTGCTGTTGGATTTGTAACAGTAGGAATAATGATAGTAATGATGTAAGATTATAGGATAGCAGTATGAATTACTGTCGTATTAATGTACAGCCGAGTTGTTGATGAGATGTTATTAATGATGTTGTATTGATAATTTACGATGAATAAATGATGTTTGATGAATTATTATGATGATATGAGATTGTTGATGAAGAGATGTTGAGATGCTTTAAGATGTAGGCCTTTGTCCAATGATGATATTGTATTGAGATGTTGTTAATTGTGGTGGTGTTATTACATTCATGATTGTGTCGCATACATTGCATTTTGAGATGGAGTTTATGCTCGTTGAGATGGCCTGTATTGGCGAATATTGAGATGAAGGTTTATGCCTCATTGATGCCTCTATTAATTAGAAAAATTTTGAGATGGGAGTTCTGCTCCAAATGGTACCACATGCATTTGCATAGTATTGAGTGGCATTATATGATTGCATAAAGAAGTGTGTATTGATGTGGTAAATGTGTATTATTATTGTTGACTATGAGATGAGAAGTGGTGATGTTATGTGATCTAATTTAATATATTAATTAGCATGCGCTTTATTATATTGTTAGATATCTCACCCCTTCTGTTTGAATGTTGCCATTATGTTGGTAACATGCAAGTAATCAAGAGTGAAGGTTGTATACCTTCAGTAGTTTGATTCGGTGTCTTGCTCTGATATGTAACACTCGAGGGGATGAACGCTTGTTGCTTTTGATTGTTGATTATTCAGTTGTTGAACTTTAAGTTGATTATTATTAAATTGAGTTGTTTTGAAGTTGCTGTAATGATGACAAAGATGTTATTAATGATTTCCGCTGCGTAGATGTTGAATTACTTAATTAAAGATGTCATGATGATGGTTCATCCGATATTTTAAAAGTGTTATATATCCATGATGAATGCAATGAATTTTGATAGAAGAATTTGTGGCATCCCGATTCATTTGCATGAATGATTTTTATAAATCTGATTTATTTATATAATTTTCCGGGGTAGAATTGGGGTGTTACAAAGTTGGTATCAGAGCAATAGGTTGGTCTGACCTTGTCGTCGAGTCGTAGTTGTCTAACAATCGAGTATTATTAATTTGAGTTCTAACCGTTGTTTATGTTGTAGTGATAAGTTGAGATGGCTGGAAGGAATGATGCTGCACTTGCTGCTGCTTTAGAAGCAATGGCTCGTGCGATGGAAAATCAGCCGAATGCTGACGGGAATGCTAGATCTCGTAGATTGGCGACTTTCCAGAGAGAGAATCCACCTACGTTTGGGGGAAAGTATGATCTTGACGGAGCATCGGAGTGGTTGAAAGAGATTGAGAGAATCTTCTGTGTGATGGACTGCACTCTAGAGTAGAAGGTTCGTTATGGTACTCATATGCTAGCAGTCGAGGCTGATGACTGGTGGCTAGAGACTTGTCAGAAGTTGGAAGTTGCAGGTGAGAGTGTCACTTGGGCTGTGTTTCGTAGGGAATTTTTGAAGTACTTTCCTGAAGATGTCTGTGGCAAGAAGGAGATTGAGTTTCTTGAGCTGAAGCAAGGGAATATGTGCGTTGTTGAGTATGCTGCCAAGTTTTCGAGTTAGCTAAGTTTTATCCGCATTACGCTGATGTAGATGCTGAGTTTTCAAAGTGTATCAAGTTTGAGAACGGTTTGCGCCCGGAGTTCAAGAAGGCAGTTGGATACCAGAAGATCTGTGTCTTTGCTGATTTGATTTATAGTTGTAGGATTTATGAGGAGGATAATAATGCTCATTACAAGATTATCAAGCACCAACAGAATCGTGGTAAGCCTTATGATACCCCAGCTGGTAAAGGTAAACAAAAAGTTTCTCAGAGTCAGAGGACTAGTGGGGGAGATGCTCCTGCTGGTGTGGTTAGCTTTAAGTGTGGAAAACCTAGACACAAGAGTAATGTGTTCACTACTTAAGTGAAGAGGTGTTTGTGATGTGGAAAGAACAGACATGTTGTATTTGAGTGTGAACATAAGGATATGATTTGTTTCAATTGTAGAGAAGAATGGAACATTGGTAGTCAGTGTCTGAAACCGAAGAGGGCTCAGACAAGTGTTAAAGTGTTTGCTTTGGTGGAGGATCAGACGACTGCGGAGGACAGACTTATCAGAGGTACATGTTTCATTAATAGTACTTCTTTAATTACTATTATTGATACCGGTGCTACGCATTGTTTTATTGCTGCTGATTGTGTTGGAAGATTGGGTCTTATGTTGTCTTCTTTGAATGGAGAAATGGTCGTTGATACTCCAGCCAAGGGGTCGGTGACTACTTCTTTTGTGTGTTTGAAGTGTCCCTTGTCGATCTTCGACAGAGACTTTGCTGTCGATTTGGTTTGTTTACCGTTAAGAGGTTTAGATGTGATTTTGGGTATGAACTGGTTAGAGCAAAATTGTGTTCATATTAACTGTTATGACAAGTCGGTGAAGTTTTCTACTCCTGAAGCAGAAGAAGATGGTTTGTTGTCTGCTAGACAGTTGAGGAAGTTGATGCAAGAGGAAGCATAAATGTTCTCGTTGATGGCGTCGCTATCTGTAGAGACTCAAGCTATAATTGAGGAATTGCAGGTGGTGTGTGAATTTCCTGAAGTTTTCCCTGATGAGATTCCTGATGTACCACCAGAGAGGGAAGTTGAATTTGCTATTGATCTTGTACCTGGTACCAGACCTGTGTCTATGGCACCATACAGGATGTCTACATCTGAATTGTCAGAGTTAAAGAAGCAATTGGAGGAGTTACTTTAAAAGAAGTTTGTAAGACCAAGTGTATCCCCGCGGGGAGCTCCAGTGTTGTTAGTAAAGAAGAAATATGGAAGTATGAGGCTTGGTGTTGATTATAAATAGTTGAATAAAGTGACGATTAAGAACAAAGAATAGATGACTTGATGGACCAATTGGTGGATGCTCGTGTGTTTAGTAAGATTGATCTGAGGTCGGGTTACCATCAGATTAAAGTGAAGGATGAAGATATCCAAAAGGCGGCTTTCAGAATGCGTTATGGACAATATGAGTATTCAGTGATTCCTTTCGGTGTTACTAATGCGCCGAGAGTATTCATGGAATACATGAATCGTATCTTTCATACTTATTTGGATTGGTTCGTAGTGGTGTTCATTGATGATGTTTTGATTTACTCTAAGTCAGAAGAAGAGCATACAAAACACTTAAGAGTAGTATTTCATGTTTTGAAAGAGAATAAGTTGTACGCAAAGCTATCCAAGTGTGAGTTTTGGTTAAAGGAGGTTAGTTTTCTTGGTCATGTGATTTCAGGTAGTGGCATTGTTGTAGATCCATCGAAGGTTGATGCTGTGTTGCAATGGGAAAATCCAAAGTTAGCTACTGAGATTAGAAGCTTTTTGGGATTAGCTGGTTACTATAGAAGGTTTATCGAAGGGTTTTCTAAGTTGGCACTTCCGTTGACTAAGTTGACTTGTAAAGGTAGAGCTTTTGTTTGGGATGTTCAGTGCGAAGAAATTTTTACAGAATTGAAGAAGAGGTTGACGTCGGCTCTGATTTTGACATTGTCTAATCCAAGAGAGCCTTTTGTGGTGTATTGTGATGCTTCTAAGATGGGTTTAGGAGGTGTTCCTATGCAGAATAGTAAGGTAGTTGCTTATGCGTCAAGGCAGTTAAGGACTCATGAGAATAACTATCCTACGCATGATTTAGAGCTTGCTGCAGTTGTTTTTGTGTTGAAGATTTGGAGGCATTATCTTTATGGTTCTAGATTTGAAGTGTTTAGTGATCATAAGAGTTTGAAGTATCTTTTCGATCAAAAGGAGTTGAATATGAGGCAGCGAAGATGGTTGGAATTGTTAAAGGATTATGATTTTGGTTTGAATTATCATCCAGGAAAAGCGAACGTGGTAGCTGATGCGTTAAGTCAAAAGACTGTACACATGTCAGCAATGATGGTTAAAGAGTTGGAATTAATTGAGCAGTTCAGAGATATGAGCTTAGTTTGCGAGGTTACGCCGCAGCGTGTTATGTTGGATATGTTGAAGATTAATAATGAATTTCTAGATAGTATTAGAGAAGCTCAGAAGTTGGATATTAAACTGGTAGATTCGATGGTTAGAATCGATCAGTCTGAGAATGGTGATTTTAAGTTAGATGAGCAAGGTGTGTTGAGGTTTTGTAACCGGATTTGTATTCAAGATGATGCTGAGATGAAGAAGTTGATACTTGAGGAGAGTCGTAGAAGTAAGTTGAGTATTCATCCAGGAGCTACAAAGATGTATCAAGATTTGAAAGGTTTGTTTTGGTGGCCTGGAATGAAGAGTGATGTGGCTCGGTTTGTGTGCATGTTTGACTTGTCAGAAGTCGAAAGTTGAACATCAGAAGCCTGCAGGGTTGATGCAACCATTAGAAGTTCCAGAATGGAAATAGGATAACATTTAAATGGAGTTTGTGACGGGGTTACCTAATACTTTAAGAGGACATGATTCTATTTGGGTGATTGTTGATAGGCTTACGAAGTCAGCTCATTTTATTCCTATTAACATCAATTTTCCAGTGTCGAAGTTGGCTGAGATTTACACTAGTGTGATTGTGAAGTTGCATGGTGTTCCTTTGTGCATTGTGTCAGATAGATATCCAAGATTTACTTCTGATTTTTGGAAGAGTTTGCAAGAAGCGTTGGGTTCTAAGTTGAGATTGAGTTCAGCATATCATCCTCAGACAGATGGTCAGACTGAACAGACGATTCAATCGTTGGAAGATTTGCTAAGGGCATGTGTTCTTGAGCAGGGAGGTTCGTGGGATACTTATCTTCCATTGATAGAGTTCACTTATAATAACAGTTACCATTCCAGTATTGGGATGGCACCTTTTGAGGCGTTGTGTGGTCGAAGATGTAGAACTCCTTTATGTTGGCATGAATCTGGTGAAAGTGTAGTACTTGGACCTGAACTTATTCGTGAAACTACTGAGAAGGTGAAGTTGATTCGAGAAAAGATGAAAGCTTCCCAAGGTAGATAGAATATTTATCATGACAAGCGAAGGAAGGATTTAGAATTTCAAGCTAGTGAGCATGTGTTTTTAAAAGTTACACCTGTGACTGGTGTTAGGCGAGCATTGAGGTCTAAGAAGCTCACTTCTCGTTTTATTGGACCATATCATATTTCAGAGAGAGTGGGGAATGTTTCTTATAGAGTGGCCTTACCGCCTAATCTTTCGAATTTACATGATGTGTTTCATGTGTCGCAACTCCGGAAATATGTTTCAGATCCATCTCATGTGATTCATATGGATGATGTGCAAGTACGGGATCGCGGATCGTGAAATAAAGACTCTGAGAGGCAAAGAGATTGTTTTGGTTAAAGTGGTTTGGCTATGAGCTGCCGGAGAAAGCATGACTTGGGAGTTGGAGAGCAAGATGCGAGACTCCTACCCAGAGTTGTTTGATTGAGGTAAATTTTCGAGGACGAAAATATTCTAAGTGGGGGAGAGTTGTAACACCCGTAATTTAATTAATTATTTAATTAAATTATTTTTGGAATATTTGAGAAGATGTGTTGTGATTAATTGAATTTAATCATTTTATTAAGTGGTGAAATAATATTAGAAGTATAATACTATTTGATGTGGGCTTGTTTTTAAGGAATGGAAGTAGTAATAAGGGGGTGTATTAGTTTTAAGCCCACTAAGGAATAAAGAATAATAGGTTATTTTATTGTTGCTAGAAAGATTAGAAAAGAGGAGGCAATAGAAGAATAAGGATTGAGAAGAAGAACGTGAAGCTGCTGGAAAAAGAGGAAAAACGGTAGAACAAGGTTTCAACCGGAATATTATAGAGCGGCCTTCAATCCAAGGTAAGGGTGGGGTTCTGACTCTATACTGGGTTCATGATAATTGGTATGTGGGGTTAGAGGTGATTGCTTTCTTGTTCATGAATTGAATGTATATGATGTTGTATGATCAAATTGATGAATTTTAGATGAATAATGATGTTCCGATGCTGTTTAATTGACGTAGAATTATAGGATAATTGTAAGTGATTATTATCTATGATTAGATTATGTTTTTAGGGCTTAAAGTATAGAACCCATAGCGAAAACACAGAGAAAATCGCAGAAATTATGCAGGACAGAGCAATATGCATTGACCCCAAACATGATGTGTCGATATAAGAAGGTTTAGAGACTCAGGATGAGTCGACACGAAGAGGTCTTACATTGATACATGAGGACTTTTAGACTCAGGATGAGTCGGCATGTAGGAGCATGTGTCGATACATGCTGTGTGTTAGACTCAGGATGAGTCGATACAAGAGAGGATGCGTCGACTCATGTTGCGAGTTTAGTGCAATACGTGTCGATCCAAGACGTTATGCGTCGATCCCTGTTGCCTGGTTTTTGGCAGAATCAATTTGAGAATGCTGTAACTTGAGTTTTCGGACTCCGTTTGAGGTGTCGTTCGAAGCGTTGAATAGCTAACGTGATGAGCTTTAATTCTTGAGGATTAAAATGAAGAATAGGAAGGATAACCCTAGTAATCCCAATTAGGACTAGAGTTAATTGCCGCATTAATTGTTACGTTATTTTTGTGCAGAATGATGAGGATGAAATGTTTATAGGCTGTTGTTTGATTTGTAACAGTAGGAGTAATGATAGTAATGATGTAAGATTACAGAATAGCAGTATGAATTATTGTCATATTAAAGTACGACTGATTTGTTGATGAGATGTTATTAATGATGTTGTGTTGATAATTTATGATGAATAAATGATGTTTGATGAATTATTATGATGATATGAGATTGTTGATGAAGAGATGTTGAGATGCTTTAAGATGTAGGCCTTTGGCCAATGATGATGTTGTATTGAGATGTTATTAATTGTGGTGTTGTTATTACATTCATGATTGTGTCGCATACATTCCATTTTGAGATGGAGCTTATGCTCGTTGAGATGGCCTGTATTGGCGAATATTGAGATGAAGGCTTATGCCTCGTTGATGCCTCTATTAATTGGCAAATTTTTAAGATGGGAGTTCTGCTCTAAATGGTACAACATGCATTTGCATAGTATTGAGTCACATTATATGACTGCATAAAGAAGTGTGTATTGATGTGGTGAATGTGTATTATTATTGTTGATTATGAGATGAGAAGTGGTGATGTTATGTGATCTAATTTAATATATTAATTATCATGCACTTTATTATATTATTAGATATCTCACCCCTTTTGTTTTAATGTTGCCCTTATGTTGGTAACGTGCAGGTAATCGAGAGTGAAGGATGTATACATTCAGTAGTTCGAGCCAGTGTCATTGCTCTGATATGTAACACTCGGGGGGATGAACACTTGTTGCTTTTGATTGTTGATTATTCAGTTGTTAAACTTTAAGTTGATTATTATTAAATTGAGTTATTTTAAAGTTGTTGTAATGATGACAGAGATGTTATTAATGATTTCCGTTGCGTAGATGTTGAATTATTTAATTAAAGATGTCATGATGATGGTTCATTCGACGTTTTAAAAGTGTTATATATCACCGATGAATGCAATGAATTTTGATAGAAGAATTTGTGGCATCCCGATTTGTTTGCATAAATGATTTTTATAACGCTGATTTATTTATATAATTTGCTGGGGTAGAATTAGGGTGTTACAGGTTAGGTTAAGGTTCTTCACGAATCCTTAGGTTTCTTAGGATTCATATGAACCCAGAAGGTGGTTTGGTTTAAATGTGGTGGTTCCTTGGAGCATCCGCCAGTGAAAGTGATTTTCGGCCGGTGGCACCCAAGGTGGAGGCGATTTCCAGTGACGGAAATCTAGAGAGAAGCTGGAGCTTCTCTCTCTAACCTCCAACGAACATTTGTTTAATTTTGTGAGAAGAGAGAGAACGAGAGTGAAAAATGAGCCATGGGCTCAAGAATTCACTTTTATAAACACCCTTTGTTTCAGTGTAACACTCTTATCATGCACCCTCGCTCCCTATCCCCTGGATCTTCATCAAATGTTCACAAACTGCGCGTCCATCATAACTTGCAATACTATCCCACACCTGGTCCAACGGATCAAACACATTTGTTTTGGGTCAGGCTCGTTCTAATCACACCTCCTGTTTTACTTCATCAACTATAATTCTTACCCCCTGCGCTACTGAGCCAAGTCTAACATCTAGACTTGGGTTTTTACTTCATGCGCCTCTAGTTTTTTCTACTGCGTTCAATTTTGCACCCCCCCTGTGTTTTATAATTAAAATTAATTTATTTATTTAATTATACTTATTTATTTATTCATTTATTTATTATTTTATATATTTTTCCTAATTAATATTTAAATATTTAATATATTTATAATAAATTCCAATTTTATTTTATTAATTCAAAATTATTTTTTATTACTAACTCATTCAAATATTTTAATTGCATTAATATTATTTTTTCTCATGCATTAAAAAGATTTTTTTCCATATACTTTAAAATATCTAACCAATCAAATTACTAACAATTTTCTACTAATTTAATTAAAACTTATATACATTTTCAAAAAGGATTATGAAGATATTTTTCATTAACTGTGAACTTCGTCTAATAACTTCGCAATTTACAATTCCAGACCTTATTCAAGGAGAATTCGAGATATTTCTATAATCCATAAAAACACCAACAAACAATTGTGAACTACGAATTAGGACTCTGATTCCTCATAAGAGAATACGTAGGCATGCAACTTAAAATCTTGGTGAGTTCCCCTAATAAAAATTAAAACCCTATTTCCTGAATTGTAAATCTAAACCCTAGTATCCTTGTGAAAAGGTAGATGAGGGGTGCCTAACACCTTCCCTTCGTCTAAAATGAGTCAACTTAGAATCTCCGATCAAATTAGGGTTATTCGTTATGTTCCCTTCCCTAGGATAAAAATTAGTGGTGGTGATTCTCATTTTAAAACTGGCTATTACAGTTGGCGACTCTGCTGGGGATTTAACCCTAGGGTTTATAAGCCTCTCCTTTTTGGGTTTACGGTTTTTGTTAGGGTTTTTTTGTTATTTTTTATTTCTATATTTGTCTTTTTAATTATTTTATTTATTTATTTTATATTGTTTATTGTGTTTTATATTTATGGGGGGATTTTTAAATTAAAATATATATATTTTCAAAAAAAACCTTAGAAAGAAGGTTCGTCTATTGGCCAAGGGGATACATCATCCCTATGAGATTTTGTGATGACTTCACCTAGATTCGGTGGAGTTACAAAAAAGAAATATATATCATGAGATATCCTCTTTAGGGGTGGGACTTTGGAACGAAACCTATGACTTTTTGTATAAACCCTAAACTAAAAACTCATGGTGAGACCTTTCACGACCTTAGAGACGAAAGTTTTGGTCTGCAAAGAGGCTCCACTTAAGGGAGGCCCTTGTTCCTTTCCCTCTAGTGTTATCCATGATACCCTTAAGGAAACCACCTTATGGGGAGGGTAGAATATTTGTATGCCAAAACTAGGAGCCTACCATCTAAGAATACCTATCATGAAATCTCGTTACTATGCCACGCAATCATGCATTCATAAATTTTGCATTTCACATATTCATCATTCTCCATTCTCTTTGTCTGTCTTATTCACAGGATTTCAAAAAAAACATAATCAAAGGATTTTGGTGAAGTGTCTTAAAAATGAATGCCAGAGGGAAACAACTTGTCTGTGTTAATATCGTCAAGCCAAATATGACGAAGATCAAGACCGTCAAAGGGAAACTGTCTGAAAGAGCTTTGAACATGTTTAATACCCGTTATGGGGATACCCTTGAGTTGACAAAAGTGGATGTACAATTTGATTCTATTTATGCCTTGGTTCAGTTCTACGATCCTGCATTGAGGTGTTTTACCTTTCAAGACTTTCAACTAGCACAGATTTGGAAGAATTTGATAGGCTCTTGAATTTTTCTAAAGAAAAAGCTTATGTGGGAATTGGACAAACAATCGACATTAAGGAGTTAGCAAATAGTTTAGGGATCCTTTATCATGAATTTTCACTTAATTACAAAAAAGAAGGTGATGTACAAGGGGTTAAAAGATACTATTGGAAGCTAAAGCCCTATAATTTTCCAATAACAAAGAATGGGAGTCTTGTGTTGATTGCTTAGGGCTACTTGTCTTTGGTGTAATCCTTCTTCTGTGGACTTTGGACTATATTGACCATGCAATTATTAGTGTAATTTGGGGCACAAAAGCTTTGAATGTGGACCCAACTCCCGCTTTACTTGCTGATATTTACTATGCTCTTCACACGCGTTATGAAAAGGGGGAGGGGTACGTTAAACTATTGTATCCCACTCTTATATTCTTGGTTTATGACTCATCTCTATAAGGAAGACTACATGGTTCCAAATCTGAAAAGATACGAGTGACCTCAAAAATTAAGGTCTCTTACTGCTAATTTTATGTTGTGGTATGCAAAGAAGCTAAACATTGGAGATATCATTTACAGTTGCGAGGATTTTTTGAATGTTTTGTTGATTGAGTCACGTGGTTGCATCAATTACAGCCCTACTTTGGCTTTGCGATAATTAGGGTACCCTTTGGAAGATAAACCCTCTGATGAACAACTTCGACTATTAATCATTCATGACATTGGCAAAAATGATAGAGAGTTGCTCAACAAGATCATTTGAGCTTGGAATAGGGTTAACAAGAGAAAAGCTGAAAGAAAGAATGTTGTGGCGAAAGAACCTTACACTCGATGGGTTTTGGATAGGGTGCAAGTTGTTAAGTTACCATTTGATGTCGATCCGTAGTACAAGCCAGATGTCCCATATCCTCTGCCTATGTCCTTATAAGAAATAGACAACTTGAAGAAAGCTTTGAATCAAGCTCAAAAGGAGAAAGAAGAATTGGAACTTGGCCTTCATACCTTAGCTAAGGAGAAAAGACAAATGCAATGCGAGCTTGAGTATAAAGATAAATATATTCAATAAGGCCATGAAGCATTTGAAAAGGAGAGTCTTAAACGAAAGGGTTATTGAGTGCTACCTATAACTTGGATTCCCACGACCAACATTTAGAAGATTCTGCTGGTGAAATCGAGAAGCTAAGTAGGTGGTACGAAAAGGCGTTACAAGACAAAAAGGAGATTGAAGAAAATTTAAGGGCTCAAATTCAAAGTTTGGCACAAGCTTCTTTAGATCAAGAAGAGTAAATCAAGTATCTTACTATGAGACTCCAAGATACCCAAGAATCGAATGTAGGGGAACGTCTCAAAAGGATGAGGGTAGAAAGACTTATCGCCCAAAAGACTGATGAATACGAGCAAGTGTGTCATGAGATAGAAGACCTCCAACAGAATTTCCTCATACAAAGGAAACTCTATACGAAGATGAGGGATGAAAAATTATATTGGGAAGAGTAGTATGTAAAGATCGCCAAAGTAGGAAAGGATAATCATAAGATCATTTTGGACCTCTACCAGGAATATCGTTTCTATAAAGACAAGCATGGAAAACTCGCCTTCTTAACCAACAATCTCATTGAGGACATCCTTAGAAGTTTGAAAGATGCAAAAAGTGTGATGGTCCCTCTTCCGAAGGATGTTAAAGACTTCCTCAAGCTTTGTAGGACTATGGTTGATGGTTTCAGGGTAGATATACGCATACACACTAAGAATATTTTTTGTTTCCCTTTGCTACTTCTTTTAGCAAGTTAAATGTTTTTGGTTTGAATATTTTTCAATATCTGAATTGTATTCTCTTTTTAAAGACAATTATTTCAATAAATGTTTTGTTTCCATATCTCATTTGTGTATTTATTTTTAAGACGCTCTCCAATAAAAAAAGTAAAACCTAATATATATATATATATATATATATATATATATATATATATATATATATATATATATATATATATATATATATATATATATATATATATATATATATATATATATATATATATATATATATATATATATATATATATATATATATATATATATATATATATATATATATATATATATATATAAAGCTCTTAGCATATTCATACGCATTAAAAACATCGTATTTCATAACTTCATACAAAAAACTTATCATTTTTCAAAAACCTTCTCCACTTAAATCATTGGTAAGAAGACACCACCTCTCTGACCGCTATATCAAACAAGGGCCCATTAAAAGAAAGTGATGGAATAGATCGAGGAGAATCAATCCGCATTCAAGGAAGATTTGGAGCAGGTGAAAGGCAACATCAACTCGATGAAGGGAGATATGAGCCAAGTTCTTCTAGCCTTGAAGAACATCATCGAAAGGCAAGAACAAATTATTAGGGCAGCCTTTGAAGAAGTGGCCCAAACTATTGGTGCATCGGGCGGTCACCAACCAAGAAGAGAACCAGAATTAGGACCTTAAAAGTCAGTTATAGCACAACAAGAGGTCATACAAGTTGATACTGAACATTTTTTCTAAGCTCCAACAAAGGTAGGGGCATCCTATACTTTGCAGATTCTGGTCAACAACGCAGACAAATACATAGACTTACAGTATAGAGGCCATGACTTAGAAGATGTCAATCAAGCACCTCAAAGGATAACCCCATACCCATGTCACTGAAAATCCCTTGGCGCTTAATCAATACAAAGATCTTGAAGAAAGGTTAAAGGCTATGGAGGGTTACGATGCTTTTGATGTTGATGCTTTTTAAATGGGTTTAGTTCTAGATGTGGTGATCCCTCCAAACTTCAAAGTACCCTACTTTGGAAAATATAAGGGACTTACATGCACTCACATGCTCAAGATCAAGATGAATAGGGCCGTTGAAGCTGCCAATAAAAATATCAAGAAAATCATTCAAAAAATCGTGAGGACATACAAAGATTGGCATGAAATGCTTCCTTTTGCTCTACATGGCTACTGCACTTCTGTACGTATGTCCACAGGTGCAACTCATTTCTCTCTCGTATATGTCATAGAGTTCGTACTCCCTGTTGAAGTAGAGATTCCATCACTTCGAGTTCTAATGGAAACAAAGCTTGAAGAAGCAGAGTGGATCCAGATCAGACTTGATCAGCTTAACCCTATTGAAGAGAAACGCTTGACATCTCTATGCCACGGTCAATTATACCAAAAGCGAATGAAGAAAGCATTTGACAAGAAGGTTCATCCTCGAGTGTTCAAAGATGGAGATTCGGTTCTCAAGAAGATTATAGTGCCTCTCCTTGATTCATGTTGTAAATGGATACCCAACTACAAAGGTCCGTACGTGGTTAAAACAACATTCTCGGGTGGTGGTCTTATCCTCATAACAATGGATGGAGAATGTTGTACCCCAAAATTTTCCCTCTCATTTCACTTAAGACATGCCTCCAAAGATCTTCAATTGCTCAAGGTTAACTAAGGATTGACCACACAAATCCTCCTCTTAAGACAATAAGCCTCAAACTAGGGTTTCAATTTCAAGCAAGATGGTTGAGTCCCAAGGGTCCCAAATATCCTTCATTTCTCTAATATGTCCCCAAGATCATCCATGTCAAGTTCCATGCCTTACACAACAAGTTTGCTCAGTCAACTGCTCAGATGCCTGGAAATCAACTATATTAGGTTAAAAGTCAATTGTGGCCCAAATACAATCAAACTTCAAGATTTTTGGTCAACATCGAATTTTTAATTAATCTCCATCATTTGATCAAGGGTTGATCATGATTCCAAAGAAATGCTCCTAACTCATCAAAAGTCAGAAATGGCAATTTAGGGTTTCTATAGGAAAAGTCAACCAAACTTTGACCAGGCATAACTTTCCCATACTTTATTATGAATTTTCCAACAAAGGCTCATTTTGAAGAGAATCCAATTACCTACAACTTCTCTTCATCCCTCAAGGTCAAGAAATGCCTCAATCAAAAGATACAAGTTCATACATTATAGGTCATTTCAAAAATTCAACAAAAACACCTTTTGGGTCAAAGCTCCTTACATGAACATGGAAGATCCAATTGAGATGAAAACAAACGGTTTTTTTAGAGGATATCCTAAGCTTTCTAAAAAGTCAAAAAACACCCTCTTAGGGTCAAACCTGAGGGAGATATGCATTACTAAAGTTGACCCATTTTTAGAAATGTACATGAATTCAACATTGATCAAAATTGATTTTTTTTTTTCAAATGGGCCCATGTTTTCTTGTTTGAAACTTGTTCCTAAGATGGCCCACGACCCCTGAGCTTATCCACTTACTATTTTATTATTTTTATTATTTGTTTTGATTTTTTTCTTCATTAAAAACAAAATAAATCATTTAAAATAATGGAATAATGAAATAAAATCAAAGATTGGATTTTATGAGCATATTATGGATCCATGATCAGTTGGAAAATCATATAATTCGTGCAAGGGCTAATTGGATTGGAAAATATCATGATTTGGCCTATTTTAGAAACAAAGTATACAAGGCACAAATCAAATCTTTTCTCACCAATTTGCAAAGATTCAACTCAATTTTATTGACCTAATTGCTTCTATTATATATGCATAACAAACCTTGACCATATGAAGGGGGATTAGCCCTGTGAATTGAGGGAAAGAAACTCAAATTTTCGACAAGAAAATGGTGATCGGATTATCTTTTTCAAGGGGTTTGAAGGCGTTTCAAAGGTTGCAATTCATTCTTGGAAGCATTTGGAAGCTTCCTGGACCATTACCACGTCTCAACACGCCCAGAAACAACATATCCAGATTCACGGTTTGTTCTTCCTTCTTGAAATTGGTATTTGAAATACACGCATGATAAATGATTTCTAAATATAAAACCATGCTTATATGATCATTTAGAACATGTTTGATTAATTAATTATGTGTTTTTTATGCATATTTGACTGGATGCCATTGTTAGGGTTTCAAGGTCCTTTTTAGGGTTTTTTGTTTCAGGCAAAATCAGGGCCAAAGAAGGGTACCATTATACTCACGAGACCAAACCCAGTTGATCTGTATAATTAGATTTAATTTATATTTCCTGGTGGTGATTTTTTTGAATTGCAGGTTTGTAGCTACAGCGTTGTCTGTAGGTAAAGGCCTTAGTCTAAAACGATAGTCCCAATGAGGAAGACGATTGCGTGTCCAAACCTGAGTGGCCCATTTGAATTTTGTGTGCTTCTATTTATTACACTGACTTTTCATTACATATAATATATATTGTTTGTTTATATTAATGATTGAACAATTGCCTGAGTGGTATAAGTGAAGGCTTTTTAGTGCGCGTGTGTAGGAGGTCAGGGGTTCGATCCCTGCCTCCTACATGTTATTTTTCTTCATAATCCTTTGCATAACCCATACTATCCTTCCAAACGCACACACCATAGGCCTCTAGATCATCATCCTTGGATCAATCAGCGCCCAGATCAAACGCTTCCAATGAAGCTCCTCATGGTGGACTCTCCTAGCGCAGCCTCACCAGATCTCACGTGGCCTTGGGCTCACAGGATTGGGCCTTTGCAGAATTTCAACATGCAACCCTCCAATTTGGGTTTACACCCCTCAGGCTTGTTCCTCAATTTCTCTTTTTTTATTATTATCGATTAAATTTCTTTGCTTTTTTTAATTATTTCAGAAAAAAATCATTTTTATTTAATCATAAAAATCAATAATAATCTCACAAAAAAAAATAGGACTTAGTTTTTTTATTAAATTAATTTTGTACAAATTAATTAATTTCATCAACTTTAATTTGTTTCATTAATTAAAATTATTTAGAAAAATTAGGTCAAACTTCAAATCTTTTTTTCACAAAAGATCCCAAAAATATTTTCAATGATCAAATTAGGGTTTTTTAGGGTTTTAAACTTATTTCAATTTTTTTATTCTCACGCGTAATTATTTTTGTCGTACGATTAATTTTTACTATTGATGTAACTGCGCCCAGTTTGTAATAGCTTAATTAGGGTTTTATTTCCGCATTTTACTTTCAGTTAATTCCTTATGTATCTACACCAAAGCCTTGTAATAGCGTAGGACCTTTATTTCTCGCTTTTATATTTTATATGCTTCTATATAATTGCTAATAACCTAGGCGTGTATGCTTAATCAATCAATCAGTAGATCACTAAACTGCAAGATAAAATATCTGGAAAAAAGCACATTGTTGCACACTTGCACCCTTAGGGTATACCTCACTTGGTTGCCTCGGAAACAGTGGTCATGTCCCTCGAACGTAGGGATATCTTAGCAAAGACCCTCAGTTTAGAAATCATCACAAAGATCATAGTCCTTTACTATCCCACGAGTTGCCTACGAGAAATGATCTTATGATGATAGTCCTTTCAAAATACTAAGGTATCCTTACATGTTGCCTTCAATGACCATTACATCCCTTTTGATAGTCCCTCAACATCCAACGACTAGGGTTACCTACTCTTTAATAGTAGGATAACAGGGTCTAAAGGATAGGAGGAAAAGAACATTCTTTTTCGAGTAGGTAGATAACTGTTAGGTACTTGCTCAAACAAATTTTTACACCACACATTTAAAACACTTTTCAAACTAAAGTTTTCAAAAAAACACTTTATCACATTCTTGAGGACCGATACAAAGGTTACCATAAAGTGAATCGTCGCACTAAGGAATTTTCAAAGCTTTTCAAATCACACCAACACAAGAAATTTTCAAAACATGAGTTAGCACCTAAGAGCTAGTGGAAAACCATGGATGGAAGGGGTACTAACACCTTCCTTTTCCATAATCTACCCCCCTTACTCAAATCTCGAAAAAGGTCTTTTTTTGTTCTTTTAATCCTTTCCTTTGTTAGATAAAAGAAAAGTTGATGGCGACTCTTGCTTACCATAACATTTGCGAACACAAAATGCAAACCAGTATAATAGTCGGTTCTGCAACCGTATCACATAACTTGCGACTCTTCTGAGGATAATTATAAAGTGGGGTTTACCTTAGGGTCTAGATAATTTTAAAATTACTTTTTTTTCTTTGCTTTGACTGCTTTATCTTTGAGGTTTTGTTGGGGTATTCTTATAAAGATCATATACCCGAATCTGAGACATCTTTTTAGGTAAACAGCAATAGATCGTGGAGACTGTACAGTGTAGACCGATATGGTTGAAGCGATAGTTGTGTTGGTGTGACACTTTGGTTGGTATCGGTATCCCTTGTGTTGAATCGAGGAGAATACGGGGCTGCCGCGTGGTGTCGTGAAGCACTGACGAACCTTAGAACCTTAGTTGAACAAACTTGGCCATTAGAAAGTAGTGAGATTGTTGGCCTCGGTGTAAACCTGGTAATCGGTTGATACTCGATACTACACTCATTGAGATCGGACTTTCGAGATGTTTCGGCCGCAAGAAAAGATTGCTAAGCTGAAATAATGCTTGATAAATAAAGATCAGTGATATTGAGACTCCTTAGAAGCCAGTTACTATTTCTAAGGCAGGTTGAGCCAACTAAACTGCAAGAGGATACTTACCTATAGAATCCATGCAAACCTAAACCTAAGGCTACTTGTGTGACTTGTTTGCTTTCTTTTCCTAATAATTTGAACTCATTGCAAGGCTTTGTTTGTATTCCTTACAGGACCTTGTTTGTATAAATCCAATAAATTGGCTTCTTACCCTGAAATTTTGCTTAACGCATAGCATACACACCATAACATCATTCCACATCATTTCCTTAACCATTTCAAGGATCTCAACGGTTTGTGATGCAGATTACGATAAATCAGATGTCTAGCAAGGGGAAAGGGGATTTATTTTCCTCTAGCAAATACCATCAAATGACCAAGACAAGACAACTTGAGTCAGAGGCTATGACCCACTCGACATGGTGAGCTTGATTCTTGTAGAAGGACCTTCAGCGATACGAAAGTTCTTCAATCAAAGCTGTAAAGTTCAACGCATAACATTTTTCTTGTTTACCCTGCGAGATCCTTGAAAACATTTGCATATCAAACATGTCATTGCACAACAGGTAGCCTCTAATACAGGTCTCTTGTGTTATCGTTGTTTATTTCAGCAATGGCTCTCAAATAAGACAACAGAGATCTCCAAACTCAAGAGGCTCGGTTCATGGAAATGTTCCTAAACCTATACAAGGGGCAGGAAGAATTGAAAGCACTCCTCGTTGGGAATCTGACCAAGAAACATCCTGACAACAACAAGGATGACCAGATTGAACAACATCAAGCTGAGATGGAAAGGATGAGAACCCATATGATCAGTCAAATGGCTCTTATCCAAAGCCTAGCCCAGGGACAAAAGGAGATAAGAATCCTCGTGAGAAAACTTCATCAAGACGGACGCAACCGTATGAAACAAACGGTCGAGGCTGAGGATCAATTCGTTAATCATCCTCTTATGAGACAAGGAGTTGGCTTGGTGGAGAGTGGACCTTTCCAATTTGCTGCTACATCACAAGCCCAACCACAACCCCGCTAACAACCACAGGGTAATCGGCGTAAGCAGGATTCATTCACTAGGCAATATACCAAACCCAGCATACCAATGTCACAAGTCTTGCAACACATGTTGAAATTGAATTTGGTCACGTTGAGGGATCCTCCTACAAATCCCAATATTGCGTCTCCAATATAAAATTCAAATGCAAGGTGTGCTTATCACTCCAACAGTCCAGGGCATGATACTGATAGCTGTCGGACATTAAAATACAAAATTCAAGACCTGGTCGATGATGGAGCATTAGAATTTTCGCAAGATGGTCAACTGGAATTCTTCTGTTATCCCTCCAAGGCACACCATCTAAAGTGACAAGTTCAAACAAAGAGGCTTTTGTTCATTAGAATTTTCAATTTGTAATTTTCTTTTGATTGTTCAAAAATTTATTCATATTGAACCTTGTTATTTCATCAATGCATTGCACATGTTTGTCTTGAATTAATTTTTTTGCACTCTGGTTGAACTGCTTTTTTACTTCCCTTTTGTGATTTTCAACTCTTTATTAAAAGATCTAAGCCTTTAGAGGGAGGATGATGAGAACGATACCACAATTTCTACACTATGCTTTTGAATAGACCCTTCTGACGATGTACAGGCGTTGTTTCAAATCCTAAACAGTGGAGTTATAAGGAAGATAATCCCTAGTCAACCCCTTTGAGCCTAAGAAGTAGGAATTTTTTTCTTTTCATACAAATTAAAACCCTTAATCATAACCTGGGGCAGGGTAGATTTCTCTGTTAATTTAGAGGTGCATTCAGTCGAAAGCTCATTCTTCATACACGACAAATAGTGTAGAAGATACCTTCCAAAAGATGGTGATGGTTCCGCATAATCATCAAAGCAGGCAGTCATTATTTTTCAAAAGGAAATCCCGCTAAGTCAAAACCTATGAAGGAGACTTAAGAAAAATACTGGGGCATCCCGCTGACTGTAATCACAAAAGAAACAATTCAGGAAAAAGTAGGGATAATAATAAAAAAAGAGGTCCTACAAATCCTCAACAAAAGAAGGTTACAAAAATGATTGCTTCTCAAATAAACGTTTAATTTCTGAACCATCACCAAGTATCAGAACAAAGATTCCAGACTCAATTGGGATCTAAACGCACAAGTAACTGAGCATAGGACTGAAGAACATCATGAAGATTGGGTTGGGTACAAATATAATTTGAGCTTTTATCCTTTGTTTCTTGAACCGTGAACCTGGACACGTTATAACCCTTAAAAGTCCTAGTTGAAGGATGGGTTAGATCGAAAGTGTACTGTTACAAAAGGTATCCTGACTCCTGTAGGGTTCGCTATAAATCCTGAGCTGACATCACACTTTTACAAAATTTGTTTGTTTTACTAAAAAAATGAATTTCCAAACTTCAAGACAGACATAAGCTTTGCATTCTTCGAATACCATTGTTTGCATATGACTATTTGTTCAACAACAGAGAAATTCGCATGACGGATATTCGATGAACAGAAATCCTCTCAGTGGATAGAATCATTTCAAATGGAAATACATTCCAGTGATAGGCCTTTCATAATCAAGGGGCATAGCATGGTGTCCAGTTGATCTGGGGCAGTCAAGCCAATATGCAAAGAATCTCTCAAAAATGCCAAATAGCCAGGGGCTGAACTCCATTTGAATCACTTGGGGCATTGACCATGAATTCTAGCAACGAATCTTGTACAATCAAACAAACATCTTATGGTAGTGTGGAAACGTTTACTACTATGGACAGTGACAATTCTCCGTACCCGATGAACATGGACATAGTCATAAAATACTACGAATGAACAAAGACCCGCTAGGTTGACTGGCCTAGGAAAAAATAAGGGCATCACGGCGAACCAAAAGGGTTCGGGCAAAAATTAGGGATATACATATGCAAAAAACTGTACACCCGGCAAGTCGAAAACCTGAAAAGGTGGCTTGGGCAAAAAAGGTTATCTCGATGGACTGAAAATCTGAAAGGACAGTCCAGGAAAAAGTTAGGGATTAAAGTGTACGACTATGTCCCATCATCTCGTCCCTTGTCTATCAGTAGAAGGTTTATTACCCTGATCTACATCTACTCAAAACCCCAGGAGTTGGGATAACAGTCAAACCATCTACAAAATCCCAGCACATACCTTCTCCAACAGGTATAGAGGCAAGGGAATTCTACTACAAGGTCATTGTCGTGTTCTTAGCATGAAGCCTATTGATGTCGGGTGGTCTCATACCCTTGGCAGAGAAAAATCTCCAAATTACTGCTCCATGGAAAATTCCCCAATGAAGTCGCCAAGCTTCTCGGGATTCCCCAAGCGGATTACAGAGTTTCCCTTCCCCAATGGAAACATTTTGAATAAACCAGATTATCCTCTAGAAATGGTTCAGGTACGATCCAAAGACGAATGTCATCCTGATACTTATTCAGATTCTCATCTAGAAACGGTTCAGGTACGATCCAAATACGGATTTCATCCTGACACTTACTCCAAATTCTCATCTAGAAACGGTTCAGGTACGATCCAAAGACGGATGTCATCCTGAAACTTGCTCCAGATTCTCATCTAGAAATGGTGCAGATACAATCCAGAGATAAATGTCATTCTGACACTCATTCAACACATGTTTCAAAGTACAGTTCAGATATGATCCATAGACGGGTGTCATTCTGACACTCATTCAACACATGTTTCAAGTACAGTTCAGATACGATTCAAAGACGAATGTCATTCTGACACTCTTTCAACACAAGTTTCAAGTACAGTTCAGATACGATCCAAAGACAGATGTCATTCTGACACTCATCTAACACATGTTTCAAATACAGTTCAGATACGATCCAGAGACGGATGTCATTCTGACACTCATTCAACACATGTTTCAAGTACAGTTCAGATACGATCCAGAGACGGATGTCATTATGACACTCATTCAACACATGTTTCAAGTACAGTTCAGACACGATCCGGAGACGGATGTCATTCTGACACTCATTCAATACATGTTCAAGTACAATCACGACATAGATCCATCCACAAAATCTCCGCAGGTACAGGGGCAGAGATAGTTTTGAGACGAAGTCACCATTACCTACGACCTCGTGACGCCTATTTTCCACACAAAGTAGAAACAACCAAAGTTTTAATCTCTCCTTCCCCAAATAGGAATTATCTCCTCCAGCAAAGTTCCTTCTCCAGTTGTAATCTGTATTTCCCAGTCGAGTTTTATAATTTCAAATAGTTTATAAAACTTCCTCCCCGGTAGAATTTATTTCTCTAACTGCGGAAGTTTATTCCCCAATAGAGTTTATTTCTCTAACATCGGAAAAATCTTCCAATAAAGCATCTCCCTCCACAGAGTTATTCTCAAGCAGAGTCAATCCCCGATAGAACATCCTCAAACAGAAAGAGGAAATCCCCGGCAAATTATATCCATTCATCATCCTCAGTGGAAATGAAGGATTCAACCTCCTTATACTCTTCAGCAGTAGTTCGGGATTTAGTTTCCCAGACTAAGAAACATCATGATAGCATTCCATATTCATACATCATGGCATGTGCATGGACATCGCATACAGCATAATCTCATTTATTTTGAGAACATTATCACAATACATTTCATACATCATGACATTGCATACAACTAACTCTTTACCATTTTCAGGAAAGATCAAATCAACAAACACCGTTGACTACCTACGTGACCCGGTAGTCTTCTCAAAAGCTACGTCTGATGAAGTGCTATTTCAGCATTTTCTTCAGAAAGATGCCCTCACAAGACCTTCTCTGGTTCAGCTAGATCGATACTAAGATCTCTCTGATTTATATTCCAGTTGAAGATATTCCAAGACTTTTTTTGGTTTAGTTAAATCGATACTAAGATTTTCCTGATTTCCATTCTAGCCAAAGTTAATCCAATACCTTCTCTGGTTCAGTCAGATCAACACTAAGATCTCTCTGATTTTTATTCCAGTTGAAGATATTACAAGACTTTTGTCTGGTTCAGTTGAATCGATACTAAGATTTTTCTGATTTCCATTCCAGTCAAAGTTAATTCAAGACCTTCTCTGGTTCAGCTAGATCCACAGTAATATCTCTCAGATTTCTATTCCAGTTAAATATATTCCAAGACTTTTGTCTGGTTTAGTTGAATCGATACTAAGATTCTTCTGATTTCCATTCCAGTCAAATCTAATCCAAGACCTTCTCTGGTTCAGCTAGATCAACACTAAGATCTCCCTGATTTCTATTCTAGTTGAAGATATTCCAAGACTTTTGTCTGGTTCAGTTGAGTCGATACTAAGATTTTTCTGATTTCCATTCCAGTCAAAGTTAATCCAAGACCTTCTCTGGTTCAGTTAGATCGACACGAAGATCTCTCTGATTTTTATTCCGGTTGAAGACATTCTAAGAATTTTGTCTTATTCAGTTGAATCGATACTAAGAGTTTCCTTATTTCCATTCCAGTCAAAGTTAACTCAAGACCTTTCTCTAGTTCAGTTAGAACGATACTAAGATGTCTCTGATTTCTATTCCAGTTGAAGATATTCCAAGATTTTTTCTGGTTCAGTTACATCGATACTAAGATTTTTCTGATTTCCATTCCAGTCAAAGTTAATTAAAGACCTTTCTCTAGTTCAGTTAAATTGACACTAAGATTTTTCAGATTTCTATTCTAGTTTAAGAAACTGCAAAGGCTGGAGTATGACCAGATAACAACTTAATCTCATTTGCTCGGTAAGTCGCTGTGAAGCCTGGAGTACGACCAGATAGCCTTATTATCCTTAGCAAGTCACTGTAAATCCTGGACCCTGACCAGATAGCAGTTCACTTTCGTCTCTTCAATCAAAAGATGACTCCCCAATAGAGTAATGGACAACTGAAGCTCCTAAGCTCTATCTATTAAGACAAAGACCAACATTCCTCAACGGAGTCCTCTCTACCAGCAAGAGCGGGAATTCCCACAAAGTGATATCTCGTGAAATCATCATTGTTCTGGATGGCATCTTTAAGCCCATCTCCGATGACTCTCCGTCACATTCTCTGGATGGCATCTTTAAGCCTGTCTCCTATGATGTTCTATCATCTCTTCCAAATGGCATCTGTAAGCTCATTCCTGACATCATCAACTACCAGTATCATTTCAGACGAGTGCAAATTTCTGGGTACTCTAGTGTTCAATCATCTTCCACCTTCATATCATGAAAGGCAGACCAGCCAATCTACATCCTCAGGTTTAAGAAGATTGAATAGGGGCATCTGTTGTACCCCAAAATTTTCTCTCTCATTTCCCTCAAGACATGCCTCCAAAGATCT
This sequence comes from Vicia faba, assembly GCA_948472305.1. Classification (NCBI taxonomy): domain Eukaryota; kingdom Viridiplantae; phylum Streptophyta; class Magnoliopsida; order Fabales; family Fabaceae; genus Vicia; species Vicia faba. Next base: position 264,322,836 of record OX451737.1, on the reverse strand, counting down.
TTAATTGCTCAAGGTTGACTAAGGATTGACCAGACAAATCCTCCTCTTAAGACAATAAGCCTCAAACTAGGGTTTTAATTTCAAGAAAGATGGTTGAGTCCCAAGGGTCCCAAATGTCCTCCATTTCCCTAATATGTCCCCAATATCATCCATGTCAAGTTTCATGCCTTACATAACAAGTTTTCTCAGTCAACTGCTCAGATGCCTGGAAATCAACTATACTAGGTCAAAAGTCAATTGTGGCCCAAATATAGTCAAACTTCAATATTTTTGGTCAACATCAACATTTTGAAGTAATATCCATCATTTGATCAAGGGTTGATCATGATTCCTCAAGAAATGCTCATAACTCAACAAAAGTCAAAAATGGCAATTTAGGGTTTCTATGGAATAAGTCAACCAAACTTTGACCAGGCATAACTTTCTCATACTTTATCGAAAAATTTCTAAAAAATTCTCATTTTGAATATAATCCAATTCCCTACAACTTCTATTCGGCCCTCAAGGTCAAGAAATGCCTCAATCAAAAGATACAAGTTCATACATTATAGGTCATTTCAAAAAGTCAACAAAAACACCTTTTGGGTCAAAGCTCCTTACATGAAAATGGAAGATCCAATTGAGATGAAACAAAAAAAGGTTATTTAGAGGACATACTAATATTTCTAAAAAGTCCAAGAACACCCTCTTAGGGTCAAAATTGAGAGAGATATTCATTGCTAAAGTTGACCAATTTTTGGAAATGTGCATGAAGTCAACATTGATCAAAATTGATTTTTTTTTCCAAATAGGCCCTTGTTTTCTTGTTTGAAACTTGTTCCTAAGATGGCCCACAACCCCTGAGCTTATTTAATTATTATTTTATTATTTTTATTATTTGTTTTGATTTTTTATTCATTAAAATCAAAATAAATCATTTAAAATAATGGAATAATGAAATAAAATCAAAGATTGGATTTTATCAGCACATTATGGATCCATGATCAGCTGGCAAATCATATAATTCGTTCAACGGCTAATTGGATTCGAAAATATCAAGATTTGTCCTATTTTAGAAACAAAGTATACAAGGCTCAAATCAAATCTTTTCTCACAAATTTGCAAAGGCTCAAATCAAATCTTTTCTCACAAATTTGCAAAGGTTCAACTCAATTTTATTGACCTAATTGCTTCTACTATATATGCATAACAAACCCTGATCATACGAAGGGGGATTGGCCGTGTGAATTGAGGGAAAGAAACTCAAATTTCCGAAAAGAAAGTGGTGATCGGATTTTCTTTTGCAAGGAATTTCAAGGAGTTTCAAAAGTTGCAATTCATTCCTGACACCATTTGGAAGCTTCCTGGACCATTACCACGCCTCAACACGCCCAAAAACAGCATATCCAGATTCACGGTTTGTTCTTCCTTCTTGAAATTGGTTTTTGAAATACACACATGATAAATGATTTCTAAATATACAGTCATGCTTGTATGATCATTTAGAACATGTTTGCATAATTGATTGTGTGTTTTGATGCATATTTGACTGGATGCCATTGTTAGGGTTTCAAGGTCCTTTTTAGGGTTTTTTGTTTCAGGAAAAATCAGGGCCAAATAAGGGTACCATTATACTCACGAGACCAAACCCAGTTGATCTGTATAGTTAGATTTAATTTATATTTCCTGGTGGTGATTTTTGAGAATTGCAGGTTTGTAGCTACAACGTTGTCTGTAGGTAAAGGCCTTAGTCTAAAACGACAGTCCTAACGAGGAAGGCGATTGCGTGTCCAAACCTGAGTGGCCCATTTGAATTTTTCACGCTTCTATTTATTACACTGACTTTTCATTACATATAATATATGTTGTTTGTTTATATTAATGATTGAACAATTGGCTCAGTGGTACAAGTGAAGGCTTTTCAGTGCGCGTGTGTAGGAGGTCAGGGGTTCGATCCCTACCTCCTACATGTTACTTTTCTTAATAATCCTTTGAAGATCCCATGCTATCCTTCCAAGCACGCACACCTTAGGCCTCCAAATCATCATCCTTGGATCAATCAGCGCCCAGATCAAACGCTTCCAGTGAAGCTCCTCATGGTGGACACTTTTAGCATAGCCTCACCATATTTCACGTGGCCTTGGGCTCACAGGATTGGGCCTTTGCAGAATTTTAGCATGCAACCCTCTAATTTGGGTTTACACCCCTCAGGCCCGTTCCTCAATTTCTCTTTTTTTACTATTATCTATTTAATTTCTTTTCTTTTTTTATTTATTTCAGAATAAAATCATTTTTATTTAATCGTAAAAATCAACAATAATCACACAAAAACTAGGACTTAGTTTTTTTTAATTAAATTAATTTATTACAAATTAATTAATTTCATCAACTTAAATTTGTTTCATTAATTAGAAAAATTAGGTCAAACTTCAAATCTTTTTTTCATAAAAAATCCCAAAAATATTTTCAATGATCAAATTAGGGTTTTTTAGGGTTTTAAACTTATATCAATTTTTTATTATCACGCGTAATCATTTTTACCGTACAATTAATTTTTACTATTGATGTAACTGCGCCCGGTTTGTAATAGCTTAATTAGTGTTTTATTTCCGCATTTTACTTTCAGTCAATTCCTTATGTATCTACACCAAAGCCTTGTAATAGCGTAGGACCTTTATTTCTCGATTTTATATTTTATATGCTTGTATATAATTGCTAATAACCTAGGCATGTATGCTTAATCAATCAATCAGTAGATCACTAAACTGGAAGATAAAATATCTGAAAAAAGCACACTGCTGCACACTTGCACCCTTAGAGTATACCTCACTTGGTTGCCTCGGAAATATTGGTCATGTCCCTCGAACGTAGGGATATCTTAGCAAAGACCCTCAGTTTAAAAATCATCACAAAGATCATAGTCCCTTACTATCCCACGAGTTGCCTACGAGAAATGATCTTATGATGATAGTCCCTTTGAAATGCTAAGGTATCCTTACATGTTGCCTTCAATTACCATTACGTCCCTTTCGATAGTCCCTTAACATCCAACGACAAGGGTTACCTACTCACTAATAGCAGGATAACACGGTCTAAAGGATAGGAGGAAAAGAACAGTCTTTTTCGAGTAGGTAGATAATTGTTAGGTACTTGCTCAAACAAATTTTTACACCACACTTCCAAAACACTTTTCAAACTAAAGTTTTCAAAAAAAACACTTCATCACACCCTTGAGGACCGATACAAGGTTTACCATAAAGTGAATCGTTGCACTAAGGCATTTTCAAACTTTTCAAATCACACCAACACAAGCAATTTTCAAAACATGAGCTAGCACCTAAGAGCCCGTGGAAAACCACGGATGGAAGGGGTGCTAACACCTTCCCTTTCCATAATCTACCCCCCTTACTCAGAAATCTCGAAAAAAGGTTTTTTCTGTTCTTTTCACCCTTTCCTTTGTTGGATAAAAGAAAAGTCGGTGGAAACTCTTGCTTACTGCATATTTGCAAATACAAAAATGAAAAACCAGTTTAACAGTCGGTTCTGCCACTATATCACAGGGAAGAACTGCCACATCCGATGAATTCAGACGCAGTCAAAAAATACTATGTATAAAAATCTCGCTAAGTTTGAACCCTAAACGGGCGACTTAGGAAAGAAGAAGCATCCCGGTGGATTAAAAACCCTAAAGAGAGATTCAGGAAAAAATTATGGACATACACAAAAACATTTATCCCGATGGATTGAAAACCCGAAAGGGCGGTCCAGGCAAAAGTTATGGATCTTATTCAAAAATAAAGAACAAAAATACTGCAATCTAAGAACCACGACTACGACTACGAAGGAGAAAGATTGATCCAAATTATTTTACTCAGAAGTAAAGGAGATTGGAGCTATCAAAAGGACATTGGAGAAACAGAAGTAGCAATTATCACTTTCATTGCCATTTTCAGTTTTAAAACTTTCTGTAATTACCTCTTTTAAGGAATTACATCTCGTACTCTCTCTCTCACCTATTCAGAGGCATATTTATCAATAGACGTTTAATTTTTCAATCTGTCAATTATGTTTTTCCTTTTTGGACTTGTTTGCAAATACTACAATTATCTCTTTCGAATACTACATTGAAACCATTTTGGGGATTTGACAAACAAATAAAAGAATTTGATAAAACATCAAAAGGCATTTTTAGTTAGAAAAACATTGAAAGAAAATCAATGTCTACATCCACGCCTGTGATCATAGCCATATCCACGCCTACAAATACAATCTTCAAATCCTACTGACACCATTCATCTTGTTCAAGTCAATTTAAAATACCATGACAATGCAACATACAACATTGGAGAGTTGGTGACACAAAGCCAATGGTTTAAAAGGATACAACATTAAAAAAAATACAAAACAAGCATTTGGTTCATATATAAACATTTGGGGCATACACGAACGTTTGATGCATACACAAACATTTGAGGCGTATACAAATATTTGGGACATATACAAACATAGACAAAATACTTGGTGCATATATATTTTGGGTTCCACATAAGCTTAGGGAATTATGCATGGCATTGGTTGAACACATCTTTGGTTAAAACTAAGAACTTTCTTAGGGCTCATCGTTGGATTATCTGGTCCACAAAATAAACAAATACCTTAGTTGAGAACAAACGTAAAACGGTAAACTCCGATCTTATATTTGGTCTAGTTATCTAAGATTTTATTACCAAAACACTTTTAAATCATATATTCCCTAGGTTGTGGTAGGTGTGTGAATTATTGGGTTTATAGTACTCATTCCTTAGGTCGTAATGAATACATGAATCTATCTTCGTGTCGTTTATCCTCTAGGTCGCGATAAACACACAAACTTTTTCAATCATCTATCCTCTAAGTTGTGATAGGTATGCGAATTTTCAGGGTTATACTATTCATCCTTTAGGCCGTGGTGAATACATAAGCCTATACTCGTGTCATTTATCCTCTAGGTCGTGATAAATGCATAGATTCGTCCTAATATTATTTACCCTCTAGGTTGTAGTAAACATAACGAAGTCTACGGTATAATCCATTGTGTTAGTCTCTATGCGATAATGTGTTATCAAGCTGTATTTTATTCATCCCTTAGACTGTGATGAATAGACAGGATCTACATCTTAAGCTTACTATGTTAGTCTCGAAGCATTAGTAAGTCAATTTTCAAACTATTGTTATTTACGTCCTATGTTATGGTAAATACATGAAAAATCTATGATCTCTTTTGGGTATCGAAGAGTTATCCGCGTCATCGTATCTAAGTCAAATCTAAATTTTGGTTCAAACTCTAGTAAGATGATACGTCATCATTTGTGCCTACTTTCTCAGTACTCATAGGAATGCTGTACATCATATCCTTATAATCTTTTGGTCAAATTTTGGAGTCTTCCATTATTTAATAATCCTCCAATTCGAATGTGCGAAACTTGCATATTCTCGCACCATTCAATCAAAGAATAATTAAATACGGGAAGCTGTCATACCCCAAATTTTCCCCGTCATTTTCAATGATCATTTTTACTTATATTTTATTATTTCCCAGATTATAAATTTATTTTGCTTCAATTGGTGTACTTTTGAGTTTTATTCTAATGGGTTTTTTTAGTGCATAAGAGGGGGTGTATTATTTTAAAATGGACCATCAAAATCTGATGGCCAATTAGTTTTGTTCTTATTAGAGAGATAGGTGTATTTGTTTCCTTTGATCAAATTTGCTGGCCCATTTCAGTTTTTATACAAGTCCATTAAATTTGCTTTTGATTAAACAAGAGAGGGGTGTATTAGGCTTAGCTTGCTTCCTAGCTAAGCCCATTTAGGATACATCTTTGTAGAAGTGAAAAAGGGGGTGCTTAGAATATGGTTGGCCCAATGTCTTTTGAGTCCCACGTTAGTGATAAGAGGGGTGTGTTTGGGAAACCCAATAGGCTGGATAGATAACAAGCCCGTTTATTTTCCACTATCGATTTTACTGATTTTGTTATTTAATTATTGTCATAATCATCATTATCATATATTTTTCTGATATATTATTATTAACTATTATTAATATTATTTCCATCATTATTTTATTATTATTCCACTGACCAAGTCAACAAGGGTGTTCGAAACCCTAATTCTCAATGTACAGCCGAGACGCATTGCCCTTCATTCCTCTTCACTAAGTAAACCCAAGAAAGAAACAGATATTAAGCAAATCAAATTGTTAATTAAAACAAAATCAAATATTTACAAACAGAATTATACAAATTAAAGATTGCAATACAAATATTTACAAAAATCTGTCCAAATCTTATACAAATACAAAATCAATTACAATCGAGCTTTTATCTTTCCTATTTTTTAATTTCTAAAGACAATCAACAAAAGTAACAGCAATCAAATAAAATTTCCTAATTTGTTCTAATATAAAAACCTATAAATAAGAACCCTAATTCTAAGTTTAGGAAAGGAGGAAACAATTCTAAAGATAATAGAAAAAAGGAGAAGAATCAGAAGCCGTGAGTCATCCTTCTTGTTTGAGATCTGGGTTTCAATTTCAGAAACCCTAGATATGTGTTTCAATCTTGCACCGCCGCATCATCCCTGTCGCACCGCTTACCTGTGAACCAAAGAAAGAAGAAGAAATTAAAAGGGTGAATCAGAAAACCAGAAGAGGACTAATACAAGAAGAATCATTGAAGGGGAGGTAAGCCGATTCACTTAGCTTAGGGTTGTTATTGTCGAATCTATAATTTGTGTTTGATTTTGAATTTCTGGATTTTTAAGGGTTAGGGTTCATTAGGGTTCTTGTTTAGGTTTAGGATTCATCATGGTTAGGTTAGGGTTCTTCATAAACCCTTAGGGTTCTTAGGGTTCATATGAACCCAGACAATGGTTTGGTTTGAATGTGGTGGTGCCTTGGAGTAGCCGTTGGTGAAAGCAATTTCTGGCTGGTAGCGCCCAAGGCGGAGGTGATTTCTGATGATGGATATCTAGAGAGAAGTTGGAGCTTCTCTTTAGCCTCCAACGAACATTTTGTTTGATTTTGTGAGAAGAGAGAGAATGAGAGAAAAAAATAAGCCTTGGGCTCAGAAATTCACTTTTATAAACACCCTTTGTTCCAGCGTAACACTCTTATCATGTGCCCTCGCTCCCTATCCCTTGGATCTTCATCAAACACTCACAAATTGCGCATCCATCATAACTTGCAATACTCGCCACACCTTGTCCAATAGATCAAACACATTTGTTCTGGGCCATGCCCGTTCTAATCACACCTTGTGTTTTACTTCATCAACTATAATTCTTACCCCTTACGCTACTGGGCCAAGTCTAAAATCTGGACTTGGGCTTTTACTTCCTGCCCTTTCAGTTTTTGCTATTGCATTCAATTTTACACCCCCCTGTGTTTTATAATTAAAATTAATTTTTTTTAATTCTATTTATTTATTAATTTATTTATTATTTTATGTTATTTTTCCTAATTAATATTTAAATATTTAATATATTTATAATAATTTCCAAATTTATTTTATTAATTCAAATTCATTTTTTATTGCTAACTCATTCAATTATTTTAATTGCATTAAAATTATTTTTTCTCATGCATTAAAAAGATTTTTTTCCATATATTAATATATTTGAAAATATCTAACCAATCAAATTACTAACAATTTTCTACTAATTTAATTCAAACTTATATACATTTTAAAAAAGGATTATGAAGGTATTTCTCATTAACTGTGAACTTCATCTAACAACTCTGCAATTTACAAACCCAGACTTTGTTCAAGGAGAATTAGAGATATTTCTATAATCCATAAAAAACACAAACAAACAACTGTGAACTATGAATTGGGACTCAGATTCCTCATAAAAGGATACGTAGGCATACGACTTAAAATCATGGTGAGTTCCCCTAATAAAAATTAAAACCCTATTTCCTGAATTGTAAATCTAAACCCTAGTATCCTTATGAACAAGATAGATGAGGGGTTCCTAACACATTCCCTTTTTCTAAAACGAGTTAACAACTTAGAATCTCTGATCAAATTAGGGTTATCCTTTATATTCCCTTCCCTAGAATAAAAATTAATGGTGGTGAATCTCATTTTAAAACCGGTTATTACACTTTGGTGGAATCTCTGGTGGCTGCTCAGAATCAACCACCACCTCCTTCTCCCTATGCTACTCAACCAAAACAAACTATTGTTATCTCTGAGATATTGTCAGTGTTTATCTCTACTACTCTTGTTGTTAGTGCTTTTCAATTCTAGATGCCTCGTGGTTATCCATGGGGTATGCGAGAGAATTTTATGCCTGAAGGATATAACCCGACTGCACAAGTTTCTCATCTTGTTCAGCTTGTTATGGTTTTTGCACCGCCTGTTGTGCACACTGTCCCTATTGTTAATGATGAAATCTACCATGTTGCTGCTGTACCAAGTGAAATCTTGGGTTTTTATGATAGAATAGATGATTTCCAAGATTATTTTAATGACATGAAGAAGGAAATGAAGGCTCTCCAAGGTAAAGAATAGTTTGGGCAAAATGTTAGTGATCTCTGTTTGGTCCTCAATGTGAAAGTACCCGCTAAGTTTAAGGTTCCAGAGTTTGAGAAATACAACGACAATTCTTTTCCTCGTGCTCATCTGGTGATGTATGTAAGAAGGGTGTCCACTCACACTGACGACCAACTTCTACTAATCCACTTTTTCCAAGACAGCCTGATCAGAGTTGTGTTAAAGTGGCACATGGGTTTAGATAGTGCCAATATCTGGATTTTCAATGATTTGGGCAAGGCCTTTGTGAGTTAATACAAGTATAATATGGATATGGCTCCCGATCATGATCAGTTAAGAGTTATGACTCGGAAAGACAAAGAATTGTTAAAAAGAATATATGCACTGTTGGCGCGAGGCCGCTGCTCAAGTTGTGCCTCAAATGGAAGACAATGAGATGAATAAGGTTTTCTTGAAGACTCTTGGGTCATTTTATTATGAAAAGAAGGTTGCAAGTGCTCCAACTGACATTACTGAAATGGTTGGTATGAGTGTCTAATTAGAAGAAGCTGCTAGAGAAGGATGTTTGTCGAAGGATGAAGGTTTTAGTGGTACCACCAAAAAGAATGCATATGGATTCTCCAGAAAGAAGGAAAGGGATGCTAATATCGTTATTCAAGTAAATAAGGGTATACACCTAAGAAAGCATCACCAACACCAACAACATGTTGCCTCAGTAACTCCTGTTCTCAGTGTAACTCTAACAGTTGTTTCTTACAAGTCTCCTAAAAGAGCTCAGCAACAAGCCAACCAAGGGCAAAATCCGAGAAGAGAAGCTTTTGATCCTATTCCAATGAGTTATACTAAATTGTTTCCTACATTGATCCAGAAGAACCTAGTGCGGACTAGGTCTCCTCCTGCCATACCTCTAAAGCGGCCTTGGTATTATAAAGCTGATCTGAATTGTGCCTTCCATCAAGGAGCCCCAGGGCACAATATTGAGAATTATTATTCGTTAAAAGATTATGTTCAAAAGTTGGTTAGATCTGATATTGTAACACCCCAATTTTATTTACTAGTTATTTTATTAGTTATTTATTTTATTGATTAATATTTGATATAGTAATTAATTAATTTGTATGATTTTGTGAATATATGAATTATTTGGATTAACTGTTTATTTGTGTTTTTGGTTAGTAAGAGTGAGAATAACATTATTAAGTAATTTGGCCTTAGTATCATGGGTTAGTGTGAATTGAGTGAGATAAGCCCATTAATGAAACAAGAGTTAGTAAGGGTTTTGTGAAAATAAAGAAAGAGAATTGTAAAAACAAGAGAAGAGAAGAAAGAGGAAAAGGGAGAAAAGAGAATAGAAGAAAATAGAACCCTAGAGTATCTACATCTAAGGTAAGGGTGGGTAATTTGCTTATTATGGGATTATATAATATTATGTAATGGGTAGTAAGCATGATTAGGAATTTTGTTCTTCAATTTCTAGATTTTGACATGTAAGGGTTTGAATATGAAATCATGAAATTGATGTTTGAATCATGTTTTGATGTTGGTAATCGATGTTGTATGTTAGATATATGTTATAATAAATTTAAATGATTATAAATGGCTCTTTTGAATGGATTTCAGTGACCTATTCATGAAGGACAAAATGATGTCCGAAGTAGATTTTTCTGTATAATCGTGAGGCCGCTTAGTGCGGTGGAGGCCGCATAGCGTGCCATGGGATAAAATATTTTATATTTTGTGTAATTTTTTGGTGATCATGTATGCTTATGATTTATGAAGTATTTCCATGAATTTTAATAATTTATTCGATATGTTTTGGAATTGGTTTTGGATGACTTTTGGTGAGAAATATAACACTTGATTTTGTGTGTATGTTGTGAAGTGATGATGAATGTGAATAACATGGTTTAGAATTGTTTTCTATATGTTATTATGATGTGTTTAATTTATGAATGATATGAGAATGCATGGTATGTGATTTTTAACATGAGATATGTAAGTTAGTGCAATGGTGATGATGATTCAAATATAATGAATTAGGTGATGTATGCTTGTATGATTAAGATTGAGGGATAGTCTTAATTTCATATGATTATTGAGATTGCACATGCATCATTTGTTGTCAAGAGACAATGTTTTCTAGTTTCATGGAGACTAGTTACGTGTCCCAAACCTGAGGGATGTGTTTGAAAGCTTGAGGGATGGGCTTTTTGGTGGTTATCTGCCTGATGGATGAACCCAACAAGATCAATAAGGATAACAATTGGTACCACATGCATATTTTATTGAGTTGCATTGGAGTTACATGTGTCTATGTGAAATGTTGAATTGGTGTGCAATATGTGATATTGGTGTGAATATTACATTTATGGCATTTGTGATTGATTATCTTTTGATTATGAATCGTTGAGTAATGTTGTATATGTGAATATGTGAATTGTGTTGGAATATGTGGAATACATGATTATGTGAAGTATGATGAATTCAATTAATGTCTGTATGGTATGTGTAATATGGTGGGAGAACTGACTCGGGTCGTTTGCATTTGATCGTAATTGTGCGGATAGAAAGAGTCGCCACCGACTTTTCTTTTATCCAAAAGGAAAGGTAAAAAAGCACAGGAAAGACCTTTCGAGATTATTTCTCGGGTTCGGGGGTAGATTATGAAAAGGGAAGGTATTAGCATCCTTTTCATCCGAATTTATCTATGGGCTCTTAGTTACTCGCTAGATCACTTGCTTTTGTTTGACAGTGTGCTTGCGGTGTGGTTCTTGAAACTATTTTGAAAATGTCTTTGTAATGATTCTCGTTTCTATAAGAACCCGTACAAAGTGTTGTTTCGAAAAATAGTTCAAAGAAGTGTTTGTGTAGTGTGTTTTTGAAAGTGATTTTGAAAAGATGTTTTTTTAATGGTTCTCGTCTCTATAAGAACGTATACGAAGTGTTTTGTCTTTTGAAAATGTTTCAAGATGAAAGTGTTGGTGTAAAAAAAAAATTTGTTGTGAGCAAGCGAGCAACTAGGAGCGAATCTACCTACTCGAAAGGTCTTAAATATTCTTTTCCTCCTTTAGATGTTGCTATCTTACCATTGATTTGGTAAGAAGCCCCATCGTTGGATGTGAAGGGACAGGCGCAGGTCAATCGTACAGTCATAGAAGGCAACTTGTGAGACGCTTTAGCAATTTTCGTAAGGGACTAGATTGTTTTACTGAAGGCAACATCGAGGGACGTCGAGGGACTATGATCTTTTTTATCGAAGGGTCTTTGAAACAACCGGCTGAAAATCATCAAACAATGAAGTCGCCATTGAACGTCTTTTATCCCATATGGAGGGAAAGGTGAACATCGAGAAAACCTGAGAAGGGAGAAGTCACGGTCTTGTGACCGAGAGATTGGGTAAGGGATTATGTTACACGAGGGGAAGGTATTAGCACCCCACATGCCCGTAGTACTCTACGGTATCCACTCTTGTTATCTATCTTATGGGTGTGTTTAATCATTGCTTACTGTTACTATACTACTAAAGGGAGGAATGAATGCAAAAGAAATGAGAAAATAATGTAGGGAAAATAAAAGTTGTGGTCGTTCGGGCCCTACCCCGATGCCTACGTATCCCTTTCAAGGAATCAGAGCAGTCGTAGTTCGGCTCACATGTTTTTGTTGGTTTGTATTCTTAATGAACAGTATTAATTTCGACTTCTCCCATAACTCGACCTTTGGAGACTTACGCGTCAGCACAGAAGTGAATTAACATGCTCTTTTGAAAAAGTTTTGAAAGAAAATGTGCATGGGCGCACAAAAAGGATTGGATTGGTTTGTGTTTTTTAAATGAACAATATTAATTTCTCCTTCTTCCGCAACTTGACCTTTGGAGACTTACGCATCAGCATATAAGTGAATTAACATGCTCTTTTGAAAAGAGTTTGAAAGAAAATCCCAAAGGCAAAAAGAGTTTTTGTTTGTTGGTGTTTTTTCTTGTGGATAACAACTAGTTAATCTCAAGAGAGAGATATTAGCCACTTCTCTACTTATTCATGAAGTAAGTCTTTGAAAATTGAACCACGCCAATTGTTAGAATAAGAGAACAATAAGGTCGAGAAGAAAGCCGCTTATCATCTCTCATAATTAACAACGATATGATTCTCGTCAGTAAATTTTTAGTATTTTGAAGTTTGTAAGAAAAATAAGTTTTTGTTTTAAATGCATATGCGAAAAGAGAAAGAAAAGTCAAGGGGAGACTAGCCTATTTCTAAACCTAATGTTATCATACTTCAGATGATCTCTAGAAAGCAATAAAGTGCGAAATGAGATCAACAAGAGAAAAATACCAAACAGATATCAATCTGTAGCGAAGCGTATCAAAACAAAGAAATCTGACGATCTTCGCGAAAGCTTCACCATTCAAAGAAAAGAGTTAGAAATCAAATGCCTGGAATAAGTATCGCCGCATCATCAATTGTGAAAATAAATCATAATTGAAATCTCAAGTGCATCCACATATCGCATAATAAACCTGCATAAGACTCAAGTCTCAACAAGCAAAGGTGGATCACAAATTTTGAATAATCGGATAACCATGAATTAACTCCTAAGATCTAACAAATTTTTATATTTGATTTTTTTTTCATGTAATGAAAAAGTTCAAGAAAATCTAAACCATCCACAAAATTAATTAAAAGCAACTACTAAGAGAGTAAATCCCGAAGGTGCATGCCAATAAGCAGGAGGTGCAGTAGAAATCTGGTGCTAGGCCCAAAAACTAATCCATCAGCATTTTTGTGCATAAGCCATTTAGCTCCAAAACGATTATCATGGGCTCAGTGCAGAGGATAACCCGGTCCAATTATATACCAGCAAAAAAATGAAAACCTTCAGCATTATTATTTTCTTTTTACGAAATTCAAAAATTAAAATAATAAATAAATAAATTTAAAGAGGAATTAGGTTTGAGAAGGTTTTATGGCCTTTAACATTCAGCGTGAAAAAAAAAATTCTACTCCTTCTCTTCTCTCTCAACCACGGCGGCGGTGTCACGATTCTTCTATTCTCTCCTTCGTTCATACATCAGCCTCTGTCGACTTCACTTTCTTCTAATTCTGCTTCCTCTGCTTCGCCTCCTTTTCCTTTCTTCTCCTCCGCGATTTCGTCTCAATTCCAAACCCTAGCATAAGATAAACGAAATCGCAACACCAACCGAATCGGTCATCATCTTCATCACCCTCAATGACTGTGAAGCTCTCGAAAGTATAAAAAACGAAAACCATAGAACAGATTCCTTCGCTTGATCAGGTATTAATTCCTTCTACTTTCTTCTTCTTATCCCCTTAGATCACTTCTTCTTTATCTATCACTCTTCTTCTTCGATCGCTCTGATTCTTTGTGTTGGAGAGGTTGTGCAAGCTAATAGAGAACGGAAGAACGTGATTGAGGATTATTCAAGCTTTGTGAAGTTTTTGTTGATGCTGAGATTGAAGAAGAGGTGTTTAGAGGACTCGTGAGAAATCTGCAGAGAGGATCAAAATAGAGCTTGTGCCAAAGAGAGAAAATCCAGATCTTCTGGTGAGTTTTTCTGGGTGAATCAATCGTGAATCTCTCTCCCTTTTTGTTATAGTTTTGTTGAATTATGTTGAGAGTTTTTGGTTGTTGTTGAATATGCAGGTGGTTGAAGTCATTATCACCGTGATTGGTACTGATTCGGTTGTTGTAGCGGAATCAGCCATATGTTGTTGCAACTTCTTGAAGATATGAAGCAGTTGCAGAGATTTAGTTCAGCAAGAACGCAGGGAGATTTTCTGAGTTTTTTTTAATGAATGACAGTAGTTCTGAAGAGATCAGAGAGAAGATGGAGATGGAGTGGTGGTGAGGTTATGTGAAGCTTGTTGCAGATTTTTGAAGATGATGATTCGTGAGGATGATGATGAAGAAAAATGGAGGGGAAAGTGAAGGATTAAAGTTAATGATGAGGTTGAAGCGTGAAAGTTGAAGATTAACGAGAGAATGTAGAAGATGAATTCTAAGAGAAAGGTGAGAGAGAATGTTGAGAGCTTCTTCCGTGTTTTTACGATTCTTCTTGAAGATTAAATATGGAAGATGATGATGAGAGGAGAAGAAAGAGTGATGATGATCAAGAGTGAAGATTGGGAGAGTCCCTGCAGGAAGAAGAGGAAGAGAAAATTTCAGAGAATTTCTTCTGGTATTTTTTTTCTGTTTTCTCTGAATGAATTATGAACCCTCCCCTTTTTTATGTTTTGTACTTGTTATACCCTTTCCTTTCTGTTATGCTCTCTCTTTCTCCCAGAAGTTTTTGTTAGAGCTTGTTTTTACCGTTAGAAATTGGTTGAGACTTTCTGTTATGACAGTTGGTGAGTTAGTTATAGATTTTTTGGATGGAGGTTAGTTGGGAATAGGTTAGGAGACTAGAAGAAGTTGGTTAAATTGTGTTAGTTTGTTATGAATTTTGTTGAAATCTATTTTGACAGTTAGTTGCAGTTTTTTGAGGTTCTGTTTGATGGTTAGAAAATCAGTTGGTAGTTAGTTACTAATTGTTTAAAGTTTGGTTAAAGAAATTTTGTTTGTCAACTATTAGTTAGAAACGGTTAGCCGGTTAGAAGCTTGTTAGATAACTCGAAATTTAGTCGCAAGTTAGTTATGGGGATCCAAAGACTTAGTTTTAAATTTTGTTAGCCATTAATGCACCCTCAGGATCAAATCTACTTAAAGCCAGTTGGACTACCAGAACAAAAGTTTGCACAACAAGATTGTTAGCAATTAGGTTGCATAAAGACCCCATCCTCTATTAGTGCAAGAAGATTAAAGTAAAAATGCTAATTTAAAACACCAAGCCATTAATTAAATCCCCTTAGACAAATCTTGTTATGCTAGAAAGAGTCAGCTACGAAATATTGAAGTTCTATTAGATGGCTAAGAAATTAATTGAAAGCTAATTACTAACTATTAAAGGGTAGTTAGATGATGTTAGTTCCTAGTTCTATTGGAACCATTAAAAAACCAGTTAGTTCTATTAGATGGATAAAAAAAAGGTTGAAAGTTAGAACTCTGTTGGTTTAAATTCATTCCTGATTTTCTATTAATGAATGCAGCTTAGTCATTAATCTTCTATTTACTTTGTTTTTTCGATTTTTTCTGATTTCTGGTATGAACAAAATGCAGGGATGATTTACAGTTTTGGGTTTCAAAATTGAGGAGTGTTGAACTATGTTTATGAACATAGCAGGGCAATGCGTCTGTTTAAAAAAAATCCAGCAGGTTGGTTCACTTGGAGCGCAAAGATTGAAGAATACATGAAGATGGAGAATTAATGTTAGGGATAGGCATAGCATGGTGGTCAATCATGTAATTCGGAGGATAGTCAAGAGCTTAGCATGGAGATTGGAATACAAAATTCGCATGAAGAAAGATTGGAGACTTTAAGTTTTTGATAATTTTTCATGTAATATTCTTGCGTGTAGTTTCCTATGGTTTTGTAATGGTTTCTCTTGAATTTAATTGAATCGACAAAAGTGGTGTATAGAATTTGAAATTGGAATGACTTATGGTGAATTTGTAATGAATGAACTTGTTGGAATTTTTGTTGAATATGGAATGAAGAATTTTTGAAATGGTGAATGGAACTTGAATATGAAATTAGATGAACTTGAATATTATAGTGTGAACCAAGGTAATGTAGTATGATCTTGCATACAAATGCAACTTTGGAAACTCTTGAATCAAAATGACAAATTATCAAGGGTGCAAACTACTTTCTTTTCATTTGATTTTGAGTTTCCCGAGAAAGAAGTGTCTTCCTTTCTTCTTGAATTTTATATCCCAAGTCCTTCATTGATCTTGTATTTGTGAAATCCCAATGTCTCGCATTCTATCAATTTAGATGAACTCCCCTACTTGAATATCTTCAAGTGAACGAATATAGGTTTCCTTAAATCAAGTTGAATGAATCCATACTTAGACGTCTGCATGTCCTTAGCTCAAAAACCCTAATCTTCCATACAAAGCTTTTTAGATTTTGATCTCAAAGCATTTAAATGAAATCCAAAGAAAATAGATTGTACTTCAAGTAAGCCAATCGACCAGATGAAGAGCTTTGCATTATAAGGCATACAAACCCTAATTCGTGAAGAAGGTCCAACTGAATCTTCTTCTCTAGAATAGGACTGTTTCCCACATAACTAGAGATTCAAGCAATGTTTTCCTTCTTATTTTCCAAAGATATATCAATTGAAACCCTGATTATTCATGGACGATATCCCTTGATTATAGCCTTGCCCGATAATCACAACTTCCCAGAGAAACCTCTCTTGAATGGTACATGATTTAGAGAAATAAACCCTAAACAAAGGATGACGTTGAGCACAAGGAGATAATGAATGCCTGATTTAGTAGCCCTTAGATAACCTCGTAGAACAACTTGGAAATGAACATGGGAATACATAAAGAAATATGACCAAGATGGCCATGATTTAGGAAACCTAATGAACCTCGGTTGATGAAATGCTGCCAATCACAAACTTGGTGGAGAAAAACTCGGACTCTTGTCTTGAATGTATCTGAATGAGTAATAACCCCCTTAACTTGAAGAGAACAAAACCCTCAATAAGCATAGGTTGCAACCCTAATTCCAAGCCTAATTACTATACACTATAAGGAAAACAGTAAATTGCGGAAATTGAAATTCTACGCTATTACAGAGTTTTCGGGAATGGGGGTACAATTTTACAAATGGGGATGGAATAATGCGATTAAAAGTCCAAATAGGAAAACAATACAACCAAATCGAATCGAGCAATTAATCGAAATTACAACAAGTTTATGAAGTAAAATTAATTAACAAAATAAAGATAAGGAAATAAAATTCTTATTTTTTTTGTTTGTGAGGAAATTTGAAAAGAAAATAAAGATCTATTCTATTATTATTATTATTTTGAAATTTTGTTTATCATAAAAAAATTAAACAATTTGTAAAAAATGTTAACTAAAAAGTTAATTAGCTAAATTATTCACAAAATTCCTTAACTAATTTCAAAACTAAACTAATTAAGAAAATTATCTAATTAAAAATATTATTATTAATTGAATTTTAAGAAAATTAAACTAAAACATTAAAACAAATCAAACTAAGAAAATGTTAATGAGGAACTAACTAAAATAAAGATATAAGTAGAAAATATGGGGGTGAGCTAAGTTAAACTGTTGATGGGCTCTAGATTTGGTTTGAGCTCTAAAAGGTGAAGGCCCATCAGAATAAAAAAAATTGAGTAAAAAAAAAGAATAATGGGTCGGGTTGTTGTTCCGAAAGTCCATCATGAAATTGCAAGCTCAATGGAAGAAGAAAACTTTAGGGTTTACTTCAAATCAGCCACCAAGAAAATCTCTCAAACTTCTCATGATTTTTGTACCAATTCTTCCTCTATTTCTCGCCAATCGCCTTCAACAATAAAGCAACACCAAAAACTTATACATGTCTCTCTCGCTCTGCTTCATTCTCTTGCTTCCCTCACCATCATCGTTTTTGTCTCATCAATCGATCTCTCTCCTCTGATCTCGTGCCTTCAAATGGGTTTGGGCTGAAATAACAGGTTTTCCATCGTTTGTGGTTGAAGAGGAAAAAAAGGGGGAGAACAAAATTCTGGTTGGTTAAGGCGGAGGTGAGCCGTGAAGGAGAACAGAGGTGGTGGCTCGGTGATGTTGTTGTTGCGCGGAGGTGTTGGTGAGTGAATCTGTTGTTCGCTGAAGAATGGAGACGGTGAGTGGAGTATGTGTTTGGTGGTTTCAAATTTGAGTTGGATTTTAAATTGGCATCCATTACTTGTCTAGGGTTTTATGAGAGTAGTAGCAGTAGGAGAATTGGGAGTTTTTTTATCAGCATCTTCAAACTTAGTGAAACGCCTTGTTCTGTTATGTTGTAGCCTCTTCTGCTACTAAATGGTTAGTGTGTGATGTTTTTATCCTTATGTTTATTTTGCATCTCCCTTACTGTATTTTTCTAGTCTCTCTCTAACAAAACAATAATTATTTCACATGGTTTCTTTGTTGTTTTTTTTTTTTGCAGTAGCAACAAATATTATGTAACATTTAGTACGGAAAATATGTAAACACCGAGATTCGTGAATGGTGGAAAAGAAATCAGTACCTGTTGGCATCTGTCTTGTGAAGTTCTTTAAGAGTAGGTATGATATCCTCTTGCTATTTTCTCCTTTTTGAGTTATGCTATGCTTTTGAATTTGAAGTTTAAGATGAGATGTTTGGAACAGATAAATGTGAAATGCCTTGCAGATTGAAACAGGGGTTTAGAGTGTTTTTTTGTTGGTTCATGCTAAAGCTTCTCTTTAGATCAGACGGTATTTTCTTGTATTATGTTTGAACAGGAATTGGAGAGTTTGGTTTTTATGATTTGCTAATATCTTTACTGGTTTTACTATCTCTTTGGGTATGATGGCTTGGCTTTTTTGGTTTGAACCTTGCTGGTTTTGCTGCTTGGTTTTTGTATCCTATCTTTTCCTTCTCCTGCTTTGTGAAGTAGTCTTGTTATTATATTGAAAACAGGGTGAAAAAATGGGGGGGACATTTGAGGTTTTTTTCCAATTTGTGGTATGCTGATTTGCTGCCTTTTGAGTGCAGTTTTCATATTGCTATTTGTATGCAAATGCTGGGCTACAGGTTTTGATGCAGGTTGTTTGGATAGAGCTTTTGGAAGTAAAGTGAAGAGTTGACTTTTGTCTGGTTTTGACTGTCTTTATAGCAGGTTTCTGGACTGTTATTTTCTAGGTGATATCTCTTTCATCTTTCCTCTTTCATTTTTCATTGGAATAAAGTAATTTTTCTTATTTTTCTATATTTTCTGAAGGGTTTGTATAACTTAGGAAAATGATGATACACTTGGTTTGATGAGCAAATTAATTTGTTGTTTTGCCTTGTTCCATTTTGTTTATTGCTGCCTTCTTCTATCATCTTGGCAGCCTATGATGCCTTGCTTGCTATGTTTTGTTGTTATTTGTTGTGATATTTGATGCAATATTGTTGCAAGTTTGCCCTGCTATTCTGTTTGTTGCAGGTTTTTTTGGCATCCTGTGTTGCATCATTGCAGCCTAATGTTGTGTGTTTTGTTGTGTTGCTATTTTGTTTGCAGTTTGACCTTGCTGCCTGCTGCTGTTTGGGAAGCCTTGGACTTGCTTGCTTTTGCTTGCTTTGCAGCCTGTTCTTGCTGCTATATTTACAGTAGCCTGCCTTTGTTTTGTTTGTTTGCGTTGCTTGCTGCCTGCTGCTATATTGTTGTTGTTTGGGAAGCCTTGGGCTTGCATATTTGCTTTTCCTTCTTGTGAACCAAGGCCCAAACCTTGTGATTTGCAAAATAGGAGAAGATGGACTATGATTAAAACAAAAAACCTTTAAATCTGATTCCACATACAAACCCTAATGATGAGTATTCAAACTGGTTTTAGCAATTAATTCTTGTATTTTCACATTCTTGCTAACTTCCTTTTTTCTTATTTCATGAACACGAGAATTGGACGGCGAACGCAAAGTTGAGAGATGAAAAGGCCATGGCTAGCAAAGAGTGTGGACGAGTTTCTTGAAGAGGAAGCAACAGAAAATTGAAGAAGAAACATTTAATTCTTTTTTTCTTTGTAAACAAAAATTGTAACTTGTCCCAAAAATGCAATGAACACATAACTTGAGTGAATTTTATGAATTAGGAATTTATCGTATGGAAATCATTCTTGATTCTTGATGAAAATGAAATTCCCTACTTGCACGATTTGAACATGTATCTTGCTTCGTAACTTGAACTTCAAGAAAATCCAACACCCTTATAATTTGTATTTCGAATAAAACCCCGCGCCTTATCTTTTAAAATTCCAATCAAATTCTTGAACAAAACAATGCTTAATAATTCAATTCCACTTGGTGTACTCGAACTCAAAACAATTGGTTATCTAAGTGACAGTCTTAATCTTCACCTCTTATCCAAATCAAATTTGCACTCAAAATGAACTCGCACGCCGTGCTCGATTAGAATAGAGCTTCATTTCCAAACAAATGTGCTTTAAGAACATTCACCAATCTTGTAGAATTAATAAACTTCAACATGAGAAACATAGTCCTGGAAAACAAATTGTGGTTAAGAATATTCGAAATCAAACAAATGACTTGGGAAGATTTGATAACTTTCAAAGTCTTCCAAACACAATTTTATTTCGATCTTTGAAGATAAACTCGTGAGCGACATCACTTATGACCATATGCAAAGATAATCGTCGCAAGATCTTGTAATTTGAGGAAATCACAATTCTTAGAAACCAGGCGACAATTACTTAAGATTAGGTTAAAATCCATGAAGTGACTTCTAACACATTCGAGTTTTGGTGATCTTCTACACGTAATCAACTCTTGATTTGTGAAGAGAAATTGGAGATAACATCAAGGAGATTCGTATGCAAGAAGGATCGCTCAAAATATCGAATAATGAAGAAGTTATAGTAGCTTTAACTTGGTCTCGCAAAAGGTCAATTTTTGGGTCAATGGAGTCATTTTCAATCGTCTGAACCATTGACTGAGCAAACTTGCAATGCAAGGTTTGAAACTCGGCTTGAACATCCTTGAAGAGACATGAAGATCGATGAATACCATTTGAAACCTTGAAAAATCAATTTTCTTTGAGAAACGTCAAACCCTAATCGTTGACTTGCCGCCTAGGAAGAGAATTTGTCTGATCAACTTTTGAGCCAAATTGGATATTCGAGAAACCCTAGGATAGTATCTTGCATGAAAAATGGGAGGGAAAATTTTGGGGTACAACAGTATGCCTTACTTATTATTATATATTTCTATAATAATGTGAATTCTCACTCTTCTGTTGAAATGATGTTTTATACGACATCGCTCAAGTATCGGGGATAATGGTGGTGCTTCTAGCAAGGATTCGTTGGAGGATTTAGTTATTTGGTTATCCTTATTTAGGTAGTGAGTCATACTCTGGTCATGTAACACGGGAAAAAGTTTCAACTTATGTTTGTTTTGAGAGATGTTCATTATACTGTCTTTATTTATGTTGTATTGAGGATATATGATGGTGGCCTTTAGTGCCTAAAGTTTCATGATATAGTTGTCATTATGGGATTTCAATTATTAATATCATTATGAAAGAAGAGTATTCTGATGCGAGATGCATATATGTTAGTATATGATACATGATTTTAAATGTGTGTTATGAGTATGACCAATGTATTTGTGTTGCATATATTTGATTGGGGTTTAAAGGGTGTTACATTAGTGGTATCAGAGCATGGTCGGCTAGTTGGCCAGGTTATTAATATGTTTATTTCCTTTTGTATTTGATATGTGTCATATACACAATCGGTACTATTTGTCTGATAAGTATTATTGGTTGTTTGGTTGTTTGGAATCTTAGAACGATGGTTGCAGGAAGGAATGATGATGTTGTTGCTCAGGTGTTGGCAATGTTGGTTGGTGTGATTGGGCAACAGCTGTACGTCAATGTTGGTAGTAAGGATGATGACGAATTACGTGCTTTGGGGAAGTTCTAGAGGAACAATCTTCCAATGTTTGAAGGATCTCATAAACCTGACAAAGCACCAGTATGGCTGGAAGCAATTGAGAAGATCTTTTGGGTCATAAATTGTTCGGATGCATAGAAGGTGCAGTTTAGCACCCATATGCTTAAGAATGAAGCTGGAGTAAAAAATTTCAGAGATTTGATGAGGATGGGATTGAGGTTACTTGGGAACTTTTCAGAGATGCGTTTTTGGAGAAGTTTTTTCCAGAGGATGTGTGTGGGAATAAGTAGATTGAATTTCTTGAGCTGAAGTAGGGTAATGGAACTGTGGTTAAGTATGTTGCAAAGTTTGATGAGTTGATTAAGTTTTGTCCTCATTACAACACTGTTAATGTTGAGAGAACTAAGTGTCTTAAGTTTGGGAATGGTTTGAGGCCCGGGATCAATAAGGCTATGGGTTATCATCAGATTACACGATTTTCTGAGCTGGTTAACAAGAGTAGAATCTATGACGAGGATAGTTGAGATAGTATTGCTAACTATAAGGCTTTGCATGATAAGAAGGGAAAGGGGAAACTCAGAGGGAAGCCGTATGTGATTCCTGTTGGTAAATGGAAACTGAAATTTGATGATGACAACAAGCCAAGTGTGGGAGGATATTTTACTCTGATTAGGTGATACAGGTGTGGTGTTGAAGGACATCATGCTCCTGAGTGCACAAGTGATGATGTGAAGTGTTTCAACTGTGGCAAGCTAGGTCACAAGTCTCATGATTGCAGAGGAAGTTTGAGTGTGACTTGCTATAACTGTGGTGAGCAAGGTCACATTAGTTTCAAGTGTGACAATCCGAAGAAGGAACAAGCTAGAGGGAAAGTGCTTGCTTTATCTAGTTCTGAGAAACCTGCTGAGGATATACTAATCTGAGGTATGTGCTTTATTAATGATACACCTTTGATTGCTATTATTGATACTGGCGCGACACATTCTTTCATTTCTTTGGATTGTGTTAAGAGATTGAATCTTGAGTTATCTGATATGAATGAAAGTATGGTTATTGATACTTCTGCTATAGGTTCACTGACTACTTTATATGTGTGTTTGAATTGTCCGTTGAGTATTTTTGGAAAATATTTTGGGGTTGATTTAGTGTGTCTACCGTTAGATTAACTTGATGTTATTCTTGGGATGAACTGGTTGGAATTCAATCATGTTTATATCAACTATTTTGATAATACGATTATCTTTCTTGATTCTAGTTTTGAGAGAGATTTGTTTATGCCTGCGAAGCAAGTGAATGAGTCTGTGCAGGATGGTGTTGTGTTGTTAGCTTTGATGGCAATATTTAATGTTGGTGGGAAACGAATGATTGGTGAATTATCAATAGTTCGTGTTTTCCTGAGGTATTTCCTGAAGATGTAAGTGATTTTCCGCCAGAGCGTGAGGTGGAGTTTATGATCGATTTAGTTCCTGGAACTAGTCCTATATTGATGGATCCATGTTGTACCCCAAAATTTGCCCTCCCATATTCTTCAAGATTTGCTAAGAGTATGCTTCAAAATCTCCCAAAGGTTGCACAGTTCAATGGCCTCCTAACAGTCAAAAATTAGGGTTTTGATTCTAGCAAAGAAATTGAAGTTTCCAAGGGTCCAAACAAGTCCCACATGCCTACAAACATGGTCAGGCATCCATATGCTAAGTTTCAAGACTCACAGCATAAAATTGCACAGTCAAATGCCCTAATTGCTCAGCAGTCAACTGTAGGGGTAAAATGGTCATTTGACAGTCAAAAGTTCAAATTTTTGGTCAACATCTTATTTTGAAGCCACAAACATCATTTTATCAATTCTTGATCATGATTTTCAAGGCATGGCTCAAAACGTCTCAAGATGCAAAAGTTTCCATATTTGGACAATTGAAAAAGTCAACTGTAAATTGACCAGGGCATAACTTCCACATGGTTTATCAGAAAAATTCCATCCAAAGCTCATTTTGAAGAGAATGACATTTCCTACAACTCATATTCACACTTCAAGTCCAATAAATGCTCTCACAAAAAGTTATCAATCTCAACATTATAGGTCATTTTCAAAAGTCAACAAAAAGGCACTTTAAGTCAAAGACCATAACTTGAGATTGGTAAATCAAAATGACATGGGACCAAAGGCATTGGTTATAGGACTTCAAGACCTTTCCAAAATGTCCAAGAACATGATCAAAGCTTAAAAATTGAGCAAGATATGCTTTGTGGAAGTTGGGAAATTTTTGGGAATTTTGAAAAGTCAACTTTGCTTCAAATACCTCAAAATTGCTAATGGGCCTCAATTTCTTCCAAGAATCATCACCCAAAAGCTATGCACGACCCATTGACCCAAAGGGGAGTTATTTTCCTATTTTTAATTAATTAATTGAATATTTAATCTATTTAATTCATTTAATTAAAATTAATTATAAGAAAAATACTAATCCATGCTTTTCAAATCTTTTTGTGCATAGAATTCACTCAAGATTTCGTGCACTATTCAATAAGGAAAGAATCAAGGTGATTGGCAATGATTGGCATGTTCTTCACATGGAAAAGATTGAAAAAAGATACCATTGAAATCAAATCTCAAAAGCATTGAAAACTTGGATGTTGGGCTTGTTTTGTTGACCTAAAACATTCACATACATATACATATTGCAACCCTAATGCACAAAACGGAGAAGCTGCGCTCAGAGTCAAGAATAAAACTTGGCATTTTTTCAAAAAAATTGAAATCTGCATTCATAGTTTCAGTGCGTTTCAGGACAAAAGAACGATCCCACAAGCTTGCCAAGACTTCCAGGAAGCTATCCCAATCAAGACCACAGCCTCTAACCTCAAGAATCGGTAGAATGAAGCCGCCCTGTTCTTGATATTTTGCATATTCGTATTTACCTTTTCATGCCATATTAATGCATTCTAATGATTGTTTTGCACTAACATGAACTCAATAAAGCTAATGGTGCCATTGAATTGGATTAATAGTGCTTGTATAGAAAAATGCCATTGATGTTTTCTAGGTTTTCAGAGGTGTGAATTTGGGGCTTTCCTCTTCTGGAAAAATCAGACAACAAGACCTATGCCATTAGAATCAGAAGCTTCATACGAATTAATTCCACACGTCGCGCTCAATTTATGATCAACGATACTCTAGTCGCTATTTTTGTGTTCTTCATTTAGTGGGGGTTTAAAACCCCCGCTATCTCTTTTCTGTTTGCAGGCACAACGAGGACGAAGCCTGCGTGTCCTATCTTGGTTGGATCATTTAAATTTTCAGCGTGTTTTTGTGATTAAATATCATTAGCGTGACTTATTATTGATAATATTTGTTTTTCATGATATATACAAATGCGTTGAATGGTGTGGTGGTTGGGAATCTGATTGGTAAGCCTTGGGACCTGGGTTCGATTCCCAGGTCCCCCACTTATTTCATATATTTTGTTTTAAAACGCTTCTGTGCAGCATATTCTCAAAGGTTCACCATATACCTTCGCCAGCTTGCCTGCCACATGTCCAGCAACGCCCATCCAAAGGTCATGATGAGAGTCCCAGGGTACACACCAGTCAATGCCTCCACACGCAATCTGGAAAAGTCAAACGTGCTTTATGCTTCTTGGGCCAAATTGCTTCAGTCATACCTCCAAAATTGGGTCAACACCCCCCATGTTTGCCTTTCTTTCTCTATTTTTTTTCTTTTATTTTATTTATTTTAATTATATTATTTGTTTCATTTAATTCTATAAATTAATTTTTATAACACAAAAATACAAAAAAAATCAAAAAGTCAAAAAATAAATATGTTTATTATTTAATTCAATAATATTTATTTTGTAAATAAATCTCATAATCAATTTAGTTTTAATTTTAGGTTTTAACTTTAATGCTTTTTTTCTTAAATAATTAAAAAATATAAAAACAAGTCTTTTATCATTTTTCATTCTTTTTATTAATAAATAATCTTTTTTTGTCACTATTAGTAATTAATTATTTTTGTAAATAAATATGCCATTTAAATAATTAGGGTTAAAATAGGTTACAAGTTAAACATTTTTTTATATAAATTAAAAACAATTAGAATTAGGGTTTCCTATAATAATTAATTTCCTCATTAAATTTCATAAATACAAAAACTCCAAAAATAAGTTCTTTTCGTTATTTAACTTAATTAATTTATTAATTGTAATGTAATTTCTCTAAAGGGTCCAACGCCCTCGCACCTTCGAATATAATTTTCTCTTCGCGCGTTTATTTTGTTTTTCTTTGTGAAATTTATGTACCTGCCCCAAAGCCTTGTAATAAATTAATTAGGATATTTATCTTTCCGCATTTTATTTATTCAAATCGGGTCTTGGTTTAATTTGGCGATGTAGACCCGCGCCTTTGTAATAGCGTAGGACTTTTATCTTCCCGCATCTTTTAACTGTTAATAACCACATGAAAGAATGAATGCCAAAAATAAAAACAAAGCGTAGATCACCAATACATGACAAGATAAACATAATTGAAAATGACACACAATTCACACACCACCCCTAGGGTACGTCTCACTGTTGCCTTGCCCCTCGAAAAGTGGTCGTCGAGTAGAGGACGTTTTAGTAAGTCCTCATGTCCATGAACATGGCATGGGGGTAGCTTCTAAGGTGTCTTCCTATTGCTCTGGTAACCACAATGTCCCGAACCCTCGAATTGACCCGAACACCTCCAACGGTGGTGCTACCTACCTCTCAATGGTGGGATGGCACTACCTTAAGGACATTTACACAGACTAATTCCTTAGGGTAGGTAGATGACTCGTAGATACTTGCTCTAACTTCAAAACAAATCAAAAACTTCTTTTCACACCGACACTTTGCAAAAAGATTTCAAAAACAACTTTTCAAACACTCTTGAGGACTGATACAAGAGTCGAACTGAAATTTCAAAAGAAACTTTTTCAAACCCACTCACCTTGAAAAGCAAGCAAACAATTTTGAAAACACAAATGAGCAAGTATCTAAGAGCCCATGGATAACCATGGATAGAAAGGGTGCTAACACCTTCCCTTTCTATAAATCTACCTCCCGAACCGAGAACTAATCTTAATAAGGAATTTTTCTGTGCTTTTGTCCTTTCCATATTGGAGAAAATAAAAGACGGTGGTGACTCTTGCTTCCGCGACATTTCGCGAACCAGCGTTAAACAGTCAGTTCCAGATCCACCGATCACACTCCATATGGGATGTTAGCATCTGAATTGAAAGAGTTGAAGAGTCCACTTGAGTATTTCCTTGATAAGAGGTTTATTCATCCTAGTGTGTCACTGTGGGGTGCAACAATTTTGTTGGTTAAGAAGAAGGAAGGTACTATTAGGTTATGTGTGGATTATAGACAACTGAATAAGGTGACTATCAAGAATAAGTATCCACTTCCGAGGATTGATGATTTGATGGATTAGTTGGTTGGTTCAAGTGTGTTTAGTAAGATAAATTTGGGGTCTGGGTATCATCAGATTCGTGTGAAGGCTGAAGATGTTCAGAAGACTGCTTTTAGATCAAGATATGGTCATTATAAGTATTATGTAATATTATTCGGTGTGACCAATGCACCTGGTGTATTTATGGAATATATGAACAGGATTTTCCACCAGTATTTGGATAAGTTTTTTGTCATTTTCATTGATGATATTTTGATCTATTCAAAGAGTGAAGAAGATCATGCTGAACATCTGAGGATTGTGTTATCTGTATTGAAAGAGAAACAGTTCTATGCTAAGTTTTCTAAGTGTGAGTTTTGGTTGAAGGAAGTGAGTTTCCTTGGGCATGTTATATCAAGTGGTGGTATTATTGTTGGTTCGTTGAAGATTGAGATTGTGTCTCAATGGGAAGCTCCAAGATATGTTTCTGATATTAGATGTTTTCTTGTTTTAGCGGGTTATTATTGGAAGTTTATTGAAGGCTTTTCCAAGTTATCTTTGTCGTTGATGTAATTGACTAGGAAGGGTTAAGCTTTTACTTGGAGTGCACAATGTGAAGCTAGTTTTAAAGAGCTTAAGAGAAGATTGACAACCACTCCTATTTTGATTTTTCTTGATCCGGAAAAATCATTTATTGTATATTATGATGCTTCACTTATGGTTTTATGAGGTGTGTTGATACAGAATCGGCAAGTTGTAGCTTATGCTTCAAGACAACTTAAAGTGCATGAAAGGAATTATCCGACTCATGATTTGGAGTTAGATGTTGTTGTGTTTGTATTAAAACTTTGGAGGCATTATTTGTTTGGATCAAGGTTTGATGTGTTTAGTGATTACAAGATTTTGAAATATTTGTTTGATCAGAAAGAGTTGAATATGAGACAAAGAAGATGGTTGGAATTCTTGAAGGATTATGATTTTGGTTTGAATTACCATCCTGGTAAAGCGAATGTTATGGCTGGTGCATTAAGTAGGAAGTATTTTCATATGTTGATGTTGATGGTGCGAGAGTTGGAATTACTTGAGAAACTTCGAGATATGAGCTTTGTTTGGGAAGAGAGTTCTTCTGTTGTTAAGCTTGGTATGTTGAATCTTACTAGCGGTATTCTTGATGATATTAGAGAAGGTCAGAAATATGATTTGGGTTTGGTGATTGATGCTGATCAATCAAGGTCGAGGTGGTGGTTTTCTGATTGATGAGAATGGTATCTTGAGATGTCGTGATAGAGTTTGTGTTCCATATATAGTCGATTTGAAGAAGAGGATTCTTTAGGAAGGGCATCGTAGTGGATTAAGTATTCATCCTGGAGCTACTAAGATGTATCAGAATTTGAAGAAACTATTTTGGTGGCCAGGTATGAAGAAATATATTGTGGAATTTGTGTATTCTTGTTTGATTTGTAAGAAGTCGGAGATTGAACATCAGAAATCATCTGGTTTGATGCAACCTATATATGTCCCTGAATGGAAATGGGATAGTATTTCAATGGAATTTGTTTCTAGTTTACCTAAAACACCGAGTAATTTTGAGGCTATTTGGGTTATTATGGACAGGTTGACTAAAACTTCTCACTTTATTCCGATGAGAATGGATTATCCAATCGAGAAGCTTGCAAAGTTGTACATTGAGAAGATTTTCAGTTTGCATGGTATTTCGTCTAGTATTGTACCAGATAGGGATACAAGGTTTACTTTGAGATTTTGGGAAGGTTTGCAAAATGTGTTGGGCACGAAGTTGCATTTGAATTTTTCTTATCATCCACAAACAGATGGTCAGACTGAGAAGACGATTCAGTCACTTGAGGATCTTTTGAGAGCTTGTGTATTGGAACAAGGAGGTACTTGGGATAGTTACTTGTCTTTGATTGAGTTTACTTATAAGAACCATTTCCATTCAAGTATTGGGATGGCACCGTTTTAGGCTTTGTATGGTAGAAGGTGTAGGACGCCTTTATGTCGGTATGAATCTGGAAAGAGTGTTGTGGTTGGACCTGGGAGAGTCAAGCAGACTACGGACAAGATTAAGATGATTCAAGAGAAGATGAAGGTTTCTCAGAGTCGTCAGAAGAGTTATGTAATACGGTGGGATAAATGACTTGGTTTGCGTTTTATCACAAATATTGCGGATAGCAAGAGTCTCCACTGACTTTTCTTTTATCCAATAAAGAAAGGGTGAAAAGAACAGGAAAGACCTTGAGATTATTGAGTTCGAGGGGTAGGTTATGAAAAGGGAAGGTACTAGCACCCTTTTCACCCGTATTTATCTATGGGCTCTTAATCCCTAGCTCACTTTGAGAAATTCTTTGTGAATGTGTATTTGAAAATATTTTGAAAATGCCAATTGTAAGGCAACTTTGTAATCACTCTCGTATCGCTAAGAGTGTACACAAAGTGTTTTTTTGTTTGAAAATATTTTTGAAGAGTGTTGGTGAAAAGATGTTTTAGTTGAGCAAGCGACTACGAGCGTTCTACCTACTCAAGGTCTTTTTGTTATTTTCCTCCTCCTTTAGATAATTATATTCTACCATTAGTTAGTAGGAAGCCCTATCGTTGGATGTGAAAGCACAGGCACGGGTCATTGTACAGTCATAGAAGACAACTCGTAAGGACACTTTAGAAATTATCGTTAATGGACTAGATCATTTACCAAAGGAAACATCGAAAGGGTCATCGAGGGACTATGATCTTTGTTTTCGAGGGACTTTACTAAAGCGTCCCCACGTTTGAGGGACATGAGTGTTTTTCCGAAAGGTAACAAGGGAGGTTACCCTAGAGGTGCGGGTGTGCAAAGTGTGTTGTGATTCAGTTATCGTTTATCTTGTATTAGGGTTTGCTACCATTTATTTTTAATCTTGTCATACAAGTCTAGTTACTAACAGTAACAGTAAAATAGGAAAGCGGTAAAGTACAGAAAGTAGATGCGGAAAGAAAACCTAAAACTATTAATCGCTTTGGGAGAGATACATAATAGAAATGCAGAATTTAAACATGTGATATGGTGGCAGAACCGACTGTTATACTGGTTTTTCATTTGTGTTCGCAAATGTTCGGTAAACAAGAGTCGCCACCGACTTTTCTTTTATCCAAATTAAGGAAAGGGTAAAAAGAACAGAAAAAGACCTTTTCAAGAATTTTCTAAGTAAGGGGGTAGATTATGGAAAGGGAAGGTATTAGCATCCTTTCCATCCGTAGTTTTATACAGGCTCTTAGATTCTTAGCTCATTTTAAAAGTACCTTGTGCTTTGTGTGTTTTGAAAAATATTTTGAAAATGCCTTAGTGCGGCGATTTGCTTTGTGATAACTCTTGTATCAGTCCTCAAGAGTGTTAACAAAGCAAATGTTTTTGAAAGTTGTTTTTGAAATGTGTAAGTGTAAAAAGAGTTTATTTTGAGCAAGCATCTAACAGCTATCTACTTGTACTCGAAAAGGTTCATTCTTTTCCTCTTTTCCTTTAGACAGCACTATCCTACTATTAGTGAGTAGGTAGCCCTACCGTTGAATGTTTGAGGGACATTCGAATGGACATTTATAGTCACAAAGGTAACTGGGCAAGAAACCTTAGTAACTACCCTAGGGTTTTAAGATCACTTTACCGAGGCAACAACGAGAGGGTCATCGAGGTACATATGATCTTTAAATCGGAAGGTAGCCACTAAAATCTCTCACGTTTCGAGAGTTGTGACTATTTTTTCCAAAGGCAACCGAAGTGGGAGTACCCTGGAGGTGTATATGTGCAAATGATTCAATTCATTTTATTTTTCGTTGTTATTACGTTTGCTAGCGTTTTGTTATTAGTATTTCCATACAAACCTAATTACTAACAGTTAATATTTTGCAGAAATTTAAAGTGCGGGAATTTAAATCCTACGCTATTACAATGCTTCGAGGAGGGGATATTTACATATCCAAATGGGGGGAAAATAAAGAAAGTGATAAAGTCCTAGTTTAATCTATTACATACTGTCAGCAGGTACATTATTATAAAAAAAGCTAGAAAAAAATAAATGCGCGCGAAATAAAGAAACGTCTAAAACCCTAAGAAATTGCTAAGTAAAAATCTTTTTGGTTGTTTTTGTGTTTATTAAGAAAACACTTAAAGTTAAAGTGAGAAAAATATGATCCTAATTAATTAAATAAAATAAAATAACGATTGTCAATTAAATCTACTAATTCTACCATTTTTGGATTTTTATTAAGAAAATATTTGAATGAAATAAAGCTAAATCTAATTGTTTTTAAAATTAATAAAATAATTTCCAAATAATTAATTAAATTAATTTACGAAATTAAAATTAACTTAAGAAAACCTAAGTCTATTTAATATTTTTGATTTTTTATGATTTGTTAAACAAGTGATTTTTGAAATTAAGAAGTAAATAAATAAAATAAATGAGAGGAAAAAAAGGGCCTGGACGTTATAAGCAAACTGGGGGGATGATTGAAAATTCACTAGGCCCACACTAAGCTAGCCCAGAGACTGTATGGATCCAAATGTGAGGATCCCCTGAGTGTCTATGATGGGGATGCATGCTTGATGCATTTGGGATCTGGCTGCATTGATATTGGAAGGCCTGAATGTAACGCCCATAATTTAATTAATTATTTAATTAAATTATTTTTGGAATATTTATGAAGATGTGTTATAATTAATTGGATTTATTTTATTAAGTGGAGAAATAATATTAGAGATATAATATTATATGGTGAAATAATATTAGAAGTGTGATATTATTTAAGGTGGGCTTATTTGGGGAGGATAGAAGTAATAAGGGGGTGTGTTGGTTTTAAGCCCAATAAGGAATAATAGAATAATAGGGTTATTTTATTATTTGTTAGAAGTAATAGAAAGAAAGAAGCAGTAGAAATAATAAGGATTTGGAAGAGAACGTGCAAGCTGCGTGAGAAAGTGGAAAACGGCAAGCACGAGAATTCAACCAGAAATTGTAGAGCGACTTTTAATCCAAGGTAAGGGTGGGGTTCTAACTCTATAATTTGGGTTTATGATGATTGATATGTGGGGTTAGAGGTGATTGATGTCTTGTTCTTGAATTGAAAATATATTATTATTGTGTGATGAGATTCGATGAATTTTTGGATGAATAATGATGTCTTGATGTTGTTTAATCGCTGTAAAATTATAAGATGATTATGGGTGATGAATTGACAGGATTCTAATAAGTTTTAGGGATTTAGTTATGGAACCGTAGTGAGATGTTGTGATGAAAAACATAGAATATAGCAGTAATGAAAACGCAGAATTTGGTAAATTGATAACAGGCGCTACTGTATTAGAATTAATGAATTAATTTGGAGAATAGAATTTGTTAATACTGTTCTTAGCTAGATTGATATCAGGAAAAGAATTAGAACAATAGGATGAATAGAAAGTAGCAGTTTTGAAAGTAGAAGTATGTTGACTAGAGCTGCGTTAGATTAGTGCAAGATAGAAGTTCTGAAGTTAGACGTAAGCTGTTAGAAGATGCGTGGCATAGTGAAAGGTAACAATTCTGATGTTAGAAGTTGCACTAGTCAGAATTTGTATTAGTCAGAAGATGTGGCTAGTCACAGGTTGTATTAATCAGAAGATGAGATGATCAGAAGTTGTATCTGGTCAGAAGATGAGATGATCAGAAGTTGTATCTGGTCAGAAGATGAGATGATCAGAAGTTGTATCTGATCAGAGGTTGAGTGGTCAGAAGATGAGATGATCAAAAGTTGTATCTGGTCAGAGGTTGAGTGTGTAGCGATAAAAAATGTAGCGGGGTAAATCGGAGATCGAATTATTGATTAATTCGTCTCGCAAAAAGCAAGAGTCGCCACCGCGCTTTATTGTTTCCAAAGGAAAAGGGAAAAGAGCGAAATAAAACCCTAAATATGCAATGTAAATAATACTTTTTAAAAGTAATGAAAATACAATGCGTTTTTGAAAAGAGATCTTATGGTTCGGGGGTTGGTTATACAATGGGAAGGTATTAGCACCCAATGTATCTATAGTACTCTATAGGAACCTTTTGAAATATCTGTTTATTTAAAATTGATTGTTTGATTAAAAATGAATCGTTTTGGCCGAAAAGGGATACAGACGGGTTTTTTGAAGATACGACGACCTAACGTCGAAGTTTTTTGCTTAAAGGGCATAAATTTTGAAAATATTGAATACTTGAAGGAAAATTATCCTAAGTTTTAATGAAAATGCAAATATTCGCGCGATTAGACTTGAGGACATGAAGTCAACAAATTTATCGTTTTTCCTTTGGATTTAAACGTAAACGGAATAAACAAATAAATATGACATAAATACACAGAAAAATTATGCGGATAATGATTAAATAACAATAGTTAAATGATAGACTAAATGATGTGAATAATGGATTTTTAAACTCTTGGTTCAATATTAATGAAAAGAAAGTATTTTTAATAGTTTTCATTTTTTACGCATTTCTTAATATGGATAAAAGCACGAGGACTAATTAAAGAAGACAAAATATTTTTTAGTTTTTTAAGTCTCTAAATTTTTTATATATTTTAGCATTATGATAGAAATGTTATTTAAAGCTTTTCAATTCTATTTTGTGTTTTTAGAGTTATTAAATAATTAAGACCTAAAAGTTATTAACTTAAAACCTAATTAAAAAGGGGATATATTTAAAAAATTATTAACTTAAACCTAAAGTTTTAAATTAATAAAAGTGATTCAATTATTTAAAAAAAGTTTTGATATGAATTATCTCCATTTAATTAAATTTATAATTAAAAATTAAACTAATAAAATTCTAAAGGGCTAAAGAAATCAAATAGAAAGAAAAAGGATCAAAATTAAAAAAGAAGTAAAATAACAAACCAAAGTGGGCTAGAGGGTTTTGAAAGAGGCCCAAATCTGTCTAAGCAGAAGACAAAAACGGGGGTATACTAGCAAACTCGTTGGGCCTAAGGCAAAAAATGGGGTTAAGGCCCAACGCTCAATAATTTTTGTTTTAGGGTTCTCAAGGTTTGGCAGAGCGGCGCTTTCTTGTGTATCGTCTTCTTCTTCGCTCCATCTTTCCATGCCTTTTCTTCTGAGTCCCTGAGTTCGCTTCCAAGCTCTTTGACATGGCCACCAGTGGTCTTCAACTTCCTCTTCCCTCCGGCCAAGGCGTTAGGGCGATTGATTCAAGGTAAAATGTGTTATTCGTTAGATTTTGTCATGTTTGCATGCATTGATTTTTTATTATGTTTTGATTCTGATTCTTATTATGGCTTGTTGGAGGTATTATGGAAGTAAAAAGGGGAAAGGAAATCGTTACCTAGAGGCGGAGACGGAGGAGGATGGTTGGACGAGCTAGGAGGCCAAGGGCGGAGAGAAAGGCGCGTGAGTTGGCTTGGAGACTCCGGTTTGTCTTCTTTGTTGCTTTAGATTTGATGATGACTTGAAAATCTCTTGTACGGATTCTTTCCTCTTCTTCTGTCGACCTTGATGATGAACATAAAATAATTTTTTGCTTTTAATTATTTGTTCAATTCTAATATTCTTTTAATCGTTTTGCAGGTAAAATCAAGTGACCAGGCAAAAGGCATTGGATAGAAGATTTAGAATTAGGAAACATTAGATTAATTTTTATTTCATTTTAATTTTGTAAAATTATTATTGTAATTTTGTTGTAATAAATACAATATTTACACAATAATTGTACAATTAGAAGAAAATGAATAAAATTCCAATATTTGCCAATTAATTTCTTCCTTCTCTAATTATTTATTTTATCGTTTACAATTCTTTAAATCGTATAATAATTGAAAATAAATCTCAATTACTTAAATCCAGAATAATAAACAAATAAATAAATAATATCATTGATCAATTAATAGTTTCAATTATTTAATTCATTATTTATAATTTTCTAAATTATAATAATTAAAATAGAATTTCAATTATTTTAACTTAGAAGGATAAATAATTAAATAATCATTATTGACCAATTAATGAACTTTTCGAATATTTATTATATTATTCATAAATCTTTAAATTATGTAATAACTGAGAATAAATTTCAGTTATTTAAATTTAAGATAGTGAATAATAAATAAATATTGTCTGCACGATTAATACGCCTCTTTTCTAATATTTATTTTATTATCTATACATCTTTAAATTATATAATAATTGAAAACAAATTCCAATTATTTGAATTTAAGATAATAAATAATTAATAAACATTGTTTTAGCATGAATCGATTAAATAATTTAGTGTTCAAAATAAATAGCTCTCGGCCTGAAAAAAGTTATGAATTTTTAAAAATCAATAGATCAAAACACTTGTAATGTAATGGTGCAGATGGGAGATGGTATCTTAGGTCAAAATTTGGGGTACAACAGCTGCCCCTATTTAAGTTTCTTCTATCCGGAGATATGAAGATCGAAATCTTCGTTTCGACGAGATTGAAGGTACTTAAATACATAACTACGCAAATTTTGTCCTAAGATGCCGTCATCAAGTTGATATGAATGTAGTGATTGAACTCACAGAGAAAGATATTGTATGAAACAAAACAATGTTGGAGGAATCGAACACCAACAAAACACAGAGACATGGATTATACATTACTGGGGAAACGAGCCATCGACTTTAAATGACAGACTCCCGACAGTGAACAAAATTGAGGGAATACGACCTCTGACCCTAACAAAGAGAGCATCTTGCATAGGCCATAACAGATTATTGACCCAAAACAGTGAGTTCGCAACTCAAGGTCAATGATAGACAGAGAGTATCAAATTGCTGATAACTGATTACCTACTTCCGAAGGTAAAGACTCATAATAAACTTCTCTGCGAGATTTCCGGAGATACACCAATTAATGCTGAAGTAATAAGGTTGTAGATACGCAAGTTGTTCCAATAAAGAAATTGCTGCTTGTCGTCGTCCAAAGAAAATACCAAGAACATACAAGTTGCTCAAATAAAGAGGCTGCCACTTGTTGTTGTCCAAAGAAGATACCAATAACATACAAGTTGCTCAAATAAAGAGGCTGCCACTTGCTGTTGTCCAAAGAAAATACCAATAACATACAAGCTGCTCAAATAAAGAAGCTGTCGCTTGCTGTATTCCAGAAAAGTAATAAAGTACAAGTTGCTCGTGAAGAGCTGCCGCTTGTCGTTTTCCAATGATGATAACGCACTAGTAGCTCGTGAAGAGCTGCTGCTTGTCATTTTCCCAAAAATATAACAACGCACAAGTTACTCATGAAGAGCTGTCGCTTGTCATTTTCCCAAAAATATAACAACGCACAAGTTGCTCATGAAGAGTTGCCGCTTGTCGTTTCCCGAAAATAATAATAACGTACAAGTTGCTCATGAAGAGCTGCCGCCTGTCGTTTTCCACAAGATAATAATAACGTACAAGTTGCTCGTGAAGAGCTGCCGCTTGTCGTTTTCCAAGAATAACCCAGAAGGAACTTGCGATGACACTGGCAGAGAAATAAATCTTCGTCAAAGAGAAACACGAATCAATCCTTCCCGAGGAGATCACATACTCAAATGTGCAAAATAAATGCACCATCTGTCTAGGTCGCAACTTCACTGGGGAAAATCAATGAGATAGCCTATGCAAGAGGCGACAACTTTCCAGGAATAACCAGAGAGAAAAATAGTCAAACGAGACTCTACCCAATGAGAAAGCAATTCGATTGAGGAATTCATCCTATCCAGAAATGGACAAGGTAAGCTGAATCAAAAATCATCCACGAGGATTAGCTCAGTTGGGGAATTTAGAAAGGAAGCACATTTTCTGCCTAAGCTAACCTTCTACTTGGAAAGAAACATGTACATTATTTGAATAAACAAAGTACAACCCCAAAATCAACGGCAAATGTGGATATGCATGCTGATATGAGTGTAAATGAGTGAATGAATGTTATGCTGACAAAACAGGCAGATGGAATATCTTGGAGATAATAAGATGTCACAGCAAAATAGATACTCGGCCAATCTTGAAAGGACGAAATATAACCGGAACTGGAAACACAAAGCAACGTCGAAGCGTAACGCTACAAGGCTCAAGTCTTCTGAGGAGAAAAGTATTCAAATCCAATCTTCTAACACCAATAAACCACTGGCATGGGACGAAGTGTACCGCACTTCAAAATCTCCCAAACAAAGGTAGCTAAAACAACACTTAACTGGAACAACTGGGGAGTCACCAAATTTAGCACCACCATAACCAAGCGTGTACACAGCCAACACTTCATGACGATTTTGAAAGAAAACAAGTTCATCATGCAAGTATAAATTACTGTACTGTTTTGCATTTCATGGCTTGACCATCTTCGGAACGACTGTTAATACTCCTTTCGTTATTCACGACACATTTTAGAAATAAGAATATTTTAAATACTTTGTTTCAAATATTGTCGTAAAAATTAAAATTTTTCCCACGAAAGGTAATGCTCAAATTTCATTAATAAGCTGGTGGTTCGCTAACAATGCGCCTCCAACAGTTTACAAAAGTTTGGGAAATAGTACATGAAATAAAAGGTTACACAAAAACAATGATCACTATTCTCCCTAACAACTTTGAATTCCAAAATGTGCTCAGATGCCACGGCCGGGATGACCAAAAAAATTTCCTAAGCGAAATACTTCTTGACTGCATCGGCGTTCAAGGGACGCGGGAGTTCTTCACCGTCCATATTGGTGAGAATCAAGGCACCTCCAGAAAAAACTTTCTTAACGACATACGGTCCTTCATAATTCGGAGCCCACTTGCCCCTAGAATTAGGTTGGAAAGATAATATTTTTCTGAGCACAAGGTCACCTTCTCTGAACTCGCGCGGTCGAACCTTCTTATCAAAAGCCTTCTTCATTCTCTGCTGATACAATTGACCGTGACACAACGCTGTCAATCTCTTCTCTTCAATTAAATTCAACTGATCATACCTACTTTGACACCATTCAGCCTCAGAAAGTTTAGCTTCCATCAACACTCTCAGAGACGGAATCTCAACCTCCACGGGGAGTACTGCTTCCATACCATAAACTAGGGAAAACGGAGTTGCACCTGTTGAAGTTCGAACTGAAGTACGGTACCCGTGTAAAGCAAACGGAAGCATTTCATGCCAATCCTTATAAGTCACCACCATCTTCTGGACAATCTTCTTGATGTTCTTGTTAGCAGCTTCAACAGCCCCATTCATCTTCGGTCTGTAAGAAGAAGAATTATGATGTTCGATCTTGAACTCTTCACAGAGCTCTCTCATCATCTTTTTATTCAAATTCGAACCATTATCAGTGATGATCTTGCTCGGGATACCGTATCAACAAATGATCTGATTCTTGATAAATCTGACTACCACCTGTCTGGTTACATTAGCATAAGATGCTGCTTCCACCCACTTAGTAAAATAATCGATCGCTACCAAGATGAAACGATGACCATTTGAAGCTTTGGGTTCAATCATCCCGATCATATCAATGCCCCACATAGAAAAAGGCCAAGGTGAAGAGATAACATTGAGGAGGGTTGGTGGCACGTGCATCTTGTCCGCATAAATCTGGCATTTATGACACTTCTTCACATACTTGCAGCAATCAGATTCCATGGTCATCCAATAGTAACCAGCTCTCAACATCTTTCTAGCCATTGCATGTCCATTGGCATGAGTGCCAAAGGATCCTTCGTGTACTTCTTGCATCAGCATTTCTGCTTCACGTCTTTCCACACATCTGAGCAAGACCATGTCATAATTCCTCTTATACAAAACTTCTTCATTGAGGAAGAAACTGCTTGCTAATCTTCTCAACGTCTTCCTATCTTTATTGGATGCCCCAGGCGGGTACTCTTGAGTTTGGAGAACACGTTTAATGTCATAGAACCACGGTTTGTCGTCGGTAACCTCTTCTACTGAGAACACATGAGCAGGTCTGTCAAGGCGCATCACCCGGATTGTAGGCACATCGTTCCAATCATTCACTTGAAACATTGAAGACAAAGTAGCCAAAGCATCAGCCATTTGGTTCTCATCTCTAGGGATATGATGTAATTCCACTTTGTTGAAGAAAGTTAACAATCTTCTAGCATAGTCTCTGTAAGGGATCAAACCAGGATGACGAGTCTCCCATTCTCCTTTGATTTGGTTAATCACCAATGCCGAATCTCCGTAAATATCAAGAATCTTAATCCTTAGATCCACTGCTTCTTCGAGACCCATAATACATGCCTCATATTCCGCCATGTTGTTCGTGCAATCAAACTTCAATCTTGCCGTGAATGGGATATGAGTACCTCGGGGAGTGACAATGATTGCCCCAATTCCATTTCCATAAGAATTCACAGCTCCGTCAAATATTAAACCCCAACAGGATTCAGGATCAGGTCCTTCTTCAGGTAACGGCTCTTCACAATCTTTGGCTTTCAAGTACATAACATCTTCATCTGGGAAATCAAACTTGATGGATTGATAATCGTCAATTGGTTGGTGAGCCAAATGATCGGCTAAAATACTCCCTTTGATTGCTTTCTGAGTGTGATATTCAATGTCATATTCAGATAACAACATCTGCCAACGGGCTATTTTTCCAGATAAGGCGGGTTTCTCAAAGATATACTTGATCGGATCCATTTTTGAGATCAGCCAAGTGGTGTGATTAATCATATACTGGCGCAGACGGCGAGCAGCCCAAGCTAAAGCACAACAGGTTTTCTCAAGCAATGAGTATCGAGACTCACAGTCTGTGAATTTCTTACTCAGATAGTATACGGCATGTTCCTTTCTTCCAGTCTCATCTTGTTGACCAAGCACACATCCCATGGAATCTTCCAATATAGTCAGGTACATAATCAAAGGTCTTCCTTCCACCGGAGGAATCAAAATGGGAGGTTCAAGCAAATATTCTTTGATGCTGTCAAAAGCTCTCTGACAATCTTCTGTCCACACGCATCCTTGGTTCTTTCGGAGAAGCTTGAAAATCTGCCCACAGGTAGCAGTCATATCAGATATGAACCTAGAAATGTAGTTCAGTCTCCCAAGGAATCCTCTTACTTTTTTTTCCGTCTTGGGTGCGGGCATTTCCCGAATAGCTTTGACTTTATCAGGATCTACCTCAATACCTTTTCTGGCTGACAATGAAACCCAGAAGTCTTCCAGAATGAACACCAAAAGTGCACTTGTTGGGATTCAGACGGAGTTTGTACTTCCTCAAACGCTGGAATAACTTCAACAAATGTTCCAAATGATCTTCCTCAGTTTGTGATTTGGCAATCATGTCGTCCACATACACTTCGATCTCTTTATGCATCATGTCATGGAACAAAGAAGTCATTGCCCTTTGGTATGTTACGCCAGCATTCCTCAAACCAAACGGCATAACCCGATAACAGAAAGTTCCCCAAGGTGTAATGAAAGCGGTCTTCTCCATATCTTCCGGTGCCATCTTGATTTGATTGTAACCAGAGAAACCATCCATGAAAGAAAAGACTTTGAACTTGGCAGTACTGTCGACCAATACGTCAATATGAGGTAATGGGAAGTCATCCTTCGGACTAGCTCTATTCAGATCTCTGTAGTTTACACACATCCGAACTTTGCCATCTTTCTTTGCAACAGGCACTATGTTGGCTAACCACTGAGGATAAACCGATGTAACAAGGAAACCTGCGTTGATCTGTTTCTGAACCTCCTCTTTGATCTTGTCAGCCATGTCGGGACGAGTCCTTCTCAACTTCTGCTTGGTTGGTGGACATTCAGGTCTCAACGGTAAACGATGCTCCACAATGTCATTGTCCAACCCTGGCATATCTTGGTAGGACCAAGCAAACACATCAACATACTCTTTGATAAGCTCCAACATTTTCTCTTTAACTTCCGGGATAAGCAATGCTCCGACTTTGACTTCCCTTCTAACTTCTTCATCACCCAAGTTGACCAACTCTAAAGGTTCTTCAAATGGTTGAATAATCTTCTCATCATGCTCGAGCAAACGGGAAATCTCAACAGGAATCTCTTCCTCATCCTCTTCTTCGGCTCTGAACACAGGGAATTCAAAGTTGGGAGAGGGCATAGGATCATTGTTTTCGATGGTTAAGTCATGGATTAATCTGCACATATGATTATGCTTTATTTTAGAAATCGATTTGTGCAAATAAAACAAAAGGTTATTATTAATTTTCATTACTATTTCCCCGAAAAAGTGAAAAATAAAACAGTAATGGACAAAATAACATTTTTATTCATTAGAGGGAAATACTTGAAACAAAGAGCCTAGACATTTCTCTTTTGCCTTGGGCAGAGCAAAAGGAATTATTTTTCATAACCCGACACAAAATACGTTTCGCCTTGGGCAGAGCGAGTTTTTTCAAAGAAAAGTAAACAAAACATTACTCGGAAATGTGCATAACCACAGGAACATCAACAGCTATCCAGTTTTGGCAAGCCAATCCAGGCGTCACAAAAACGGGCAAATCTTCCTCGGAATCATCATCTATGATAGCATCAACCTCAGGATGTACAAACCCTGCACTTCGGAAAACCTCTTGAATCGGACGAACAAGCACCTCCTTCTTGACTCTTGCAGACACTGGATGAAAACCCAGACCTTCCCCAGACTTGTTCTCAGGTAACGTCAACACCTGGCCCCATCCTTCGGCTGAACCACTTTCCACCACTCGCCGCGCATCCTCAAAAGAAGAGATGGATGCCCCTTGCTTCTTCACTGTATTCTTAGCAACAGAAAGACCTTGGAACTGGGTTCCAACATCCTCGTCCGCATCAATAAAAGAGAATGATGATAAATGGCTTACCACCATAGCTTGCTCTCCCCCAATCATCACTAGCTTCCCATGCCTTACAAACTTTAGTCTCTGATGGAGCGTAGAGGTGACTGCCCCGGCATCATGGATCCAGGGACGACCCAATAAGCAACTGTAGGCAGCACGGATATCCATCACTTGGAAAGTGATTTGAAAAGTATGGGGACCAATCACTATAGGAAGATCCACTTCACCAATGACTGTCTTCCTAGAACCATCAAACGCTTTAACAAATACTCCACTTGGTCTCATAGGAGCACCTGGATATGAGAGCCGAGATAACGTAGTCTTGGGCATCACATTCAACGACGAACCTGTATCCACCAACACACTTGATAAGGTATCATTTCCGCAACTTACTGAGATATGCAAAGCCATATTATGGTTTCTCCCCTCCTCCGGGAGTTCTTCATCACTGAAACCAAGATTGTTACACGAAGTTATATTTCCCACAATTCCATCGAACTGGTCAACCGTCACATCATGATCCACGAACGCCTGGTCCAAGACCTTCATCAAAGCTTCTCTATGGGCGCCAGAATCTCTAAGTAAAGCAAGCAAGGAAATCTTGGAAGGTGTTTGCAAAAGTTGGTCCACAATCTTATATTCACTTCTCTTGATAAGCTTCAGGATCTCATCATCCTCAGGGTGAGGGATAGGTTCACTGGATCGGCCTATCTCAACCCTTGGTTCAACATTTCTTACTGGAATCTCCGCCGGTATGGGCCTCCTAACTTGAACTTCTGGTCTCTTCAAAGGTACTGCTGCAAAAACACGTCCACTCCTCGTAACTCTACTCACATCAGCAATGTTAACAAAAGACGGTCTTGTTGGTATAGGGACTTCTACCCCATTCTCAATCATTGTGGCGTTATACTTATACGGTACAGCTTGGTCCGAGTTGTAAGGCACAGGACCAGGTGGGTAAATAATCAAAGGATCAACAGGTGCAGTCTGACTGTCGTAAGCAATCTCTACTGATTCAGGCAAATTGAATTGTGGTATGATAACATTCACTTCATCCTCCGGATTTCGGTCATAGGTAATAGTGATAACTCTCTGATCTAGCAACTTCTGAATATCCTCCTTCACAATAGGACAATCAACCTCCCTTGAACAAAAATCACAAACATCATAATCATGCTGATGCCTAACAAAGGCAAGTCTTCTCAAACTCTGATGTAACCTGATCAACGACTCTCTTATGTGTTCAACTTGAAAAACTCGAAACTTCCCCGGACAACCTTCCACCATATTCACTGAAGCTGCCCCATGTCGAGGCAAAGGATTATCTCTGACATTTGGATTAACATCCTTGAAAGACAAGATACCATTCTTAATCAATCTCTGCACGTCCGCCTTCAGAGCAAAGCAATTCTCAAGGTTGTGCCCCGGCGACCCTTGATGATATTCACAAAACTGATCCGCCTTGTACCACGGAGAAGTACTGTTCGGTGCGACAGGAGGAGGCTTTGTCGTGATGAGATTCTTTCTGATAAGAGCAGGGAACAATTCAGTATAAGTCATAGGAATGGCATCGAACTGCGGTTTTCGGGGTGAACGGTTCTGATTGTTGAATGGATAAGCCTGTTTCCGAGGCTGCTGCTGAAAAGGCCGTTGTTGAGTTGGTGGAGTTTGATGAGTTGGGGTCATCAAAGTTGGGCGGACAGCCGGAGTGACTGCCGCAACATGAGAGTAACCTCTCCTAGGTCTACCTGGAAACAAAGCGCTAACATCCTGCTCTTTTCTTTTCGGGAAAACACTTCCAAACTTCTTAGTACTGCTAGACGGACTCCCTTCTTTAACCAAACGCCCTTCGCGAATCCCTTCCTCCAACCGCATGCCCATGCTTACCATT
Organism: Vicia faba; assembly: GCA_948472305.1. Classification (NCBI taxonomy): domain Eukaryota; kingdom Viridiplantae; phylum Streptophyta; class Magnoliopsida; order Fabales; family Fabaceae; genus Vicia; species Vicia faba. The sequence continues at coordinate 264,278,678 of OX451737.1, read as the reverse complement.
TCGGTGAAGTCACTGGGTGCGCTGGCTATCATTCTTTCATAGTAAAAGGACCCTAAAGTCTTCAAAAATATCTTTGTCATCTCTTTCTCCTCAAGAGGTGGATAGATTTGAGCAGCAATTTCACGCCACCTCTGGGCGTATTCCTTAAAAGATTCCCGGTCTCTCTGCGACATCGCCCGGAGTTGATCCCGGTCCGGCGCCATGTCAACGTTATACTTGTACTGATGGACAAAGGCTTCACTAAGATCATTGAAGTTGCGGATCCGAATGCTGTCTAAACCCATATACCACTTTAGAGCAGCACCCGTCAAACTATCTTGAAAATAATGAATCAACAAGTCATGATCATCGGAATACGTAGACATCTTTCTCACGTACATTGTCAAATGACTTCTAGGACACGAATCACCTTTATATCTCTCAAAGTCGGGCACTTTGAATTTTGCTGGAATCTTGACATTCGGAACTAAACAAAGATCATGTGTGTTTTTCCCAAACAAATCCTTCCCCTTCAATGCTCTAAGCTCCTTCTGCATTTCCTGGAACTGATCCTGAAACTCTTCCATTCTATCAAAGAGATCCAAACTTTCAGCAGGCTCAGCAGGGTAAGTAGGTTCATTCAAGTATGGCACGGAGTGGACCACAGGAGCAACGGTTGTCATAATCGGTTGCGGAAAAGGTGTTACAGACGGAATTACTGGCGGCATAGCAGTTGTCTCTGGCTGAGGAAGAGACAAAGCAGGTTGAAACGAAGGTTGTACAGCAGGCTGATACCCCTCTGGCACAAAATTGTAAGGCATTCCCCACGGAAAACCTTTCGGCATCTAATGTTGAAGCGGAGAGTTGATTTGAGTCATGGAGGCAGGAACGGTGACAATCTCGGAAACCACTGGAGTTGAAGTCTGAATCTCGGCAGCTGTAGTCGATGGCTGATTGTGAACAGCCACCAAACTTTCCACTAACGCAGTCAACTTTTCCATCTCGACACGAAGTGTAGCAACTTCCCCACGAAGCTCATGATTTTCCCGTTCCAAATCTTCCATTTTCCTTTGACGATTGGCCCGAGTGTCGTATCGGTGAGACAGCTTGACAACCTTCGGGAGTGGAAAAAGAACAAGGATAAGACTCTAGAAAACATGTGAAATGGAATGTGGAATGATGCATGATGTGCGATGCAAATGATGATTCATTTTAAAAGTCTTTCAAGGAACTTTAATAATTTTGCATACATCAATGGTAAAGGAATTTGGAACAACAAAAACTCAATCCATTAATCGAAAGCGATAAATTACAACTTACAATTTGGAATATCAAAACAGTAAATTACAACTTTGGGATAACAAATCCAATAATGAAAGCAATAAATTACAACTTCGAAACATGAAATCCATAATAAAGTGATAAATTAAAATTTTAAAACATGAAATCTAAAATAAAGCAATAAATTACAACTTTGGAGCATGAAGCCCATAATAAAACAATAAATTACAACTTCGGAGCATGAAGCCCTTTTACATAGTTTTACATCAATAAAACAAACTAAAAGCTAAAGATCACTCGGAATCCTCAGATGAAGGTCCAAACACCAACTGTAACCGGAACTTCTTAATCTTCTCTTCATAAAATTCTTCCATCTCCCTCTTCTCAGCTATCAGTCGATTAATGACTTCCTCCTGCGGATTAGGAACGAGAGCCACGCTTACCGAACCTTCCCTTTTTCTCTTCCTTTCACTAGCATACTTCTTCAGCAAGGCATCCTTCTGACGAAGCTTCTCATCGTGATCAAAGAACCGGCCGTCTTAAATAAACAACAACTCCTCCTTTTCCTTTAACTGTCGAGTCAGGACTCGATTCTCATATTCATACATATGGTACTTTTCTTTCCAGGCATCCCTCTCGGACTTCATCCTAGCCAGATTTCCTTGGTACTCTCCTATATCCGCGATAGGGATAACAACAGATGATGGTGCAATGGCAGGGAATAAAGGCTTCTCAAGTTTATAGGGCATCTTGAGAACACAAGCCCTAGCACGAACCCACTGTAAGTAGGGCTCCAAAGAAACGGCACCTCTATGTCCCAACATATCTCTCCCTTTTCTATGGATGTGGCGCCAAGCTCCTTCGATCTCCCTCTTAGCAGCCTGATGATCTTGTCCTTCCTGAAGAAAGAAACCACTCACGTGGATGTTGTTTGGTTTATCTCTCATCGGGTACCCGAACTGACGGCGCGCGAGAACAGGGTTATAGTTGATTCCACCTCTCGTACTGAGAAGAGGTACGTTAGGAAAAGCACCACAGCTATCAATGATCTCCACGTCGTGGTAAACTCGATTATACCAGTCAATGTCGAAATGAGTGAGAGCCATAATCTTTGGCGCCCAACGCGGCTCCTTCTCGAGATCCCAGAAAACATCAGACCCAGGTAGATGCGAAACATACCACTGATACAGCAACGGTACATAACAAATAATCATCCCTCCTTGATAAGAGTTTCGAAGGTGGATGGAGTAGTATGTATCTCCTAGCAGCGTAGAGACCGGATTTCCAATCAGGAAAATTCTGATGGCGTTGATATCCACAAACTTATCAACGTTAGGGAATAAGAATAGACCATACGCGAGTAAAGAAAACACGCCTTCGAAGGCAACAGTATCCTTTGTCTCAGCAAAATGATGAGCTTTCTTCAACAAAAATTGCGCCGGCAAACCCCGGATTCCCCCTTTCGTAGTCATATTCTCCTCTACCTCTGACTTCTTTAAGTGGGTGATGGTTGCTATCTCGTGAGATTTGGGCTCCTCTTCTAATCCAGAGAAAGGAACACGGTCGGTGATCGGCAAACCAAGTATATAGGAGTACTCCTCTAAAGTGGGCATCAACTGGTAATCCGGAAAGGTGAAACATTGGTACAAGGGGTCATAGAATTGAACCAACATGTTGAGGATGCCTTTCTTCATCTTGCGCTTCATGAGCGGTACGATGGACCCATACTTCTTCTGGAAATCCGTCGGACTCACGATCTTCGGAATCAAACTCTTCAGTTCTTCAATCTCGGGCTCCTTGAAACTAAAGCTTCGAGTATTTCTCCTTCCAAGTTCCATAATAACCTGAGATGTCTGCAAAAATCATTCCGAAGTTCCTTGAAAAACAAGTTTTTTACAGAGATGTTGATGAATGCATGAATGAATGATAATGCAACAGTCACACACAAGCTGGCAAACATGGGGTTCAAAGGTTCAACGTTCAGCATGGAGTCGAGGGTAAAGCCCACCTAAAGGTATGTACTAACGGTTCAATCACACCTGTAATACATGGTTCTAAGAGTTCCCAGAGTCTAAATTCCTCCTTCGGATATTACCAACGTCTTGATTACTCAATAATTAGCAATATTCTCAAGAGAAACTCGTCCGAGCGTAGCATCGCGTGACAACTACTTCCGAATTACTCCGTTATAGTCTCCACGCTACACCTAAAAAGGCCAAAAGGGGTTAGGGTTCTACGGTTCTCAACTTCTCGGGCTCCTAGGTCGAAAATAATAATGTCTTCCCGATTACTCGGTAAACAAATATTAAGTTCAAGAGGGCCTTCCATTGAGTGAGGGATCTCATGCCTCCTTCTTCGGGATTACTCCCTCAAAGTTAACATGACTATACCGCCCGTCCTATTCCTTAAGTGTTACTTAATCCGGGTATAGGATTCGTCCTTTGCAAAAACCCAAACACCCCAATTTAAACATATAATCAAGCAAATCAAATAATAGTAAAACAGATAAGACAAATTAGGCTTAACCCACTTAGGGATGGACCAGCAAGAGGTCAATCTTTCCCCAGCAGAGTCGCCAATTCTGTAGCGATAAAAAATGTAGCGGGGTAAATCGGAGATCGAATTATTGATTAATTCGTCTCGCAAAAAGCAAGAGTCGCCACCGCGCTTTATTGTTTCCAAAGGAAAAGGGAAAAGAGCGAAATAAAACCCTAAATATGCAATGTAAATAATACTTTTTAAAAGTAATGAAAATACAAGGCGTTTTTGAAAAGAGATCTTATGGTTCAGGGGTTGGTTATACAATGGGAAGGTATTAGCACCCAATGTATCTATAGTACTCTATAGGAACCTTTTGAAATATCTGTTTATTTAAAATTGATTGTTTGATTAAAAATGAATCGTTTTGGCCGAAAAGGGATACGGACGGGTTTTTTGAAGATACGACGACCTAACGTCGAAGTTTTTTGCTTAAAGGGCATAAATTTTGAAAAGATTGAATACTTGAAGGAAAATTATCCTAAGTTTTAATGAAAATGCAAATATTCGCGCGATTAGACTTGAGGACATGAAGTCAACAAATTTATCGTTTTTCCTTTGGATTTAAACGTAAACGGAATAAACAAATAAATATGACATAAATACACAGAAAAATTATGCGGATAATGATTAAATAACAATAGTTAAATGATAGACTAAATGATGTGAATAATGCATTTTTAAACTCTTGGTTCAATATTAATGAAAAGAAAGTATTTTTAATAGTTTTCATTTTTTACGCATTTCTTAATATGGATAAAAGCACGAGGACTAATTAAAGAAGACAAAATATTTTTTAGTTTTTTAAGTCTCTATATTTTTTATATATTTTAGCATTATGATAGAAATGTTATTTAAAGCTTTTCAATTCTATTTTGTGTTTTTAGAGTTATTAAATAATTAAGACCTAAAAGTTATTAACTTAAAACCTAATTAAAAAGGGGATATATTTAAAAAATTATTAACTTAAACCTAAAGTTTTAAATTAATAAAAGTGATTCAATTATTTAAGAAAAGTTTTGATATGAATTATCTCCATTTAATTAAATTTATAATTAAAAATTAAACTAATAAAATTCTAAAGGGCTAAAGAAATCAAATAGAAAGAAAAAGGATCAAAATTAAAAAAGAAGTAAAATAACAAACCAAAGTGGGCTAGAGGGTTTTGAAAGAGGCCCAAATCTGTCTAAGCAGAAGACAAAAACGGGGGTATACTAGCAAACTCGTTGGGCCTAAGGCAGAAAATGGGATTAAGGCCCAACGCTCAATAATTTTTGTTTTAGGGTTCTCAAGGTTTGGCAGAGCGGCGCTTTCTTGTGTATCGTCTTCTTCTTCGCTCCATCTTTCCATGCCTTTGCTTCTGAGTCCCTGAGTTCGCTTCCAAGCTTTTTGCCATGGCCACCAGTGGTCTTCAACTTCCTCTTCCCTCCGGCCAAGGCGTTAGGGCGATTGATTCAAGGTAAAATGTGTTATTCGTTAGATTTTGTCATGTTTGCATGCATTGATTTTTGATTATGTTTTGATTTTGATTCTTATTATGGCTTGTTGGAGGTATTATGGAAGTAAAAAGGGGAAAGGAAATCGTTACCTAGAGGCGGAGACGGAGGAGGACGGTTGGACGAGCTAGGAGGCCAAGGGCGGAGAGAAAGGCGCGTGAGTTGGCTTGGAGACTCCGGTTTGTCTTCTTTGTTGCTTTAGATTTGATGATGACTTGAAAATCTCTTGTACAGATTCTTTCCTCTTCTTTTGTCGACCTTGGCTTTGATCCTTCTCTTCTTCTTTTGCTATTGCTACTGTATACTTTGAACGCTTTTGAATGCTATGTTGAGATAACCATTTTGACTAGCTTAATGCCATTGACGCTTTTTCCTCTTTTTTCTTTCTGATTTATGTATACTTTGCTTTTGGCCAATGATGCACGTATTGAGGCCTTACTGTATGCTTGGGCTTAGAAATTGGTTTTGAGGGCTTCACACAGGTTTTACTTTTTCTTTGAAATGGTTCTAGTTTCGGTAATGCAGTAGGTGTTTTTTGGTATGTTTATGGGTTTAGACAGGTTTGGGGTTCTGATATGGTTTATGCAGTAGCAGGTTTGGCCTTGAATTTACTGGTTTTTTACTGGTTTTAGGCCATGACAAGTTTTGACATGGTTCTGGTTTATGCAGTAGGCTATATGGTATGAATGGTTTTTGATATATGGTTTTGATGATGTGGTAGGCAGGTTTAGGCCAAGGTTCAGGACATATTGGTTTTTGACAGGTTTATGGTGATATTGGCTTGAGGGCTCAATCAGTTTTGGTGAGGTTTTCTATGGTTTAAACAAGCTATTGAAGTTTAGGCCATCTTGTAGTCTGGTTCTACAATGGTTTTATGCAGATTGCAGGTTTATGCAGTAACGGGTTTAGGAGGGCTTGAGAAAAGCTTTTGCTTTTTGATAATTTTTTGCTTGGAGATAGATATATGATGATATGTGTGTGATTTTGTTATGTTATAACCACGTTGGCCTTCAGGTTTCCGTTGAGGGCTTTGATATATTTTTAATATATTCTTGGTACTTCTGCACCCTTACTGCTCCATATGGTTTGTCTCTATTCCTATTTCATGTTTTTACTTCCTACTGACTGTGTTACTGCAGTTTGTCTTGTATCTCTTCCTCCCTAAACCAAAACCTGCAAAAACCAATTTTCTTTCTCTCTTCTCTCTCTCAAGTACATTGATACATAAAATGATGTGTACTATTTTTTCTGAAATTGTAACAGAGCTGGAATATGATGAATGAGGAAATATTATTGCTTGCATAATGGTTTTGAACTGCATCTTTCTTTGACTTCCAATGCAACAGTAGAGCCTATTGTTTGGCTTCTACTATGTGCATGGCATGTAGGTTTACGTTGGCATTTTTGCTTTGGTTGTGCTTGCATATGCTGTGTATATTTGAAATATGCATGGGACTTTGAAAAATGCAATGGATTTTTTAATTATGCAGTTTTTTAAAAATGAAATGAATTTTGTGCATGTTTCACAATTGTGCATTCATTCATGAAATAAAAAATTCCTCCCTTTTTTGTGAACCGGGAGAAATCCCGTGATTTGCAAAAAAGGGTAAACTGATTCCAGCCGTTGCTTTTAATGATGAACATAAAATAATTTTTTGCTTTTAATTATTTGTTCAATTCTAATATTCTTTTAATCGTTTTGCAGGTAAAATCAAGTGACCAGGCAAAAGGCATTGGATAGAAGATTTAGAATTAGGAAACATTAGATTAATTTTTATTTCATTTTAATTTTGTAAAATTATTATTGTAATTTTGTTGTAATAAATACAATATTTACACAATAATTGTACAATTAGAAGAAAATGAACAAAATTACAATATTTGCCAATTAATTTCTTCCTTCTCTAATTATTTATTTTATCGTTTACAATTCTTTAAATCGTATAATAATTGAAAATAAATCTCAATTACTTAAATCCAGAATAATAAACAAATAAATAAATAATATCATTGATCAATTAATAGTTTCAATTATTTAATTCATTATTTATAATTTTCTAAATTATAATAATTAAAATAGAATTTCAATTATTTTAACTTAGAAGGATAAATAATTAAATAATCATTATTGACCAATTAATGAACTTTTCGAATATTTATTATATTATTCATAAATCTTTAAATTATGTAATAACTGAGAATAAATTCTAGTTATTTAAATTTAAGATAGTGAATAATAAATAAATACTGTCTGCACGACTAATACGCCTCTTTTCTAATATTTATTTTATTATCTATACATCTTTAAATTATATAATAATTGAAAACAAATTCCAATTATTTGAATTTAAGATAATAAATAATTAATGAACATGGTTTTAGCATGAATCGATTAAATAATTTAGTGTTTAAAATAAATATCTCTCGGCCTGAAAAAAGTTATGAATTTTTAAAAATCAATAGATCAAAACACTTGTAATGTAATGGTGCAGATGGGAGATGGTATCTTAGGTCAAAATTTGGGGTACAACAGAGTGGTAAGAAGGTGAGATGATCAGAAGTTGCATCTAATCAGAGGTTGCATTAGTCAGAAGTTATAATAGTCAGAAGATTGTGTCGCCCAGAGGTTGCATCATTAGAAGTTGTGTATTTAGAAATAGCGTTGGTTAGAGGTTGCATGATCAGAAGTTGGATGGCCTTTGCGTTGTTTTGTGCAGAGCGATGAACGTTAGATGCTTAGAAGCTACTGTTGAGCTATAACCGTAGGAATAGTGACTGTCATGATGTTAGAGTTGCAGAATGGCAGTATTGTTTTACTGTGGAATTAAATACTGTTGAGTTATAAATGAGAAGTTATTAATAAATAAATGATGTTTGATGAATTATTTTTATTATTTGAGATGTTTTTTAGATGATTATTTGAGATGTTTTGAGATGATTATTTGAGATTTTTTTAAGATGATAATTTGAGATATTTTGAGATGATTATTTGAGATGTTTTGAGATGATTTGAGATGTTATTAACTTGGGTGTTATCATTACATTCATGGTTGTGTTGCATACATTGCATTTTTTAGATGAAGCTTATGCTCGTTGAGATGGCCTGGATTGGCAAATTTTGAGATGAAGGTTATGCCTTGTTGATGCCTCTATTAATTGGCAAATTTTTGAGATGGGAGTTCTGCTCCAATGGTACCACGTGCATTTGCATAATATTGAGTCGCATTATATGATTTCATAAAGAAGTGTATTTTGATGTTGATGAATGTATATTATAGTTGAGATTGTCGTTGAATTTTGAGACGAGAAGTGGTGATGTTATTGATCTAATTTAATATATTAATTATCATGCACTTTATTATATTATTAGATATCTCACCCCTTCTGTTTGAATGTTGCCCCTATGTTGGTAACATGCAGGTAATCGAGAGTGAAGGCTATATACCTTCAATAGTTCGAGTCGGTGTCATTGCTCTGATATGTAACACTCGGGGGGATGAACGTTTGTTGTTTTGATTTATGATTTCTAGTTGTTGAATTTTAATTTTATTATCATTAAATACGAGATGTTTCGAAGTTGCTATTTTGTTATAGATGTACTTAAGAATTCCGTTGCATAGATGTTGAATTATTTTATTAAAGATGTTATGACGATGGTTCATCTGATGTTTTGAAAGTGTTATATATCCATGATGAATGCAATGAATTTTGTTAGAAGAATTTGTGACGTCCCGATTCATTTGTATGATTGAAATTTTATAACTCTGATTTATTTTACATAATTGCTTGGGGTAGAATTGGGGTGTTACAAAGTTGGTATCAGAGCAAAAGGTTGGTCCGACCTTGTCGTCGAGTCGTAGTTGTCTAACAATCGAGTATTGTTATTTTGAGTTCTAACCGTTGTTTATGTTGAAGTGAGAAGTTGAGATGGCTGGAAGGAATGATGTTGCTCTTGCTGCTGCTTTAGAAGCAATGGCTCATGCGATGGAAAATCAACTGAATGCTGACGGGAATGCTGGATCTCGTAGCTTGGCAACTTTCCAGAGAGAGAATCCACCTACGTTCAAGGGAAAGTATGATCCTGACGGAGCTTTGGAATGGTTGAAAGAGATAGAGAGAATCTTTCGCGTGATGGATTGCACTCCAGTGCTGAAGGTTCGTTAGGGGACTCATATGCTAGCAGTCGAGGCTGATGACTGGTGGCTAGAGACTTGTCGGAAGTTAGAAGCTGCAGGTGAGAATGTCACTTGGGTTGTGTTCCGTAGGGAGTTTTTGAGAAAGTATTTTCCTGAAGATGTCTGTGGTAAGAAAGAAATTGAGTTCCTTGAGCTAAAGCAAGGAAGTATGTATGTTGTTGAGTATGCTGCCAAGTTTGTTGAGTTGGCCAAGTTTTATCCGCATTACGCTGAGGAAAATGCTGAGTTTACGAAGTGTATTAAGTTTGAGAATGGGTTGCGCCCGGAGATTAAGAAAGCAGTTGGATATCAGAAAATTCGTGTCTTTGCTGATTTGGTTGATAGCTGTAGGATTTACGAAGAGGATAATAATGCTCATTACAATATTATTAGTGAGAAGAGGGGTAAGCACCCACAGAATCGTGGTAAGCCTTATGATGCCCCAACTGGTAAAGGTAAGCAAAGAGTTGTTCATGGACAGAGGACTAGTGGGGGAGATGCACCTGCTGGTGTGATTTGCTTTAAGTGTGGGAAACCTGGATACAAGAGTAATGTGTGCACTACTGGAGTGAAGAGGTGTTTCCGTTGTGGCAAGAACGGACATGTTATATCTGAGTGTAAGCACAAGAGTGTGGTTTGTTTCAACTGTAAAGAAGAAGGGCACATTGGTAGCCAGTGTCCGAAACCAAAGAGGGCTCAGTCAAGTGGTAAAGTATTTGCTTTGGTGGAGGATCAAACAACTGTTGAGGACAGACTTATTAGAGGTACATGTTTCATTAATAGTACTCCTTTAATTACTATTATTGATATTGGTGCTACGCATTGTTTTATTGCTGCTGATTCTGTTGAAAGATTGGGTCTTGTGTTGTCTTCTTTGAATGAAGAAATGATCGTCGATACTCCAGCCAAGGGGTCGGTGACTACTTCTTTTGTGTGTGCTAAGTGTCCCTTGTCGATCTTCGACAGAGACTTTGTTGTTGATTTTGTTTGTTTACCGTTAAGAGGTTTGGATGTAATTTTGGGTATGAACTGGTTAGAGCATAATTGTGTTCATATTAACTGTTATGACAAGTCGGTTAAGTTTTCTACTCCTGAGGAAGAGGAAGATGGTTTGTTGTCTGCTAGACAATTGAGAAAGTTGATGCAAGAGGAAGCACATATGTTTTCATTGATGGCGTCGCTATCTGTAGAGACTCAAGTTATAATTAAGGAATTGCAGGTGGTGTGTGAATTTCCTGAAGTTTTCCCTGATGAGATTCTTGATGTACCACCAGAGAGGGAAGTTGAATTTGCAATTGATCTTGTACCTAGTACCAGACCCGTGTCTATGGCACCATACAGGATGTCTGCGTCTGAATTGTCAGAGTTAAAGAAGCAATTGGAAGAGTTACTTGAGAAGAGGTTTGTAAGACCAAGTGTATCACCGTGGGGAGCTCCAATGTTGTTAGTAAAGAAGAAAGATGGGAGTATGAGGCTTTGTGTTGATTACAGACAATTGAATAAGGTGGCGATTAAGAACAAGTATCTGCTTCCAAGAATAAATGATTTAATGGACCAATTGGTGGATGCTCGTGTGTTTAGTAAGATTAAAGTGAAGGATGAAGATATTCAAAAGACGGCTTTCAGAATGCGTTATGGACATTACGAGTATTCGGTGATGCCTTTCGGTGTTACTAATGCGCCAGGAGTATTCATGGAATATATGAATCGTATCTTTCATACTTATTTGGATCGGTTCGTGGTGGTGTTCATTGATGATATTTTGATTTACTCTAAGTCAGAAGAAGAGCATGCAGAACACTTAAGGATAGTATTGCAGATTTTGAAAGAGAAGAAGTTGTATGCAAAAATGTCCAAGTGTGAGTTTTGGTTAAAAGAGGTTAGTTTTCTTGGTCATGTGATTTCAGGTAGTGGCATTGTTGTAGATATATCGAAGGTTGATGTTGTGTTGCAATGAGAAACTCTGAGGTCAGCTACTGAGATTAGAAGCTTCTTGGGATTAGCTGGTTATTATATAAGTTTTATCGAAGGGTTTTCTAAGTTTTCCCTTCTGTTGACTAAGTTGACTTGTAAAGGTAGAGCGTTTGTATGGGATGTTCAGTACGAAGAAAGTTTTACAGAATTGAAGAAGAGGTTGACGTCGGCTCCGATTTTGACGTTGCCTAATCCAGGAGAGCCTTTTGTGGTGTATTGTGATGCTTCTAAGATGGGTTTAGGAGGTGTGCTTATGCAGAATAGTAAGGTAGTTTCTTATGTGTCGGGGCAGTTAAGGACTCATGAGAAGAAATATCCTACGCATGATTTACAGCTTGCTGCAGTTGTTTTTGTGTTGAAGATTTGGAGGCATTATCTTTATGGTTCTAGATTTGAAGTGTTTAGTGACCATAAGAGCTTAAAGTATTTGTTTGATCAGAAAGAACTGAATATGAGGCAACGAAGATGGTTGGAATTGTTAAAGGATTATGATTTTGGTTTGAATTATCATCCAGGAAAAGCAAATGTGGTAGCTGATGCGTTGAGTCGAAAGACTTTACACATGTCAGCAATGATGATTAAAGAGTTGGAATTAATTGAGCAGTTCAGAGATATGAGCTTAGTTTGCGAGGTTACTTCGCAGAGTGTTATGTTGGGTATGTTGAAGATTAATAATGAATTTTTAGACAGTAGCAGAGAAGCTCAGAAGTTGGATGTGAAACTAGTAGATTTGATGGTTGGGACTGATCAATCTGAGAATAATGATTTCAAGCTAGATGAGCAAGGTGTGTTGAGATTTCGTAATCGGATTTGTATTCCTGATGATGCTGAGATGAAGAAGGTGATACTTGAAGAGAGCCATAGAAGTAAGTTGAGTATTCATCCAGGAGCTACAAAGATGTATCAAGATTTGAAAGGTTTGTTTTGGTGGCCTGGGATGAAGAGTGATGTGGCTCGATTTGTGTATGCATGTTTGACTTGTCAGAAGTCGAAAGTTGAACATCAGAAGCCTGCAGGGTTGATGCAACCGTTGGAAGTTCCATAATGGAAATGGGATAGCATTTCAATGGACTTTGTGACAAGATTTCCTAATACTTTAAGAGGGAATGATTCGATTTGGGTGATTGTTGATAGGCTTACAAAGTCAGCTCATTTTATTCCTATTAACATCATTTTTCCAGTGTCGAAGTTGGCTGAGATTTATATCAGTGTGACTGTGAAGTTGCATGGTGTTCCTTTGTGCATTGTGTCAGATAGAGATCCAAGATTTACTTCTGATTTTAGGAAGAGTTTGCAAGAGGCGTTGGGTTCTAAGTTGAGGTTGAGTTGAGCGTATCATCCTCAGACAGATGGTCAGACTGGACGGACGATTCAATCGTTGGAAGACTTGTTAAGGGAATGTGTTCTCGGGCAGGGAGGTTCGTGGGATACTTATCTTCTGTTGATAGAGTTCACGTATAATAACAGTTATCATTCCAATATTGGGATGGAACCTTTTGAGGCATTGTATGGTCGAAGATGTAGAACTTCGTTATGTTGGCATGAATCTGGTGAAAGTGTTGTACTTGGACCTGAACTTGTTCGTGAGACTACTGAGAAGGTGAAGTTGATTTGGGAAAAGATGAAAGCTTCCCAAAGTAGGCAGAAGAGTTATCATGACAAGAGAAGGAAGGATTTAGAATTCCAAGCTGGTGATCATGTGTTTTTGAGAGTTACACCTGTGACTGGTGTTGGGCGAGCGTTGAAGTCTAAGAAGCTCACTTCTCGTTTTATTGGACCGTATCAGATTTCGGAGAGAGTGGGGAATGTTGCTTATAGAGTGGCTTTACTGCCTAATCTTTCGAATTTGCATGATGTGTTTCATGTCTCGCAACTTCGGAAGTATATTTCAGATCCATCTCATGTGATTCATATGGAAAATGTTCAAGTACGGGATAATCTTACGGTGGAGACGATGCCTGTACAGATCGCGGATCGTGAAATGAAGAATCTGAGGGGCAAAGATATTTCCTTGGTTAAAGTGGTTTGTCTAGGAGCTGCTGGTGAAAGCATGACTTGGGAGTTGGATAGCAAGATGCGAGACTCCTATCATGAATTGTTTGTTTGAGGTAAATTTTCGAGGACGAAAATATTCTAAGTGGGAGAGAGTTGTAACACCCGTAATTTAATTAATTATTTAATTAAATTATTTTTGGAATATTTATGAAGATTTGTTATAATTAATTGGATTTATTTTATTAAGTGGAGAAATAATATTAGAGATATAATATTATATGGTGAAATAATATTAGAAGCGTAATATTATTTAAGGTGAGCTTATTTTGGGAGGATAGAAGTAATAAGGGGGTGTGTTGGTTTTAAGCCCAATAAGGAATAATAGAATAATAGGGTTATTTTATTATTTGTTAGAAGTAATAGAAAGAAAGAAGCAGTAGAAAGAATTAGGATTTGGAAGAGAATGTTCAAGCTGCGTGAGAAAGTGGAAAACGGCAAGCACGAGAATTCAACCAGAAATTGTAGAGCGACCTTCAATCCAAGGTAAGGGTGGGGTTCTAACTCTATAATTTGGGTTTATGATGATTTATATGTGGGGTTAGAGGTGATTGATGTCTTGTTCTTGAATTGAAAATATATGATTGTTGTGTGATGAGAATCGATGAATTTTTAGATGAATAATGATGTCTTGATGTTGTTTAATCGCTGTAAAATTATAAGATGATTATGGGTGATGAATTGACAGGATTGTAATAATTTTTAGGGCTTTAGTTATGGAACCGTAGTGAGATGCTGTGATGAAAAACATAGAATATAGCAGTAATGAAAATACAGAATTTGGTAAATTGATAACAGGCGCTACTGTATTAGAATTAATGAATTATTTTGGAGAATAGAATTTGTTAATACTGTTCTTAGTTAGATTGATATCAGGAAAAGAATTAGAACAATAGGATGAATAGAAAGTAGTAGTTCTGACAGTAGAAGTATGTTGCCTAGAGTTGTGTTAGATTAGTGCAAGATAGAAAATCTGAAGTTAGACGTAAGCTGTTAGAAGATGCGTGGCATAGTGAAAGGTAGCAGTTCTGATGTTAGAAGTTGCACTAGTCAGAATTTGTATTAGTCAGAAGATGTGGCTAGTCAGAGGTTGTATTAATCAGAAGATGAGATGATCAGAAGTTGTATCTGGTCAGAGGTTGAGTGGTCAGAAGATGAGATGATCAGAAGTTGTATCTGGTTATAGGTTGAGTGGTAAGAAGATGAGATGATCAGAAGTTGCATCTGATCAGAGGTTGCATTAGTCAGAAGTTATAGTATTCAGAAGATTGTGTCGCCCAGAGGTTGCGTCATTAGAAGTTGTGTATTTAGAAATAGTGTTGGTTAAAGGTTGCATGGTCAGAAGTTGGATGGCCTTTGCGTTGTTTTGTGTAGAGCGATGAACGTTAGATGCTTAGAAGCTACTGTTGAGCTATAACCGTAGGAATAGTGACGGTCATGATGTTAGAGTTGCAGAATGGCAGTATTGTTTTACTGTGGAATTAAATATTGAGTTATAAATGAGAAGTTATTAATAAATAAATGATTTTTGATGAATTATTTTGATTATTTGAGATGTTTTTGAGATGATTATTTGAGATGATTATTTGAGATGTTTTTGAGATGATTATTTGAGATGTTTTGAGATGATTATTTGAGATGATTTGAGATGTTGTTAACTTGGGTGTTATCATTACATTCATGGTTGTGTCGCATACATTTCATTTTTGAGATGGAGCTTATGCTCGTTGAGATGGCCTGGATTGGCAAATTTTGAGATGAAGGCTATGCCTTGTTGATGCCTCTATTAATTGGCAAATTTTTGAGATGGGAGTTATGCTCCAATGGTACCACATGCATTTGCATAGTATTGAGTCGCATTATATGATTTCATAAAGAAGTGTATTTTGATGTTGATGAATGTATATTATAGTTGAGATTGTCGTTGAATTTTGAGATGAGAAGTGGTGATGTTATTGATCTAATTTAATATATTAATTATCATGCACTTTATTATATTATTAGATATCTCACCCCTTCTGTTTGAATGTTGTCCCTATGTTGGTAACGTGCAGGTAATCGAGAGTGAAGATTGTATACCTTCAATAGTTCGAGTCGGTGTCATTGCTCTGATATGTAACACTCGGGGGGTGAACGTTTGCTGTTTTGATTTATGATTTCTAGTTTTTGAATTTTAATTTGATTATCATTAAATATGAGATGTTTCGAAGTTGTTGTTTTGTTAGAGATGTACTTAAGAATTCTGTTGCGTAGATGTTGAATTATTTTATTAAAGATGTTATGACGATGGTTCATCCGATGTTTTGAAAGTGTTATGTATCCACTATGAATGCAATGAATTTTTTTAGAAGAATTTGTGACGTCCTGATTCATTTGTATGATTGAAATTTTATAACTCTGATTTATTTTGCATAATTGCTTGGGGTAGAATTGGGGTGTTACATTGGATCTGATGGCCTTTGGCGCACGCTTGGGGATGTAACGCATGATATCCTGCAAGAAAGTATTAGAAAAATCAAAATGCTAGACCTGGGATCCGAACCCAGGTCTCTTCCCTTCATACGCGTTCCCTTTACCAATGGAGTTGCTTTATCATTTGAAATAAATGAAACTACCACTGGATCCTGCAAATTTGTTAGATTCAACATCTATCGAAAACCTATCCCCATCAAACTCTTCCCCTGAGCTCAAATATGGGGTTGTTTGGATCTGTGACGGATTATACCTTGAGTTTCGAAAGCAGTCTATTTCGAAGGCCCCTAGAATTGGTATCCTAACATCTGGATGTTGCAACTTACGTATATCATATTAAACCATTCACAAACAAACAAGAATAACATGAATATGCAATCCAATGAGTTTACATTATAGATTGAATGATAAAAAAAGTTTACCGACTGGGGGTATTTCGATCTGAGCTTGGGATGACTTGGATTTTGGACTGGAAATGGTCTTTCGAGTTTTATAACTTTGAATTTTTTGCAATTTTTTTGTAGAGTTTCTCTAGCTCCGTTCATCCTTTGTGATGCTTGTGCATGTGATCTTTATATAGAGGAGAGGGTGCATGCAAATGGCAAGAGACATCTATTAACCAAGCTTTGAAAGTCATAAGACAAAAATCAGACACATTAAAATACTTCTTTTTTGAAATATTCATGCCCCTTTGAGCCTTAGGATGAACCTAGACGCATTTGGCCCCTTCGAATGCCCTCCAGCGTTGCTCTTCGATTGGCCTATTGTCACTTCCTTCGAATGCCTTTCTTTCAACTCAAACCAATTGAAACATCAACTCTCCCTTTCTGACTCGTCTAAGGTTGCTTCCGTTCTCTATCAATCGAAGGCTTTGTAGTAGCCTCCTCACTTTCTTTCGAATTTCCCCAGGCCCCCTATCAATATGGATTTCGATTGAGTCCTTATTTGCCTTGTTCTTCGATTGGCTCTAACACTAACCAACTAAACCAATCTAAAGACTTCAACTTGGCCAGTCGAAGCTTGTGAATATGAACGCTTATGCAAAAAGCTTGGGCATATCAGTATGCAAAACTTTGGTCAGCAAGCAAAATTATTTCCACCCAATATATGTTTTTCAACTGGACCAAATGCATGTCTTTCGAAGGCATTATTTGTGTCCTTCGAGTAGGCCTTACTAGGTGTCGAAAGTGGAGAGTTGTGTGTTTTTTAGATGTGGAATCGAAATTGTTTCAAAGGGGACCATTGCCCAGTCGAAGCTGGCACAAAGGCAGCCAATGCCTTGTGGATCGAAGGAAACTTTTTGCCAAATGGATTGAAGACAAATCTGAAGAAATCTTGGCCTTGTGTGCTGAAGGCACGCACAGGGAAAGTCATTTCCTTGTCAATCGAATCAGGCATGAAACAGCCCATACTCAGTCGAAGTCTTGTGAACCAAGCTTGTGTCAGAGGATCTTGGACATCCGATCGAAGCTCCTCGTCCAGATGTAAATCAAAGGACAACCTGCTCAGATTCCAATTGAAGACACCTTTCCCCAAGGCCAATCGAAGACACCTTGTCCCAATTCCAATCGAAGATACCTTGTTTCAATGCCAATCAAAGATACCTTGTTTATTTTCAAAATTCTTATCTTCTCTAAACAAGTGTTTGTAATCACCCATTTAAGAGAAAATCTTGGAAAACATGAGAGGGAAAATTTTGGGGTCAACAAAACCCTAATTACTATTACAAACCATAGGCAGTTACAATAATTGGAAAAAGTGCGAGAATAATAAACTACGCGAAAATATAAGATAGGAAAGCAAAAGGAGAAGAAAAATGTTTTTTTGGCGATTTTCTTGATAAAAAGATTTGATGATTAACCTAATAACCTAATTAATTTTAATTAATTAAAAAAAGTAAATTGATTAATTAAGTTAATAAAACCTAAAAAACCTAATTCGATTTTAATTAAAAAATTAATTAGTGAAAACAACCTAACAAAATCTAAATTGATTGATTGAATAAAAACCTAAAAAATTAATTAGGGTTGATTAAATAAAAAAACCTAAAAAACTAATTAGGGTTTATAAAAAATCAAAGGTTTATAAAAAAGTTTTTTTGTGAAAATAGAGGAAAATAAGATGAAAAGAGTAAAAGAATAGAGAACTATGGAAAGAAAACCAAAAATGATAGGGGTGGGTGTTGAACCCACGCCCTCATCAATTCCAATCAACACGTTCACCACTAGGCTAGGCGCGCCTTGGTGTCAAGGAATGGAACTGGTGCCTTTAGTAATATGCAAAACAAGTAAAATCATACAAAAATGTCAAAATGCCAAAAGGATGGGATTGAACCCACGCCTTGGCATACATCTGGTGGTTAAAATGAAACAATTAAAAGAAATATTAAACAAAACACCTAGACCGGAGAGACGTAGGAGCCCTAGCTCCGGTCATCTTCTCCAGTGAGAAGATTTCCTTTTCCTGCATAACAACACGTATTAGAGATCCAGGGGGACCCTACCCCCCTAAATCAGGGCCTGCAAATTCAATAGACCGATTTGTTTGGGCTGAATCGTGTTGGTTTAGGAGTTACAATGAAAACATCATGGATCGGGGTGGTTATGGTAACTCATGATTTTATCATCATGGGACTCCCATGTTAGGTTTTTCCTGCATATCATTACCTCATGAACATATCAATAACATTAGTATGCGTAAAAAAATGAAACAACAGATATGAAAAACGTGCAATGATGAAACCAGTAAGGCGTGTTTACGTGATGTTATCCCCTTTTGACCATGGCAATCAATCCAGCCTTGCCCTACTGAGTTCCTGGAAGTGAATGGAAGAGTTGATAGGCCTCAAAAGTGGCTGCAAGCCAGGGTTTCAAGTTGCCCTAGTTTTGAGTAATTTGTGATTTTTTGGAGGTTTCTTGGACAAGGTGTTTTGTGCCTTTCATGTCTGATTTGCTGAGAATATATAATGGAGAATTAAGTCAAAATATAATGGGCTTGGACTTTTGTAAGAGGTCTTGACTTATATTATCTTATTTTGACTTTTAAAATGATAAAATATCAAAAGTAAAATATAATAAACCAAAGGGAGATGTATGAAGCATTTTTTGGACTCGAGCTTAGAGAGACAAAGTTGTAGAGAATTGAATTTACTTAAAAATGAGCTTTGGTTGGGGAGAATTTGATGAAGCATGTGAAAGTTATGCTTGGTCAAAGTTTAGTTGACTTCTCCTAAGGAAAACCCTAATTAGGCAACTTTTGACTTTTGATGATTTGAGAGTTTTCTTGAAGAATCATCATCAACCCTTGATCTAATTATGAATGTGACTTCAAGATGTTTATGTTGACCAAAAATATTGAGGTTTGACTGTATGTTGACCATAATTGACTTTTTACCTAATACATTTGATTTTTAGTCATCTGAGTAGTTGACTGAGCAAATTTGTGATGTAAGGCTTGAAACTTGGCATGAGCACTCTTGGAGACATATAAGAGATCATGAATTCAATTTGAGACCTTTGGAACGCAAAATTCCTTGTGAAAAATGAAACCTTAGTTGTAAGTCCATTGTTTAGGAGGAGAATTTGTTTGATCAATTCTTCAGCATCCTTGAGCATTTGAGAACCCTAGGAGAATGTCTTGAAGAAAAGGGAGGGAAAATTTTATGGGTATAACAAGTTACCATGAAAAGAGGAGGAAATCACTTGAATTTGAGAAGGGAGATCATGTGTTTCTTAGAGTTACTCTGATAACGGGTGTTGGTCGAGCTTTGAAGTCGCGTAAGTTGACGCCGCGTTTTATTGGTCCTTATCAAATTTTGGAGAAATTAAGTGAAGTGGCTTATCGGATTGCTTTTCCACCATCGCTTTCTAATCTCCACGATGTATTTCACGTGTCTCGGTTGAGGAGATACATTGCGGATCTGCCTTATGTGGTTCAATTAAATGATATACAGATGAGAGATAACCTGACTGTGGAGACATCACCTATTTGAATTGAGGATTGGAAGTTGAAGCAACTTCGTGGTAAAGAGATTTCCTTGGTGAAGGTAGCTTGGGGAGAACCAATGGGTGTAAACGTGACTTGGGAACTCGAGAGTCAGATGAGGGAGTCGTATACCTGAGTTGTTTGTTTGAGGTAATTTTCGAGGAAGAAAGTCTTTTAAGTGAGGGAGAGTTGGAACACCCTAATTTTATTTACTAGTTTTTATTAATTATCTATTTTATCAATTATTATTTGATATAGTAATTAATTAAATTGTGTGATTTTATGAATATATAGATTATTTGGATTAATTGTTTATTTGTGTTTTGGGTTAGTAAGAGTGAGAATATAATTATTGATTAATTTGGCCTTAGTATGATGTGTTAGTCTGAATTGGGTGAGATAATCCCATTAATAAAACAAGAGTTAGTAAGGGGTTTTGTGAAAACAAAGAAAGAGAATTGTAAAAACAAGAGAAGAGAAGAAAGAGGAAAAGAGGAGAAAAGGGAGAAAATAGAAGAGAAGAGATAGAACCCTAGAGTATCTACATCCAAGGTAAGGGTGGATAATTTGCTTATTATGGGATTATATAAGAGTATGTAATGGGTAGTAAGCGTGATTAGAGATATTGTTCTTCAATTTCTAGATTTTGACATGTTTGGATTTGAATGTGAAATCATGAAATTGATGTTTGAATTATATTTTGATGTTGGTAATTAATGATATATGTTAGATATATGTTTTAATACATTTAAATAATGAGAAATGGTTGTTTGGACTGGATTTAGTGACCCAATTCGTGGAAGATAAAATGTTGTCCGAAGCAGACTTTTTTGCATAATCGTGAGGCCACTTAGCACGGTGGAGGTAGCTTAGCGCACCCTGGGACAAAATTTTTAATATTTTGTGTAATTGTTTGGTGATCTTGTATCATTATGATTTATGAAGGATTTTCATGAATTTTAATAATTTATTTGATGTGTTTTGGATTAATTTTGGATGATTTTTAGTGAGAAACATAACACTTGTGTGTATATGTATATTGTGAAGTGATGATGGATATGTATAACATGGTTTGGCATTTTTTCTATATGTTATTATGATGTGTTGAATTGACGGATATTATGAGAATACATGGTATGTGATTGATAACAGGAGATGTGTATGTTTGTGCAATGGTAATGATAATTCAAATATGATGAATTAGGTGATGTATGCGTGTATGATTAAGATTGAAGGATGGTATTAATTGAAAATGATTGTTGAGATTGCACATGCATCATTTGTTGTCAATAGACAGTGTTTGCTAGTTTTGTGGAGACTAGTTACTTGTCCCAAACCTGAGGGATGGGTTTGAAAGCTTGGGGGATGGGCTTTTTGGTTGTTATCTGTCTAAGGG
This sequence comes from Vicia faba, assembly GCA_948472305.1. Lineage (NCBI taxonomy): Eukaryota > Viridiplantae > Streptophyta > Magnoliopsida > Fabales > Fabaceae > Vicia > Vicia faba. The sequence goes on along the minus strand of OX451737.1, from coordinate 264,257,331 downwards.
ATGGATCTGGCAGGACCGATAAGGATAAAAATTGATATCACATGCATATTGCAATGAGTTTCATTAGAGTCACGTGTCTTTATGTGAAATGTTTAATTGGTGTGCAATATGTGATATTGATGTGAATATTACATTTGTGGCATTTATGATTGATTATCTTTTGATTATGAATTGTTTATCAATATTGTATATGTGAATATGTGAATTATGTTGGAATATGTTGAATACATGATTATGTTAAGTGTGATTAATTCAATTGATGTATGTGTTGTACCCCAATTTTTTCCCCTAAGATTCCTGCATCATACCATATTGTTTCAATCACAACAAGATCACATTAGGGTTTTTGGTTCTTCTCCCTATCTTTAGCCTTGCTCTTTTGAGGAGTTACCAAGCACCTTGGACTTGTTTTATTTTGTGATAATGTATATTTTTCTTTGATTTTTATTTTATTAATAAAATGCAATGTTGGTTTGCCTTACTTGTTAATAATGTAGGTAAAGGCTATGAGGTTTAGCAAGTTGCTTCATGGGTTCATGAGTTTATTTCCATGCCCTAGTTAATAGCTTGAGAAATTCAAACTTTACTATTAGAGAGATTTTGGAAGAAATGGCATGACAAGGCTCATTTTGGTTCAACATATTTCAAAGTTATCAAAATTGATTCAAAAGTACAAAGGGTTAAGGGAAGAAGTTGTCATGATTAAACAAGGTCTTGTTCCTATTGGTCACAAGAACACATTTCTCTCAAATTTCAAGATAAGGAAGTGGTTTTTATGGATATGAGTCCTCATAATCATCCTCAACAACTTCTATTCACAAAGTAATAATATTGGCACAAAAAGCTTGTTCAAACTTGGAAAATTTCCTCAAAGCATTCTATTGATCTAGAGGCTAGGGTTTTGGACTTCAAAGGAGCATATCTTGCTCATCTTTTGGTATTTTTGAGTGATTCCAAAAACATCCTTATCTTCAAAGAGTTACCAACAAATCACTTCAAAATTTCCAAGGAGTTTTCATGTGGAAGGAACTTGGTGAAGAAGAAAGATTACAAGTCACCCAGATGGATCCCCAATTTTCCATATGTGACTTCAAATGGTCATAACTTGGTCAATTTTTATCACCTTGAGCCCATTATTTTTTCATTATGATCTTAAGGATTTGTATTTCATGCCTTATTTTATGTGCAAAGTAAGAAAATGTATGGAAGTTGCCTTAAGGATGCAAAGGATTATAGGTCATTTCATAATTTTGGGCCAACTTCAACAAGTCATAACTTGCTCAATTTTTGGATATTATAAGTGGTTCAAATTGCAAAATGTCATTAAATAGATCTACTTCATTCCATATTTTTTGGTCAAGAGCTAATTCCAAGTGTAAGGCCATGTTTGGATGCAAAACATTATAGGTCAATTTTGAAGAAAAATTTGAAATATTTCTAAGTATGGAAAGTCAACATTTTTTCCCCAACTTTGACTCCATTTAGCTTTCATCTCAAGCATCCATTTGATTCCATTATTTTTCCATTGCAAAGCTTGTAACTGATGGGGATCTGTAACGTATAGCCTAAATATAGTACTGCAAGTGCACAGTCTATCGAAGTAATATATAAGATTATCGAACCACAGAGACCAATTGTCAATCTATCAACTCTATTGCTAAGGTGCTTATCTAAGGTGAACAAGAATATTGATGTGAGTGCAGTGCAACAAAGTAAATGAGTGAGGTAAATAACAGTTTAAAAGACAGGTTGGAATGTAAATCATGTAATCAGATATTGGTCCGGTCATGCGTAGATGAAACTACTTATGGGGCAGTATTTTCTATTGATAGCAAAGAATCAATTTAACGGGAACTTGTAGCTTTTGACTACTAAGAACCGAATTTACTCTTTAAATTAAATTCCTTTATTGTCACATATAAAGGGTGCCTTCCGCGTTAAAGAGGTAAACCTATTTTTAAGAAATTGATAGTTTTGACTTAACAGAAAAGTAATTTTACTTGGAAAGATTAACTTAAAGAGACTTTTGGCTTTTGACCAAGAGTCAGATTTCAAACCTACAAACGCGTCCGAAAATAGTTTCAAAATCGTTTTCTAAAAAGGTCAATGATTCCTATTTAACCAATCAACGGCTTTCGCTCTTTTTGTTTGGTTAAATAATAATCAAGTTGTATCATTAGTTTGGACGGCTTTCGATCTTACCCAATAAACATTTAAACATAATTGACTTAAGTTAAAAGCAAAACATCCCCAGAGTATTTTCACTAGCATGATAATTGGAACACGACCATGATGACAATCATTACATCCAAACCTTTATAGTTTAGCCAGACATAATAAGTGCGAGTCTATAAAACGTGTAGACTATGATAAGAGCGAGTAAGTAAAAGAGTGTGAGTCTATAAAACGTGTAGACTATGATAAGAGCGAGTAAGTAAAAGAGTGCGAGTCTATAAAACGTGTAGACTATGGTAAGAGCATTTAGAGTCTATAAAACGTGTAGACTATGGTAAGAGCATTTAGAGTCTATAAAACGTGTAGACTATGGTAAGAGCAATTATAAGTAAAGAAATGCAATAAAATAGAACCTTGCTCCAGTCGGAGACTTGAATCTGATACAAATCTGCGGAATGGTAAGGCTGGTATGATGAACTTCAACCAAAGTGCTCCAAGACTCGATTACAACTCAATTTACACCGCAATAACTCCCCGATGTGAAGAGATTATTACTTTACAGAAACTGATAGTATATGGCTTAAGATTGTACTAAGCTTGGATGAAACTAAAAAATGAAAATCGAAAACTATTTATAGAGGATCCTTGAGATGCGTAAAGACCAGCATGCCCCTCAACTTCTTCTGAGCGGGAAACTTTTGTGAAGGCCGCGGGCGCGGTGGCAGTGGTCGCGGGCGCGGTGGCTGGAACTTCCAGATCGTGGGAACGTGGCAGTTGGTCTCTGGGTGAAAGTGGGCCACGTCATCGTGTTCCCTGTAGCCGGCGCGGCGCTGAACGCTATAAGTGCAGAATATCTTGAAAAACCCTAATTTCTTGGCGTTTTGGCTCGTTTCTTCACAGAAGGCTCTGAAATGACAAGAATCCTGAAAACAAAGGAAAAAGGAACATAATACGAGAAAATGATAATAAAAACTAAGGAAAACATGTGATATTTGAGTCAGAAACATAGTGCGATTTAGTGCGATCAGTAACCTCATCTTTCTAAAGCATCAAGAATTATGCCCTAAGACCCCTTGAGGTGAAAATGCAATGGGTTTGAATTAGGTAGTTTGAAACTGAATTTTTCACAAAGTCAGGATTTTGAAATATTTGTTTTGGCTTCTAATCACAAGATTTCCACTTGTTTTTGGTTTTAATCATGTTTAGCAGGTTGCCAAAAGTGATTAGCATCATGAAATGCACGAATTGGCTAAGTTTTGATCAAGTTTGAGTCACACTTTCTTCATGATGCAAACCCACACGAATTCCCTCCAAAACGCATCATTTTCTATTCCTTTTGATCCCATTTGTTTCCCTATAAATAGAGGGTCATCCCCCATTCAATTTCCCTAACTTAGATAGCCAGAATCACCCTGCCAAACTTGTTTCACAACTCAGAATTCAACAACTTCGAAATCTATTCTCAAGCCTTTTTCAATCCATTTTTTCCCTCAATTCACCTTCCTTGATCTTCCCTGAAGCTAACCATATAATTACATTCAAGAATCATGCCCTATACTGCTCCATAGAAGTCCAGTTTCAGAGCTCTGCAACTCAACTTCAATAGGTAGATTCCTTCATCAATTCTTCAAAACTCTGATATCATTGTGTTGCTCTCATTGCCCTAGTTCTAAACGCATTATTTACATTTCACTGGGAGCACGTTTTGACCATGAATTTTCAAATCCCTTTTTAAAATTTTCTTTCCAAATTGCTTGAGCTACAGTTTATATAAATTTGGCGCGAGGGTGTGGTTGTTTCCGTCTTGAAGAGACGAAGCGATTGGCATAGGTCTGAGCTTTTGATTTTACAGTTTGAGAGACCTGCAAATCACGTTGGTTGGAGGTTGAAGATGACCTACGTGTCATCTTCCAACCAATGATGGCGTGCCATTTGTGTTTTTCAAAAATCTGATTTATTATTGATTATGTATATTATTTATTAATGACCATGATATGCACAGCACGCCAGATCCCTTGGATTTGATTACTAACGCGTTTTGGCTCTCATCCAATGGTCCACATATTTTACTTTTATTTTTTTTTTCTGATTTTTATATTTTAATTATTTTAAATTTCAAAAAATCTTAGAAAATTCATTTTTAGTCCAGAAAATCTGAAAAAATTATGAAAAATATTTTTGATTATACTCTTTCTGATTTTTAATTTTTCACAATTTAATTTTGTGTTTTGGTATTTTTTATAAATTTTACACTTATTTGATTTGTTTAAAATGTTTAAAAATACTTTTTTACATTTTTAAATTCTGAAAAAATTATGGAATGATCCAATGATATTGTGACAAATATTGGTGACCTTATTTCATTTTTGTTTCTAACTTTACTATTTTTTGTTTATTTTACCCATTTATTTTATTTTTTAAAAATAGTTTCTGACTTTTAAAAATTACCAAAAATTTTGTAAAATTACTTGGCCTCTTTTCTAATTTTTCTATGGTCTTATTTTCCATTTCTTAATTAATTTGAATATAATTGACATTTTCCTCATTATTTTTCATTCTTTAAACATTTTTAAACCTTTTAATGTATATATTAAATATGATATTATGTTGTGATTATTTTCTGGCTGTCTTGAGTTGATTTTTTTGATCATGGCTTTCTTGAGAATATTACTAATTACCAAGTTAATCGGGAAGTTGGTAATATCCGAAGGAAGGATGTAGAATCTGGGAACCTCTAGAACCTTGTTCGGTAGGTGATAACTCTTAGTCCAATACCTTATGGGTAGTACCTTTGACCTCATGCTTATAACGTTGAACCTATGAACCCTTTATGTGTGATCTTGTGTGTGATTGTTGCGTCATGCATCCATGCACTCATAAGCATCTTTTGAAGAAAACAATATTTCAAGGTATTTAAAGGTTGACTATTTATGAATATCTCATGTACTTTTAACCATGGATTTGGGAAAGAGAAAGACCGGAAAATACAGTTTCAAGGATCCCAAGATAGATGAGCTGATCAGTCTAATTCCAGAGATCGAGTGTTCTGTAGACTTTCGGAAGAAGTATGGATCCATTATTCCTCTCATGAAGCTGAATATGAAGGAGGGTATTCTCTCGACCTTGGTCCAGTTCTATGATCCGATGTATCGCTGCTTAACTTTTCCCGATTATCAGTTGCTGCCTACACTGGAGGAGTATTCTTATCTATTGGATTTACATGTTAATGATCGTGTTCCTTTTACTGGTTTGAAGGGTGGGACAAAACCACATGAGATAGCTGCTTTGATTCATCTAGGGAAGTCTGAGGTGGAAGCCCATATGACTACTGTGATGCGGTGGGAGAACTGACTTGAAGTTTTGCGTTTGTGTTCGCAAATGTTTCGGTTTAGCAAGAGTCGCCACCGACTTTTATTTTATCCAAAAGGAAAGGTAAAAAAGCACAGGAAAGACCTTTGAGATTGTTTTTGGGTTCGGGGGCAGATTATAAAAAGGGAAGGTGCTAGCACCCTTTTCATCCATGGTTTTCCATGGGCTCTTAGTTACTTGTTTTAGATCAATTGCTTTTGCTTTTCAATTGTTTGAAATGGTGCTTTTGTGTGTGGTTTTGAAAGTATTTTGAAAAGAGCTCTTTGTTTAGGCAACATTTGCTAATTGAAATTCTGGCTGTAGATACTCAATGTCACGTTCAATGTTATGACACCGTATCTGACTTACTATATGACAATAAATACAAAAGCAATAAAGAACACAGTCAATTGTTTACCCAGTTCAGTGTGCAACAACACCTACTCTGGGGGCTACCAAGCCAGGGAGGAAATCCACTATAAGAGATGTTAATTCAGGAATAAACCAACCAGTTTATCTCCTTCACTTAAGACCTACCCAATGCAATTCCAATCTAAGTACAACTTAAACCTGAGTTCCTACTCACTCCCCCTCAATCACAGCAGTGATACATGAACCAATTTGACTTAAGAATTTATGTAGACACTCTTCAAAAACTAACACTTGATTAAGCTTCACAGCTTTTTAATCAAGCAACACAATCACTCGTGCTTCACAGCTTTGAGTGATGCACACAACTAACTTGACTCTGCTTCACAGCTTTAGTCAAGGAACATTCAAACACTCTTGCTTCAAAGCTTTGAGTGCTACACAGCCCTTACAATTTGAAACCTATTCCAAGTCACTTATCACAATGATAATTGCTTGGAGTACAATAATCAAATCTATACAGATTACAAATGATCTTCTGATCAATAAAAGGGATTCCTTGAAAAACAGCAGCTCTGTTGAATATATAGCAGCTGCAACTTCAGTTAGGGTTTCCACAAAAACCTAGGGTTAATTCCGTTTGACCTAAAGACCAGGTCACAGGGCTTTATTAACCAGGTTAGGGTTGAGCTAGGTTACCCCTCAGAAAACGCAGGATTCTGTTCAGGAAAGACTGAGTTATTTTCCTGAAAAAACTCAGACTTATCCAACCTGCAAACATGTTAGTTCAGAACAGGATGTCATAACATCTGTTATGACATCTGAGAAAACCTGTCTACTGATTTAGCAAAATGTGATCATTTTGCAAAATGCTCAGATACACACTTATAAACATCAGTACTTGAATTACAATATTTTTCTGCAAAGGTACCTAATGAGTCAGTACAAACTAAAATAGAATGTTATGACATCAGTCATGACATTCACACATACACTAGGGATTTACCAAAAATGCAAGTCAATACCTAAACACCTACAAACTCCCCCTTTGGCAGATTTTTGGCTAAAGACCCTAAGCAATCAGAGATAGATAGCAGCAGAAATAAGTGACAGCAGAAAAATAGAATGTCAAGTACTAATTAAGTAAGTACCAAAATATTCTCCCCCTCTTTAGCCACAAAAGGGCCAAAGATACATGTTCATAAAATTATACAGTTATCCAAAACAAAATGATAAGAGCAGCAGCAGAAAACAACTGAATACACTTCCAAACTCCACCAGATATCAGCACCAACCAGCAACACCACCAAACAGCAACCAACCTTCAAGCACTGTCATCAGATCCAGAGGATTCGGGCTTCTTTCTTTTCTTGTGAGCAATGTCAGCATTCTTCTCTTTGTTTGATGTCTCAACATTCTTAGAGACATCTGGATTTGTTTCAGCATTTGAGCTTTCTTGGTTCAGAGAAACAGAAATGTCAGAAACTGAGTGGTTCTCGTTCAGAATTCTTGAAACAATTTTTGCTATTGCTTGATTAACATAGGCTGTCCCTTCCCTATTTGCAATTTCAGGGGGAACTGAAGAAGAAGGATGAGATGGATTACCAGAGGCAGAAGCTTGGGGCTTTCCTGCATGTCTTGTTCTCAACTCTTTGACCTTGGTGGGGTTAGTTCCCACTTTTCTACGAGAAGAGATCTCCAGAATGTCAGAGTCCAGACAAGAAGAGATTGTCCTAGAATCTTGATCAGAGGAAGAGGTTGAAATAGTCGTATTGGATGATGATGGTGTTTGAGACATTTTGACAGTCTTAGAGGACCAACAGCAACTGAGGAGAAATTTCTGATTGAGAGACTGGGTTTTGATGAGGAGACGAGAGGGGAAGGAAGCAAGGGAGTGTCTATTCAACTTCTTAAAAGAATTGTAGGAAATGAGAAAATACAATTTTAAACCAATCAGAACAGGCATAACTCCTTTGATCCTTGTTTTAAGCAAAATTAATTGCTACAATTCCTCATGTTGGCAAATACCCAACTTACCCCTTAAGTTTTCAAATTGATTTGCATCCAGAGCCTTGGTAAAAATGTCAGCCAGCTGTAGCTCAGTGGCAACATGTTCCAATTTGATTGTCTTCTCTTCTACAAGGTCTCTGATAAAGTGATGTCGTATGTCAATATGTTTGGTCCTGCTATGCTGAATGGGATTCTTGGATATGTTGATTGTACTCAGATTGTCACAGTACAATGTTATAACATCTTGTGTGACATTATACTCAGTGAGCATCTGTTTCATCCATATCATTTGAGAGCAGCTACTACCAGTTGCAATGTATTCAGCTTCAGCAGTGGAAAGAGACACACAATTCTGTTTCTTGCTGAACCAGGAAACCAGATTACTTCCCAAGAAGAAACATCCTCCAGAGGTGCTTTTTCTATCATCAGCACTACCAGCCCAATCAGCATCACAGTAGCCAGTTAGAGCTGGTTCACAGCCATGAGTATACATCAATCCATAGTTGTAAGTACCACTTACATACTTCAAAATTCTCTTCACTTGATTGATATGACTGACTTTGGGATCAGCTTGGTATCTAGCACAAACTCCAACAGCAAAGGCAATATCAGGTCTGCTGGCAGTTAAGTACAACAAGCTTCCTATCATGCTTCTGTACAGACTTTAATCCACCTTAACCCCACTTGAATCTTTGGAAAGCTTTAGATGAGTAGGAGCAGGAGTCCTTTTGTGACTTGCATTCTCCATACCAAACTTCTTTACAATATTCTTAGCATACTTGCTTTGAGATAAGAAGATTGAGTCCTCCATCTGTGAGACTTGTAGTCCAAGAAAATAAGTTAGTTCTCCCATGAGACTCATTTCAAATTCAGCCTGCATCTGGTCAGCAAAATGTTTAACCATATGTTCTGACATTCCTCCAAACACTATGTCATCAACATATATTTGGGCAACCATCAACTTCCCTCCTTCAGTTTTGACAAAGAGAGTTTTGTCTAAACCTCCTTTTCTGTAGCCTTTGTCTGAGAGAAACTTTGTTAACCTGTCATACCATGCTCTAGGAGCTTGTTTCAGGCCATATAGAGCTTTTCTCAATTTGTAGACATGATCAGGGTGGGTTGGGTCCACAAAACCTTTAGGTTGTTCCACATAAGCTTCCTCATTTAAGTACCCATTTAGAAAGGCACTTTTCACATCCATCTGAAATAACTTGAACTTCAGAAGACAAGAAATTGACAACAAGAGTCTGATTGATTCCAGCCTGGCTACAGGTGCAAAGGTTTCATCAAAATCAACCCCTTCAACCTTGGTGTATCCTTGAGCAACAAGTCTTGCCTTATTTCTGGTGACAACTCCTTCAGCATCTGACTTGTTCTTGAATATCCATTTTGTCCCAATGATGTTAGTTCCTTCAGGTCTAGGAACCAGTTCCAAAACTTCATGTTGCTTGAATTGGTTCAGTTCATCTTGCATTGCACCAATCCAATATTCATCAGTTAAGGCTTCCTTGACATTTCTTGGTTCCATTTTGGACACAAAACAAGAGTTTGAGATGATTTCTCTAGATCTTGTGATGACTCCACTATTGGGATCTCCTATGATGAGCTCTTTTGGATGATCCTTCTGAATTCTGATGGAAGGGATCTTGCTAGCTTCCTTTGATTCAGATTCTGTTGTGGTGGAGTTGGGTAGGTCATTCTGTTGGGTCGAAGTCTCAAAGAATGTCTCAACAGTACAAGGAATATATATTTCTTCATGATAGTCATCAATTATAACATTTATTGATTCCATCATGGTTTTGGTTCTGGAGTTGAATACTCTATAAGCTCTGCTGTTTGAGGAGTATCCTAGAAATATGCCTTCATCACTTTTGGGGTCCAGTTTTCTTCTTTGTTCACGATCAGACAGAATATAGCATTTGCTGCCAAACACATGGAAGTACTTCACAGTTGGTTTTCTTCCTTTCCAGAGTTCATATATGGTGGATGGGGTTCCCTTTCTCAAGGTGACCCTGTCATGAACATAGCAAGTTGTATTCATAGCTTCAGCCCAAAAATACATAGGAAGTCTTTTGGCATGTAACATTGCTCTGGCAGATTCTTGTATGGTCCTGTTTTTTCTTTCCACAACTCCATTTTGCTGAGGTGTTATAGGAGAAGAAAACTCATGACTGATTCCTTCTGAAGAACAGAAGTCATCAAACTTGCTGTTTTCAAATTCCTTGCCATGATCACTTCTGATTCTGACAATACATCCTTCCTTCTCTCTTTGAATTCTCTTGCACAGTTCTCTAAAAACTTCAAATGCATCTGATTTTTCCCTAATGAAATTAATCCAGGTGAATCTGGAAAAATCATCCACAACCACATAGGCATATCTTTTACCACCAAGACTCTCTACTTGCATTGGTCCTATCAGATCCATATGGAGGAGTTCTAGAACCTTAGAGGTGGTCAGATGTCTTGACTTTGGATGTGACATCCTAGTCTGCTTACCAACCTGACATTCACCACAAACTCTTCCTTCATCAATTTGCAGTTTTGGAATCCCTCTGACTGCCTCCAAGGAGATAATCCTCTTCATACCCCTTAGATGAAGATGGCCAAGTTTTTGGTGCCACAGTTTCACCTCTTTTTCTTCTTTTGCAATGGAACACACAGATGAGAAATTAGTGTTCTCAGGCTCCCACAAGTAACAGTTGTCTTTGGATCTGACTCCTTTCATTACTATCTCTTGTTTGTCATTGATTACAAGGCATTCAGATTTTGAGAAATTGACCTTGAATCCTAGATCACACAGTTGACTGATACTAATGAGATTAGCGGTCATCCCTTTCACCAGTAGTACTTCATTCAGACTTGGAACTCCAGGGCAGTCCAAATCACCAACTCCTTTGATTTCACCTTTAGCCCCATCTCCAAAGGTCACAAAACTGGTGGTGTGAGGCTTAACATTATTGAGGAGGTTCTTGATTCCAGTCATGTGTCTGGAACATCCACTGTCAAAGTACCAGTCTTCCTTTGCAGAGACCCTCAGGGAAGTGTGAGCTATCAGTGCAGTAGCCTTTTTCTTCCATTGAGGAGCATGTGGTACCTTTTTAGACTTAGGTTTGACACCTGAGTTCTGATTAGGGTATCCATGTAATCTGAAGCAGAAGGGCTTTATGTGGCCATATCTCCCACAATGATGACATTTCCATCTTTGGTACCATTTCCTCATATGTCTCTGTTCCTGATGTCGAGAGTTGTGTTGAGACATCTGTTTTGACATTTGCTTACCAGTACCAGATTTCGTTGCTTCCATAAATCCTAGTCCAGATTTATTTCCCACATTTTGTCCAACCTGAAGGATCTCTTCCAATTTGTTTGTTCCATTTTTCAACATCTTGACAGATTTGGTCATTTGATTCAGTTGTGAGTTCAGCAATTGAACTTCTCCTTCTAGATGACTTATAGTTTCAAGGTTTGCCCTTTTTTCAGCCTCCAGCTTTATGATGAGTTTTGAGTGTTTCTCATTCTGCACACAGACTTCAGTACTTCTGATACACAATTTCTTGTAAGTATCAGCCAGTTCTTCAAAAGTCACCTCTTCATCACTGATGTAACTTTCAGAGGTACAAACACCAGTTAAAGCAGTAACTCGTTACTCTGCCCAATTTTTGTGAAGACTTAATACACTTGAAGAGGTCTAGTATCTTTGCTTTCTTGGTTTCAATCCAAAGAATGGGAATTCTATCTTGGCTTTTAATGTCAAGTTTTGGCTTCTTATTGGTTAGATGGTCCTTATCCTTAGCTTTTAACTTATGTTTTAGGATAGCCTCTTCTACTCCTCCCATTTTCTTTAATTTCAAAAATCTTCTCTCTCCTTTTTAAACTCTTCTTGTTTCTAAACTTGAAACACTTTCATAATAAACTTGGACTTAGGTCCATGCATTTTCAAAACAATTTCATCAATAAACTTCAATCAATTTAATAATACTTTGACAATTTTTGTGAGAAGACTAAAAGTCAATCAACCTCATTTCAAACCATTTTTTCCACTTTGGCTTTTATCTTTAAACTTTTCTTAAAAGGTTAGGCTCTTGTCAATCCTTGTAGTGATGCAAACAACTATACTTCTACAACATGTAGTGAAGTGATATATTTTCCACTTGGGTGTTGAGTGAGGCATTGTTGATTTTAAAATCCAAGCCATTATCCTTCACTTTGAGATGATGCAAATTCTCCTTTCTCATGATTGTGGGTAGGAAGTATGTTTTCCACACGAACAATGACGATGATGTCTTATCTCTTAAAATTAACCAACACACTTGTGTTTCAAATTTTTAAAAGAGGAACTACGTGTACCCTGATCCCCTATTGCACGAAAGGTGGTACGTAGGCACTAAAGGTTCGCAACTGCGGCGGGTGCAAAAATCATAAAAAATATATTTCTTTTCTCACCTCCACCATCCATTTTACATACAACACTTTATATATATATATATATATATATATATATATATATATATATATATATATATATATATATATATATATATATATATATATATATATATATATATATATAGCCAAAATATACAGATTTTTCAAAGAGGTTCCTGCGGAGTACCGTAGATGTTTAGGGTGCTAATACCTTCCCTTTGCATAACCAACCCCCTTATCTTGAATCTTTCCCCCTTTTTTGGGTTATTCGCTCTTTTCCCATTCCTTTGGAAACAATAAAGCGCGGTGGCGATTTTTATTTTTGATTTATATAAAGTCTAGTCAATCCAATGGCTTAGTCTTGAACATTTCTACCACTACAGAAAAATGGCGACTTCACTGGGGACAGATTGACCTCCTGTTGGTCCATCCCTAAGTGGGTTGAGCCTAACTTTGTTTATATCTGTATATGTGCTATTGTTGTTTATATGCTATAATTTGTATACATGTTTGTCTGGATTTTCCTGGTTTTTAGGGTGCTTGGTGATTACTCATAAGTCCTATACCCGGACTTAGGCAAACTTTAAGATAGGACGGGCGGTATAGTCATGTTAACTTTGAGGGATTAATCGCAAAAAAGGAGGCATGAGATCCCCCACTCAGTGGAGGCCTCTTTGACTGTAGTGTCATTTACCGAGTAATCGGGAAGACTTACTGCTTTCGACCTGGGAGCCTGCTGAAACTGAGGACCATAGAATACCTAACCCATCTTGGCCTTTTAGGTGTAGTGCGGAAGCTATGACGGAGTAATCCGGAAATAGTTGTCACGCGATACTACGCTCGGACGAGTCTTTCTTGAGAATATTACTAATTACCGAGTTAATCGGAAGTTGGTAATATCCGAAGGAAGGATGTAGAATCTGGGAACCTCTAGAACCTTGTTCGGTAGGTGATAACTCTTAGTCCAATACCTTATGGGTAGTACCTTTGACCTCATGCTTATAACGTTGAACCTATGAACCCTATATGTGTGATCTTGTGTGTGATTGTTGCGTCATGCATCCATGCACTCATAAGCATCTTTTGAAGAAAACAATATTTCAAGGTATTTAAAGGTTGACTATTTATGAATATCTCATGTACTTTTAACCATGGATTTGGGAAAGAGAAAGACCGGAAAATACAGTTTCAAGGATCCCAAGATAGATGAGCTGATCAGTCTAATTCCAGAGATCGAGTGTTCTGTAGACTTTCGGAAGAAGTATGGATCCATTATTCCTCTCATGAAGCTGAATATGAAGGAGGGTATTCTCTCGACCTTGGTCCAGTTCTATGATCCGATGTATCACTGCTTAACTTTTCCCGATTATCAGTTGCTGCCTACACTGGAGGAGTATTCTTATCTATTGGATTTACATGTTAATGATCGTGTTCCTTTTACTGGTTTGAAGGGTGGGACAAAACCACATGAGATAGCTGCTTTGATTCATCTAGGGAAGTCTGAGGTGGAAGCCCATATGACTACTGTGATGCGGTGGGAGAACTGACTTGAAGTTTTGCGTTTGTGTTCGCAAATGTTTCGGTTTAGCAAGAGTCGCCACCGACTTTTATTTTATCCAAAAGGAAAGGTAAAAAAGCACAGGAAAGACCTTTGAGATTGTTTTTGGGTTCGGGGGCAGATTATAAAAAGGGAAGGTGCTAGCACCCTTTTCATCCATGGTTTTCCATGGGCTCTTAGTTACTTGTTTTAGATCAATTGCTTTTGCTTTTCAATTGTTTGAAATGGTGCTTTTGTGTGTGGTTTTGAAAGTATTTTGAAAAGAGCTCTTTGTTTAGGCAACATTTGCCAATTGAAATTCTGGCTGTAGATACTCAATGTCACGTTCAATGTTATGACACCGTATCTGACTTACTATATGACAGTAAATACAAAAGCAATAAAGAACACAGTCAATTGTTTACCCAGTTCAGTGTGCAACAACACCTACTCTGGGGGCTACCAAGCCAGGGAGGAAATCCACTATAAGAGATGTTAATTCAGGAATAAACCAACCAGTTTATCTCCTTCACTTAAGACCTACCCAATGCAATTCCAATCTAAGTACAACTTAAACCTGAGTTCCTACTCACTCCCCCTCAATCACAACAGTGATACATAAACCAATTTGACTTAAGAATTGATGTAGACACTCTTTAAAAACTAACACTTGATTAAGCTTCGCAGCTTTTTAATCAAGCAACACAATCACTCGTGCTTCACAGCTTTGAGTGATGCACACAACTAACTTGACTCTGCTTCACAGCTTTAGTCAAGGAACATTCAAACACTCTTGCTTCAAAGCTTTGAGTGCTACACAGCCCTTACAATTTGAAACCTATTCCAAGTCACTTATCACAATGATAATTGCTTGGAGTACAATAATCAAATCTATACAAATTACAAATGATCTTTTGATCAATAAAAGGGATTCCTTGAATAACAGCAGCTCTGTTGAATATATAGCAGCTGCAACTTCAGTTAGGGTTTCCACAAAAACCTAGGGTTAATTCCGTTTGACCTAAAGACCGGGTCACAGGGCTTTATTAACCAGGTTAGGGTTGAGCTAGGTTACCCCTCAGAAAACGCAGGATTCTGTTCAGGAAAGACTGAGTTATTTTCCTGAAAAAACTCAGACTTATCCAACCTGCAAACCTGTTAGTTCAGAACAGGATGTCATAACATCTGTTATGACATCTGAGAAAACCTGTCTACTGATTTAGCAAAATGTGGTCATTTTGCAAAATGCTCAGATACACACTTATAAACATCAGTACTTGAATTACAATATTTTTCTGCAAAGGTACCTAATGAGTCAGTACAAACTAAACTAGAATGTTATGACATCAGTCATGACATTCACACATACACTAGGGATTTACCAAAAATGCAAGCTAATACCTAAACACCTACAGTAATGATTCTTGTTTGAATGTATACAAAGGTGTTTTATCTTTTAAAAAAATGTTTCAATGTTTGAAAGTTGTTTGGAAATTGTTTTGAAATTGTGTATGTTTTTGAAAATAGCAAGGATGGTTTGCAAGTTTGATCAAGTAACTAGGAGTTGTCTACCCTAATCAAAAGTCTTTCCTACACATTTTTATTCCTTTGACATTGTTGTTTTACCATTGTATTTTGTGAACAACCCTATCTTTGGTTGTTAAACGGGACAGGCGTGGGTCATCGTATGACCATGATAACAATATTGCCAAGTATCTTAGCAAGTTTTTTGAGGGACTAGATCATTTTTGTTTAGGCAACCAAGATAGCATCATCGAGGGACTATGATCTTTTTGTTTTGTTTGATTTTGCCAAGATACCTAGCATGCATACCATGGCCATGTTTAAGGCAACAAGTGGATGAAACCCTAGGGGTGCTTGTGTGCATTGTGTTGTCATTTTTCATACATTTTTGTCTTGTGTTAAGTCATGCTATTTGTTTGATTTTGGTCTTTGCATTCAAAACCCTAATTTTACTATCATGCATATAATACGATAAATTGCGTAAAAGTAAATCTAAGACTATTACAACAATATTATGGGGAGGGGTACAAGTTTGAATAGGGGGATATTACTCAAAAATAAAGCCCTAAAACTATTACAACCATATTGAATTCTACAATAAATAAATGAACAATTATTTAAATGTACAATAAAATGTAAATATGCACAAATGTTTTTGTATTTATTTTATGTATGTAAAATAAGTTTATTTATGTCTAAAAAATAAGAAAATAAAAATGATTATTTTTAGAAAGGGTGAAAACCCTAATTTTGGTTTAAAAGAAAATATATACTCTATTATTATTTATTTCATTTTTTGTTTAAGAAAAATAATGATAATATATGCAAAAAAGTTTAAAAAAATTAAATATTGTATGAAAATATTAATTTAAGTGTATAAATAATAAAAATATATAATATATATTATTTTTGTATTATTTACAAGTTTTTATTTAAGAAAATAAAAGTATTAAACCTAATAAACTAAATATTATGCAAAAAAATAAAATAAAAAAATATGAAAAAATGCAAAAAAAACAAAGAAAATATTTTTATGATTTTTAATGTTTAGGAAAAATAAATAAAAATCAGAAATGTGAAATATACAAGAAAATATGAAAAATAAAAGAAATGGGCCAAGGGGGTGCAAGAAGTAAAACAGGGGGTGTCAATAGTCAGACAAAGCTAGGCCCAGCCCAATGTCACTTCATCCCTGTCCTTGGGACAGAAAAATGTGCGCTTCTTGCTTCAAACTGTAACTCCTGCATACGTGTTGAAAAACAAAATCTTGCAACATGAAACTTGTAGCTTGTTAACCCACGATTCTAATGATATAAAAAAACTTGATCTAACTCTCAAAGACCAGAGAGAATTTTAGTGGCCCTAAATTCTAACCTAGTTTTTTCAGCAACTTCAACTATCAAATACTCCTAGCTCAGTTAATATAAATGGAATCTAAGCATATGTACAGCTCAAGGACATTAAGGGCTACATTTTTGCTTCACAAACCTAAGCCTAAGGATGTCTAAATAAGGAGATAGAAAGTTGGAAATTACCTTGTTCAGTCAAGTTCGAATATGGTAATGTAGCAACTTTGAATGAGGCCTGAAGGACTTTTGATCTTGTTTGATGTTCCCTTGACCTTTCCCAATGCTTAGCTTGCCTTGAAATGGTTTGAAACTCCTTGTAGAACTCAACCTGTAAAGCTTCAAAATGAAAATGGTGAAGTGTGCAAATGAGGTTACAGTTGCAAAGTAAGGGCCTGGACAGTTTAGGTGTGTTGTATTGAATGTGTTTAAAGTGGTTTCAAGCAAAACGCACGAGGCAAATTTGTTTTGGAAGTGATTCTGCAGGTGATGCCCTATTTGGGCAGGAACTTGGTGTTTTGGAGGGTTTGAGAAGTTGGAAACTCGTGTTTCTGGCTTGGTATATTATGCTGAGGTCGTTTGAAATATGCACAAAGCTTGGTTTTAACAGATACAAGAGTTGTATGGACTTTTGCAAGTTACTTGCTTTTGAAGCAAAAGTTGAGTTGACAAAGCCAAAGCCTGTACTTGCTAGATTGAGGCCTGCTGAGAGTTGGTAAACCTTTTCTGATATTTGTGGAGTTAGTTTGCAGAAGTTGCTTAGGTCCATGGCTCAAGATAAACAAAGTTTGTAAAAGCTAACTTTATCAAAGTAGCATTGTTATCTTTTTGCCATTTTTGGAATAAATCAATGTATAATGCTCCAAAACTCAGAATAATGCCTTTGTCCAATGTATTTTCATTTAATTAAGGAGTGTGGAAAGGATTAAGTCCTGTAAAATAAGTACAAGCATGATCCAAACTGATTTGCAACTTGTGCCAATGTGAAAAATGCCATGGACAAAAGTGAGAAATAGCCATTTTCTTTTCTTCGATTATCCCTAACCATAAATGATTTTGGAGAGTTCTTGGACATTTTGGAAAGCTTTTAACATGCTCTACAATCCATCCTTGAAATTCATTTTGAGATTCCACTTGGAACTAGGTGAAAAGTTGCCATGAAGATAGGTCAAAATCCTGCCTAAACTAGGGCAAAATTTCACTAAGTTAAAAAGTTTTTGGACCCTTATTCACAAAATCATAACTTGAGATCCAAGTATCTTTTGGAAAAACTTTGTGAATCAAAGTTGTAGATTTTGTGGAGGACTACAACTTTCATGTTGGAAGTTTTATTTGAATCCAATTGCCTCGTGGTGAAAAAGTTGGGAAAAGTTGAGGAAAAATAAGAAATTTTCAAAATTAGATTTCTTGGTGAACAAGTTTCATGTTTTGACACATCTTGATGAAAAATGACCCTTGGCACTTGATTTTGACCAAAAAGTCAAAGTTTGACTTTTCAGTGTAGAGTTGATTTTTGATCAGTTGATTGGAAAATTCATCTGTCAATCCAATGCATTTGAGATCTTTTGAACCTTGTGATTAGGTAAAGATGATTCCATTGAGTCCTTGAAACCATGCTTGAACCCAATTTTCCATTGGCTAGGTGAAAAATCAGAAATTTCCCTTATACAGTCAAAACCCTAAAAATGACCATTTTGCCCTTTTGATGATCTGATCAAATTTCTTGTAGAGTTATGGTCCAAACTTGATCAAATGGTTCATATGAGTCTATAATGTTGATGTGGATCAAAAATTATGAGGTTTGACTGTAAATTGGCCACAGTTGACTTTTTCCCCAATACAGCTGATTTTTAGGTCAACTATCCAATTGACTCGGCAAAAATTTGATTCAAGGCTTGAAACTTGGTATGAGCAATCTTAGAGGTCCAACATGAAGTATGAAAGTAGCATTAGGCATTGGAAGTCCAAAAATCCTTGTGCAAACTTAAACCCTAATTCCAGGTCAACAGTGCAAGGAGATGTCTTGAGCAGAGCAAACCCTAATCCTGTCTGGAGTCCAAAGAGTTTTGTAAGGGGAAATCTTGATAAAATGAGAGGGAAAATTTTGGGGTACAACAACTGCCCCTGTTCAATCTTCTTGAACCTGAAGAGTTAGATTGGCGAGTTTGTCATTCGTGACTCGAAGATAAAAGATGATTGGACACTAGAGTGCCCGTAAATTTGCACTCGTCAAAATGTTGTTGAGGAAATGGGCTTAAAGATGCCATTTGGAGAGGTGATAGAACCTTGTTGAAGATGGGCTTAAAGATGCCATCCAATACTGTTTGTTGAACTGCAAGTTGTAAGTCAGAAGAATGAGTATCAGAATGGTATCCGTGTCTGGAATGCATTTGAACTGTATCTGGAGACTGAGTCTGTATGAGCAATGGAATGGCGTCCGTGTCTTGAGCATATCTGAGTTGTAACTGTATTTGATTCTGAATGAATAACAGAATGACTTCCGTGTCTGGAGTGTATCTGTATTGTATCTGAATCTTTGAAATCTGAGTAAGCGACAGAATGGCATCCGTGTTTGGAGCATCTCTGGGCTGGGGAAACATTTGAATGAGTGACAGAATGGAAACCGTGTCTGGTGCGTATCTGGATTGTATCTGAAGTTGAGATCTGTATGAGTAGCAGAATGACTTCCGTGTCTGGAGTGTATCTAAACTATAACTGGGATCTGAATAAGTGACAGAATGACTTCCGTGTCTGGAGCATATCTCAACTGTATCTTGACTTAAAATTATGAATGAGTAATGGAATGACTTCCGGGTCTGGAGTGTATCCGTATTGTATCTGAATAAGAGATCTGAATGAGTAACAGAATGACTTCCGTGCCTGGAGTGTATCTGTACTGTATCTGAAATCTTTGAATAGTTGTTAAAGATAGTTGTTAATCTTATTCTGAAAAGGGTAAAATGTTAGCTGAAACAGAGTTATGTTGCATGAAATGTATGATGCAATAAAATGTGTTTTATCAATGATATATGAATGTAATGTATGCACATGTAAGCTGATTCGCTGTATTGCTGAGGAAAATAAATCCTTGATAGTTGGGGATAATGAAATCTTTGACTGCTATCGGGGAAAATAAATCCTTGACCGCTGCTGGAGATTAAAAATCCTTGACAACTTCTGTGGGGATGTGAGAATCCTTCATGACTTTCCTGGGGATATAGGGATCCTTTAAGTCTTTGGAGTTGGAATGTGATAATCACTCTGTTATGAAAATAATGCCAAGTGTTGCTTGAGAAACCTGCTTGGGGAATCCAGAGAACTTTGAAGACTTCTACTGGGGGTTAAATAATGGGAATCCTTACTCGGCTGGGGAATAGGGAAAACTCTGGCGATCTCTACCGGGGATCAAACAAAGGAAAACCTTGATCTGCTAGAGAATAAGGAAGACTTTGATGGCTTCTGCGGGGAATTAAGAATGAGAATCTTCAATCTATTGAGGAGTGGTGAATGAGAATCTTCGATCTGCAGGGGATTAAAAATTCTGACAAATTTATGCTGGGGAGTAATGAAGACTCTAGCAATTTCACTGGGGAATCAAGAATGAGAATCTTCAATCTGCTAGGGGAATTTGAATCCCTGGGGACTTCAAGATGGGGAGTTAAGAATGAGAATCTTCATTCTGTTGAGGAGTAAAAACTTTGTGGGGAAGAAGGCTTCCTAGTGGAGAGTAAGTGAAAACTCTGGGGGAGTAGCTATACTGCTGGGGAGATCAGGAGTTTGGGTTGTATGCCAATCTAATGGGGAATTATCCTAGTTGGGATAAAAGTTAACCGTTATCTTGTTGACTCTCATACTTTAAGACAACTTGCTGGGGAATCTGGGGAAAACTGAATGGTTTCCGCTGGGGATTAATAGTTGAAAATTTGACTTGACAGGGGAAGAAGGTTTCATCTCCACTGAGGGTCTGTAGTTCAAAGTTTTGCTCCGCTGAGGATTGGGAGTTTGGAGGTTTAACTCTGATGGTGGATTAAGGGTTTGAAATATAACTCCGCCGGGGATTGGGAGTTTGGAGTTTTGACTCTGGCGGGGATTTTGAAATTTAATTCCGCTGGGGATATGTATTTCAAGGTTTTAGTTCCGTTAGGGATCTAGATGATGTACATCAGGGGATTGCTCCTGGAATAGCCTAAAGACGTTTTCCTATACTTTTAACCTGTTAGTAATTGTTCTTTCTCATTTCGTTCATTTATAAACAGTGATTATATTCAAATGCATATGCTCATTAATAAATCATTGGACGTTTTCAAATAAAACACAAGTGTAAAAAGGAAAAGACAAATAGTTTTTCTGCACTTTGAAGTATCTTTGTATTACCTTTGTGTAAGTATTTGGTACAAAGGAGACAGACATCCTAGTAAGAGAATGTTGTCATAAAAATAAGAAAACTTTATACAAAAAAAGATGGCTATGTGTGAAAATTCCATGGGGTTCCCATTTTGCTATAGCCTTCGTAACTCTGGATATCTTGTCCATTCGTTGCTTCGTCCGAAGATGATTGAGTTGATCAGAAGCCTAAAGCTTGTCTGTGAAGAGATTATCCTCAAAGTGATCCGACGAGACATAGTCATACGCTTTAATTCCCTAACTTTTGCCTGGACCGCCCTTTCGGGTTTTTTGATCCACCGGGAAACCCTTTTTTGCCCAAGTCACCCTTTCGGGTTTTCAACTTGCCGGGTGTACAGATTTTTTTTATTTATCCCTAATTTTTTCCTAAACCTCCCTTTCGGGTTTTCGGTTCACCGGGATGGTCCTTTTTTGCCCAAGTCGCCCTTTCGGGTTTTCAACTTACCGGGTCATTTATGCGTAGTATCTTTTGACTATGTCTGCATTCGCAGGGTGCGGCAGATCGTCGCCGTCCATGGTGGTTAAGATCATTGCCCCACCAGAAAAGATGTTTTTGATCACAAATGGTCCTTCATAGGTAGGAGTCTATTTGCCCCTGGGGTCACTTTGCGGCAAGATGATCCTCTTGATTATAAGATCCCCGACTTGATATATCTGGCGCCTGACTTTCTTGTTGAAAGCCTTGATCATATGTTTTTGATACGTCTGACCGTGGCAAACAGCAGTAAGTCTCTTTTTGTCAATCAAGTTAAGTTGATCAAGTCGGGTCTGAATCCAATCGTCTTCACTCAAACCAGCATCTTTCATGATTCTCAAGGACGGAATCTGAACCTCGATAGGTAAAACAGCCTCCATGCCATATACCAAACAATAGGGTGTTGCCCCAGTTGATGTTTGTGTCGTGGTACGGTACCCGTGCAGAGCAAACGGTAACATCTCATGCAAGTCCTTGTAGGTGACTGTCATCTTTTGTACGATCTTCTAGATATTTTTGTTCGCAGCTTCGACAGCGCCGTTCATCTTTGGCTGACAGGGAGATGAATTGTGATGTTGAATCTGGAACGGCTCGCACAAGGCGGTGATCATAGTGTTGTTAAGGTTTGTACCATTGTCAGTGATGATCCTTTCGGGGATTCCGTACCAACAAATGAGGTTCTACTTGATGAAGCGGGAAACCACATTCTTTGTGACAGATGCGAAGGTAGCTGCTTCGACCCACTTGGTGAAATAGTCAAGGGCCACCAGAATGAAGCGGTGTCCATTGGATGTTGTAGGCTTGATCTCTCCAATCATGTCGATTCCCCACATCGCGAATGGCCAAGGAGCTGTTAAGACATTGAGAGGAATTGGAGGTATATGTACCTTGTCCGCATAGATTTGACATTTGTGACAAGTTCTGGAATGTTGATAGCAGTCAGCTTCCATGGTAGACTAGTAATAGCCTGCCTGTAGAATCTTCTTAGCCATCGTATGTCCGCTAGAGTGAGTTCCAAAGATACCATTGTGCAGTTCATCCATGATCTGTTCAGCTTCAATCTTGTCCACACAACGGAGTAGGATGCAATCATGATTGCGCTTGTATAGGATGTCATTTCTCAAGAAGAACTTTGCCGAGAACCTTCTTAAGAATTTTTTTTCGTTGACTGAAGCTCCTTCAGGGTATTCTTGTGCTTCGAGATACCTTTTGACTTCATGAAACCACGGTCGGTCCACTACTTCTTCGATATTAATCTCGTGACAATGTGTAGGTTCGTCCATCCGTTCAATGGTGATTTGGGGAGCCTCATTATCCCAGTTAAGTTTAAACATGGATGACATTGTAGCTAGCGCATCTGCTAGCTGATTCTCTTCTCGCGGGAAGTGCTCGAAGGTAATCTGCTCGAAATGTGGTAACAATGTCAAGACATGTTCTTTGTAAGGGATGAGGTTTGGATGTTTAGTATCCCACTCTCCTTTGATCTGACTGATGACCATAGCAGAGTCCCCAAATACAATCAAAGATTTGATTCCCAAGTCAATAGAGGCCTTGAGTCTAAAGATACAAGCTTCATACTCTGCCATGTTGTTGGTGCAGCTGAAGCAAAGTCTGGCGGTGAAATGTGTATGGAAACCTTCTGGAGAGATGAGTATCGCGCTGATACCATTTCCAAGTGCATTGGAGGCACCATCAAAGTACAAGGTCCATCGGGATCCTTGTTCAAGTCTTTCATATGGCCTGAAATCTTTAACGTTATCCAATGTCATGATATCCTCGTCGGGGAAATCGAACCTCATGGATTGGTAATCTTCGACAGCTTGATGAGCCAGATGGTCAGCTAGTACACTCCCCTTTATAGCTTTTTGGGTCGTGTACTGTATGTCGTATTCCTTCAGGATCATCTTCCATCTAGCGATTCTTCCGGATAGAGCAGGCTTCTCAAAGATGTACTTGATCGGATCCATCTTAGATATCAGCAGAGTGGTATGAGTCAACATATACTGCCTTAGTCGGCGAGCAGCTCATACCAAAGCGCAGCAAGTTTTCTCGAGCAGTGAGTATAGGGTCTCACAGTCAGTAAACTTTTTGCTAAGGTAATAAATGGCATGCTCTTTTCGGTCAGACTCGTCATGTTGGCCCAATACGCACCTCATTGAATTCTCTAAGACAGTCAGATACATGATTAGCGGCCTTCCTTCAACGGGTGGCATCAATATAGGAGGTTCTAGCAAATACTCCTTGATTTTATCGAAAGCAATTTGACAGTCATCATTCCATTTAACCACCTGATCTTTCTTCAGCATCTTGAAGATTGGCTCACAGGTAGATGTTAGGTGAGAAATGAACCTAGCAATGTAGTTTAGGCGTCCCAAGAAACCTCTGACCTCCTTCTCAGTGCAAGGGGCGGGCATTTCTTGTATAGCTTTGACTTTGGCAGGATCAACCTCGATGCCTTTGTTGCTGACAATGAAACCCAAGAGTTTACTGGACCGGACTCCTAAATTGCACTTGTTAGGGTTCAGTCTGAGCTTGTACTCCTTCAACCTGACAAACAGCTTTTGCAAATGGTCGAGGTGTTCTTCTTCAGTTTGTGATCGGGCTATCATGTCATCTACGTAGACCTCTATCTCATGATGTATCATATCATGAAACAAAGCTACCATGGCACGTTGATAGGTTCCCCTGGCATTCTTCAGTCCGAATGGCATCACTTTGTAGTAGAACGTACCCCACTGTGTAACAAAAGTAGTTTTCTCCATGTCCTCAGGGGCCATTTTGATCTGGTTATAGCCTGAGAATCCATCCATGAAAGAAAATACCTTGTGTTGAGTTGTGTTGTCAACTAAGATGTCAATGTGCGGAAGTGGAAAGTCATCTTTAGGGCTAGCCCTGTTTAAGTCTCTGTAATCCACGCACATTCTCACTTTGATGTCCTTCTTAGGCACTGGCACAATGTTAGCAACCCATTATGGATAGGAGGTAACAGTAAGAAATCCAACATTGAACTGCTTCATAACTTTTGCTTTGATCTTTACTGACATGTCGGGCCTCATGCGAAGGACTTTCTGTTTAACGGGTGGACAGTCTTCTCTTGTGGGTAGACGGTGTACCACAATATCTGTATCAAGTCCCGGCATGTCTTTGTAAGACCAGGAGAAGATCTCAACATATTCATTCAACAGCTGAACTAGGCGCTCTTTGACACTTGGCTCTAAGTTGGCACCCACTCTGACCTCTTTTCTGTCTTCGTCAGTACCCAAGTTGATTGTCTCTAACAGCTCCTCATGAGGTAGAATAGCCCTTTCTTCCTATTGTAGCAGTCTAGCCAATTCTCCCGACACTTCACAGTCTTCCTCACCTTCGTATTCGGCATGGTAGACTAGATCTTCAGAGTCACTGAAGGTCATAGTAGAATTGTTACCCATGGAATCCGGAATGGAAGGGTACCTGCATTTGTGAGTGTGGGTGTGTGTAAGGGATAGCCACCTTTAAACAAATAAAATATAAAAAAGAAAGACAATGAACACAAAAGTTTATATGTGAAAACGTCTATGATTCATTAAAATGGCATATGAAGATGAAAAATCAAACCCTTACAAATGGACCTATGTACCTCGGGTAAGGCACAAGGTTAAAAGTGTACGAATTGTTTGAGAATTATTACAAACCAACAGAAATGTTTGAAAGATAAATTATTGCAGTATGAAAGTAATCGAAATAAAGTCCTTTGCCTCCCAGTTGCACAGTCCTCCGTCAACAGTAGGGAAAATCCAGCTTTCCAAGTTGCTCTCCTCTTCACTATCCTCCAAAGCATTGAGTCCATGATGGGTGATCTTCACTGGTGGCTCTCCAGCACGGGAGCGGCGTACAGCCTTTTGAGCAGAAGAAGTGAAACCCAAGCCGAATTTATAAGATTTGAAAGGAAAGTCCGGGAGATGCCCTCAGATTGTGCTTCCTCCTTCTTCAATCACAGCCCTTGCATCTTTGAGAGAAGACATCTGAGGCAGAGGTCTGGTAATCATGGGTACAGAAGACACTGTCTTGGTTGCCGCAATCTCTTGAGCTACCTCTTCAAAATGATGAAAGGGGGTTTCGATGAATTCTCCATCCAATTCCACATAGCAGAAAGAATTTAGATGGCTTATCATGTATTCCTCTTCGCCGTGAACAGTTACCATTTTCCCCTGGACAGGGTACTTGAGCTTTTGATGCAGAGTAGAAGTGACGGCTCCAGCATGATGAATCCAGGGTCTTCCCAACAAGCAACAATAGGAAGGATGGATGTCCATCACATAGAATGTGGAGTTGAAGGTTTCAGTTCCCACTTTGATCGGGATGTCCATCACATAGAATGTGGAGTTGAAGGTTTCAATTCCCACTTTGATCGGGATGTCCACCTCCCTGTGGACCATCCTTTTAGAACCATCAAAGGCTCTGACAATGATGTTGCTGGGCTTCAAGGTTAAACCTTCAGAATCCAACCTATCCAATGCCTTCTTTGGCAAGACATTCAACGATGAACCAGTGTCTACCAGTACGTGTGCTAGAGTAGTCCCTATGCATTCCACCGAGACATGCAAAGCGTCATTATGTTTTCTCCCTTTGATTGTTAGATCAGCCTCGGAGAATCCTAGACCATTGTCTGCTGTTAGGCTAGTTACATATTCCTGGAACTGATCCGTGGAGGTTTCCTGTGGCACATGGGCCGTCTTCAAGAATCTGATCAAAGCTTTAGCATGAGCTTCTGAACAAAGCAACAAGGCTAACATAGAGATCTTGGAGGGGGTTTTCCCCAGTTGCTCCACAACATCATAATCTCTTTTCTTGATTATTTTCAAAATATCTTCCATTTCTTTTTGAGAGGTCTTAGGGATGACCAATGGTTGAGCCCTCGTCTTGACAGGCTCTTCTTGGATCCCTTTCCCTCTATCATCAGCAGCAGCAGAGGGGACAACCACAGGAGTCACAACTTCTTCAATAATTGGAGTTCTTGCAGATATGTTTACTGGTACAGGGGTAACCTTAGGAGCAGCTGAGGGTCTAGATATTGCCTTTGGATGGGAAATCTCCGGAGAGAAAATTCTTCCACTGCGAGTGATTTTACTCGTTCCAGCAATGTTTCCAATGTCAGAAGTATCTTCATCAGAACTCTCTTCAGTTGATTCAATTTTTTTAACACCGTGGTAATAGATCTCTCCACCATAGTTCCACCGTATTAATTTGTTGGACTTGTACGGGACAGGCCCCGACATGGTTATCCTCAAAGGTGCAATCTTCGGATCGGATGTAATCTTAACAAGTCTTTTGGAGACCTTGGAAATATTGGCGGATATGGTAATTATTGAAATATCATTGACAGGAGTCGGTGTAACAGGAGTCTTTTCAAAAAGGATTTCTTGGTTATCCATTAGGCGTTGGATGCCTAATTTTAACAATGGACAGTCGGTTGGTAAGGATGAACAAAGGCAGCAATCTTCTTCACAACTTGGGAAAATCCCAGCCTTCAGCAAATTCAACTTGATTATTGGTAGCGGAGTCATTAAATCATCAACAGTAGCAATAAACAGATCCTCTTCAACAGTATGGGCATTATGGCCATGCTTTGGCATTGGAGCAGAGATCACATTCGGCTCTTCAGGGGCGTCGAATTCAACTTCTTTAGCATCTATCAAATCCTGAATCTTATTCTTGAGGGCCTAACAATTGTTGGTGTCTTGCCCCAGGCTGTCTAAATGATAAGCACACTTGGCGTTCAAATGGTAGTAAGGGGAAGATGTATTCGGATTCTTCGGGGCCTCTTTCAAACTTGCAAGGTTTAACTTTAAGAGATGGGGTAAAACCTGAGCATGAGTCATGTTTATCCGAGTGAATTTCCGTACAGGCCTTTCCACCCTTGTTTGGTTGGTTCTGGGTTGATTATTTCTGGGTTGATCAGTTGCAGACTTCTGAATCATTACGGCCCCCACCGCTGGCCGGCGCTCAACTCTTCCTTGACCTCTTTTAGAGTAGACAGCTGAGACTTCTTTCTTTGCTGGAAAAGTCTTTTTGATGGCAGCAAAAGCAGATGCATCCTTTTGAATTTTCCCACTCTTTATGCCGGCTTCAACTCTCTCACCAGTTAGAATCAACTCGGTGAACCCCGTAGACGAACTTCCAATCAGGTGATTAAAGAAAGGACCTGACAGAGTCCCCAAGAACATATCAACTAGCTCCCTCTCAGACAGAGGTGGTTGCACTCGTCCTGCCAAGTCTCTCCATTTCTGGGCATACTCTTTGAAACCCTCATTTGAGACCATGCCCATACTCTATAATTGAGTACGGGTTGGTGCTAAGTCCGTATTATATTGATACTGTCTATAGAAGGCGGCCGCCAAATCTTCCCAATTATGCACATCAGACCTCTCCAACTGGTAAAAACCAATCCAGTTGTGTCCCCGATAAACTATCCTGGAAGAAATGAACCCACAGGTCTTTTTCAGAAGAATGTGGTTGAATTTTTCTGACGTAAGATCGTAGGTGCATCTTGGGACAAGACAACCCATCGTACTTAGCAAAAAGAGGCACCTTGAATTTAGGGGGAATTACAATTCCAGAAACCAGCCCTAACTCTTCAAAATCCAGCCCAGGCACTCTCTGTATCTTCATGGCAGCTATACGCTCTTCCAGGTTCTTGTATTTGTCATCTGCAGGAGGGTACTATTGTTCAGAATAGTCTTCATCCTCTTATTCTTCTTCTTCCTCAGAGTCAGATGGCACTGCAGTCTCTTTACCCTTTCTCACCCCTTCATCAGATGTTGAGGGGAAATCCATGACCCTTCTAGCTTGACCTTCAAATCTCCTACCCATGGTAGCCACACCAGCCCTCTTCTTTTTCTTTTTCTCCTTTTCCTTTTCCAGTAGAGTCTTGAGCTCCTCATGCCCCTTAGCCAAGGTCAGAAGTAGCTGTTGAAACTGTGAATTTTGCGCTTGTAAGTCTTTAACCGTCTGCTCAATATCCATCTTGCTGAAATAAACATCAGAGAGATAAGGAAACCTGGTGTGAAGACCTGCTTATGCATATGATGAATGATATATATTCATGTAATGCATTCAAGGATTCAGAAATTCAAATTTGTTTTAAACAAAAAAAGAACACACGTCATATTAATAAGATAGAATTTGTTAGTACATCAATGCCCCATGGGCAAAATAATACAAAATTCTAAGGTAAAAAGACGTTGCGCATCCTTTTTGGTGCAATGTAGGTGTTGAGAGTCTGCTCTTCATGAAGTTGACGAGTAAGTTCCAAAACCTTCTTCTCACTTGTGTAGAATTGGGCTTCAAAAGTATCGCGCTCTCCCTTGAGCTGTATCCAACTCCTTTGTAAATCTTCGAGTGATGTTGGCATGTCAGGATGTAGGAGGGTGTATGGAACCCCTCCTTCCATAACAGGCTCTTTGATCACAGGGAGAATGTAGGGGTAAGGCATCATAATACTTTTGGCGCGGGTTCGTACCCACTTGAGGTAAGGCTAAAGGGGGATGGAATTCTTGTGTCCCAGGGTCTTACTGTCCACCTTGTTGGGCATTCTCCAAGCTCGGATGAACCTTTGTCGAAGTCCTTGATCGTCGTTGTCAAAGTCAAAAACCAAGTTTGGAATCAGCATGTCATGTGGGCCATCCCTTCGGGCATACCCAAATTGTCTCAGAGCCAAGCAAGGGTTGTGGGTGATTCCTCCCCTAATGCCAAGTAAAGGGACATTAGGAAATTCTCCACAACGGTCAATGATGATAACATTTTCTCTGGATCGAGAACACCAATGAACATTTGAATGTGTAAGGGTCATCAATCGTTGTGACCACCTCAAACCTTGCTCATTCTTCAAGACTGATTGGGGCAGGTGAGAAATAAACCATCTTGCCAGTAGAGGAGTGTAACACATGAGAACACCTCTTTTCCTCATTGTTCGAGTGTGAAAAGAGTGGAGGATATCCCCAAGCAATGTAGGCACCGGGTTGCGAGCCATGAAGATTTTGACAGCATTCACATCTATAAGCTGGTCAGGGTTAGGGAACAAGACCATCCCATAGATTAGAAGAGCTACAATCTCCTCAAAAGCTTGTATGTCCAATGAACCCCAGCAACTTTGGGCCTTCTCAAACAGAAACTTTGACAAGAAACCTTTGACACCACTTCTAGTTTCCCAATGGCCTATGATATCAGATGGTTGCAAGTGTAGGGCTTGAGCAACATCTTCAGGATTTGGATCTCTTTCGGTACCGTTGTAGGATAGTTGATTGAGAATAGGAATCCTCAAGAGTTGAGAAAAATCCTCCAAAGTAGGCACCAGCTGGTAATCAGGAAATGTAAAGCAATGATGCAAAGGGTCAAAGAATTGGGAGAGAACTTTCAGCATATCCTCCTCAGTGTTGACAGTGACTAAGTTGAGAAGACGATCATGCCTCTCGGTGAATGGAGAATTCTCAAGAATCTTTGAAGCTAGATCCTTGAGTTGAGGAGGAATTCTTACAAGGTTGACTTGGATAGTTTTCCTGCGAAGTGATTCCATTACCTACAAAACAGGAACAAAGATGAAGATCTAAATCCTTGAAATGGTTAGTGGATGCATATGATGCTTCATGATGTTTATGATGGTATGCACAAGTATATATGTACAAAAAAATCACACAAGTTCCTAGTTTCAGGCTTGCATGGGGTTTCATAGGTAAGTACCCTCTTGAAGTTTAGTTGGCTCAACCTGTCCTAGAAATAGTAACCGGGTTCTAAGGAGCTCAATATCACTGGATTATTTTCTATGTTCATTGTTTCAGTTTAGCCACTTCACTGGCAACTGAAATATTCCAAGAAAACAACCCTCAATGAGTGTAGTATCGAGTATCTACCAACTTCGGACTGCACCAAAGTCGGTCATCTCACTACCCCTAAAAAGGCCAAGTTGGTCAAGTAAAGGTTTTAAAAGTCCATTAGTGTTTCATGACATCACTCAGCGGCCCCGTATTCTCTTTGATTGACTCAAAGGATACCGGTACCCACAAATATGTCGCACTAATATAGCTATTTCTTCAACCATGTCGGTATACCCCGCACAGTTTCCACAATGTATTGCTATTTACCTATGAATGTTTCCCAAATCCGGGTAGAGGATTCAAACCCAAACAATAGAACCAAATGTAAAGCATATAAGTCAAGCAAGATAAGCATGTAAAGGTGATCTAAAACCCTAAGGTAACCCCACTTTTATAAATGATCCCCAGCAGAGTCGCCAGTTCTGTGATGCGGTGGGAGAACTGACTTGAGGTTTTGCGTTTGTGTTTGCAAATGTTTCAGTTTAGCAAGAGTCGCCACCGACTTTTATTTTATCCAAAAGGAAAGGTAAAAAAGCACAGGAAAGACCTTTGAGATTATTTTTGGGTTCGGGGGTAGATTATAAAAAGGGAAGGTGCTAGCACCCTTTTCATCCATGGTTTTCCATGGGCTCTTAGTTACTTGTTTTAGATCACTTGCTTTTGCTTTTCAATTGTTTGAAATGGTGCTTTTGTGTGTGATTTTAAAAGTATTTTGAAAAGAGGCCTTTGTTTAGGCAACCTTTGTAATGATTCTTGTTTGAATGTATACAAAGGTGTTTTGTCTTTTAAAAAAATGTTTCAATGTTTGAAAGTTGTTTGGAAATTGTTTTGAAATTGTGTATGTGTTTTTGAAAATAGCAAGGATGGTTTGCAAGTTTGATCAAGTAACTAGGAGTTGTCTACCCTAATCAAAAGTCTTTCCTACACATTTTTATTCCTTTGACATTGTTTTTTTACCATTGTATTTTGTGAACAACCCTATCTTTGGATGTTAAACGGGACAGGCGTGGGTCATCGTATGACCATGATAACAATATTGCCAAGTATCTTAGCAAGTTTTTTGAGGGACTAGATCATTTTTGTTTAGGCAACCAAGATAGCGTCATCGAGGGACTATGATCTTTTTGTTTTGTTTGATTTTGCCAAGATACCTAGCATGCATACCATGGCCATGTTTAAGGCAACAAGTGGATGAAACCCTAGGGGTGCTTGTGTGCATTGTGTTGTCATTTTTCATACATTTTTGTCTTGTGTTAAGTCATGCTATTTGTTTGATTTTGGTCTTTGCATTCAAAACCCTAATTTTACTATCATGCATATAATACGATAAATTGCGTAAAAGTAAATCTAAGACTATTACAACAATATTATGGGGAGGGGTACAAGTTTTAATAGGGGATATTGCTCAAAAATAAAGCCCTAAAACTATTACAACCATATTGAATTCTACAATAAATAAATGAACAATTATTTAAATGTACAATAAAATGTAAATATGCACAAATGTTTTTGTATTTATTTTATGTATGTAAAATAAGTTTATTTATGTCTAAAAAATAAGAAAATAAAAATGATTATTTTTAGAAAGGGTGAAAACCCTAATTTTGGTTTAAAAGAAAATGGATACTCTATTATTATTTATTTCATTTTTTGTTTAAGAAAAATAATAATAATATATGCAAAAAAGTTTTAAAAAAAATGAAATATTGTATGAAAATATTAATTTAAGTGTATAAATAATAAAAATAAAAATATATAATATTTTTGTATTATTTACCAGTTTTTATTTAAGAAAATAAAAGTATTAAACCTAATAAACTAAATATTATGCAAAAAATAAAATAAAAAAATATGAAAAAATGCAAAAAAATAAAAAAAAAATTTTATGATTTTTAATGTTTAGGAAAAATAAATAAAAATCAGAAATGTGAAATATACAAGAAAATATGAAAAATAAAAGAAATGGGCCAAGGGGGTGCAGGAAGTAAAACAGGGGGTGTCAATAGTCAGACAAAGCTAGGCCCAGCCCAATATCACTTCATCCCTGTCCTTGAGACAGAAAAATGCGCGCTTCTTGCTTCAAACTGTAACTCCTGCATACGTGCTTAAAAATAAAATCTTGCAACATGAAACTTGTAGCTTGTTAACCCATGATTTTAATGATATAGAAAACTTGATCTAACTCTCAAAGACTAGAGAAAATTTTAGTGGCCCTAAATTCTAACCTAGTTTTTTCAGCAACTTCAACTATCAAATACTCCTAGCTCATTTAATATAAATGGAATCTAAGCATATGTACAGCTCAAGGACATTAAGGGATACATTTTTGCTTCACAAACCTAAGCCTAAGGATGTCTAAATAAGGAGATAGAAAGTTGGAAATTACCTTGTTCAGTCAAGTTTGAATATGGCAATGTAGCAACTTTGAATGAGGCCTGAAGGACTTTTGAGCTTGCTTGATGTTCCCTTGACCTTTACCAATGCTTAGCTTGCCTTGAAATGGTCTGAAACTCCTTGTAGAACTCAACCTGAAAAGCTTCAAAATGAAAATGGTGAAGTGTGCAAACGAGGTTACAGTTGCAAAGTAAGGGCCTGGACAGTTTAGGTGGGTTGTATTGAATGTGTTTGAAGTGGTTTCAAGCAAAACGCACGAGGCAAATTTGTTTTGGAAGTGATTTTGCAGGTGATGCCCTGTTTGGGCAGGAACTTGGTGTTTTTGTGTTTAGGATGGTTTGAGAAGTTGGCAACTCGTGTTTCTGGCTTGGTATATTATGTTGAGGTCGTTTGAAATGTGCACAAAGCTTGGTTTTAACAGATACAAGAGTTATGTGGACTTTTGTAAGTTACTTGCTTTTGAAGCAAAAGTTGAGTTGACAAAGACAAATCCTGTACTTGCTAGCTTGAGGCCTACTGAGAGTTGGTAAACCTTTTCTGATATTTGTGGAGTTGCTTTGTAGAAGTTGCTTAGGTCCATGGCTCAAGATAAACAAAGGTTGTAAAAGCTAACTTTATCAAAGTAGCATTGTTATCTTTTTGCCATTTTTGGAATAAATCTATGTATAATGCTCCAAAGCTCAGAATAATGCCTTTGTCCAATGTATTTGCATTTAATTAAGTAGTTTGGAAAGGATTAAGTCCTGTAAAACAAGTACAAGCATGATCCAAACTGATTTGCAACTTGTGCCAATGTGAAAAATGCCATGGACAAAAGTGAGAAATGGCCATTTTCTTTTCTTCGATTCTCCCTAACCATAAATGATTTTGGATAGTTCTTGGACATTTTGGAAAGCTTGTAACATGATATACAATCCATATTTGAAATGAATTTTGATATTCCACTTGGAACTAGGTGAAAAGTTGCCACGAAGATAGGTTAAAATCCTGCCTAAACTAGGGCAAAATTTCACTAAGTTAAAAAGTTTTTGGACCCTTATTCACAAAATCATAACTTGAGATCCAAGCATATTTTTGGAAAACTTTGTGAATCAAAGTTGTAGATTTTGTGGAGGAATACAACTTTCATGTTGGAAGTTTTCTTTTAATCCAATTGCCTCATGGTGAAAAAGTTGGGAAAAGTTGGGAAAAAATAAGAAATTTTCATAACTTCGAAAATTTCTAAGTTATGAAATTTTTCAATCTTAAACCCTAATTTCCAAAATTTGGTTTCTTGGTGAACAAGTTTCATTTTTTGACACATATTGATAAAAAATGACCCTTGGCACTTGATTTTGACCAAAAATTCAAAGTTTGACTTTTCAGTGTACAGTTGATTTTTGATTAGTTGACTGAAAAATTCATTTGTCAATCCAATGCATTTGAGATATTTTGAACCTTGTGATTAGGTAAAGATGATGTCATTGAGTCCTTGAAACCATGATTGAACCCAATTTTCCATTGGCTAGGTGAAAAATCAAAAATTGCCCTTATACAGTCAAAACCCTAAAAATGACCATTTTGCCCTTTTGATGATCTGATCAAATTTCTTGTGGAGTTGTGGTCCAAACTTGATCAAATGGTTCATATGAGTCTATAATGTTGATATGGATAAAAAATTATTAGGTTTGACTGTAAATTGGCCATAGTTGACTTTTTCCCCAATACAATTGATTTTTAGGCCAACTGTCCAATTGACTGGGCAAAAATTTGATTCAAGGCTTGAAACTTGGTATGAGCAATCTTAGAGGTCCAACATGAAGTATGAAAGTCACATGAGGCATTGGAAGTCCAAAAATCCCTATGCAAACTCAAACCCTAATTCCAGGTCAACAGTGCAAGGAGATGTCTTGAGCAGAGCAAACCCTAATCCTGTCTGGAGTCCAAAGAGTCTTGTGAGGGGAAATCTTGATAAAATGAGAGGGAAAATTTTAGGGTACAACAACTACCAAAGGAGGTATTAGAGGATTACCAGCTCAGTTCTTATTGGATAAAGCTCGTTACTTTGCTAGGATGAAGAGTACGGTTGCTTTCGAGGCCATCTTTGCTTTACTTGCTTATGGATTATTCTTATTTCCTAATGTGGACAAGTTTGTCGACGTTAATGCTATCAGGATTTTCATGATTGGAAACCCAGTTCCTACACTGTCGGGTGGTGCTTATTACTCTGTTCATCTTCGGAATTCTTATCATGGGGGAATGATTATCTGTTGCACGCCTTTGTGGTATCGGTGGTTCATCTCTCATATGCCTCAGTCTGATGCTTTTTGGGATGTCAAGAAGGAACCCCGTTGGGCTCCTAAGATCATGGCACTTACTCACTTGGATATTTATTGGTATCATCGAGCTTATCAGGATACAGAGATTATTGATAGTTGTAGTAGTTTCCCCAATGTACCTCTTCTTGGTATAAAGGGAGGAATTAACTATAACCATGTTCTTGCATGATGACAGCTTGGTTATCCGATGAGGGATAAACCGAACAGTATTCATTTGAGTAGTTTCTTTCGGAAGGAAGGAGAAGACCATAGGGAAGCTAGGGAGCAGATTGCGAAGGCCTGGCGTCACATTCATAAGAAGAGTAGGAAGGATTTGGGACCTAGGGGTGTTGTTTCTTTGGAGCCATACCTTCAATGGGTCCGATCAAGAGCCATTCAGTTGAAGATGTCGTATACTCGGGAGACGCCCATTCCTGGCCTATTTGTGAAGACCACTCCTCCCTTATTAGATGATCTAGAAGAGTTACAGCTTGCTTTGGTCAGGATGCAAGAGGAAAGAGATGCTCGGAAGAACAAGTTCCAGACTTTAGAGAGTTCCTACAGACCAGACCTGAAGGAGAAAGATGATTTGATCGAGATCCTCGAGAGTCGAGCGGTGGAGTCTATGAAGAGGCAAGGGGATTTATTTTCCCCTAAGCCTCAAACAGGTGTTGTTACTCATTTCCTGATCCAGATAATTGGAAGGAGGTTGCCATCAGACATGTGGGAGAAAACCAAAGGTTGAGGGCTCAAATTATCGGGCTCACAGGGAAGCGCAAGTGTACAGATTGATCTCCATCAGCTCTTTTTCTCAGGATTTTTAGATTGTATTTTCATCTTGTACTTGGGATCATTGAAACTTGTAATCCATTTTGAAGTTATTATAATAATAAAAAGTAAAAAAAAAAAAAAAATTTATTTCAAATGTGTTATTACCTTGATGTTTGCAATATGTCTAAATGTTAAATCCCTTGAAATATTAAATGATAAAATAAATAATAATAATAATAATCATATGCATTGCATATCATACATCATATTGCACATATTTCTTGCATTTATTATGCATATCCAGGTGCCTTACCCAGCTTCTTTACTCTGTTCAGCAAGCTGACTCATGACTACAACACTCAGGCTAACTTCAAGAAGAAGATGGATAACTTGGAACAGGAGAATCGTGAGCTACGCGAAGAAGTTTCTACTTTGAAGGCTGGCTTGGCCAACCTGACTACTCTGATGGAGGCTCTGGTGGTTTCTCATAATCAGCCACCGAGTGTTCAACCTTAACCAACGAGGGCAAGTGCTGAAGTTCCTACTGTTCCTGTATCCTCCACTCCGGCTGTTGTTCAAAATTGTATGCCTCAGGGTTATCTATGGGGAATGCCAGAGAATTTTGCACCTGAAGGTTTCAATTTGGGCCCCCAAGATGCTCCAGTGGTTCAAACTGTTGTTACTCCAGCACCTCCTGTGGTGCATGTTGTTCCTGCTGCACCTCCTTCGGTGAATTTGGTTTTGGTTCTGTTTGTTAATGAAGATGTGTGTCGTCCTTTCCCTCCACCGAGTGAAGACTTGGGTCTTTATGACATAATGGATGATTTCCAAGAGCAGTTTGATAGAATGCAAAGAGAGATGAAGGCTCTTAGGGGAAAAGAGTTATTTGGGCAGAATGTGAATGAGCTATGTTTGGTCCCGAATGTTAAAGTGCCTGCTAAGTTCAAGGTCCCGGAGTTTGAGAAGTACAAGGGTAACACTTGCCCTCATGCTCACTTGGTGATGTACGTGAGGAGAATTTCTACCCACACCGATGATCAGCATCTACTGATTCATTTTTTCCAGGATAGTCTGACCAGCGCAGCATTGAAATGGTATATGAGTTTAGACAGCGCTAACATCCATACTTTTAATGATTTGGGAGAAGCATTCATCAAACAATACAAGTACAATGTGGACATGGCGCCCGACCGTGACTAGCTTAGGGTCATGGTTCAGAAAGACAGGGAACCGTTCAAAGAGTATGCACAGAGATGGCGCGAAGTGGCTGCACAAGTGATTCCTCCCATGGAAGAGAAGGAAATGACTAAAAATTTTCTGAAGATGCTGGGCGCTTTCTACTACGAAAGATTGGTATCAAGTGCCCCAAGTGATTTTACAAAAATGGTAGGAATGGGTGTCCGCCTAGAAGAGGCTGTAAGAGAAGGCCGTTTGACGAAGGGTGAAGGATCCGGAGGTGTGAAAAAGCCAGCTTATGGATTTACAAAGAATAAATAGGGGGATACAAATGATGTCATACAAGAGAGGAGAGTGAACGCTCCTAGAAGGAATTATCAGCATCACCAGTAAGTTGCCTCAGTTACTCCTATTATGAATGTTGCTCCGACTACCATTTCTTATCAAAGACAGTCCCAGCAGGGTAACCAAGGGAATAATCAGAGAAAGGAGAATTATGACCCTATTCCCATGAGCTATGCAGAACTACTACCAGCATTGATTCAGAAGAAGTTGGTCCAGACACGACCACCTCCCGTCGTACCATCACCATTGCCTTGGTATTACAAAGCAGGCCATACGTGTGCCTTTCATCAGGGAGCACCAGGGCATAGTGTTGAAAATTGTTATCCTTTGAGGAATGAAGTGCAAAGGTTGGTGAAGTCTGGAATTCTATCTTTCAAAGACATGGGACCTAATGTGAAAGACAATCCTCTACTAAAACACGGGGGAGTGAATATGGTAAATATGGTGACCGGTTATCTAGGAGACTTCCGGATTTTTGACATTAATATGGTTAGAGAAGATTTGGTGAAGATGCACGCAGACCTCTGTGAATTCATTTATTATACGCATGACCACGTCGATTGTGCTGTTTGCAGTACAGACATACAGGGTTGCGAGAAGATAAAGGCTGATTTACAGGAGATGATGGATGAAGGTTTAATCCATATTATCAGGCCTAGGGAAGAGTATGAAGAGGAAGTGAATATGGTTTCTAGATGTCCTGGTGAATTCAGAATTTTTGATGTGGAATATTTGAATGAGGATCTCGTGCAGTTGCATGCTACCTTCTTCCGTATTGCTGGTCAGGTGGAACACCAATATGGATCTTGCATAGTTTGCTGTCGAGACCCCCGAGGATGTTCTATTGTGAGAGAGGGTGTTTAATTGCTATTAGACAATGGAACTATCAAGATCACAGGTCAGAGAGATGATTATCATGAGATTGATATGGTTGAAGTTTGTTTGATGGAAGAAGAGTAAGAGGAAGAGTACGCCTCAGTGGATGAGTATTTCTCTTCAGACGAAGATTTGTTTGCCAGAAATGACCTTTTGATGGATGATTGTGTTGAGGAAGGGGTAAACGTCATTGTACCTTGTTTTGGTGCACCCGCTCATCTTGAGGTGGAGTACCATAGCAAACCAGCTGTTACCCCATTGGTAATTTGTCTTCCAGGTCATGTTCCTTATAAATCAGATAAGGTTGTGCCTTACAAATACAACACTACAATATTAGAAGATGGGGTGGAAGTTCCCATCCAGCCAATGCCAGATGTTGGAAATATAGCTGATAATAGCAGGGTGACCCGTAGTGGTCGTGCGTTTGCGCCGATTATACGAAGGGATGTTGTTGCTGGAAAGAAAATTGTTGAAAATGATGAGCCTAAGAAGGCTGCAGGAGAGACTAGCAGAGCCACATTAGAGAAGAAGTGTATGATATCTTGAAGATAATTAAGATGAGCGATTACAGAATTGTAGATCATCTATTATAGACTCCTTCAAAGATATCCATCCTAGCTTTATTAATGAATTTCTCTGCTCATAGAGAATCACTGATGAGAGTACTAGACCAAGATTTTGTGGAGAGTGACATGTCGTTAGATCAATTCAGCAGCGTAATTGGAAACATTACATCATGTAACAACTTGAGTTTCTGCGATGATGAGTTACCAGATGAAGGGAGGAATCATA
Source organism: Vicia faba (assembly GCA_948472305.1). NCBI lineage: Eukaryota > Viridiplantae > Streptophyta > Magnoliopsida > Fabales > Fabaceae > Vicia > Vicia faba. Next base: position 264,218,218 of record OX451737.1, on the reverse strand, counting down.
ACCTGGCCCTCCACATATATATGAACTGCAAGAATGACTCGTTGTCCAATGTGCTAATTGATAACGGATTTGCGTTGAATGTTATACCGAGAAGTACCCTCATGAAGTTAAAGTATCAAGGAACACCTATGTGCCCGAGTGGCATCATTGTGAAGGCTTTTGATGGGTCGAGGAAATCTGTCATCGGTGAAGTGGACTTGCCCATCCATATAGGACCACATTTGTTCTTGATAACCTTCCAGGTCATGGACATTATTCCCGCATATAGTTGTTTGCTAGGACAGCCATGGATACACGAAGCAGGGGCTGTCACTTCAACTTTGCATCAGAAGCTAAAATTTGTGCGTGAAGGGAAGGTAGTGATCATAAATGGGGAGAAGGCGTTGTTGGTATCCCATCTATCCTCTTTCAGTATTGTAGAAGCAGATGAGGCTGCTGTTGGAACCTAATTCCAAGCCCTATCCATTGACAATATAAGGAGAAATGAGAATTATGTGGTTTCGCTAAAGGACGCGCAACAGGTTGTGCGCAATGGTCACAATGCAGATTGGGGACGACTTGTGGATCCACCCATGAACAAAAATAGAGCTGGTTTGGGTTTCTCTTCGAGGAATGGCAAAGGCGAAAATTTGAATTCAAAGTCTTCTGTGAACAGTTATCATGATGTTTTCCGCAGCGGAGGCTACCTCCATCCAATTGGTTCTGGAATTAATGTTGTTGAAGAGGATGAAGCAGAGAAGTAAGTACCTAATTATGTGACGCATGGAGTCCGAGTTCAGAACTGGGTCACTATTGATGTCCCTTCTTGCATAAATGTTTCAAAGTAATTTTTTTGTTAATTTCTTTCTTTCTTTTGAAAAGCTTTCACTCTGCCCAAGGTGGAAGTATTAATGTTGTAGGGATTATCTGTTTGCTATAACTTTTAAGATCACTAATAAAAGTTATCTTTGCTTACAAAATTATGTCTTTTATTTTCTGCTTTTTTTCTTGGGAAATGGTAATAATAAAAAAACCCTTTCAAAATAAATAATAACTGAAAATTAATCTGCATGATCACTTGTTATATGTGTCAGTTTCTAAAAGCAATCATAAATCATATGTGCAGATTAATTAAAAAACCTGTTGAATACAATGACCCTGCACCCTCTCCCAACTTTGAATGTCCTGTGTTTAGGTCTGAAGAAGAAGATTATGATGAGATTCTAGAAGAGGTCTCACGGTTGCTTGAGCACGAGGAAAATACCATTCAGACATATAAGGATCCTTTGGAAGTGATTAATTTGGGATCAGAAGAAGATCTGAAGGAAGTCAAGATTGGAGCATCGTTGCATCCTGATGTAAAGAGCGGGTTGATTGAGCTGTTGAAAGAGTATGTGGATATTTTTGCTTGGTCTTATCAAGATATGCCTGGTCTAGATACAGACATTTTCGAGCATTATTTGCCGTTAAAGCTAGAGTGTCCGCCAGTTAAATAAAAGTTGAGAAGAACCCACCCGGATATGGCAGTAAAGATCAAAGAGGAGGTCCTAAAGCAGATTAATGCTGGTTTTCTTGTGACATCAGTGTATCCTCAATGGATTGCCAATATTGTCCCAGTACCGAAAAAATACGGAAAAGTCCGCATGTGCGTAGATTACAGAGATCTAAATAAAGCTAATCCAAAAGATGATTTTCCATTGCCTCACATCGACATGTTAATGGACAGCACAACAAAATTCAAAGTATTCTCGTTCATGGATGGATTTTCTGGGTATAATCAAATAAGAATGGCTCCAGAGGACATGGAAAAAAACAACGTTTATCACACCCTGGGGAACATTCTGTTACAGAGTGATGCCCTTCGGGTTGAAGAACGTTGGTGCAACGTACCAGAGGGCTATGACAACCCTATTCCATGATCTGATGCACAAAGAAATCGAAATATATGTTGATGATATGATTGCCAAATCCCAAACTGAAGAAGGGCATATAGAAGATTTGTTGAAGTTGTTTTAGCATTTGAGGAAGTATCGTCTCCGCTTGAATCCAAATAAATGCACCTTCGGAGTTAGATCGGGGAAATTGTTGGGTTTTATTGTTAGCCAGAAAGGAATTGAAGTTGACCCTGATAAAGTCAAAGCAATTCAAGAAATGCCAGCACCAAGAACTGAAAAGCAAATCAGGGGTTTCCTCGGGCGTTTGAATTATATCTCCAGATTTATTTCCCACATGACTGCAACGTGTGAACCAATCTTTAAGTTGTTAAAGAAAGATCAAAGTTGTGTGTGGACAGATGAATGCCAAAGGGCATTTGAGAGTATTAAAGAATATCTGCTTGAACCTCCTATCTTGCTCCCTCCCGTAGAAGGAATATCGTTGATTATGTATCTAACAGTATTAGATAAATCCATGGGTTGTATTCTGGGATAACAAGATGAAACAGGAAAGAAAGAGTTCTCCATTTATTATCTCATCAAAAAGTTCACTGATTGTGAGTCGCGGTATTCCATGCTAGAAAAGACATGTTGTGCTTTGGCCTGGGCGGCAAAGCGTTTGCGGCAATATATGTTGAATCACACTACTTGGTTGATCTCCAAAATGGATCCAATCAAGTATGTTTTTGAAAAGTCTGCTCTTACTAGAAGAATTGCCCACTGGCAGATGTTTTTATCTGAATATGATATCGAATATCGCACTCAAAAGGCTATTAAAAGTAGTGTGTTGGAAGATTACCTTGCTCACCAGCCAGTGGAGGATCATCAGTCTACAGAGTATGAATTCCCCGATGAGGATGTGATGTTCCTGAAAGTGAAAGATTGTGATGAACCATTTCCTGAGGAGGGCCCCGACCCTGAATATCGTTGGAGTATGATATTTGATGGAGCTGTGAATGCTTATGATAAAGGAATTGGTGTTGTGATTGTTACTCCTCATGGATCACATCTTCCTTTTACCGCAAGGTTAACATTTAATTGCACTAGTAATATGGTAGAATATGAGGCTTGCATCATGGGTCTTGAGGAAGCTATTAATCTCAAAATCAAAATTCTAGATGTGTATGGCGATTCAGCTTTGGTAATAAATCAGATTAAAGGAGAATGGGACACTCGTCAGCTTGGCTTGATCCCTTACAAAGATTATGCTAGAAGATTATTACCCTTCTTCAATAAAGTTGAATTCCATCACATTCCTAGAGATGAAAATCAAATGGCAGATGCTCTGGCAACTCTGGCTTCCATGTACCAAGTGAATACTTGGAATGATATACCCTGAATTACAATTCGACGACTAGATAGGCCCGCTCATGTGTTTACAACAGAGGAGGTAGCGGATGAGAAACCTTGGTATTATGATATCAAGTATTTTCTTCAGACTCTGGAATACCCGTTTGGTGCGTCGAAGAAAGATAGAAAGACACTGAGAAGATTGGCAGGCAGTTTCTTCCTCAGTGAAAATGTGTTATACAAGATAAATTATGCCATGGTTCTTCTCAGATGTGTGGATAGACACGAGGCGGACATGTTGATGCATGATATTCATGAAGGTTCATTTGGCACTCATGCTAATGGATATTCGATGGCTAAAAAGATGCTAAGGGCAGGTTATTATTTGTTGACAATGGAATCTGACTGTTACAAACTTGCAAAGAAGTGCCATAAATGCCAGATTTATGCAGATAAGATCCATGTGCCTTTGACACTTCTCAATGTGATTTCCTCCCCATGGCCTTTCTCTATGTGGGGTATTGACATGATCGGGATGATAGAACCCAAAGCTTCGAATGCACACCGTTTCATCTTGGTAGCAATTGACTACTTTACCAAATGGGTAGAGGCTGCTTCATATGCTAATGTTACCAAACAGGTGGTCGTGCGTTTCATCAAAAACAATCTTATATGCTAGTATGGTGTGCCGAGCAGAATCATCACTGATAATGGCTCAAATTTGAACAACAAGATGATGACAGAATTGTGCGAAGAATTCAAGATTGTCCATCATAATTCATCTCCATACAGACCAAAGATGAATGGGGTTGTTGAAGCTGCTAATAAGAATATCAAGAGAATTATCTAGAAAATGGTTGTCACTTATAAGGATTGGCATGAAATGCTCCCTTTTGCTCTGCATGGATATCGAACATTTGTTCGCACTTAAACATGAGCAACCCCGTTCTCCCTAGTGTATGGAATGGAAGTTGTACTCCCTGTCGAGGTAGAGATTCCCTCGTTGTGTGTGATAATGGAAACCAAGTTGACAGAGGCTGAATGGGTCCAGAACAGGTTTGACCAATTGAATTTGATTGAAGAGAAGAGGATGATAGCTTTATGTCATGGGAAGTTATATCAGAAAATAATGAAGAAAGCATTTGATAAAAAGGTCAAACCTCGTGAATTCAGAGAAGGCGACCTCGTGCTCAGGAAGATCATGTATTTCAACAGTAATTCTAGGGGAAAGTGGACTCCCAATTTTGAAGGCCTGTATGTTGTCAAGAAAGCCTTCCCTGGTGGTGCATTAATTCTTGAAACTATGGATGGCGAGGAGTTCCCACGTCCCATGAATGCTGACGCAGTCAAGAAATACTTCGCCTAAAGAAATAAAAGAACAGCTCGCTAAGTTGAAAACCCGAAAGGGCGACTTAGGCAAAAAGGAGTGTCTCGGTAGGCCGAAAACCCAAAAGGGCAGTCTAGGCAAAAATTAGAGACATAAACAGAATAAATTTCCTGCTAATTTGAAAACCCGCAAGGGCAGCTTAGGCAAAAGTTAAGGATTTTCTTGGCAAGTAACTACGTCAGACAAGACTTGATCGTTGAAGCAACAATCTTCTCGGATCCTCACTATACTTCAACAAAAGTTGCTGCTCAGGATTTCAAAAGTTGTTAGGGGGAATAATGGTCATTGTATCTCAACGTATCTTTTCCATTATATATTACCATTTCCCAAACTTTGTAATCATCCATGGAGTCTCGCCATTCGCGGACTACCATTTTATTAATGAAATTCGAGCTTTTGCCCAATTCTTTGTGTTCTTATTTTTATTTAGCTTGCAAAGACTCCTTTTATTACTGATAATAATTGTTAAAGCAAAAAGATTAAAATAAAAAAAATCAAAATTGACTTTTAAAAAAAAGAGAGAGAGATCTTTACAATTTAATTTACTTTGGGATTTGTGATGAAACAATGATAACAAGAATGGTGATCCCAAGAATGAACAAACTCTGGTTGTTTTAAGAAGATTTTCTCCCTTCATGAAGGTTTTCTCAGGTCATTTTGCTGGTATGTGCGCCATCTTTGTGTGTTTCTCATATAGTTAAGGATGATATCAGTGGGTGCAAAGGTACAGTATTGGGTTTGCGGTCCTATTATCCCCAGTCAAGTCTTGGTTCGCTTTTGATTTTGGGTGTGCATGGTCAGAAGCCTCCGTCCCAGATTCCCCAGCGAAGTCTTCCCTCATATGATGAAAGGTTTTATTCCCTTGGTGTGCTGAGATGTCGCTCTTTTTTTAAGTTGGCACTAGTGTTGACTTCTTGATTTCCCGAGAAGGTTATCCCAGGGTATCTCTTGTTGGAATGAGTGTTCGTGATGAAAATTTTCAATTCGCAGTTCTTTTCTCCAAGGAGGTAGGATTGAATCCCCCAGTGAGGTTTGGTTGTGTCGGTGTCAGTCTGCTTTATTTGAGGTTGGTCTTGCAATCTCCAGTAGGCGTGTTGCTTTTGGAAAACTACTTCTCCGATGAAACCGGAAGAAGGATGTTCTATCCCGGTATCTGTTTGATTTGGCTACATCTGGATTATGTTTCTCCTCAGTGAAGTTAAGGCAGGCAATAGGTTTGGTTTCCGCAGTTGGTTTTACCTTTCTTGGAATGATATTTCTGGTTGAAGTTTAGCTCAATATTGTTAGTACCTGAGGCGGTTTTGTTTGTTTATACTGATTATGTATCCTTTTACCAGCATATGCACGATAGCAGTCATACATATATCATGCATGGCTAAAAACCACCGTCCATTGACATTGTGTTTTGATCTTCCTGCAGCGCTCTTTTCTTAGTTGAATTTGGTTTTCCCTCTTGAGTTTATTTCTCAAAGGATGTATCTTCATTGGCCGTCTTGCTCCAATTTATTTCTAATTTGGATATGTGGTTGCATGCCAATATTATTTACTTTGGATTTCTGAGAACTTTGAGTTTTGGTTTGTGCATTTATTTTGCACGGGAAGACTTTATCTCCTCAGCAGGAATATCGTGGCATTTCCCCGGGAAGTCATATCTCTATCCCCAGAAATTCATTTCTCTTTGCAATTCCCTATGACAATGAGTAACAAGTCTCTCTATTTGAGACAGCTTATGTTTGATCCTTTCCAGGCGGATTTCCTTGGTTAAAGAAGAAGTTGAGACCTGTTCTAGGTGAAATACCAGAATTTTTGGATAACTTGATATACTTTCTCTTTCTACCTTCAGTGAACGTTGGTAGTACATCTGCAGTGAACGTCGGTGTTTATTATCTGTTGCCATCTTCAGTGAATGTTGATAGTTCATCATTAGTGAATGGTGGTGATATGATATATTTTCTCTTTCTATCTTCAGTGAACGTTGGTAGTACATCGGCAGTGAATGTCGGTGTTTATTATATGTTTCTATCTTCAGTGAACGTTGATAGTTCATCGTCAATGAACAGTGGTGATATGATATATTTTCTCTTTCTACCTTCAGTGAATGTTGGTAGTACATCGGCAGTGAACGTTGGTGTTTATTTTCTTTTTCTACCTTCAGTGAACGTTGGTAGTACATCGGCAGTGAACGTTGGTGTTTATTAACTTTTCGCTATCTTCAGTGAACGTTGATAGTTCATCGTCAGTGAACCGCGGTGATATGATATATTTTCTATTTCTACCTTCAGTGAATGTTGGTAGGACATCGGCAGTGAACTTGGATGCTTGTTATCTTCCTCTCTGATTCTGTTCTTATGGTTCACCAGTGATTTATTTCCCTAGTGGGGTTGCTCCTTTGTTTCTTCATTTTTGTTGCATCCCCAATGATACTTTGTGTCTCTTTGGTATTGTTCATATGCATTCATATGCATAAGCATTTGCATGGCATCTTAGGGCCAAAAATAGTGTTTGTTTTATATTTAAGTATCTTCGATCACGTCGACACGAAGATTTTCAACCTTCGTATCTCCGGATAGAAGAAACTTAAATAAGGGAAGTTGTTGTACCCCAATTTTTACCCCTAAGATTCCTGCATCATACCATATTGTTTCAATCACAACAAGATCACATTAGGGTTTTTGGTTCTTCTCCCTATCTTTAGCCTTGCTCTTTTGAGAAGTTACCAAGCACCTTAGACTTGTTTTCTTTTGTGATCATGGATATTTTTCTTTGATTTTTCTTTTATTAATAAAATTCAATGTTGGTTTGCCTTACTTGTTAATAATGTAGGTAAAGGCTATGAGGTTTAGCAAGTTGCTTCATGGGTTCATGAGTTTATTTCCATGCCCTAGTCAATAGCTTGAGAAATTCAAACTTTACTATTGGAGTGATTTTGGAAGAAATGTGTTCAAAGTTATCAAATAGATTCAAAAGTACAAAGGGTTAAGGGAAGAAGTTGTCATGATTAAACAAGGTCTTGTTCCTATTGGTCACAAGAACATATTTCTCTCAAATTTCAAGATATGGAAGTGGTTTTGGTGGATATGAGTCCTCATAATCATCCTCAACAACTTCTATTCACAAAGGAAGAATATTGGCACAAAAAGCTTGTTCAAACTTGGCAAATTTCCTCAAAGCATTCTCTTGATCTAGAGGCTAGGGTTTTGGACTTCAAAGGAGCATATCTTGCTCATCTTTTGGTATTTTTGAGTGATTCCAAAAACATCCTTCTCTTCAAAGAGTTACCAACAAATCACTTCAAAAGTTCCAAGGAGTTTTCATGTGGAAGGAACTTGGTGAAGAAGAAAGATTACAAGTCACCCAGATGGATCCCCAATTTTCCATATGTGACTTCAAATGGTCATAACTTGGTCAATTTTTATCACCTTGAGCCCATTCTTTTTTCATGATGATCTTAAGGATGTGTACTTCATGCCTTATTTTATGTGCAAAGTAAGAAAATGGATGGAAGTTGCCTTAAGGATGCAAAAGATTATAGGTCATTTCATGATTTTTAGCCAACTTCAACAAGTCATAACTTGCTCAATTTTTGGAGATTTTGAGTGGTTCAAATTGAAAAATGTCATTCAATAGATCTACTTTATTCCATCTTTTTTTGTCAAGAGCAAATTCCAAGTGCAAGGCCATGTTTGGATGCAAAACATTATAGGTCACTTTTGAAGAAAAATTTGAAATATTTCTAAGTATGGAAAGTCAACCTTTTTCCCCAACTTTGACTCTATTTAGCTTTCATATCAAGCATCCATTTGATTCCATTATTTTTCCATTGCAAAGCTTGTAACCTCATCTTTCCAAAGCATCAAGAATTGTGCCCTAAGACCCCTTGAGGTGAAAATGCCATGGGTTTGAATTGGGTAGTTTGAAACTGAATTTTTCACAAAGTCAGGATTTTGAAATCTTTGTTTTGGCTTCTAATCACAAGATTTCCACTCGTTTTTGGTTTTAATCATGTTTAGCAACTTGCCAGAAGTGATTAGCATCATGAAACGCACGAATTGGCAGAGTTTTGATCAAGTTTGAGTCACACATTCTTCATGATGCAAACCCACACGAATTCCCTCCAAAACGCATCATTTGCTATTCCTTTTGATCCCATTTGTTTCTCTATAAATAGAGGGTCATCCCTCATTCAATTTCTCAAGCTTAGATAGCCAGAATCACCCTGCCAAACTTGCTTCACAACTCAGAATTCAGCAACTTCGAAATCTATTCTCAAGCCTTTTTCAATCCATTTTTCCCTCAATTCACCTTCCTTGATCTTCCCTGAAGCTAACCATATAATTACATTCAAGAATCATGCCCTATATTGCTCCATAGAAGTCCAGTTTCAGAGCTCTGCAACTCAAATTCAATAACTAGATTCCTTCATCAATTCTTCAAAACTCTGATATCATTGTGTTGCTCTCATTGCCCTGGTTCTAGTCGCAACACTTACATTTCACTGAGATCACGTTTTGACCATGAATTTTCAAATCCCTTTTTAAAATTTTCTTTCCAAATTGCTTGAGCTACAGTTTATATAAATTTGGCGCGAGGGTGTGGTTGTTTTCGTCTTGAAGAGACGAAGCGATTGGCATAGGTATGAGCTTTTGATTTTACAGTTTGTGAGACCTGCAAATCACGTTGGCTGGAGGTTGAAGATGACCTACGTGTCATCTTCCAACCAAAGATGGCGTGCCATTTGTGTTTTTCAAAAATCTTATTTATTATTGATTATGTACATTATTCATTAATGACCATGATATGCACAGTGTGCCAGATCCCTTGGATTTGATTACTAACGCGTTTTAACTCTCATCCAATGGTCCACATATTTTACTTTTATTTTCTTTTTCTGACTTTTATACTTTAATTGTTTTAAATTTCAAAAAATTATAGAAAATTCATTTTTTGTCCAAAAAATATGAAAAAATTATGAAAAATATTTTTGATTATTCTCTTTCTGATTTTTATTTTTTCACAATTTAATTTTTGTGTTTTGGTATTTTTTATAAATTTTACACTTATTTGATTTGTTTAAAATGTTTAAAAATACTTTTTTACATTTTTAAATTCTAAAAAAATTATGGAATGATCCAATGATATTGTGACAAATATTGGTGACCTTATTTCATTTTTGTTTCTGACTTTACTATTTTTACTATTTTTTGTTTATTTTACCCATTTATTTTATTTTTTAAAAATAGTTTCTGACTTTTAAAAATTACCAAAAAATTTGTAAAATTACTTGGCCTCTTTTCTGATTTTTCTATGGTCTTATTTTCCATTTCTTGATTAATTTGAATATAATTGACATTTTCCTCATTATTTTTCATTCTTTAAACATTTTTAAACCTTTTAATGTATATATTAAATATGATATTATTTTGTGATTATTTTCTGGCTGTCTTGAGTTGATTTTTTGATCATGGCTTTATTAACATCATTGGATCCATGGTGTTGAGTTTAACTCTACAAAAATGGATGAATGATTTTAATAATAGTTTGATTAAATTTTTAATTCAAAAGTGGTTTATTCATCTTTTGCCCTAATCCTCTTTATCTCATCCCCTTCCCATTGCACTAAATGTTGTTGGAGCATGATCTCTATATCATGTCTCAAAACAAATGGTGCATATATTGCTATTGACCAGCCTCAAAATAGGTGCGACTTCTATATAAGTCCACTTACGATTGCTTAACATAGTACTAAATTTTGTCCTGATTCAAATAAATGATCATTCGTGGCCCAAACTTATGATTGCAAGCCGAAGTATGTTAATTTGATCTCTTTGATCCAATAACTTTGAGATTCATTGTGTGGAGGCTTTGGTTCTACCAATCCTCTAATGGATCTACAACACATTTGGTCAACGCGGATAACTTAAACATCATTGATCATTAAATGGTACTTATGAGAATTCCAAATGGATGATATACTTGACAAAAAGCAAATGCAACTTGTTGTGTGGAGGCTTTGATTCTACCAATCCTCTAATGAGTTCCAAATGTAAGTTTCAAGATGGTCATCTAACTAACCACTAATTATTGACTTGTTTATTTTATGTTTTTATTCTTTTATGCTTTATGTACTATTTATCACTTTTCATTTCATGTCATTTTAATCTTTGCTCATTTGAGCATTTATCTTCTTGTCATTCTTATTTTTGCTCACTTGAGCTTTTCTTTTTCTTTTCCTAAGATACTTAATAATCAACATAAACCCTAAAAAACTCTTAATGGTACTTGGACTATTTGGTTACTATCCTTGGCATTATGGAGCATGGGACTTTTTCTTGGAATTAGGATTAGAAACCTTGGCCTATCTTGGAGACCTTGTGATCTTATCTGATTATTTTGTCTGGAGTTCTTGAGGTTTACCTCAAGACATTGGGTTACTTGTTTGTTTTTGTGTGCAGGTTTTTTGTGATTACATCCTTTGTTTGCAATCTGGAATTCACTTGTATACAGTCGTTACTCTGCCCAATTTTTGTGAAGACTTAATACACTTGAAGAGGTCTAGTATCTTTGCTTGCTTGGTTTCAATCCAAAGAATGGGAATTATATCTTGGCTCTTAATGTCAATTTTTGGCTTCTTATTGGTTAGATGGTCCTTATCCTTAGCTTTTACCTTATGCTTTAGGATAGCCTCTTCTACTCCTTCCATTTTCTTTAATTTCAAAAATCTTCTCTCTCCTTTTTAAACTCTTCTTGTTTCTAAACTTGAAACACTTACATAATAAACTTGGACTTAGGTCCATGCATTTTCAAAACATTTTCATCAATAAACTTCAATTAATTTAATAATACTTTGACAATTTTTGTGAGAAGACTAAAAGTCAATCAACCTCATTTCAAACCATTTTTGCCACTTTGGCTTTTATCTTTAAACTTTTCTTAAAAGGTTAGGCTCTTGTCAATCCTTGTAGTGATGCAAACAACTATACTTCAACAACATGTAGTGAAGTGAGATATTTTCCACTTGGGTGTTGAGTGAGGCATTATTGATTTTAAAATCCAAGCCACTATCCTCCACTTTGAGATGATGCAAATTCTCCTTTCTCATGATTGTGGGTAGTAAGTATGTTTTCCACATGGACAATGACGATGTTGTCTTATCTCTTAAAATTAACCAACACACTTGTGTTTCAAATTTTTAAAAGAGGAACTACGTGTACCCTGATCCCCTATTGCACGAAAGGTGGTACGTAGGCACTAAAGGTTCGCAACCGCGGCGGGTGCAAAAATCATAAAAAATATATTTCTCTTCTCACCTCCAACATCCATTTTACATACAACACTTTTTTTTATATATAGCCAAAATATACAGATTTTTTCAAAGAGGTTCCTGCGGAGTACCGTAGATGTTTAGGGTGCTAATACCTTCCCTTTGTATAACCAACCCCCTTACCTTGAATCTTTCCCCCTTTTTTTGGGTTATTCGCTCTTTTCCCATTCCTTTGGAAACAATAAAGCGCGGTGGCGATTTTTATTTTTGATTTGTATAAAGTCTAGTCAATCCAATGGCTTAGTCTTGAACATTTCTACCGCTACAGTATGTATGGTATGCGTTACTTATTATTATATATTTCTATAATGATGTGAATTCTCACCCTTCTGTTGAAATGATGTTTTATACGACATTGCCCAGGTACCGAGGATAGCGGCGGTGCTTCTAGTAAGGATTAGTTGGAGGAGCTAATTATTTGTCTATCCTTATTTAAATAGTGAGTCGTGCTTTGGTCATATAACACAGGGAAACATTTGAACTTATGTTTGTTTTGAGATATTTTTATTATACTCTCTTTATTTATGTTGTATTGAGATTATGTGATGGTGGCTCTTAGGGCCTAAAGTTTCATGATATAATTGTCATTATGTGATTTCAGTTATTAATATCATTATGAAAGAAGAGTATTCTGCTGTGAGGTGCATATATGTTAGTATATGATACATGATTTTAAATGCGTGTTATGAGTATGACCGATGTATATGTGTTGTTATCGTGAAGTAAATGTGACACCTTCTTTGATATACAAGCTAACTTACTTTGACTATGCCATATATTTGATAGGTGTTTAGAGGGTGTTACATTAGTGGTATCAGAGCATGGTCGGCCAGTTGGCCGTTTGAATATTACATTTGCGGCATTTGTGATTGATTATCTTTTAATTATGAATCGTTGAGCAATGTTGTATATGTGAATATGTGAATTATGTTGGAATATGTTGAATGCATGATTATGTGAAGTGTAATGGATTCAATTGATGCATGTATGGTATGCATTACTTATTATTATATATTTCTATAATAATGTGAATTCTCACCCTTCTGTTGAAATGATGTGTTATATGACATCGCTCATGTACCGGGGATAGCGGTGGTGCTTCTAGCAAGGATTAGTTGAAGGAGCTAGTTCTTTGTTTATCCTTATTTAGGTAGTGAGTCATGCTATGATCATATAACAAGGAGAAATGTTTGAACTTATGTTTGTTTTGATACATGTTTATTATATTCCCTTTATTTATGTTGTATTGAGATTATGTGATGGTGGATCTTAGTGCCTAAAGTTTCATGATATAATAGTCATTATGTGATTTAAATTATTAATATCATTATGAAAGAATAGTATTTCGTTGTGAGATGCATATGTATTAGTATATGATACATGATTTTAAATGCATGTTATGAGTATGACCGATGTATATGTGTTGTTGTCGTGAAGTAAATGTGACGCTTTCTTTGATATGCATGCTAACTTGCTTTGAGTGTGTCATATATTTGATTGGGGTTTAGAGGGTGTTACATTAGTGGTATCAGAGCATGGTCGGCCAGTTGGCCTTTTGAATATTACATTTGTGGCATTTGCAATTTATTACCTTTGAATTATGAATCGTTGAGCAATGTTATATATGTGAATATGTGAATTATGTTGGAATATGTTGAATACATGATTATGTAAAGTGTTATAAATTAAACTGATGTATGTATGGTATGCATTACTTATTATTATATATTTCTATAATGATGTGCATTCTCACCCTTCTATTGAAATGATGTTTTATACGAATCTCTCATGTACTGAGGATAGCGGTGGTGCTTCTAGCAAGGATTAGTTGGAGGAGCTAGTTCTTTGTTTATCCTTATTTAGGTAGTGAGTCATGCTCTGGTCATATAACACGGAGAAACGTTTGAACTTATGTTTGTTTTGAGACATGTTTATTATGCTCTCTTTATTTATGTTGTATTGAGATTAAGTGATGGTGGCTCTTAGTGCATAAAGTTTCATGATATGATTGTCATTATGTGATTTTAATTATTAATATCATTATGAAAGAAGAGTATTCCGCTGCGAGATGCATATGTGTTAGTATATGATATATGACTTTAAATGCGTGTTATGAGTATGACTGATGTATATGTGTTGTTGTCGTGAAGTAAATATGACGTCTTCTTTGATATGCACTCTAACTTACTTTGATTATGCCATATATTTGATTGGGGTTTAGAGGGTATTACATTAGTGGTATCAGAGCATGGTCGGCCAGTTGGCCTTTTGAATATTACATTTGTGGCATTTGTGATTGATCATCTTTGGATTATGAATCGTCGAGCAATGTTGTATATGTGAATATGTGAATTATGTTGGAATATGTCGAATACATGATTATGTGAAGTGTGATGAATTCAATTGATGTATGTATGGTATGCATTACTTATTATTATATATTTCTATAATGATATGAATTCTTACCTTTCTGTTGAAATGGTGTTTTATACGATATCACTCAGGTACTAAGGATAGTGGTGGTGCTTCTAGGAAGGATTAGTTGGAGGAGCTAGTTTTTTGTTTATCCTTATTTAGGTAATGAGTCATGCTCTGATCATATAACACGGGAAAACGTTTGAACTTATGTTTATTTTTAGAGATCTTTATTATGTTGTATTGAGATTATGTGATGATGGCTTTTAGTGCCTAAAGTTTCATAATATAATTGTCATTATGTGATTTCAATTATTAATATCATTATGAAAGAAGAGTATAATGTTGTGAATATGGTCCAGGGTGTCTTGGTGATTTCAAAATTTTTGATGTAAACCTGGTGGTGAGAGATAATTTGATGCAGATGCATTCTGATCTCTATGAATTCAGTTATTATACACATGATCATGTAGGTTTTATAACACCCCATACTATCTTCAGGATTATTGACTGGTCCCACAAACCAACACGGGTATTTTCAACACGGTTTATCCTCACTTACACGCTTTCTGGGAAACTTCCCAGAAGGTCACCCATCCCAAAATAGCTCCAACTTAAGCACACTTAACTATGGAGTTCTTATGGAACGGGCTACCAAAAAGAATATGCATCTTGTTGGTATAAGTAGTACGAATCAATCCTTATAAGCATTCCTTCAACCATGCAGTCCCATACCTGCACCACCTCAGGATCCCTCTCATTCTGATGTGGAGACCACCCTTTCCCTCTCTGGCTCAGGTCTTACATGCGGTGCAACCACTCTTCGCCCTCTTTGATCTCGAGTGTTACATGTCCACCAGCTTCCACATGGTTCATCCTCGAACCACATCGTACTGGGATAGGTCTTGTTCTGATACCATTTTGTAATGCCCCATACTGCTTTTAGGATTAACGACTGACCTCATAAACCAACACACGTCTTTTCAACATGATTTGTCCTCACTCACAGGCTTTTCGAGAAACTTCCTATAAGGTCACCCATCCCAAAAATACTCCATGTCAAGCACGTTTAACTATGGAGTTCTTATGGAACGAGCTACCAAAAAGAATATGCATCTTGTTGGTATAGGTAGTACCAAACAATCCTTATAAGCATTTCTTCAACCATCTAGTATCATACATCCATAGCCTCAAGATCCCTCTCATTTCAATGTGGCAACCACCCTTACCATCTCTGGCTCAGGTGTTACATGCAGTGAAACCACTCTCCGCCCTCTTCAGTCTCGAGTGTTACAGTTTACAGTGTCTGCAGGGAAGATCCTCATGGGTGTGATAAATTGAGAAGTGACCTCCAAGAGATGATGGATGAGAGTTTTATCCATATCATCCAACCAAGAGCTGAGTATGATAATTTTAATGTGATTGAAGACTATTCTGATGAATTTGTGACTTATGATATTGGTACATTAATTCCTTCTAGAGCATATATTAGGTATGCTAAATAACCTACGATTGAAGAGCTCAATACGGTGACTCCCGCATGGATACATGAGAAATGGGTCCAAAAGGGACTGGTTGATTTTAGTTGTTCTTGTTTTCCAAAATGTGCAAAGAAGCCAGGTGCTTCTTTGAGAGATGATCTCCAGACAGTAAAAAGCCTAGATTTGTTTAAAGATGGGGCAATAGCCATCCTTGCTGATAGGAAAAGAGATATGGAACGGTCACGTGTTTCCTTGCTGATAATTGAATAAGTTTTTGATATAGAGAATGAGATTATTATTTACAAAGGAAGGATTGAGGATGCTGAGGTGAATCTTATAGTCCCACACTTTGACATTCCCACCTCTGTGGAAATTGCATATTGTGGTAAGCCTGTTGTAACTCCCCTGGTTATCTGTTTGCCTGGTCTGGTTCCATATGAGTCTGATAAGGTTGTCCCCTACAAATATCATGCAACTATTTTGGAAGATGTAAAAGAAGTTCCAATTCAGCCTTTGTCTTGTGTTGAAAATATTGTTAAAGCTAGTCATGTGACTCGTAGTGGTCGTATATTTGCTCTGAATTTTCAAAAGAGTCTTGATTCTGGTAAGAAGATTGTTGAAACTAGTGTTGAAACCAAGGTAAAAGGGCGAACTAGTGGTGCTACTTTAGAAAAAGATGTTGATGATCTTCTGAAAATCATCAAGATGAGTGACTATAAAATTGTTGATCACTTGTTGCAAACTCCATCTAAAATTTATTTTCTAGCTTTGTTGATGAATTTTACAGCTCATCGGGAATCCATGATGGGGGTCTTGGACTAAGCTTTCGTTGAGCAGGATGTCTCGATTGACCAATTTAATGGTGTTGTGGGAAATATTATGGCTTGCAATAATTTGAGTTTTTGTGACGAAGAACTGCCTAACGAGGGAAGAAATCATAATATGACATTACACATATCTTTGAACTGAAAAAATGACGCCTTATCTAATGTGCTGATAGATAATGGCTCTGCGCTAAATGTGATACCGAAGAGTACTTTGTCGAAACTCGCTTATCAAGGAACTCCTATGCACTACAATGGTATTATAGTGAAAGCTTTCTATGGTTCGAAGAAATTTGTCATTGGAAAAGTGGACCTGCCAATATACATAGGTCTACACATGTTTCATATCACCTTTCAGGTCATGGATGTCTTTCCAGCCTACAATTGTTTATTAGGTCGACCCTAGATTCATGAGGCATGAACTGTTACATCCATCTTACATCAGGAATTGAAATTTGTCTGCGAAGGAAAGGTAGTGATTGTGAATAGTGAACAGACTTTGTTGGTATCCCATTTGTCTTCTTTTAGTGTTATAGAAGTGGATGAAGTTGTTGTTAGAATTCAAATCCAAGCTTTGTTTGTTGATAATATCAAGAAGATTGAAGATTACATCACCTCGTTCAAATATGCACAACAGGTGATTTAGAAAGGTCCTAGAAGTGTGTGGGGACAGGTTATTGATTTACCCGAAAACAAGAACAGGACAGGTATGGGTTTCTCTCCAAAGAAGGATAAGAATGAAGTGGTGAAGCCAAAGTTTACTTTATGTCCATATCAAGACATCTTCCACAGTGAGGGTTATCTCCATCCAACTTCTCCAGAGGTCGACACTATTATTGAAGATGAACTAGAGCAGGAAATGTCGAACTTTATGACGCCTTGAGTGAGAGTCCAAAATTGGATCACTGTTGATGTTCCCAACTGCATTCACTTATCGAAGTAATTTGTTTTTGCTTGTTTTTCAAAATCTTTTCACTCTGCCCAAGGTGAAATTGATATTGTATGAGCTTGTCTTTTGTTTTGAATTTTAAAACCATTAATAAAAGTTGTTTTTGATTTCCAATTGTGTTTTTATTTTCTACTTTTCCTTGGAAAATGTTAATCATAAAAAACCCTTTCAAAATGAAAATTGTAAATAAATCTGCATAATCACTTGTTGCATTTATTTGTTTTTAAAATCAAGCATAATCATATGTGCATATTAATTAAAAAAACTAATTGAAAACAATGACCTTGTGCTCTCTCCCAACTTTGAATATCTTATGTATGTGGATGAAGAAGAGGATTTTGATAAAATTCCAGAAGAGGTTTCTCGGTTACTTGAGCGCGAGGAGAATACCATCCAGCCATACAGAGAGTCGTTAGAGACGATTAACTTGGGTTCTGAAGAGGATTTGAAGGAAGTCAGAATTGGGGCACTGCTTCATCTCTATGTAAAGAGCAGGTTGACTGATTTGTTGAGACTATATGGATACCTTCGCTTGGTCCTATCAAGACATGTCTGGGTTGGACACTGATATTGTGGAGCATCACTTGCCATTGAAGCGTGAATGTTCACCTATCAAGCAGAAGTTGAGAAGAACTCACCCTGACATGGAAGTTAAGATTAAAGAGGAGGTCTTGAAACAAATTGATGTCAGTTTCCTTGTGATGCCAGTGTATCCTCAGTGGATTGCCAATATTGTTCCAGTTCCAAAGAAAGACAGAAAAGTCTGCATGTGCGTTGATTATAGAGAGCTGAATAAGGCTAGTCCAAAAGATGATTTCCCGCTGTCACATATTGATATGTTGGTATATAGCACGGAAAAATTCAAAGTGTTTTCCAGATATAATCAAATTAAAATGGCTCTTGAGGACATGGAAAAAGCAATATTTATCACACCCTAGAGAATATTTTGTTACAGAGTGATACTCTTTGGGTTGAAGAATGCTGGTGCAACGTACCAGAGGGCTATGACAACCCTGTTTCGTGATCTGATGCATAAAGAAATCAAGGTATATGTTGATGATATGATCGCCAAATCTCAGATTGAGGAAGGTCATTTGGAAGACTTATTAAAGTTTTTTCAGCGTTTGAGGAAGTATCATCTCTGCTTGAATCCTAATAAATGTACTTTTGATGTTCGCTCTGGAAAGTTGTTAGGCTTTATTTTTAGCCAGAGAGGTATTGAAGTTGATCCTGATAAAGTTATGGCAATCCAATAGATGCCTGCACCAAGAACTGAGAAGCAAGTTAGGGGCTTCGTTGGGCGTTTGAATTATATCTCCGGGTTTATTTCCCACATGACTGCAACTTGTGAACCAATCTTCAAGCTTCTAAAGAAAGATCATGGTTGTGTATGGACAGATGACTGCGAGAAGGCTTTTGGTACCATCAAAGAGTATCTGATTGAACCTCCTATTTTGCTCCATCTTATTGAAGGAAGACCATTGATAATGTATCTAACTGTGTTGAATAGTCCTATGGGTTGTATTTTGGAACAACAACATATTATTTATGCGAGAAGTTCATTGACTGTGAGCCACAGTATTCTATCCTGGAAAAGACATGTTGTGCTTTAGCCCGGGATGCTAAACGTCTGCGGCAATATATGTTGAATCATACTACTTGGTTGATATCCAAAATGGATCCAACTAAGTATATATTTGAAAAGTATGATCTTACTGGAAGAATTTCCCGTTGGCCTATGTTGTTGTCTGAATATGATATTGAATATCGTACTCAAAAGACCATTAAAAATAGTGTGTTGGCAGAGTACCTTGCCCATCATCCAGTTGATGATTATCAGTCAGTTAAATTTGATTTCCCTGATGAGGATGTGATGTATCTAAAATTCAAAGATCGTGATGAACCATTGCCTGAGGAAGGTCCAGATCTTGAATCCCGGTGGAATATGGTATTTGATGGAGCTGTGAATGCTTATGGTAAAGAAATTGGTGTTGTGATTATAACTCCCCATGGTTTCCACATCCCTTTCACGACAAGGTTGACGTTTGATTGTACCAATAACATGGCGGAGTATGAAGCGTGTATTATGGGTCTCGAAGAAGCCATGGATCTCGGAATCAAGATTCTTGATGTGTATGGTGATTCAGCTTTGGTTATAAATCATATTAAAGAAAAATGGGAGACTCGTCACCCTGGCTTGATTCCCTACAAAGATTATGCGAGAAGATTGTTAACTTTCTTCAACAAAGTTGAATTCCATCACATTCCTCGAGATGAGAATCAGATGGCAGATGCTTTAGCCACTTTATCCTCCATGTACAAGGTGAACTATTGAAATGATGTACCTCAGATTACAATCCAACATCTTGACAGGCCAACTCATGTGTTTGCGGCAGAGGTGACATCAAATGATAAACCTTAGTATTATGATATCAAACACTTTCTCCAGACTCAAGAATACCCACTTGGTGCGTCAAACAAAGACAATAAGACATTGAGAAGGTTGACAGATAGCTTCTTCCTCAACGAATATGTGTTATACAAAAAAAAATTATGACATGGTCTTGCTCAGATGCGTGGATAGACACGAAGCAGACATGTTAATGCATGAGATCCATGAAGGTTTTTTTGGTACTCATGTCAATGGACATTCAATGGTAAAGAAGATGCTTCGGACGAATTACTATTAACTGACAATGAAATCTGACTGCTACAAATTTGCGAAGTGTCATAAATGTCATATTTATGTGCCTCCAACTCTTCTCAATGTTATTTCTTCTCTATGGTTTTTCTCTATGTGGAGTATTGATATGATCGGGATGATTGAACTCAATGCCTCAAAGTTTATTTTGAAAATAAAAATACACTATTAAAAAATAGGAAGGTTGAAATTTAAATCGATCTGATTTAAAATTGTAAATTAATTTAAAATTAGGACAAAATTTTGTATAGATTAAAAATTGTTAGAGATAGTAGGATTCGAACTTGAAATCTTTAGAAGAAGAGATAATTAAAAAAAAATAATGTTATAAATGTTTTACAAGTAATCTCCATGGTACCATAATGTGATAATGGTCATAAATATTTGTCAAAATTACATCGGAGGTCCTTTAAATTATTTTTGTGTAACAGGTTGATCATTTAAAAAAAATTTGTAACAACTTAGTCTTTTAAGGTGATTTCTCATCATTTTTCTCTGATTATTAACATTTAGAAACTTGTGATTGTTGTATTTCTTAGTGCACTTCATCATTTTCATACCACTCAAAATAATTACATCCACAATTAACACCTTCATTCTGTTAAAAAAAAAAAAAAAGTGCACACGTTTGATAACTTAAAGGAATAAATTGTTAAAAAAAAATTAAAGAAAATAACTAAAATGTAATTTTGCCTAAATATTTATATACAAAAGTGGTATATACAGATGGATTTCTTAATTCTACATACATTATTCATTTTCTTTAGACTTTACAGATATCTTACCACAAAGAGTACAAATTTTTTAGAGTAGTTTTATGAAGGAAGCACAACACAGTCAAATCCATAGATAATTAATCTTGTTCTATAAAGGAAGCATCACTACACACTGAAATCCATGGATAATTGTACAAGACAATAGAATTTTGAAAGCCATAATCATCGATAGTTGGCAACGGGTATCCACTCTTCAATTGTCGGTTCAAGTATGGTAGGACAACTGTTTTGAGTGCACTTGATACCAGTGACTGCAAACATTGACAGCGTTGAAGCGTAAGATTTTTTGTTGGTGAGATATTAGACCAGAAAATCTGGTCCAACGGTTCAGTTTCATAGATTTTGAATACAAATAATGCATGGTAGCAAACTGATTTACCTGAATAAGATGTATGCGTAGTTTTCCTATTTTGCTCCATTTCAAGTATGCAGAAAAATTTTGTAATCTAATCCTACCAGCAATGTTGTTTCCTAAAATTTCCACAGAACATGAAGCACTAATATCCTGAAAAATGGATCACAAACTGAGATACATGCTTATTAGTTTTCACTCAAAGATTTCAGCAAGCTTACCACTGAGATACATGCAACGGGTATGGTCTCGCCGCCTTCTAGAACATTAATTGTTATATCTACGGAAACAGTAGCACCGATATCTTGGTAACCCACTTGTATGACTGGTGGAAAAGATGCAGAGACATTAATCTGCATGTTGTCATTTGGATATCGCTTGTATAATTGAGGAACTATGAATCTCCATCCAGCGGTGTTCAGAAGAGCCTGATCGGGTAGTTCATCGATAATCAATTGCATTTTACCTGCCTGAGCCCAAAAAAAAACACAAACTATATAAAATGATCCAACATAAGCGCCTGAATCCAATTTATCTATATAGAAACTTACGTTGAAGTAAACTAGGGAAGCAGATTTGAACACGTTTTCGTGTATTGAAACCTTTATCATCTTTGGTAAGCCACCACAGGCAGAAGAAACTTGATATCCTTTCTTGTAACTTTGAGGAACTAAGATTTGGCTTGTTCTTGTGAATAAACCATCAATTGCAACTGCAACAGAAGAGTTACTCAACACAGGATTACCAACAAAAGAAACATTTAGCGCAGCAGTTTCGTCAAGGGAAATTTGCTTTGGAAGAGCTTGCAAAAAATTATCAAGCTTTGTTATTCCTTCTTTTATTTTCCCTGAAATTCCTTCTTCTACTGAAGATGCTATATTCTCTTCAAAGGCATCAACTAGCCTGTAACAAGCATAAAGTAGCGAATAAATTTGAAATATAGATTTTGTATTACAGTTCTCTATGAAAGAACGCGCGAAGAATATCACTTATCAAAACATGGCTTACGAAATTTGCTTACAATTGGTAAAGCCAAGCTGCTCCACCATCCAACTTTATCGATAAATCTCCGACATAGCATCCATGATCTAAGAGACTCAACTTAAGGCGACCTTCTTTGTTCTTTAAACTTAATGTAAGCCCGACTTGCATTCCTTTAACCTTCCAAACACGGCACAGCAAAAATAAATGGAGATACTATCGGTTAAACAACATATGTCTGTTTCAAAAGAGCAAGAAACAAGTATAGACATTCTTCCTTCTTCCTTTTGTAATCTTATATTAACCTCAACATACATTAAAACCTTCATACGTTGGAACATCGAAAGTATGTTTAATACTTACACTTGTAATGATATACAACCACTAATATTTTCACGAAGTATAATTTATCAATGTACATGTCAGAGTTTCCACCGTACAGGACCGTCTTTGAAGACGTGTAAGGCAGACTATCGTTCAGAGCCTACAATTTGGCTAAATAAGACATCTATTTGTTTTGTCAGAGTTCAGGGCCTCTTAAAACTTAAGACGGCTCTGACAATATACATATCTATCTCTAATTTCAATTTCATACCTTAATTGAAGCAGTTCCACTATCAGAAATTCCAATTGGAATCAACCAAGAGCTGACAGTATAGTTCCACTTCATACTCAAATGAGCAGTAGCACCTGAAACAACTACAACAATCCCACTCTCTCCAATCATAACAGACGAAGAGTTGACTTGAATATCCTTAATTGTGATATGAGAAAGAACAACCTTAGCTTTTCCAACAAGTGGAACTTGTGCAGAATTCTCAATCTCTGGTAGATTAAGAAGAACAATGGATTCAATACCTTTCTCTATCAACAAATCCTTTGCAAAATCAATACCCTTATTGGATATAACACCAGAGATGAACCCGCCATCATAGGGTTGGATATAGTAAGTTGTTGGAATGAATAGAAGGTGTAATAGGAAGAATAAATTAAAGGGTGCCATGGATTTTGAGAAAGAAGGTTGTGAGAGTGATAAAGTTAACAAGTTTGAATGCTGAGGTTGTTAAGAACATGGCTTTTTGATGGTTTAAGAGTGAAAGATGAGAGATTTGAGAGACCCATGTGATGAAACATGAATGGTTGGTTATATAAATTGGTTTCTGGAATCGAGGACAGACAACTATGAATGGATACGTAGGTAAGAGGAATTTAGGTTTATTAGATATGTGAGGTTGACTTTTGCAAATAAAAAAAGAAACGCAAATAAGTGTGATGATGAGTTGGAGTTATGACTCACGGCACAGATCAATGACCAGTGTATGTGAGTTTCATCATATTCTGTTTCATTTCTTTTTTTTCCGCTTTAGCTTACTTTTACTTTAGTCATTATGATAGTTCTGTTGAAAACAAACCCTCATCAATGCCATCAAAAATATTGTTTGCACTGATTTTTTCTTCTATCCAAGTAACACATGCTTACCTATCATTTGCTCCCGGGATTTCGCATCTCTCAAACGTTTGTGGCAAGAATTCCATAAGTTCATCCTCTCCCTTCTTGCACTTGTACGATTGCTCACACTTGTCAACTCACGTCCACCATTAAAGACTATCATGATTGTGATTATGTCATCAGATTTCTTATAGGTCTTAATGAGCAGTATGCTCCAGTTTATTCCCAAATTATTTATATGCAACCATTACCATTGGTAAATAAGGTATTCTCTTATTGATACAACAAGAGTGTCAGCATCTTACACCTTTAGCTTAAGAAAATTTGGTCACACACCTCAACAAATTTGGTTTCAAAGGACGGAACAGTGAGACTGGTCAAAAGGCTTCACTCAAAGGCGTGGAAAAGGCTTCAAAATTTGCTCCTTCAATAACAAATTGGGTCACACAGTTGAGGCTTGTTTCAAAAATCACTGGTTTCCTCCATATTTGAAGAAACCTAGAATTTCTCAAGTCTCAAATGAAGATATTAATTTAGATCCTCCTTAATAATCAAGTGTTGATGAAGTGTCACAACATAATGAGGCATATAGATTTACACCGGAGCAACAAAAAGCTATTTTAGCCCTTCTTCAGCAAGCTACCACTACACAACAATGCAATGTTACTTAACTTAACTCTACTTTCCACATTCCATTAGGTACTTCTTTTTTTCTCAACTCTTTAGTAAATCAATGTATCTCCCATTGGATTCTAGATTTTGGGGCAATGGATGACGTGTGCCACTCTGTATCCTTGTTTACACGTTTAATTGAGATTCACATTAAAATTAGGCTCACTTATGGTGTAACCATTTCCATTTCTTTCTCGTGAACAATTATGTCCCCCTCCCCCTTTATTTTTAACTGAATGATGTTTTGTTCATTCTTGATTTAATCAGCAACATTATATTTGTACCTAGACTTACTAGTTCTCTAGGATGCCATTTTATTTTCCAAGCTTTTAGATGTATTATACAAGTCAACCATACCCTGATGAAGATTTGTGCACTTATTCGTGCACCTAAGTTGCACAGAGGCTTATACATCTTTAATTCACCCCCCTAAACCCTAACCACATTACCCTCATCAATAATTTTGTTTTTCATTCTATTTATAATATTATTTATAACCCTGTGATTGATGAGGGATTGAGGAGGATCTCATATCTAGGTGAGTCTTAGATGGAAATTTAGCAAGGGTAATGATTAAGTGATAAGTTGTAAAGGAGGGAGTTTAGCTTTGAATTGATACTACTATTAGTGGATTTGTCCCTGGCTTGGTATGCCCCCAGAGTAGGTAGTTCGACCGAACTGGGTAAAAAATTATATATGTTGTTATTGCTTTTCAGTATTGTTGTTAATGTTTATACCTTGCCTGTGTTATTTCTGTCAGACCAGATGTCTCGATATCCTCTTAGGACATCTGAATCTATCGTACCAGAATTTCAGAACCTTTTAATGATATGTTCAGTGATCTGATTTAATAAATATAACAATCATTGACCCAATAGAATCTGATCACTTAAGATCTCCTATCAGGATTTCCCATAATGACCGCAACCATTATCTTCTTGAGATCAGACCTTTACAAAGTCACTCAAGGAACCTTTCAATGATCCAGTTTAACGGGAATAACAATCATTGACCCAATAGAATTTTATCACTTAAGATATCATGTTAGGATTTCCCACAAACACTGCAGCCATTGTCTTCTTGAGATCAGACCTTCACAAAGTCACTCAAGGAATCAATCAACAAGAGTTGATAAGTTTTTTGTGTTTACATTATTGCTTCTTCTAAGCAGATTACACAAATGATTAAGCATATATGTTAACACAATTTTGAGCGACAACTATTGTGTTAAAACAATTTACATTAAGAGATCAAAACTATAACACAATACGAGCAGTAGCTCTTATGTACATTACATTGTTATATAAAAGATGCACATGATCAAAAGTTGAGTAGCATCTTGTAGTATTCTTCTTCTTCATCTTCTTGTTGAGCAAGTTCCGAGCAGTAACTCCTTACTTCTTCTGATTTCTACCAAGATGTATATGATAATAGTTGATTAGCATCTTGTATAATCTTCTTATTCATTGAGCAAGCTACTAGTAACAATGCCTTGCTTCTTCAAGTCTCATCCAAGATGTATATGATGAATAGTTGAATAACATCTTGTTGAAATCTTCTTTCTCTTCTTATTTCTTTTCTCTCTTTGTGTGTAGTGGTCTTCATATTGTGTATCATTGCAGCTTTAACATCTTCAGCATCCACTACTTTTCTTTCACAAGTTAAAGCTCTATTTGGCCAAGGGTAGCTTTTCTTCAAATCTTTGATCTTCTTTTATAGCCTTGAGAGAGAGACGTTGAAAGGATAGAAAAGTATTTATCTGCACCAACGGTTAGTTCTCAACGGATAGAAAAAGGTTTAAGAGTTTAGACAATATAAAATAATATTTTCCATAGCCTGTCCTTTTTCAATGCTAGCTTTCCACCTTTTCTATAAATAATGTTTTTCTACTAAGCTTGTAAATAGAGATCCGCTAGGAAAAGAAAGTAATGATAAATCCAATTGTTTGTTCCTAACGGTCACAATGAGAGTGGTTGACAATACAGTACAAAAGGATTATCCTTACGCCACTCTAGAAGAGTAAAGGTCACATACACTTTATGTACCTTTTGTACACCATCACACGTTAACCATTTTGAACCTCTTCTTATCTTCATATGCTTCAGATAATTTAAATGCTTGAAGCTTGTTGTAGAAGAATCACTCTTAAGTCTTAGAACCTAAGTCTTGGAGTCTTCAGAACTTGTCATATCAGAACCTCGTCTTTAGAGTCTTCAGCACTTGGTTGTAAGAACTTGCTTTTCTTCAGATCATCAGAACTTGTTCAGTAGAACCTTGTCTTCATAATCTTCAGAACTTGTAACACACAAAAGCAAAGCTTCAGAAGGCCTCCAAATCTTAACCATCAAGTCACGATCAGAACCTTTTATACTAACGTTTCTGAGACATGTTGCATAAGACGTATTCATAATCTTGACTTCAATTATAACACGTAACCAGATGTTTTCTTCCAAAGTGTTTATATTCAGAACCTGATGATGTCACACGCCTTGTACCAGAGTTAGAACATTATAGAAGCAGCTACACACTAGAACGAAACCATTAGAGTATATAATTATTCTTAATGATATCATGTAAAGTTATCATCAAAATCTTAAGGCCAGCTGTAGAAACACTTCTTGTTCTTACAATAATTATATTCCTTGTGATGCTTGTTTGTATGATAAACATATGAGACTTCCTTTCTATGACAATAATAATTGCTTTAATAAATGTTTTGATTTAGTCCATATGGACATCTGCGGTCCCATGTCTACCCCATCCATGCTTGGCTATAGATATTTTCTTACTATTGTTAATGACCATCTTGTTAAATATTTTATTAGTAAATGTAAATCTATCCTAGTTTTGACATCATGCAAAACTTCTATTTGAGAGACAAATGTATTCATAAGTGTCTTTATTTAAATACGAGTGGGTTCCCAATAACAACAGTGTATAAACTGATGAGTTAGGATTCACACGGATTGACCTTGGCAAGGAAATTTGTAAGATTGGACCATTCATCATGGCTTCTCAAGCAAAATAATTTTATTATGTGACAGACCTTGTGGACTTATCGAGGAGATGGTCAATTGTTCTCAAAGGAAAACACATTTCTCGTAGTGATGATGAAAGTTTTGATATTCCTTTCGCTCTTTCTTACACAACACAGTTGCCAACTTCTTATGAAGAAGTTGATAGAGATGATGTGTATACTATTCATAACGATCATCAAGAAGACATATGGAAAAATTAACAAGTATTTTATATTCTTCATTCATAATTTATTGTATGTTATAATTTCTAATGGTGTTATTTTCTAACAACTATTATTATTTGAAATTATAAGTGTTTAAAGTCAAAATACCCAGAGATAAGACACCAAGACAACAAGATATTATTATTTGATGTAATGATGTGTACATTATATGTTATTTTGTGCCATTTTGGTTTTATGTAATATAAAATTTTTGTTTTCTAATGGAATTGTGTCATTGATGTATACAATTTTTAGTATAATTCAATTCACAAATGGGTGTATTGTTGTTTTTGGTCTGATATTCAACTTAAAATTTGGGAATTCTATAAACCAATTTGGGAATTTTTAGTATAATTCAATTCACAAATGGGTGTATTGTTGTTTTTGACTTGTCGGGTGTACAGATTTTTCATATGTATATCCCTAACTTTTGCCCGAACCCTTTTGGTTCGCCGAGATGCCCTTATTTTTGCCTAGGTCAGTCAACCTAGTGGGTCTTGTTCATCCATAGTATCTTTTAACTATGTCTGCGTTTACAGGGTGCGAAATATTGTCACCGTCCATAGTGGTTAAGATCATAGCTCCATCAGAAAATATATTCTTGATCACAAATGGTCCTTCGTACGTGGGAGTCCATTTTCCCCTGGGATCACCTTGTGGCAGAATAATGCGCTTGATTACTAGGTCACCAACTTGATATACCTGATGTCTGGCCTTCTTTTTAAAAGCTTTGGCCATACGTTTCTGGTACATTTGACCATGACAAACAGCCGCGAGCCTCTTTTCGTCAACCAGGTTCAATTAGTCAAGTCGAGTCTGAACCCATTCATCTTCATTCAAACCTGCATCCTTCATGATTCTCAAGGAAGGGATCTGGACTTCGATGGCTAGGACAACTTCCATACCGTATACCAGAGAGAAAGGAGTTTCCCTTGTTGACGTGCGTACTGAGGTAAGATAACCATGAAGAGAAAATGGTAACATCTCATGCCAGTCTTTTTATGTCACCGTCATCTTCTGTGTGATCTTCTTGATGTTCTTATTAGCAGCCTCCACATTGTCATTCATCTTCGATCAGTAAGGAGAAGAGTTGTGATGTTGAATCTTGAATTGTGTACAGAGCCCGGTGATCATAGTATTATTGAGATTGGTACCATTATCCGTAATGATTCTTCCTGGAATACCGCACTGACAGATAAGGTTGTGCTTGATGAACCCGGCCACGATGTTCTTGGTAACAAAAGCAAATGAGGCTGCCTCGACCTACTTTGTGAAGTAATCAACGACAACGAGGATGAAGTGGTGCCCATTAGAAGCGGTAGGTCTAATCTTTCCAATCATATCAATGCCCCACATTGCGAAAAGCCAGGGAGAAGTCAAGACATTTAAGGGAACCAAAGGCACATATACTTTATCAGCATAGATTTGGCATTTATGACAAGTTCGGGAATGCTGATAATAGTCTGCTTCCATAGTGGACCAATAGTATCCTACCCGTAGGATATTTTTAGCCATTGTATACTCACTAGAATGGGTTCTAAAAGTACCTTCGTGCATATCTGCCATAATCTTCTTTGCTTCCCTCTTATCTACACGCCGAAGCAAAGTAGAATCGTGGTTGCACTTGAGAGGATTCCGTTACTGAGGAAAAACTTGGCAGAGAACCTTCTTAGGAACTTCTTATCATTGACGGAAGCTCCTTCAGTATACTCTTGGGCTTCGTGGTGTCTTTTCACTTCGTGGAACCAAGGTTTGTCCACTACTTCTTCAGTATCGACCTTATAACAGTATGCTGGTTCGTCCAACCTCTCAATAGTGATCTGAGGAGCTTCATTATCCAATCTGATTTTAAACATGGATGACATAGTAGCTAGCGCGACGCTAATTGATTTTATTCTCGTGGAAAATGCTCAAAGGTAACTTCTTCAAAGTGTGGAATCAGTGTCAACACATGCTTTTGGTAAGGGATGAGATTAGGATGCTTTGTGTCCTATTCTCCTTTAATTTTACTGATTACTAGGGTCGAGTCTTCAAATACACTCAAGAATTTGATTCTCAAGTCGACAGAAGTTTTGAGACCCATAATTCATGCTTCATATTCAGCCATATTGTTAGTACAGTTGAAACATAGCCTGGCAGTGAAAGGAGTATGACAGCCTCAGGGAGATATGATCGCAGCACTGGTGCCATTACCAAGTGCGTTGGAAGCTCTGTCAAAAACCATAGTCCATTAGGATCCTTTTTCAGGTCCTTCATCCGGTCCAGGTTCTTCACAATTAGTCACTAACATGATGTTCTCATCCGGGAACTCAAAATTCATGGATTGGTAGTCGTCCACAACCTGATGGGCCAAATGATCAGATAGTACACTTCCTTTGATTTCTTTCTAGGTTGTGTACTGAATATCATATTCGGTCAGGACCATTTTCCATCTTGCTATTCTTTCGGAGAGAGCAGGCTTCTCAAAGATGTATTTGATAGGATCCATTTTAGATATCAACAAGGTAGTGTGAGTCAACATATATTGTCTCAGTCGACGAGCAGCCCATGCCAAAGCGCAACAAGTTTTCTCGAGCAGTGAGTATCTTGTTTCACAGTCGGTAAACTTTTTGCTAAGGTAGTATATTGCATACTCTTTTCGACCAGACTCGTCATGCTGCCCCAACACACACCCCATTGAATTCTCTAATAGTACATGATCATAGGTCTTCCTTCAACCGACGACATCAAAATTAGAGGCTCTTGAATATATTCCTTGGTTTTGTCAAAGGCAGTCTGGCAGTCGTCATTCCATTTCACTACTTGATCTTTCTTCATTAATTTGAAGATTGGCTCACAAGTAGTGGTTAGATGGGAAATGAATCTAGCAAGGTAGTTTAGACGTCCCAAGAATCCCCTAACCTCTTTCTCAGTGCGGGGAGTTGGCATTTCTTGTATAGATTCAATACCTTTGCCGCTGACAACGAAGCCTAAGAGTTTACCATATCTTACCCCAAAGGTGCATTTGTCCGGGTTCAGTCTTAACTTGTACTTCTTCAGTCTTTCAAACAGCTTTTGCAGGTGATCAAGGTGCTCTTTTTCAGTATGAGACCTGGCTATCATGTTGTCAATGTAGACCTCTATCTCGTGATGGATCATATCATGAAAGAAAGCTATCATAGCACACTGATAGGTTACCCCGACACTCTTCAACCCAAATGGCATAACTTTGTAGCATAAAGTACCCCACTTTGTGACGAAGGTTGTTTTCTCCATATCTTCAGGTGCCATTTTGATCTGATTATACCCAGAGAAACCATCCATGAAGGAGAATACCTTATGTTGCACGGTGTTATCAACCAGAACGTCAATATGGGGAAGCAGAAAGTCATCCTTGGGGCTCGCCATATTCAAGTCTCTGTAATCCACACACATACGTACCTTACCGTCCTTTTTAGGTACCGGAACAACATTAGCAACCCATTATGGATAAGAAGTAACAGCTAAGAACCCGGCGTTAAACTGTTTCATAACTTCAGCCTTGATCTTTTTTGATATCTCAGGACGCATACGATAAATCTTTTGCTTTACTGGAGGGCAATCTTCTTTCATTGGCAGACGATGAACTACGATATCAGTGTCCAATTCAGACATGTCCTCATATAACCAGGAAAAGAACTCAACACAATCATGTAACATCTGAATTAACCGCTCTTTAACACTATGCTCCAAGTTATCACCAATCTTTACTTCCTTTTTATCCTCTTTAGTACCCAAGTTTACCGTCTCAACCGGCTCTTCATGAGGCTGTATTGCTCTTTCCTCCTGTTGTAACAGTCTAGCAAGTTCTCCTGGTACTTCACAATCTTCCTCACCTTCGTCCTCGACTTGGTAGATCGGATTTTCAAAGTCATAATTGGCAATAGTAGAACCGTTATCAATGGGATCCAGAGTGGATGTGGATTTGCAGTTTGATATGTGGGTGTGTGTAAGAGAGCATAACTATTTTGATAAAGTAAAAGCAGAAAAGAAAGACATAGAGCATAAAATTTGTATGCAAAATGTCCAATGATTTATTTATGACATATGAAAATGAAATGATAACCCTCACAAATAGACCATTGTGCCTCGGGTAAGACACAAGGCTTTAGAGTTTATATTGTTCAAATATTACATATCCCAAAAAAAACAAAAAGACAATTACTCCTGGACAAAAGTAATGGGAACAAAGTCTCTAGCCGTCTAATTATTTAGTCCACCGCTGGGTGTTGGGAAGTGTGATACAGTGGGAGAACTGACTTGGGATTTTGCGTTTGTGTTCGCAAATGATTCGGTTTAGCAAGAGTCGCCACTGACTTTTTATTTTATCCTAAGGAAAGGTCAAAAAGCACAGGAAAGACCTTTGAGATGTTTTCTTGGGTTCGGGGAGTAGATTATAGAAAGGGAAGGTATTAGCACCCTTTCTATCCATGGTTATCCATGGGCTCTTAGTTACTTGCTTAGATCACTTGCTTTTCATTTCTATTGTTTGAAATGGTGCTTTGTGTGTGCTTTTGGAAAATTTTTTGAAAAGAGGCCATCGTTGTGGCAACCTTTGTAATGATTCTTGTTTGAATGTATACAAAGGTGTTTTTTGTCTTTTGAAAGGTTTTCAATGTTTAAAAGTAGGGTTTTGAAATTGTGCTGTGCAGTGTGTTTTGAAAAGTAGCAAGGATGTTTTTTGCAAGCTTGATCAAGTAACTAAGAGCTATCTATCCTATTTTACTCAAAGATCCTTCCTAATGTTTTTAACCCTTTTGACAGTGTTGTTTCACCATTGCATTTGGTGAACAAATCATTTTGTTTAGGCAACTTCAGATAACGTCATCGAGGGACTATGATCTTTTGTTTTGTTTTTGTTTTGCCAAAGTACTTGACATGCAACCATGGCCCATTTTTGAAGGCAACAAGTGGATTGTAACCCTAGGGGTGCAAGTGTGCATTGTGTTTGTTTTTCATGCATGTTATCTTGAATTAGGTCAAACTAATTGTTGATTTTATTTACATACAAACCCTAGGTTTAAGCATGGCATAATTGAAAGTTTTTTTTAAATGTGCGATAATTTAAAAGCTACACTATTACAACATGATATAGGGAGGGGGGGTACAAATTTGAATTGGGGATATTTTGACAAGAAAATAAATTCTAAGTTATTACAACCATATCGAATATACAAGATACAATATTTAACTGTACAATAATTGAAATAAATATAATAAATAAATGTAAATAAAATGTATTATGCCAAAATGTTTCTAGTATGTAAAAAGTATTTTTTTTTTAATGTGAAGTGTATATAAATAAAAATGTCAATTTTAATTATTTTCTATTTAGGGCTATTAACCCTAATTCCTAATAAATAATATTATTTATTAATTATGTGCAATAATATACTAATTTATACAAAAAATAAAAGTATATTATAAAAATGATATTTTTGGTCCAAAATAATAATAAAAAGGAAAATGTAATATTTTTGTATTATTTTGTTCTAATTATTTAGTAAAATATAGTGTGTGTATATATATATATATATATATATATATATATATATATATATATATATATATATATATATATATATATATATATATATATATATATATATATATATATATATATATATATATATGTGTGTGTGTGTGTGTTAAATATATTAAATATAATAAATATGTATAAAACAAGATAAAATATTTACAAAAATAAAATATATTCAAGAAAATATTTTAGTGTGAATAAAATTAAGAAATAAAAAAATAAAAGTATTATTTGTATTATTTTTAAATTTAAACAAAATAATATAAAAACATATAAAATGTTTTAATGCTAGTAATAATAAAAATAAATACCAAATAAATGTAAAAAATTATAAAAATATTTTTGGATTATTTTTTATATTTGAAAATAAAATATTAAAGTCAGAAAAGAAAATAAAAATGCAAAAATATCAAAATATAAGAAAATGGGCCATGGGGTGTGAAACTGAAAGTGGGGGGTGCCAAAAGTAGGAAGTAGCCAGGCCCAGCCCAGCTACTTCATCTTCTTCCTCTGTCCAACAGAATTTGAAAAAACGCGCGCTAGCTACCCCAACCTGTATCTCCTGATTCTTTGATCTTTTGACAAAACTCAAAACATGAAACTTGTAGAGCATCAAATAACGAATCTAACCATATAAAAAACTTGGATTAACTCTCAAAGACCAGAGAGAATTTCTCTGGCCTTAATTTCTAATCTAGTTTTTTCAGAAAGTTCATGAGTGAAATTCTCTCAGCACGATTAATGTAAATGAAAACTAAGCATATGTATGGCTTCAGGGCTATGAGTACAACATTTTTCATTCATAAACCTAAGCCTAACCATTCCTAAATAGGGAGATAGAAGTCTATGAAATACCTGTTTCAGTTGACTTCGAGCTGGACAATGCAGCAGCCTTCAATGGTGTTTGAGCTTCTGTTGAGCTTGCCTGAGGTCCAAGGAAGCTTCTCCAATGCTTGGCTTGCTTTGAAACAACTTGAATCGTGCTATAGAACTCAACCTGAAGAGCTTTGAAATGAAAATGGCAAAGTGTGTTAGAGGTGTTACAGCTTGCAATGGGGGCCTAGGATAGTTCAGGTGAGTTGATTGGAAGGTGTTGGAACTATTTTGGGACAAAACGCACGATGGAATTTTGTTGTGGCTTGCAAAATGCAGAACCTGCCCTGTTTTGCAGGAAAACAGTGATTCTGAGTATGAGGAGGTATGAGTGATGAAAGGGTCGTGTTTTAGGCTTGTTGGGAGGTATGGAACTTGTTCACAAAGTTCTTGTAAGCTTGTGTTCACAGATATGAGAGGTTGCTTATGTTTTGCCACTTTTCTTCTCTTTGAAGCAAGAGAATGGAAATGATGTTATAGCCCTGTACCAGCCCTCCTATCATGCTGCAACTTTTGTTCTTGGTTACTGGAATTAGTGGACTTGATTTTGCCTCAAAGATCTGGCCCCATGCCTCAAGGATTTGGTTTTGACATAAAGTGAAGTTTAGGCAAAAATGGCATTGTTGCTTTTTCCTTTTAAGGCTTAAACTAAAGTATAATGCCCTAATGACCAAGACAAAACCTTAATACAATGGATATGCATTAAATTAATGAGTACAAATTGGTTTTGAATCCTGTAATGTTGAACCAAGCTAGCTAGATCAGAATTGCAAGTTGTTATGAACATGTATTGTCCATGGATAAAAGTGAGTTTTTGCCAACTTCAAGCATTTGATTCTCTCTAACCACAAGGGTGTTTGAGGAGTTCTTGGTTAATTTGGAAATATTGGAACATGTACTACAATACACCTTTATAATGCAACTTGAAACTCCAAGTGGAACTATGTGAAAAATGGCCAAGAAGATGGGTCAAAATCCTGCCTAGATTAGGGCAAATTTTCTCTAAGTTAAAAGTTTTAGGTACCCTTGTTCCAAAAATCATAACTTGAGATACAAACTTCTTTTAAGAAAACTTTGTGAATAAAAGTTGTAGACTTTGTGATGGACTACAATTTTAATGTTGCAAGTTTTGTTTTAATCCATTTGCATCTTGGTGAAAAAATGGGACAAAGTTAGGAAAAAATAAGAAAATTTCATAACTTAGAAAATTTCTAAGTTATGAAAATTTTCCATTTTAAACCCTAATTTGCATTTTTGGGTTTCTTGATGAACAAGTTTCATAATTTGACATGTCTTGATGAAAAATGACCCTTGGCACTTGATTTTGACCAAAAAGTCAAAGTTTGACTTTTCAGTATACAGTCAAATTTTGATCAGTTGACTGAAAAATTCATTTGTCAATCCTATGCATTTGAGATCTTTTGAACTTGTTGAATGGGTCAAGAAAATGTCATTGAGTCCTTGAGTCCATATGTGAGCTTGGTTTGCCATTGGTTAGGTCAAACAGTCAAAAATTGCCTTTGTGCAGTCAAAATCCTAAAAATGACCATTTTGCCCTTTTGGTGATCTGATCAAATTTCTTGTGGAATTGTGATCCAAACTTGATCAAATGGTTCATATGAGTTCATAATGTTAATTTGGGTCAAATTTTATGAGGTTTGACTGCCAATTGGCCACAGTTGACTTTTTCCCCAATACAATTGATTTTTAGGTCAACTGTCCAATTGACTGGGCAAAGATTTGAATCAAGGCTTGAAACTTGGTATGGGCAAACTTGTGAACCCAACATGAAGCATGAAAGTAAATTTTGGTATTGTAGGTCAAAATATCCATGTGCAAACTCAAACCCTAATTTGGGTTAACAGTGCAAAGAGGGGTCTTGAGCAGAGCAAACCCTAGCTTGATCCTGAATTCCAAGAGTCTTGTGATGAGAAAGTGTTGATGAAATGAGAGGGAAAATTTTGGGGTACAACAGTTTCCCCTGTTCAATCTTCTTGAACCTGAAGAGTTAGATTGACAAGTTTGCCTTTCGCGACTCGAAGGTAAAAGAGGATTGGACACTAAAGTGCCCGTAAATTTGCACTCGTCCGAATATGGCTGAGGAAATGGGCTTAAAGATGCCATTTAGAGATGGTAGAATCTTGCTGGAGATTGGCTTAAATATGCCATCCACAAATCTTTGTTGAGTTGCAATACTGTAGGTCAAAAGAATGAGTATCAAAATGGTATCCGTGTCTAGAATGCACTTGAACTGTATCTGAAGACTGAGTTTGTATGAGCAAAAGAATAGCGTCTGCGTCTGGGGCGTATCTGAGTTGTAACTGTGTTTGAATGTTGAATGAATATCAGAATGACTGCCGTGTCTGGAGTGTATTTGTATTGTATCCGGGTAACAAAGAAATATATGTGTATGGAGCAACTGTGTGCTGGGGATAAACTCTGAATGAGTGACAGAATGGCAACCGCGTCTGGAGCATATCTGGACTGTATCTGAAGTTGAGATATGTATGAGTAGTATAATGACTTCCGTGTCTGGAGTGTATCTGTACTGTAACTGGGATCTTGAATAAATGACAGAATGACTTCCGTGGCGACTGCAGTGAGGGAATCAAACTGCTGGTGTAAGGGTCAGAATGGCATCCGTGTCTGGAGCATATCTGAACTTGAAGTTGATAATTGAATCTGAATGAGAGATAGAATGGCCGCCGTGTCTGGAGCGTATCTAGTCTGTATCGGATTGCTGAAGTCTGAATAAGTAGTAGAATGACCGCCGTGTCTGGGGTGTATCCACACTGTATCTGAATAATTGTTAACGATAGCCTTTTAATCTTATCCTGAAAAGGATAAAATGTTAGCTAAAACTCAAAGTTATGTTGCATGATATGTATGATGCAATGAACTATATTTCATCAATGTTTATGATATATGAATGTAATGGTTATGCATGTAAGCTGAGTAGCCGTCTTGTTGAGGAAGATAAAATCCGGATAGCTGGAAATAATGAATTCTTTGACTGCTGCCGGGGAAAATAAATCCTTGCCCGATGCTGAGGATTTGAAGATGAGAAACCCTTGCCGACTGCTTGGGGAATAAGGGAAACTCTGAAAAATCTCTACTGGGGAGTTAAAACCTGGGAGACTTCTGCTGGAGAAATGAGGCTGAGAATCTTCAATCTGCTGGGAAATAAATCTGTGGGGAAATGCTCATTATTCTGGCTCCACCGGGGATAGAATTTTCAGGGTTTTTAGGCTCCACTGGGGATCCTGAAACTTGACTCTGATGGGAATTTTGAAATTCAGCTTAGCTGGGGAATCAAGATTTAGAAAGCAATGGCTCTGTCGAGGATCTTGAAGCTTAACCCCGCTGGGGAAATATATTCCAAATTTTAGCTTTGTCAAGGATCTGAATGATGTATCATGGGGGATTTTTTTTTAATGGCACAAAGATATCTTCCTACACCTTTAACCTATCAGTAATCATCTTTTTTCAATTTCGTTTTATTTGTAAGCAGTGATTATATTCAAATGCATATGCCTATTTAACAAAACATTGGACTTTTTCAAATAAAACATAAGTGTAAAAAAGAAAAGAAAGGCAAGCAAATTTCTGCACTTTGGAGTGTATTTCTATTAACTTTTGTGAGTATCTTTGTACAAAGGAGACAGACATCCTAGTAAGAGAATGTTGTCGTAAAAATTGGAAAATTTTATACAAAAGAAAGATGGCTATGTGTAACAATTCCATGGGATTCCCATTCTGCTATAGCCTTCACAACTCTGAATATCTTATCCATTTACTGCTTCGTCCGCCGATGGTTAGATTGATCAGAAGTTCGGAGCTTGTTGATGAAGAGATTGTTCTTTAAAGTGATCCGACGAGACACAGTCATACGCTTTAATTCCCTAACTTTTGCCTGAATCGCCCTTTTGGGTTTTCGATCCACCGGGAAACCCTTTTTTGCCCAAGTCGCCCTTTCGGATTTTCAACTTGCCGGGTGTACAGATTTTTTTGTTATATCCCTAATTTTTGCCTGAACCGCCCTTTCGGGTTTTCGATTCACCGGGATGCCCATTTTTGCCCAAGTCTCCCTTTTGGGTTTTCAACTTGTCGGGTTTTTTTTTTATGCGTAGTATCTTTTGACTATGTCTGCATTCGCAGGGTGTGGCAGATCATCGCTGTCCATGGTGGTCAAAATCATTGCCCCACCAGAAAAGATGCTCTTGATCACAAATGGTCCTTCGTAAGTAGGAGTCCATTTTCCCCTGGGATCACTTTGCGGTAAGATGATCCGCTTGATTACAAGATCTCCGACTTGATATACCTGACGCCTGACTTTCTTGTTGAAAGTCTTGATCATCCGTTTTTGATACGTCTGACCATGGCAAACAGCAGCAAGTCGCTTCTCGTCGATCAAATTAAGTTGATCAAGCCGGGTCTGAACCCAATCGTCTTCACTTAAACCAGCATCCTTCATAATCCTTAAGGAAGGAATCTGAACTTCCATGGGTAGGACAGCCTCTATGCCATACACCAAAGAAAATGGCGTTGCCCCTGTTGAAGTGCGTGCCGTGGTACGATATCCATGCAGAGCAAACGGTAACATCTCATGCCAATCTTTGTAGGTAACTGTCATTTTTTGAATGATCTTCTTGATATTTTTGTTCGCGGCTTCAACAACACCATTCATCTTCGGCCGATAGGGAGATGAATTGTGATGATAAATCTTGAACTGTTCGCATAGAACGGTGATCATAGTATTGTTCAGATTTGTACTGTTGTCTGTGATGATCCTGTCGGGGACACCATACCGACATATGAGGTTCTGCTTGATGAAACGGGCAACCACATTCTTTGTAACAGAGGCAAAGGAAGTTGCTTCGACCCACTTGGTAAAATAATCAATAGCGACCAAGATGAAGCGATGTCCATTGGACACCGTGGGCTTGATCTCTCCAATCATGTCAATGCCCCACATTGCGAATGGCCAAGGAGCTGTCAGAATGTTGAGAGGAACAGGAGGAATATGTACCTTGTCGGCGTAGACTTGGCATTTGTGGCAAGTACGGGAATGTTGGTGACAATCAGTTTCCATGGTAGACCAGTAGTAGCCTGCCCTTAGAATCTTCTTAGCCATCGTATGTCCGCTCAAATGGGTGCCAAATGTGCCACTGTGTATCTCGGTCATGATCAACTCTGCTTCAGCTTTGTCCACACAATGAAGTAAAACACAATCATGGCTGCATTTATAAAGGATGCCATTGCTTAGGAAGAACTTAGAAGCAAATCTCCTTAAGAACTTGTTGTCATTGACGGAAGCTCTTTCGGAGTATTCTCTAGTCTGGAGATACCTTTTGATTTCATGAAACCAGGGTTGTTCCATTACTTCTTCGGTATTAATCTCATGACAGTGCGTAGGTTCGTCCATTCGCTCGATGGTGATTTGGGGAGCCTCGTTATCCCAGTTGAGTTTGAACATGGAATACATTATAGCCAGAGCATCTGCTAGTTGATTCTCTTCTCGCGGGAAATGCTCGAAGGTAATCTTCTTGAAATGAGGCAACAAAGTCAGGACATGTTCTTTGTATGGGATAAGATTAGGATGTTTGGTGTCCCACTCTCCTTTGACTTGACTGATAACCAAAGCCGAGTCCCCAAATACGACCAAAGATTTGATTCCCAAGTCTATAACAGCCTTGAGACCAAAGATGCAAGCTTCATATTCGGCCATGTTGTTGGTACAGCTGATGCAAAATAGGGCAGTGAAGGGTGTATGGAAACCTTACAGAGAAATGAGTACCGCACTGATACCGTTGCCAAGTGCATTTGAAGCACCATCAAAGTACAGGGTCCATCGGGATCCTTGTTCAGGTTTGTCATACGGTTCGTTACCTTCGATGTTGTCCAAATTCATGATGTCCTCGTCAGGGAAGTCGAATCTCATAGATTGGTAATCTTCAACAGCTTGATGAGCTAGATGGTCAGCTAGCACACTCCCCTTTATAGCTTTTTGGGTCGTGTATTGTATGTCGTACTCAGTCAGGATCATCTGCCATCTAGCGATTCTTCCAGATAAAGCAGGCTTCTCGAAGATATACTTGATCGGATCCATTTTGGAAATCAACAAAGTGGTATGAGTCAACATATACTGCCTTAGCTGGCGAGCAGCCCATACCAAAGCGCAGCAAGTTTTCTCGAGCAGTGAGTAGCGAGTCTCACAATCGGTAAACTTTTTGCTAAGGTAATAAATAGCATGCTCTTTTCGACTAGACTCATCATGTTGGCCCAGCACGCACCCCATTGAGTTATCCAAAACAGTCAAATACATGATCAACGGCCTTCCTTCAACGGGTGGCATCAGAATAGGAGGTTCTAGCAAATACTCCTTGATCTTATCAAAAGCAACTTGACAATCATCGTTCCATTCAACTACCTGATCTTTTTTCAATAGCTTGAAGATTGGCTCACAGGTAGATGTTAGGTGAGAGATGAACCTTGCGATATAGTTCAAGCATCCCAAGAATCCTCTAACCTCCTTTTCAGTACGGGGGGCAGGCATTTCTTGTATAGCTTTTACTTTAGCTGGATCAACCTCAATACCTTTGTTGCTGAAAATAAATCCCAAAAGTTTACCAAACCTAACTCCAAAAGTGCACTTGCTTGGGTTCAGCCTGAGCTTATACTCTTTCAACCTGGCAAACAGCTTTTGCAGATGATCAAGGTGTTCTTCTTCTGTCTGCGATCGAGCTATCATGTCTTCTACGTAAACTTCGATCTCATGATGTATCATATCATGAAACAAAGCTACCATGGCGCGTTGATAAGTTGCCCTTGCGTTCTTCAGTCCGAACGGCATCACCTTGTAGCAGAAGGTACCCCATTGCGTGACAAAGGTAGTTTTCTCCATGTCCTCGGGGGCCATTTTGATCTGGTTGTATCCCGAGAATCCATCCATGAATGAGAATACCTTGTGTTGAGCTGTGTTGTCAACCAAGATGTCGATATGCGGCAACGTAAAATCGTCTTTAGGGCTAGCCCTGTTCAAATCCCGATAGTCCATGCACATTCTGACTTTGCCGTCTTTCTTAGGCACGGGCACGATGTTAGCAACCCATTGTGGATAGGAGGTAACAGCCAGAAAGCCGGCGTTGAATTGCTTCATTACTTCAGCCTTAATCTTCTCAGACATGTTAGGCCTTATTCGACGAACCTTTTGCTTGATCGGTGGACAATCTTCTCTGGTAGGGAGACGGTGAACCACGATATCTGTGTCTAACCCTGGCATGTCTTCATAAGACCAGGCAAAGATTTCAACATATTCGTTTAACAACTGTATTAAGCGTTCCTTGACACTCGGTTCCAGGTTAGCACCCACTTTTACTTCCTTCCTGTCTTCCTCTGTCCCCAAGTTGATGGTTTCTAGCAACTCTTCATGAGGCAGAATGGCCCTCTCTTCTTGTTGTAGAAGTCTGGCTAACTCTCCCGGCACTTCACAATCTTCGTCGACTTCATACTCAGCTTGATTAACCAAATCTTCAGAGTTATCGAAAGTTAAAGTAGAATAGTCACCCATGGAATCCGGAGTGGATGGGTACCTGCATTTGTGAGTGTGGGTGTGTGTAAGGGATAGCCATCCTTAAACAAACAAAAATGCAAAAAGGAAAGAAAATGAACACAGCAGTTTATAGATGAAAAACAGTCCAATGATTCATTAAAACATGGCATATGATTATGAAGAAAATCAAGCCCTTACAAATGGACCTACATGCCCCGGGCAAGGCATGAGGTGAAAGTAGTGTGCGGATTGTTTTAGTTATTACAGACCATAAAAATGGGAAATTGTTCAAAGATAAAATTACTGGTTGATAAATGTGATAGGAACAAAATCCTTTGCTTCCCAATTTCTCAAACCCCCTTCGATAGTCGGAAAAATCCAATCTTCAAATTGGCTCTCCTTAGCTTCATCTTCTACAACATTGATTCCATGGTGAGAAATCTTGACGGGCGATCTTCCAATCTTAGAGCGACGCATTGCCTTCTGTCCTACAGCAGTAAACCCTAAACCAAATTTGTCCGTC
Organism: Vicia faba; assembly: GCA_948472305.1. Taxonomy (NCBI): domain Eukaryota; kingdom Viridiplantae; phylum Streptophyta; class Magnoliopsida; order Fabales; family Fabaceae; genus Vicia; species Vicia faba. Next base: position 264,175,960 of record OX451737.1, on the reverse strand, counting down.
TTATGGGGAAAGTCAGGAAATTGTCCCCATACTGTGCTCTTCCCCTCCTTAATCACAGCCTCCGCGTCCTTGAGAGATGCCATCCTAGATGCATGCTTTGGAACGATAGGCGCCTCAACCATTGTCTTCGCAACTGCTACCTCGGGAGAAACTTCCTCAAAATGTTGAAAAGGCGTTTCGATGAACTCGCCATCTAACTCCACATATCGAAAGGAATTGAGATGACTGATCATGTACTCTTTCTCGCCGTGCACAGTTATGATTTTACCCTAAACATGATATTTTAGCATCTGATGCAAAGAGGAGGTAACTGCCCCGGCATAATGAATCCACGGTCTTCCTAGCAAACATGAGTATGACGGACGGATGTCCATTACGTAGAAGGTGGAGTTGAACACTTTGGTGCCTACCTTGATAGGAAAATCAACCTCTCCATGAACCATTCTTTTGGAACCATCTAAAGCCCTAACGACGATGTTACTAGGTTTGAGGGTCAAACCCTCGCAATCCAAACGGTCTAAGGACTTATTTGGCAACACATTCAGGGAAGAACCAGTATCAACCAAGACATGGGCGAGAGTGGTTCCTCGACATTCAACTGAAACGTGTAGCGCGTCATTGTGCTTCCTTCCTTTGGGAGTTAAGTCAGCATCGGAAAAGCCAAGGCCATTGTCAGCAGTAAGACTGGCCACACAATCCTGAAATTGGTCAGCCGAAGTCTCTTGGGGTACATGTGTCGTCTTCAAGAATTTAATCAGGGCCTTAGCATGGGCCTCTGAACAGAGCAGGAGAGCTAACATTAAAATTTTAGAAGGGGTCTGCCCCAGTTGTTCTACAACGTCGTAGTCACTTTTTCTGATTATTTTCAGGATTTCATCCATTTCTTTCTGAGTGGTTTCGGGGATAACCACAGCATGAGCCTTCGTCCTGACAGACATTTCCAGTATCCCCTTACCTTTGTTGGTATTATCAGCAGATGGTCTTTCTTCAGGAGTATCCACTTCTTCAATCACTGGGCCTTGCACAGAGGGTCCAGCAGGTGCAGAAGCTTTTAAGGGTCCGAAAACTGCTCGGGGGGGAGCAATCTCCGGAGAAAAGATCCGGCCACTGCGGGTTATCTTGCTTGTACCCGCGATGTTCCCTATATCAGGGTCTTCTTCAGAAATATCTTGGACTGTTTCAATTTGTTTGATGTCGTGGTAGAAGATTTCTCCCCCATAGTTCCACGGTATCATTTTGCTTGATTGGTACGGGACAGGTCCCGGCATGGTGATCTTTAAAGGTACACATTCATAGTTGGATGTAATCCTGACAGGCCTTTTGCAAGCCTTGGGAGGATTGTCGGAAATGGTTATGATAGAAATATCATTGGTTAAAGTATCACAAGTATCAGGAGTAATCGGATTGAAAGTGTTAACAGGGGTTTTCTGGAAAAGTATCTCTTGAGTATACATCAGGCGTTGGACACCCGACTTCAACATTGGATAATCACCTTGAATGTTAAAACAAAAATAACAGTCTTTACCACAACCAGGAAAGATCCCGGCCCTCAACAAATTTTCTTTAATCACAAGCAATGGAGTCAACAGATTGGCAACATCAGTAACATGGAGGTTTTCCAAAATGGCATGCACATTGTAGCCGTGCCTGGGCAACGAAGCAGATATAACATTGGGCTTCTCAGGAGCATCAAATTCAACTTCTTTGGCATCAATTAAGTCCTGAATTTTGTTCTTAAGTGCCCAACAATTATTGGTATCGTGCCCAGCACTGTCGAAATGGTAAGCACACTTGGCGTTGGAGTGATAGTATGGAGAGGAAGTGTTAGGGTTTTTTGGCGCCTCCTTCAAGCTAGTCAGATTCAGCTTCAACAAATGGGGAAGAACCTGAGCGGGCATCATGTTGATGCGGGTGAACTGCCGTTGTGGCCGTTCTACCCATTGTTGATTAGGTCTCGACTGATTGTTACGAGGTTGATCATTTGACGAATTTTGAATCATCATGGCCCCTACAGTCGGCCGACGCTCAGTTCTTCCCAATCCCTTTTTAGAATACACAGCAGATGCTTCTTTCTTGGCTGGAAAAGGTTTTTTAACAACTGTGGATGCGGAGGCATCCTTTTGAATCTTTCCACTTTTAATACCGGCCTCCACCCTTTCGCCGGTCAAAATCAGTTCAGTAAATCCCGCAGAAGAGCTCCCGATTAGATGGTTGAAGAAGGGGCCAGACAGGGTCCCCAGAAACATGTCAACTAATTCCCTATCTGATAGCGGTGGCTGCACCCTTCCAGCCAGGTCGCGCCACTTCTGGGCGTACTCCTTAAACCCTTCATGTGAAGCCATCCCCATACTTTGTAACTGAGTACGAGTGGGCGCCAAATCAGCATTGTACTGATACTGACGATAGAAAGAAGCTGCCAAGTCTCCCCAATTGTGAACCTCTGATCTCTCGAGCTGATAAAACCAATCTAACTGAGTGCCAGACAAGATGTCTTGGAAAAAGTGTACCCAGAGGTCTTTATCGGATGAATGAGGTTGGATCTTTTAATATACGATCTCAAGTGCATCTTAGGGCAAGACAGACCGTCGTACTTGGAAAATGTTGGCACCTTGAACTTGGGAGGGATTACAATCCCAGCTACTAACCCCAGTTCCTGAAAATCCAATTCGGACACCCTCTGCAACTCCATAGCTGCCAATCTGTCTTCAAGGTTCTTATACGTGTTATCCGCTGGTGGATACTGTTGTTCTGAATAGTCTTCGTCTTCTTCCTCTTCCTCCTCTTCTACCTCAGACTCAGAAGGTAAAATAACTCCTTTCCCCTTGCCAATCCCTTCGTCAGACGTTGAAGGGAACTCAAGAGTCCTTCTAGCATCACTCTCAAACCTTCTTCCGAAAGTGGCTACCCCCGGTCTCTTTTTCTTTTTCTTCTCTTTATTATTTTCTAGAAGAACTTTGAGATCCTCTTGACCCTTTGCCAAGGTCATGAGGAGTTGCTGAAACTGTGAATTTTGTGCCTGTAGATCCTTCACTGTTTGCTCCAAATCCATCTTGCTGAAATAAACAGCAGAAAGATAAGGAAACCCGGCTTGAAGACCTGTTTATGCATATGATGAATGGTATGTTATTCATGTAATGCATTCAAGGGTTCAAAAATTCAAATTTGTTGCAAACAAAAAGGAACGCACGTCATATTAAAAGAAATTGTTAGTACATAAGTGCCCCATGGGCAAAATATTACAAAATTCTTAATGTAAAAAGACATTGCGCATCCTCTTTGGTGCGATGTAGGTGTTGAGAGTTTCCTCCTCGTGAAGTCGGCGGGTGAGCTCTAAAACCTTCTTCTCACTGGCATAGAAGTTGGCTTCAAAAGTATCCCGTTCTTCTTTGAGTTGGATCCAACTCTTTTGCATTTCTTCCCATGATGTTGGCATGTCAGGATGTAGGATGGTGTATGGAACCTCTCCTTCCCTAACAGGCTCTTTGATCAAGGGGAGAATGTGAGGATATGGCATCATAAGATTCTGGGAGCGGGTTCGTACCCACTTGAGGTAAGGCTCAAGCGGGATGGAATTCTTGTGCCCCAGTGTCTTACTATCCACCTTGTTAGGCATCCTCCAAGCTCTGATGAACCTTTGTCGAAGTCCTTGCGCATCATTGTTGAAGTCAAAAACTAGGTCAGGAATCAGCATGTCATGAGGGCCATCCCTCCGAGCATATCCAAATTGTCTCAAAGCTAGACAGGGGTTGTAGGTAATGCCTCCCCTAACGCCAAGTAATGGGACATTAGGGAATTCTCCACAATGATCAATGATGATGACATTTTCTATGGACCGAGAACACCAATGTACATCAGAATGTGTGAGGGTCATCAATCGTTGTGACCACCTTAAAACCTGCTCATTCTTCAAAACTGCTTGTGGAAGGTGAGAAATAAACCACCTTTCAAGGAGAGGAGTACAACACATGAGAACACCTCTTTTCCTCATTGTTCGTGTGTAAAATGAGTGTAGGATGTCCCCAAGAAATGTAGGTATGGGATTCTTGGACATGAAAATCTTGACAGCATTCACATCTATAAGTTGGTCAGGATTTGGGAACAAGACCAACCCATAGATAAGGAGTGCCACAATCTCTTCAAAGGCTTGTAGATCAAGAGAATTCCAGCATTCTTGTGCCTTCTCAAACAAAAACTTTGCCAAGAATCCCTTGACACCACTTCTGGTTTCCCAATGCCCCTTGATGTCAGATGGTTGCAAGTGTAATGCTTGAGCAACATCTTCAGGTTTTGGTTCTTTTTCCGTATCGTTGTAGGGTAGTTGATTAAGAATAGGAATTCTCAGGAGTTGAGAAAATTCCTCTAAAGTAGGCACCAATTGGTAATCAGGGAATGTGAAACAGTGGTGTAGGGGGTCAAAGAAATGGAAGAGAACGTTCACCATGTCTTCTTCAATGCTGGTGTTGACTAAGTTGAGGAGTCTACCATGTCTTTCACTGAAGACAGATTTCTCTAGAATCCTGGAAGTAAGCTCCTTTAGTTGAGGAGGGATCCTCACAAGGTTGACTTGAATTGTTTTCCTGCGAAGAGATTCCATGACCTACAAAACAAGAACAAAGATGAAGATCCAAACCCTTGAAATGGTTAGTGGATGCATATGATGCTTTATGATGTTCATGATGTATGCACAAGCACATGTACAAGCAAGTCACACAAAACCCTAGTTTCAGGCTTGCATGAGGTTTCATAGGTAAGTACCCTCTTGAGTTTAGTTGGCTCAAAACCTGTCCTATAAATAGTAACCGGGTTCTAAGGAGCTCAATATCATTGGATTGTTTTCTATGTTCATTGTTTTGGTTTAGCCACTTAACTAGCGACCAAAATATTCCAAGAAAACAACCCTCAATGCGTGTAGTATCGAGTATCTACCAACTTCAGACTGCACCAAAGCCGGTCATCTCACTACCGCTAATAAAAGGCCAAGATGGTCAAGTAAGGTTCTAGTTCATTAGTGCTTAATGACATCACTCAGCGGCCCCGTATTCTCTTTGATTGACTCAAAGGCTACCGGTACTCACAAATATGTCGCACTAATATAGCTATTGCTTCAACCGTGTCGGTATACCCCGCACAGTTTCCACAATGTATTGCTATCTATGAATGTTTCCCAAATCCGGGTGGAGGATTTCAAGCCCAAACAAGAGAACCAAAATGTAAAGCAATCAAAGCAAACAAAAATCATGCAAAGGGTGATCTAAGCCCTAAGGTTACTCCATTTTTAAAAGAATTTCCCCAGCAGAGTCGCCAGTTCTGTGATACAGTGGGAGAACTGACTTGGGATTTTGCGTTTGTGTTTGCAAATGTTTCGGTTTAGCAAGAGTCGCCACCGAATTTTTATTTTATCCTAAGGAAAGGTCAAAAAGCACAGGAAAGACCTTTGAGATGTTTTCTTGGGTTCGGGGAGTAGATTATAGAAAGGGAAGGTATTAGCACCCTTTATATCTGTGATACGGTGGGAGAACTGACTGTGTTTTTTGCGTTCGTATTCGCACTTGTGCGGTTGAGCAAGAGTCGCCACCGACTTTTTATTTTATCCTAAAGGAAAGGTTAAAAAAAGCACAGCAAAAACCTTTTGAGATGTTTCGTGGGTTCGGGGGGTAGATTATGAAAAGGGAAGGTATTAGCACCCTTTTCATCCATGGTTATCCATGGGCTCTTAGTTACTTGGTTTTTAGATCACTTGCCTTGATTTTCGATTGCTTGAAAATGGTGTGTGTGTGTGTGTGTTTTTGAATTTTTTTTTGAAGAGATGCCTTGTCTTAGGCGACCAATGTATTTGACTCGTGTTTGAGTGTTTTACAAAAGTGTGGATCTTTTCGAAAAGATGTTTCAAATGTTTTTGAGAGTTTGTTTGAAAGTGTTGTGGATTGTGGTTTTTGAAAAGAAGGCAAGTGTTTTCGCAAGTTGATCTCAAGTAACTAAGAGTTTAATCTACCCTATTGTACTCAAAGGTTTTCTCTATGTTTTCAACCCTTTTTAACAATTTTGTTCCACCATTGAAATTGGTGGACAATCTTGCGTTTAGGAAGTTTATTCGGGACAGGCGCGGGTCATCGTATGGACCACGAATGCAATGGTGCCAAGTGTCTTTGGCAATTGGCTTTGAAGGGACTATGATCATTCCATTTAGGCAATATTCGAAAGCATCATCGAGGGACTTATGATCATTTGAATTTGTTTTGCCAAAGATACTCGACGTGCAAGCATGGCCCATTTTGGAAGGCAACATGTGGGATTACCCTAGAGGGTGCAAGTGTGATTGTGTATTGATTTCATGTATTTGTCTTGTATTAGGTTATCTAGCGTTTGATTTTATGTACATGCAAACCCTATGTCTAACCATGGTATAATTGGAAAACTGTAAATTGCGGAAATGTAAAGTCTACGCTATTACAAAATAAGTATCCGGGAGTGGGGGTACATGTGTATGAATGGGGATGAGACTTATAGTATCCAATAAGTTACAACCAAATCGAATTTGCGATCAAATGTAAATGAAGAATATACAAATATAAGGTAAACAAATGTGTATAGGGGCAATGTGAATGTTTTGTGTATTTGTATTGTGTGAGTATATAATTATTTACAGGTGCGACAGTATGAATTTAAGAAAGTATTGTTAGGTATTTGCTTTGACCTAAAGAAAAATTAAATGTCTATTTAATTTTAATTAATAATCTTGTATTTCTTTAATATGTATAAAAAAGAAATGTTTTAATTGAAAGTTTTAAGTTCTAATTTAATCATATTATGTATAAAAATGATGTTTTAAGAAAAGAAAATATTTCTAAGTTTTAATTATGTATACAAAAAGTATTTTTCATTTGTTATGTACAAAAATATTTTAATTAAAAGAAAGGGAAAATTTATTTTCAATTTTAATTATATGATGTAGAAAAATGTATCTTAATTAAATGTTTAAGAAAAAATGTATTTTCAATTAATGTATTAAACAAAGGTATTAGTAATAAAAATTATTGTAAAGAAAAAAGAGTGTTTATTTAAGTTTATTAAAGAGAGAATAAAAAGAGAATTAGGTTAGGCAAAGGAACAAAAAAGAAAGCAGATGCGTTGGGCTTTGTATTCAGAATGGGCAAGGCCCACGTTTGGACTCAGAAAGTTTTAGGGTTTGCTTGTGTTTTCATTTGGAGACAAGGCTTTAGGGTTTGTGAGCAGCGCGTCGTTCGTGTGTCCGTTCATCGTTCTTCTTCATCTTCCTGAGCGATACCCTCCACCACAGAGCCACCAGCATCATGATGCCTTCTTCCCTCTAACGACAGTATTAGGGCACTCGATCTAAGGTATCATTCGCTTTCTTATTTTGTTGGGGTTTCTTTTAGTTCTTGCATGCTTGCGATTTTCTGTTTATTTGATTAAGTTTTTTGACTTGGTTTATGTAACGAGGATGAAGAGGGAGATGTTTTACCTTGACTGAGAAGAGGGAGAAAATGGAGGTGCTTAGGAGGCTCGATGGTGGAGGAAGATTTGCGCGATGAGGGCTTTATCTGGTATCTTGTATATTTCTTTAAGCTTTATGATGTTGATGGCTGAAAGCTCTGGTTTGCGTATTCTTTCTTCTTCTTCTTCTCTTGCTATGACTTCGTATGCTTATGTGGTTGCCTCTTGATTGTTGAGCTTGGTAGTTTTACGCCCAATGATGTGTTTACTGATGCTTGCCTGTGTATCTTCTTTGCCTTCTTGTGTTGCCTATTGCTTTTCCTCTTCTTCTGACTCGTGTTGCCTTGGGCTTGCCTTTGAAACTGTTGAGCTTCTTTCCTATGATGAAGCCCTCTTCTGAGGCCTTTGAATTGCCTTGAATGCTTCTTCTATCTCAGTTGCTTTGATTGCTTATTGTTTTTGGAATGTATTTTGTTTCTTGCCCAATGAAGAGCCTAGGGTTCTGAGGGCTTAGAGTTGGTTAGGCTGGATATTTTAGCTTGATAGTTTATGTGAACACCGGGTATACAGGTTGGTTGGTTCTGCTTTAATGCTTGACAGGCTTGTATGGTTTGAGTTTAGGTCATGTTTAATTTTTGACAGGTTTGTATGGTTTGAGTTTGGGGATTAGGCAGGTTTTGGGTGTTCTTGGGTTTTTGTTTCCAAGGCTTCAGGCAGGGTCATGGATGTTCTGGTTTAGGCCATTAGCATTTGGTTTAGGCTATTAGCATTTGGTTTCAGGTTTTGCATATGCAGGTTTTTTTTCTGCTTCAGCAGGTTTGGCTTCAGCTGGTTTATTATGCTTCAAGTTTTAGGCCTAGCAGGTTATTGGTTTTGGATGTTATGGACTTGGATTGAGCTTCAGGTTGTGTGTTTGGAGGTTCTGCTGGTTTTTAGCAAATGGAAGGTTTTGTATCTTTGCTTGTCTCTTTAGACAGGATGAGGCTTAACCGTTTTTTATCCTCTCTCTTTGGTTCTGTGTTCAGTTATTTTTGTATATTTTCTTATGCCCTCTTGCGTAAAGCCTGAACCCTGCTTACTTATCTTATTTCTTCTCTCTCAGTACAGCTAAAAAATGTTAAAATATGTTTGTGCTGTACCTTTTTCTGAAGGGGCCACCCTTGTTGGGAAATGATGAAAGAAAGTTTGGCTTGCATAAAAGATTTCCTCTGCATATTTTATCTCTTCTTTGACAGCTTTGAGTAGACTCTTTGGCATTTTTGACAGCAAGTTGTACTTCTTTATCTTCTTTGATATCTTTGTGCAGTAATTTGTACCTTTTGGCATTTGACAGCAAGTTGCAATTTGGATTTTCAGTTTGGTTTGAACTTGCTTCTGAACTATGCAGTTTGACATTTTGAACTTATGCATTTTTGACACTTTGCATTTTTTCTCAACTTTGCATAAAATTCTTCCCTCTTTGTGAACCGGGAGAAATCCCGTGATTTGCAGAGAGGGTTAACTGATCCCAATCAGTGGCCCTTAATGATGAATTTCTTTTATCTGTCTTTATTTATTTAACTTAACTGTTATTTGACTTTTCTCTTTTCTTTTGCAGATGAAAAATGGAGCACCGGAGCGAGGGATAGCGGATGAAGATTTGAAGATTAGAAAAATAATTAGGATAATCTTTTATTTAGCTTTAAATAAATGTAATATTATTTTTGTCAACATTTTGTAAACAAAAACAATTATACAAATGACTTAAAGATAAATAAATAAAAAAGCCTTTTCATTTAATTAATTCTTCTCTTCTTTAATTGTTTGTTTATTATTTATAGTTCTTTAAATTAAAATAAGTTGAAAATAAATTCCAACTCATTTAATCTTTAGAATAATAAATAATTAACTAAACACTATTTCAGTACTGATCCATTAATTAAACTTGACGTTTCCAATGTCCAAAGCGAAATAACAGTTAAGCACAACAATTGATCAGACGCAGTCCTTTCTTACTGATTTCTTACCAAGCACTGTAAATCCAAACTGCATATTTCTTTTGACTGGCTCAAACAAACCAACGTGAATTCAAACCAACTGTCTCTTTTACTGATTAAATCAAAACAATGCGAATTCAAACCGAATCTCGGAATAACTTGCAAAGTGCTGTGGAATTTAAATCCTTCTGAGAATATGCCCACAAAAAACCTTAATTCCTGATTAAATGCCAAAGAACGTTCACCTGATCAAAATTGAGTCAAAATCAACCAAAACCCTAAGCCAACTGTGTGAAACAATCCAGAGCCCTGAAAATCAGTAAAACCCTAATTTTTGTTTGACTGACGAGAAAAGTCCGTTTGTCCGATTCTTGAGCCAATATGAAAGATCAGGAAATGCCGGAAGCTGCGATCTTTTGTGGAAAAATGCAAGGGCAAATTTTGGGGTACAACAGTTGCCCCTGTTCAATCTTCTTGGACCTGAAGAGTTAGATTGGCAAGTTTGCCTTTCGCGACTTGAAGGTAAAAGAAGATTGGACACTAAAGTACCCAGAAAATTTGCACTCGTTGATTTGATGGTATAGGTGAATGGGCTTAAAGATGCCATTTGGTGATGGGCTTAAAGATGCCATCGGGTGCGATAGAATCTTTTCGGGGAATGGGCTTAGAGATGCCATCTGATAATGGGCTTAAAGATGCCATCTGGTGACTGCTGGTAGGAGGATGGGCTTATAGATGCCATCTGGTGACTGCTGGTAGGAGGATGGGCTTATAGATGCCATCTGGTTATGTTGAACTGTATGTCAAATGGTGAGTGGACAAGTATCAGAAAGGCATCCATGTTTTGGAACATTTCTGAATCGGGGGTCTGAATGGGAAATAGATTGACATCCATGTCTGGAGAATCTGTAAACTATTTTCAGGAGTTGAGATTGAATAAGCAATAGAGCAGCATCCGTTGTTGGGAAGCGTCCGTAAACTGTTTTCAAAAGTTGAGTCTGAACAAGTTGGTAGATTAGCATCCGTTGTTGGGAAGAATCCGTAAACTGTTTTCAGAAGTCTTGAGAAGAATCTGAACAAGTGATAGGTTAACATCCGTTACTTGGAGAACCCGTGAACTGTTTTCAGAAATCTTGAAGTTGAATAAGCAATAGAGCAGCATCCGTTGTTGGGACGCGTCCGTAAACTGTTTTCAAAAGTTGCGTCTGAACAAGTTGGTAGATTAACATCCGTTGTTGGGAAGAATCCGTAAACTGTTTTCAGACGTCTTGAAGAGGAACCGGTGTAGGGTTTCCTGATGATGAGCTCGTGTAAAGCTGCATTTGGATGAATCTGGAATAAGTATCAGAATGTCGCCGTGTCCGGGTCACATCTGAGTAAACTTGGAAGATGATCTTTGTCTGCCGACTGATCTTACCTGAAAAGGTAAAGGGTTAGTTGTATGCAATGTCATGATGTATGATGCAATGTATGTGACATCAATGTTTATGATATGAATGTGATGAATGCACATGTAAGCTGATGAGCTATCTTGCTGAGGATAAATGAATCCGAGATGGCTGAAGATAAAAGTATCTTGATTGCTGCCGGGGAAAATAAATCCTTGGCTGCTGCTGTGGAGGGCAAGAGTCTTCAATTGTTGAAAATGAGAGGTCTTGGGACCACTGTTGGGAGAATCAGAAGCTTGGGTTGTATGCCAAACTACTGGGGTCTTCCTGTTTTGAGGAGATCTGTGTAGGATATTCTGACGATGAGTCCGTGTAAAACTGCATCGGGTTTTTGAACACTTTTGACATTCGAATGCCCCAAGTGGTGATGTAGATAAATTCCTGGCTTGTTACAGGTGTTGGTCTATAATCGGTCGTTCACAGATGTTTTCCTGGCTTGTTACAGATGTTGATCTGGAATTCTTCAGACGTGCCCTGGCTGGATACAGGAATCGAGTCTGGAAATGTGGTAGTTGATAGATATGCCCTGGCTGGATACAAGAATCGAATCTTCGAACTCTTCAGACGTGCCCTGGCTAGATACAGGAATCGAGTCTGGAAATGTGGTCAACAGATATGCCCTGGCTGGATACAGGAATCGAATCTGGAATTGTGATAGTTGATAGATATGCCCTGGCTGGATACAGGAATCGAATCTTCAAACTCTTTAGACGTGCCCTAGCTGGATACAGGAATCGAGTATGGAAATGTGGTCAACAGATATGCCCTGGCTGGATACAGGAATCGAATCTGGAATTGCGATAGTTGATAGACATGCCCTGGCTGGATACAGGAATCGAATCTTCAAACTCTTCAGACGTGCCCTGGCTAGATACAGGAATCGAGTCTGGAAATGTGGTCAACAGATATGCCCTGGCTGGATACAGGAGTCGAATCTGGAAATGTTGTAGTTGATAGACATGCCCTGGCTGGATACAGGAATCGAATCTTCGAACTCTTCAGACGTGCCCTGGCTAGATACAGGAATCGAGTCTGGAAATGTGGTCAACAGATATGCCCTAGCTGGATACAGGAGTCGAATCTGGAATTGTGACAGTTGATAGATATGCCCTGGCTAGATACAGGAATCGAATCTTCAAACTCTTCAGACGTGCCCTGGCTGGATACAGGAATCGAGTCTGGAAGTGTTGTAGTTGATTTGTTGAACACTTTTGACATTCGAATGCCCCAAGTGGTGGTGAAGGAATCTTGAATCAGATTACTCTACATATTGAGAGATTTCTTGAAATCTTGACTGGACTGCCCCAGGTTAACTGAACTTTGAAAGATCTGTTGGACCTTGACTGGACTGCCCCAGGTTAATTGAATTTTGAAAGATCTGTTGGACCCTGACTGGACTGCCCCAGGTTAATTGAATTGTGACATGTCATGCCCCTTGTTGACGGGAGATTCGTAGTGGAAGTGTTATCCTCTTGAAGTGATTTTTACTTACTGAGAGAATTTTCGTTCCTCCGAACATTCACTGTATGAATTTCTTTGCTGTCAAACAAAAAGCCAAATGCAGACAGTGATATTCAAATAATGCAAAGTTTATGTTTGTCTCGAAGTTTTGCAAAATGCGTTTTTAGCAGAAAACTTTTCATAAGACAAGTCAACACAAGATTTAGAGCAAAGCCCTATAGGAGTCAGGATACCTTTTGTAACAGTATGCTTTCGAACTAACCCATGCTTCAATTAGGACTTTTGAAGGGTTGTAACGTGGCCTGGTTCACGGTTTAAGAAACAAAGGATAAAGGCTCAAAGTATATTTGTACCCACCCGCTCTTCGTGATGTCCTTCATACCTAAGCTCAGTTAATTGTGCGTCACACTCTGTTTTGAGCTTTGAACGACTTTTGGGCGATGGTTCACCAGTTGAATTTGGGGGAGACAGTCATCATCTCCTTTTTTCTTTTTCAACCTTTTTCATGTTGTTGAGGATTTTTGTAATGACCTCACTATTTTGATTTTGATTTGTTATCCCTAACTTTTGCCTGACTGTTCCCATTTTCGAGATTACTGTCAGCGGGATGCCCCGGCTTTCTTAAGCCTCCTTTATAGGTTTCAGCTCAGCGGGCTTTTCTCTTTTGAGAGATTGACTGTCTATGTGATAGGGAACCACCCTTGTCTTTTGATTCCAAAGGAATGCTTTCTCTTTTTGACATCGTTCATTGTATTATGAACTTGAGAGTTTGCGACTTCAATGCGCATCTTCTTTTAAATTAACTGAGAGACTACCCTGCCCCAGGTTTATATCAAAGGTTTTGATTGTTTAGAACAGAAAACTCCTACTTATTTGGCTCGAAGGGGTTGACTAGGGATTAACTTCCTTATAACTACAGTGTTTGGGAATTGAAAGAAATGCCTGTACATCATCAGCAAGGTCTGTTCAAAAGCATACTGTATAAGATCATGGTATTGTTTCGTCATCCTCCCTCTAAAGGCTTACAGCTTTTTATCAAGAGTCAAATATCATAAAGAAAAGCATAAGAGTAGTGAAACGAATGGATGAATTCAAGACAAACATATGCAATGCATTAATGAAAACAGAGTTTAACATCAATAGATAATTGTTTGACAGCCAATGAAATTACAACTTTGAAAATTCAAAAAGAAGCAAAAGTCTTTCAGCTTGAGCTTCGTCACTTCAAGTGGAGAACCCTTTAACAGAAGATCTTCATCTCACCGTCTGGCATGAATTCCAGCACCCCAATGTCGATCAGATCTTGAATCTTGTTCTTCAAGGCCCAACAGTCGTTGGTGTCGTGTCCCGGGCTGTAGGAATGGTAAACACAAAATGCATTGGGATGATAGTGAGGAGAGGAGATATTGGGCTTCTGAGGAGGGTCCTTTAAGGTAAGCAAGTTGACCTCCATCAGGCGCTTCAGTATGAAGAATGATGGTATTTCAGTCTCCGTAAACTGTCTTCCCGACGTCTCTTGTTTACGCCGATTACCCCGTTGACGCTGGCGAGTTTGTTGATGGGTTTGTGACCCTGAAGCAAGCAAAGGAGATTTCCCCTTGTCTTCTTGAATGGATGGAGGATGAGCGGTGACTTGCTCTTCAACCTCAGATGTTTGCCCCAGTTGGTTGTTTGGAAGCAGTTGGCGGACAAGAACTCTGAGTTCCTCTTGTCTTTGAGATAGGTTTTGGATGAGAGCCATCTGGCCCACCAACTGTCCCATCATTTGGGTCCTCAAGGTTGTCAGATCAAACTGTAGCTCCGCAAGCTGGTCACCCCTGGCATTGTTTGAATTCTCCAAGCCCTTTGTGAGGAGAGCTTTAATTTCTTCTTGCCCCAGAGACAAGTTCAGGAACATTTCCTGCAGCTGAGCAGTCTGGTCTTGGATGTCTTTGACAGACCTTTCTAGAGCCATCTCTTGCTGAAATAAACAGCAGGAGAGTAAGGAAACCTGAAAAAGGAAAGATCGTCAAGATGCAATGCATGATATGTGGAGGCATGCTTTCAAGGATCTCTTGGGGTAAACACAAGAAAATGTTAGAGGTTGAACTTTGCTCTTGGATTGGAGAACTTCGCACCGGCGGATGTCTTTCCACTAGAATCAAGCTCACCATGTCGAGTGGGTCATAGCCACTGATTCAAGTTGTTGTACTTGATCTTTGATTGGAGAACTTTGTATTGGTGGATGTCTTTCCACGAGAATCAAGCTCACCATGTCGAGTGGGTCATAGCCACTGATTCAAGTTGTTGCACTTGATCTTCGATTGGAGAGCTTTGTATCGGTGGATATCCTTCCACGAGAATCAAGCTCACCATGTCGAGTGGGTCATAGCCACTGATTCAAGTTGTTGTAGTTGAACTTTGATTGGTATTGGTTAGAGGAGAAACCTCTTGCCCCTTGGTAGACGTCTGGTTCAACGTAACCCTGCATCAAAAGAACCCTCGAGATCCTTGAAATGGTTATTGAAAATGCTATGGTATGATGTCATGATGTTATGTACATGTATGCACAAGCAAGTGAGTGTATATACAGGCAAACATATTCACACAAAGCAAACAAGTCCTTAGGTTTAGGCTTGCATGGGGTTCAGGTACTACCCTCTTTTAGTTCGTTGGTTAAAACCTGTCCTATCAAAAGTAACCGGGTTCTAGAGGATCTCAAATCATTGGCTACCCTCGATCGGTCATAACTCCAACATCGCTATCTTTTCTTGCGGCCGGAACCATCGCGAGAGTTTAGCCTCAATGAGTGTAGCATACTGCTACTGTTCTAATGGCCAAGTTGGGTCAATTTAGGGTTCTAAGGTCGGTTGGTGCTTAATGACTCCTTGGAAGACCCATATTCTCCCTGTTTCAACACGAGGGATATCGGTACAGACCAAGGCGCCACACCAATGTAGCCACTGCTTCACCCATGTCGGTATACGCCGGACAGGTCCCTCACAGATTATGCTACCTAAAAGGGTATTCCCCAGATCCGGGTTAGGATCTATGAAACTCCGATGCAAAGCCCACAAATATAAAAGCAAACAAGGCAAACAATTGAAAACAAAGGTGATCTAAACCCTAAGGTAACCCCACTTTAAAGAGAACTCCCCAGTAGAGTCGCCAGTTCTGTGATACGGTGGGAGAACTGACTGTGTTTTTTGCGTTCGTATTCGCACTTGTGCGGTTGAGCAAGAGTCGCCACCGACTTTTTATTTTATCCTAAAGGAAAGGTTAAAAAAAGCACAGCAAAAACCTTTTGAGATGTTTCGTGGGTTCGGGGGGTAGATTATGAAAAGGGAAGGTATTAGCACCCTTTTCATCCATGGTTATCCATGGGCTCTTAGTTACTTGGTTTTTAGATCACTTGCCTTGATTTTCGATTGCTTGAAAATGGTGTGTGTGTGTGTGTGTTTTTGAAAATGTTTTTGAAGAGATGCCTTGTCTTAGGCGACCAATGTATTTGACTCGTGTTTGAGTGTTTTACAAAAGTGTGGATCTTTTCGAAAAGATGTTTCAAATGTTTTTGAGAGTTTGTTTGAAAGTGTTGTGGATTGTGGTTTTTGAAAAGAAGGCAAGTGTTTTCGCAAGTTGATCTCAAGTAACTAAGATTTTAATCTACCCTATTGTACTCAAAGGTTTTCTCTATGTTTTCAACCCTTTTTAACAATTTTGTTCCACCATTGAAATTGTTGGACAATCTTGCGTTTAGGAAGTTTATTCGGGACGGGCACGGGTCATCGTATGGACCACGAATGCAATGGTGCCAAGTGTCTTTGGCAATTGGCTTTGAAGGGACTATGATCATTCCATTTAGGCAATATTCGAAAGCATCATCGAGGGACTTATGATCATTTGAATTTGTTTTGCCAAAGATACTCGACGTGCAAGCATGGCCCATTTTGGAAGGCAACATGTGGGATTACCCTAGAGGGTGCAAGTGTGATTGTGTATTGATTTCATGTATTTGTCTTGTATTAGGTTATCTAGCGTTTGATTTTATGTACATGCAAACCCTAGGTCTAACCATGGTATAATTGGAAAACTGTAAATTGCGGAAATGTAAAGTCTACGCTATTACAAAATAAGTATCCGGGAGTGGGGGTACATGTGTATGAATGGGGATGAGACTTATAGTATCCAATAAGTTACAACCAAATCGAATTTGCAATCAAATGTAAATGAAGAATATACAAATATAATGTAAACAAATGTGTATAGGGGCAATGTGAATGTTTTGTGTATTTGTATTGTGTGAGTATATAATTATTTACAGGTGCGACAGTATGAATTTAAGAAAGTATTGTTAGGTATTTGCTTTGACCTAAAGAAAAATTAAATGTCTATTTAATTTTAATTAATAATCTTGTATTTCTTTAATATGTATAAAAAAGAAATGTTTTAATTGAAAGTTTTAAGTTCTAATTTAATCATATTATGTATAAAAATGATGTTTTAAGAAAAGAAAATATTTCTAAGTTTTAATTATGTATACAAAAAGTATTTTTCATTTGTTATGTACAAAAATATTTTAATTAAAAGAAAGGGAAAATGTATTTTCAATTTTAATTATATGATGTAGAAAAATGTATCTTAATTAAATGTTTAAGAAAAAATGTATTTTCAATTAATGTATTAAACAAAGGTATTAGTAATAAAAATTATTGTAAAGAAAAAAGAGTGTTTATTTAAGTTTATTAAAGAGAGAATAAAAAGAGAATTAGGTTAGGCAAAGGAACAAAAAAGAAAGCAGATGCGTTGGGCTTTGTATTCAGAATGGGCAAGGCCCACGTTTGGACTCAGAAAGTTTTAGGGTTTGCTTGTGTTTTCATTTGGAGACAAGGCTTTAGGGTTTGTGAGCAGCGCGCCGTTCGTGTATCCGTTCATCGTTCTTCTTCGTCTTCCTGAGCGATACCCTGCACCACAGAGCCACCAGCATCATCATGCCTTCTTCCCTCTAACGACAGTATTAGGGCACTCGATCTAAGGTACCATTCGCTTTCTTATTTTGTTGGGGTTTCTTTTAGTTCTTGCATGCTTGCGATTTTTTGTTTATTTGATTAAGTTTTTTGACTTGGTTTATGTAACGAGGATGAAGAGGGAGATGTTTTACCTTGACTGAGAAGAGGGAGAAAATGGAGGTGCTTAGGAGGCTCGACGGTGGAGGAAGATTTGCGCGATGAGGGCTTTATCTGGTATCTTGTATATTTCTTTAAGCTTTATGATGTTGATGGCTGAAAGCTCTGGTTTGCGTATTCTTTCTTCTTCTTCTTCTCTTGCTATGACTTCATATGCTTATATGGTTGCCTCTTGATTGTTGAGCTTGGTAGTTTTACGCCCAATGATGTGTTTACTGAGGCTTGCCTGTGTATCTTCTTTGCCTTCTTGTGTTGCCTATTGCTTTTCCTCTTCTTCTGACTCGTGTTGCCTTGGGCTTGCCTTTGAAACTGTTGAGCTTCTTGCCTATGATGAAGCCCTCTTCTGAGGCCTTTGAATTGCCTTGAATGCTTCTTCTATCTCAGTTGCTTTGATTGCTTATTGTTTTTGGAATGTATTTTGTTTCTTGCCCAATGAAGAGCCTAGGGTTCTGAGGGCTTAGAGTTGGTTAGGCTGGATATTTTAGCTTGATAGTTTATGTGAACACCGGGTATACAGGTTGGTTGGTTCTGCTTTAATGCTTGACAGGCTTGTATGGTTTGAGTTTAGGTCATGTTTAATTTTTGACAGGTTTGTATGGTTTGAGTTTGGGGATTAGGCAGGTTTTGGGTGTTCTTGGGTTTTTGTTTCCAAGGCTTCAGGCAGGGTCATGGATGTTCTGGTTTAGGCCATTAGCATTTGGTTTCAGGTTTTGCATATGCAGGTTTTTTTTTGCTTCAGCAGGTTTGGCTTCAGCTGGTTTATTATGCTTCAGGTTTTAGGCCTAGCAGGTTATTGGTTTTGGATGTTATGGACTTGGATTGAGCTTCAGGTTGTGTGTTTGGAGGTTCTGCTGGTTTTTAGCAGATGGAAGGTTTTGTATCTTTGCTTGTCTCTTTAGACAGGATGAGGCTTAACCGTTTTTTATCCTCTCTCTTTGGTTCTGTGTTCAGTTCTTTTTGTATATTTTCTTATGCCCTCTTGCCTAAAGCCTGAACCCTGCTTACTTATCTCTTTTCTTCTCTCTCAGTACAGCTAAAAAATGTTAAAATATGTTTGTGCTGTACCTTTTTCTGAAGGGGCCACCCTTGTTGGGAAATGATGAAAGAAAGTTTGGCTTGCATAAAAGATTTCCTCTGCATATTTTATCTCTTCTTTGACAGCTTTGAGTAGACTCTTTGGCATTTTTGACAACAAGTTGTACTTCTTTATCTTCTTTGATATCTTTGTGCAGTAATTTGTACCTTTTGGCATTTGACAGCAAGTTGCAATTTGGATTTTCAGTTTGGTTTGAACTTGCTTCTGAACTATGCAGTTTGACATTTTGAACTTATGCATTTTTGACACTTTGCATTTTTTCTCAACTTTGCATAAAATTCTTCCCTCTTTGTGAACCGGGAGAAATCCCGTGATTTGCAGAGAGGGTTAACTGATCCCAATCAGTGGCCCTTAATGATGAATTTCTTTTATTTGTCTTTATTTATTTAACTTAACTGTTATTTGACTTTTCTCTTTTCTTTTGCAGATGAAAAATGGAGCACCGGAGCGAGGGATAGCGGATGAAGATTTGAAGATTAGAAAAATAATTAGGATAATCTTTTATTTAGCTTTAAATAAATGTAATATTATTTTTGTCAACATTTTGTAAACAAAAACAATTATACAAATGACTTAAAGATAAATAAATAAAAAAGCCTTTTCATTTAATTAATTCTTCTCTTCTTTAATTGTTTGTTTATTATTTATAGTTCTTTAAATTAAAATAAGTTGAAAATAAATTCCAACTCATTTAATCTTTAGAATAATAAATAATTAACTAAACACTATTTCAGTACTGATCCATTAATTAAACTTGACGTTTCCAATGTCCAAAGCGAAATAACAGTTAAGCACAACAATTGATCAGACGCAGTCCTTTCTTACTGATTTCTTACCAAGCACTGTAAATCCAAACTGCATATTTCTTTTGACTGGCTCAAACAAACCAACGTGAATTCAAACCAACTGTCTCTTTTACTGATTAAATCAAAACAATGCGAATTCAAACCGAATCTCGGAAATAACTTGCAAAGTGCTGTGGAATTTAAATCCTTCTGAGAATATGCCCACAAAAAACCTTAATTCCTGATTAAATGCCAAAGAACGTTCACCTGATCAAAATTGAGTCAAAATCAACCAAAACCCTAAGCCAACTGTGTGAAACAATCCAGAGCCCTGAAAATCAGTAAAACCCTAATTTTTGTTTGACTGACGAGAAAAGTCCGTTTGTCCGATTCTTGAGCCAATCTGAAAGATCAGGAAATGCCGGAAGTTGCGATCTTTTGTGGAAAAATGCGAGGGCAAATTTTGGGGTACAACAATATCCATGGTTATCCATGGGCTCTTAGTTACTTGCTTAGATCACTTGCTTTGCATTTCTATTGTTTGAAATGGTGCTTTTCAATTGTTTGAAATGGTGCTTTGTGTGTGCTTTTGGAAAATGTTTTGAAAAGAGGCCATCATTGTGGCAACCTTTGTAATGATTCTTGTTTGAATGTATACAAAGGTGTTTTTTTTGTCTTTTGAAAGGTTTTCAATGTTTGAAAGTTGGATTTTGAAATTGTGTTGTGGAGTGTGTTTTGAAAAGTAGCAAGGATGTTTTTTGCAAGCTTGATCAAGTAACTAAGAGCTATCTACCCTATTTTACTCAAAGATCCTTCCTAATGTTTTTAACCCTTTTGACAGTGTTGTTTCACCATTGCATTTGATGAACAACCTTGTGTTAGGATGTTAACAGGACAGGCGCGGGTCATTGTATAGACCATGATTAGCAATAGTGTCAAGTATCTTTGGCAATTTTCTTCAGGGACTTGATCATTTTGTTTAGGCAACTTCAGATAGCGTCATCGAGGGACTATGATCTTTTGTTTTGTTTTTGTTTTGCCAAAGTACTTGACATGCAACCATGGCCCATTTTTTAAGGCAACAAGTGGATTGTAACCCTAGGGGTGCAAGTGTGCATTGTGTTTGTTTTTCATGCATGTTATCTTAGATTAGGTCAAACTAATTGTTGATTTTATTTACATACAAACCCTAGGTCTAAGCATGGCATAATTGAAAGTTTTTTTTAAATGTGCGAGAATTTAAAAGCTACACTATTACAACATGATATAGGGAGGGGGGTACAAATTTGAATTGGGGATATTTTGACAAGAAAATAAATTCTAAGTTATTACAACCATATCGAATGTACAAGTTACAATATTTAACTGTACAATAATTGAAATAAATACAATAATAAATGTAAATAAAATGTATTATGCCAAAATGTTTCTAGTATGTAAAAAGTATATTTTTTTTAATGTGAAGTGTATATAAATAAAAATGTCAATTTTAATTATTTTCTATTTAGGACTAAAAACCCTAATTCCTAATAAATAATATTATTTATTAATTATGTGCAATAATATACTAATTTATATAAAGTATATTATAAAAATGATATTTTTG